>CM023482.1:88100462-88760462 GCA_013339685.2 Hyalomma asiaticum | reverse complement strand
GCGCTATATGGACACGCCAAATTTAAAGTACCACGAAAATCGCTGCAGCACACCTAAAATTAGGAAAAGAAAGGGTGTCAGGCGCTTCTCTCTTTATTTTTCCAAGAGATCAAGAAAAGAAGACCTTAAGGCAGTCTGATAAGTAGGATAATAACACCATAGCACCCAACACGTCTACGGCGAGCTATCCGTTACCTGTGCCATGTTATACACACAGCTCTTATATTTGGGTCTTATATTAACAAAAACAATAAAAATTTACGACCTGCGCTACAACGCACACGAGCCGCATAGCACTGTGCAGTGTGATTGGATGATGTGACCAACTGCAACGAAACCCAACGCTTTCTCCGCAAAATTTCTGCGACATCTGTACGTTCCTTAGAAAACCGGTGTTCGGCATGCAGAACTGAACCTTTCCCGATCAAAGGTGAGTGTATCTACAAGGCGTACATTGCATGAAAGAGGGAACGTACAAGAAGAAGTGGACCATTGGCCTCGATGGCGCTTTAAGAACATTGTTGTACGCCTCAAGTGGAGCGGCGCCTCCTCTCCCATAACTGCTCGGATTGCGGGAGCTCCCGGAAGGAGCTTCGGGAGGCGAGCGGGAAAGGGAGGGGAAGTAAGGAAGACATACTGCGGGAGGAAAGAGAACGCGCGCCAGGTGCCGAGGGATCCGCTAGAGAGCGCTTGTGTCGCGACCATCAACGGCGCGCGCCCGATTCACCGCTCGGCAAAGTTCACGCGCGCTCTTAGCAGGTGCGCACAAAGTAGCGGCGTCGTTGCCAGCAACGGGCCATGTTTTACGGATTACGGCAAACAAATTGGTAAGTTGTGACGGTTGTGCTCTCACGAGCTTCTTGCGGCACTTTATTTAAGTTTCTGTCGGTGAGACATCGTAAAACCCCTACTACAATACTTGCTCCAGGATTAAAAATTAGCGAACGTTGGTACTGAGAAATATCGAAATATGTTCACGGGACGTGCGTTCAGACATCCGTCTGGTTTACCCAGAGTTAACAAAATATCTACTTCAATAGGCCATTAATTCCGCTCTGGTTGCTTATGTTCTTGTTTTCTGACTTGGATTTCTGTGTGCGCTGTCGTGAAATAATATTTCAATTTCTTAATTGAAATGATGCAGGTGTACAAAATTTGACCGCATACATGAAGTGACAAGTTCATGATAGTAATAATTTCTGAGGTTTTACATCGCAAAACTGCGATATGATTATGACAGACGCCGCAGTGGAGGGCTCCGGAAATTTCGACCACCTGGGGCTCTTTAACGTGCACTGACATTCGCACAGTACACTGGTCTCTAGCATTTGGCTTCCATCGAAATGCGACTGCTGCGGCTGGGTAGTGGCACTTTCCGAACACTGGTTGATTGGTTATGCTACGGCTGAAAAGTACTTACAGTGTCTATGTCGCGAGGACTGTCACATCGACAGATGCACAGATGCGCTCTTCCTCTCTTATGTATCTTCCATTCTGCCACCTGGGCTCCTTGCCGCATTAAACTGTACGATATTGGAGTATCCGCAGGTGGCGTTGTCGGCACAATTCACTCGAAGAATTCGAGGATGTAACCACGCTTTATAAGTCGAATGCTTCCCGAACTAGATTGGCTTTGTCATGCATGTCCAATAAAACACTTCTATTTAGTTATTTTTTTTCGCTGTAGCTGCGGACGTTCAACTTGCTCATTTTTGACCAGCTTACAGAGCAAAAAGGAAGAGGTCGAAGATCAAAGAAGGTGACAGCACGATTGATCTTCGTGCTCGATCCTTTTGCGCTGTTAACTTGTCAAAACTGTCACTAACAAGCCCAGATTTCCCTTCTTGTTCAACTTACTCTTTCATTGCAAGTATACGAATAATGACGGAAGCGAAAACTAACATACACTGACTCTCACTGCTTAAATTGTAAAGAATTCAAGCCAGTGCTACGCCGCGAAAAACCGTTGGAGCAGCGAAGCTGTTCTTTTATCGCTAATCGCTACTTAACTGGGAAGGGTGTCAAGTGGCAAGGGTGACGGACGGTGTGCCCGCGTCTCCGAGGATCTCTCCTACAACTTCGAGCTAAACCTTCTTTGCACACATTATTGCATATCGGCTTTCACGTGGTACCGCGTAGCTTTGGGCTGATGGCAAGAATGTGTCGAGCACGGAAGTGGACAGCCGGTCGAGGTCAAGAGTTCTTTCTTTCTTTCTTTCTTTCTTTCTTTCTTTCTTTCTTTCTTTCTTTCTTTCTTTCCATCCTTCTTTCCTTCCTTCTTTCTTTCTTTTCTTCCTTCCTTCGTTCCTTTTTCCCTTACTTCTTTCTTTCCTTCTTTCTGTCTTTCTTTCTTCCCTTCCTTCTTTCTTTTTTTCCTTCCTTATTTATTTCTTCCTTTCCTTCCTTCTTTCTTTCCTTCCGTATTTCTTACTTTCTTCTTTCCTTCCTTCCCTCTTTATTTCTTTCCTTCCTTCTTTCTTTCTTTTCGTGTCCCAACCCGGCCGCAGCGGCCGCATTTCAATGAGGGAGCGAAAATGCTAGAGGCACGCGTACTGTACGATGTCAGTGCACGTAAGATAAATCCATGGAGGTGGTCGAAATTTCCGGAGGCCTGCACGACGGCGTCCCTTCTAATCACATCTCTTGTGGCTCATAAAACACCATAACTTATTATAGCTTTCATGTGTCTCTTTATTCGCATTTCGCACAATGGAGAAGCAGCGACGACTGCGGGAATCGAACCCGCGACTTCGAGCTAAACCTTCAACATTTCTGTCGCACACTGGCCTTTCGCATGATCACCGTCATTTAGCAGTGGGTTGTGGGCAAGATCGCGCCGACCGCGGCATTGGGTTGAGCGCGACAGTAAGACAGAAAGTAAAACTTTTTCGCTTGAGAAAATATTAGGACCATGGCCACCAAAGATACACTACAAGGCCTTAAAAGCCCTTCAACGCTTCTTTGAAGAGACGAAAATCATTGACAATTACTGACTGGACCGTTTTTACAGTGTTGATGTGTGTGAGACGCGAGCGTCTCCTTTGGGAGTAGCTTATTATTATATTTTCTTCTTTTTATTTTATTATCTAAGCGAAAAGGGGTAGCCGTCACCAAAAATGGCGACAACAACTCCTTAATTTATTTTTACATCAATAAAAAAAAAAGCAGGGGCTGTCTTTTCCTGCTACGTGACAAGCACTACATCTGACGCAAGCCACAGCCTCTACCCTGAACAACAGCGCTGTTAGAGAAAAGATCGCATTTGTCTTGCAGGGATGCACGCTATATTGCACATTACGTACAACTGGGGCATCATCGGCGGTCTTTGTTCGGAACACAGCGCTTTCTCTTGCTGCAACGTCACGAAGTAGCGGCGTACGCTCGATCTCGTTGTGCGCGCCGACCAGCTGGGGTCACTGACAACGCACAGCGCACGGGCCCCTGGCATTTTCGCTCACATTGAAAATGCGACTGCCGCGGCCGGGATCGAGCCCGCGCTTTTTGGGCGGCAGCCGAGCGCGATAACCACTGCAGCACCGCGGCGGACAAGTGGTCAAAATTTCCGAAGCCCTCCACTGCGGCGTTCCCCTTCTTTCTCTCTCTTTCCCTCCCTTTCCTTCTACCCCTATGGACTCTTAGCTGTGCTTTCGATATGGGCTGCCGAAATTAGCGACCATAATCATCATCATCATCATCATCGTTGTGCGTGCCGGGTATTTTTTTTTTTGTCTGATATTAGACAACATACTAAAAAGTGAAATTGTTTTTCTTCTTCAAGAGAATAAGGCTGTTCTATGAAAATGAAGAATTCCTTTTCGGAAGCTAAAACGCGCAACCTACAGAGATAACGTAGTCACGCAAAAGTGTGACCGTGCCCCTCTCCTTACCAGGTACGCATGGTCCCAGCCAGTGACACACCGTGAAAAGCGAACAAAACCGAACGTGTTCGCAAACAACGATCTCCGACCTCGCCCTTTCTTCCGAGATAATTCGGAAGAATTGAGTGCAACATGTACTCATGTGTGATGCAGGCCGTCTGTGTGCCAAGCGAGATTTTCTAAAATGTGGCGCGATCCCGATTTATACGATCGTTTCGACCCAGACAACGTAAACCGAAGGCGACAAATGTTGCGAGAGCAGTGAAATTAAATAACAAGAAACTCTAGCGTTCAATGCTAACATGGGAACTCAAGCGTTGAGCAATGCCGTGTTTTCAGCTCGTTGAGCGCTCAGGCAACGGGTTTTCGACTTTGTTATTTGTAAGACAGACGGTCACTTTCAAATTACAACTGGGCCATCTGAGGAACAAGAGGATACTATACAAAGCAATGAGTACATGCCTTAATGCGAGCGATGTTTAAGTGCTGCTTACAGGCCCTGGTACCATTTCTTTCGCTCAAAGGGACCACAGGTTATCTACGGATCTAGCCAAGTCAACAACTGAGGAGATTGCTCATCAATGGGGGTTCACCGAAATGGATTGATGGAACGCAGTACACGCGCCAGGCGTTCACGGCTCACGATCAACGGCTAATAGATTTCCTTAAAGCGAACAGTCTACAATCATTGTGGTCTGCTGGTATATAAACATGCGGAGGAGAAATATTGTGGCTAAGCTGCCAACTAGAGACGAAATTAACGACTATACGCAGCGTGCCATGCTAAGATTATAGGAGAACGAGAGGCGACACGGATGCAGCAGGCTAGAGCAGAGAACATACAGGGGTAGCCTATAATCTAGCTGGTATTTAGGAGAATAAGAAGTGGCGCCGGGCACACCATGCGTGGCACACACTTTCATTGAATAGGCGCCGGACAAATGCCAAAATAACATTGCCAATAATCAGCAGTGGTGTTGGGGTACGCTGCCGAGGGTGATTGCTTCGAGGAATAACGCTGTGAAAAATTCAGCTTCGCTCGAAGAACTATCATAGCCGGTACTCAATCAGCGCATGCGGCTGCCTAGGCATGTCTACAGTCATCCATGTCTTACCACCGACAGTAAGTGGGGTGTTCGTGTCCCGTGCCTGTATCTTAATGCAACTGCTTGAACACACACACGCACGCACGCACACACGCACGCACGCATGCGCGCGCGTCTATATTGGGACGAACACACGGATTCAAGCATATTTAATCATCGAACTCGTCTCGGTCAATTTTCTAACGCTCAGCACTGCTTCACAAAAGTATCATGAAGAGAGGATGTTCAGGTATTCAGGTACTATAGTATCGATAGCCTTAAAACAAAGACCCCGACGCAAGAAACGTCAAGCAAGGCAATATCTTCGCAAGCCCGTGTTCTTTTAGGAATTGCGAATAATCGATGCAAACCTCTTCGTCGATGCAGGCTGCTCACCAATACACAGCCCAGCAGGACTTATGGCTGCGTCGTATGCTGGTACGTTAAATATTGTCGTATGTCAGCTGCTATTGTGTGTGTGTGACTGGGTGATGTGAATGTTTTGCAAGAGGAAGAGCAACTCGAGAAGGTTTTGGTTAGCAGTCAACCACTCATTTGGGTGTTTTCGGTTAGCAACAACTCATTTTGCATACAGAGTCGAATGTCAATACTGAATTCGTTATACGAAATTTTCATACGTTCACGAGAACCTACATAAGTGATACGTAAACTTATAGGTAACACACACTATTTACAGTGCTTGCGGAGGTGTACCTCAAAGCTCCTGGTCATACATATCGAAAATTTTGAGAGGGGCATATATTAAATCAAAGTTTCCTATTTTATGTTTCATGTTCGAATAGGGGCACCTTAGAGAAGTACAATATTGCGGTGAATGAGTAATGTGAGAACGACGGAAATTTGTTACTAATCCGCCTTTTTTTTTTCAATCACGCAAGTGTACCATTCTTTTTCAAAAAAAAAAAAAGAAAAATGGCAAGAAGTTCATAGCCGCAATAACAAAATGGACATCGTGCAGCGGCTAGACATAAATAATTTATCTTAATCATGAGAAAGAGTCTCATTACGATTTATGCACGGACGTACTGACGAGAAATATAACTTGGTACCGTGTATTTAAATTGAATCTCTCTGGCACAGCCTTTTCATCGATAGAAGACTGTACCCTGCTTGACGTTGGCAAGAAAAATCAATACATTATATGATTGAAACAAAGTCCAAGCTCAACCAACAGATTGTTACATCTTTCTCCTCAAAATAAAGAAAAATATCATTAAGCATCTCTGAGTGAATCGCACCATTTCCCCGCAACACCATGAGAAGGTAGGCTACTAATTTTGCTCATGGAAGAGTATATACAGGGACATGAAGCGTTTAGCCCAGAAAAGAATAATTAGGGCATTAACTTTAGCCTTTCTTTCTATTAAATCTGGGGACACATTGCGCAAGGTAATTTGTCAGCGTAACCTGATTAGATTTTGTCATTCCAGCTCGTATTGCTTTAGAAGAAGCGCGGATCTCCTGAACCGAGTTGAACCGGAGGTATTAGGTCGTTATGGTCATGCATGTCGTTATGGTCGTAATGGTCATGCATGGGCGCTTACCACGAAATGAACTAACTCATCGACATCCTAAGGGCACGTGCTTGCTCGGTGAAAGGAAAAGAAATAAAAAAGAAGGAAGTTCGGGGCTGACATTTGAATACATGCGCGCACCGGGTGCTGGTGCCGCTACAGTTATTCTCATATTATACACATAGTAGATCTAGATAAACGCAACGCAGATTGTAGAGTAGGCGCGAGAGGGTGTACATAGAGCAAGTGATGAAGGTGATCCTTCGCTTCACTTTTTTTTTTTTTTTTAATGGGCGAAGCTCCTTAGGGTCGAGGTTTCTCTGCTGTCGCGTCGTAGCCACGCTCGCGCTCGCTCTCGGCGCGTGCCTCTCGGCGCGCGATCTCTCTCTCTTCTATCTGCCGTCTTGAGAGATAGCGAACGGCGCGCGTTGACTATGGAAACGCTCTTTCTTCGATGAACGCTTTACGAGCTCGCAAGGAACGAGAATGCACCCTCGCCCGCGAGAGACAACGCTGACGCAGGCAGCGTCTGCTAGCGAGTTTCTTGATTGAAAAAAAAAAAAAAAAAAACCGACTGCTCGCACGGCACAACCGTTCACCGGCCACCCATATATATATTTAGGCACCGGATCTTGACTTGCAATGAAGTGCCGGTGGGAGATTTCACTTGTGCATAGTTGAACCATAAGGATTCGTAGCGTGCGCGTTAACTAAATTAATCCAGAACTCGGCACGATCTACGATGAACCTCCCGAGCTTCGCCCACTCATCATCATTCACTCCGTGGATATGCTGTAATTTCTTGCGTTTTTTTTTAATTTCGCCGTCAGAGCATTTTCTGATCATTTTGAATGCAGGGAGAAAACGGAAATATGCTCACGCATTAGCTTTAATGGGCTCACGACGCAATGGAAGTGCGAAACTTGAAATACTGACATGTATCTATAGTCAGGTGAACTACAAACAAATGAAGGCTAAGTAGGAGGCGTTCGTTTGCCTTGGCTTTGCCGGTGCACTTAAATGGACACTAAAGTGAAAAGGTGTTGTGGTTTATAATTATAATCCATATTCCGAGAATCGGCTGTCGTTAATTTTGCCATTCTATGTTTAATGTTAAAAAATGAATTTCAAAGTCTTAGTTTTCAGAATTCGCGCCGGAACTTCGACCTCATGACGTCTGGAGCCCGTTATTATTACATCTTTCGCACTCCGTCAAATGTCCTGAAACTCCATGTGTTAAGTCCCTTGCTTCCTTAGAACACAATGTACGTCTTTCTTATGGGTGAATAGCTAAATGCGCCTTAGCAGACGCCGTCAAAGATCTCTGACGTCACGCGTATTAGTGCTGGAATTTCAAAGCGTATGTATGGTATTGAGTTGACTTATATTGAGCTGACTTATGTAAACAGCGAAGCTGTTTAGTGTTGTCGTTCTTTCGCCCGTATCACGCATATGACCTTGAAATGACCTCGCCTAGAAACCAAGCGGCGTTACATCTACCAGCATAACCTTGTATTGTTTCGACAGCATGCTACATCAGGTAAAATGACGTCACAACGACAAGTGACCAGAAAAAGAAGAAGAAGAAGAAGAAGCCGATGGTATGATGAAGACGTCGACCAGCCATGTGCCCATCAGCTGCGCCAGCCTTGCGCCTCGAGTGCAAGCTGCGCTAAATCTTTTTTTTTTTCTCTCTCTGCGCGCTTTCTAGTTTACCGAGGGTCTTCTTCTCGCAAGGTTGGTGCTTTCGGTACTGTGAAAAGCTCAAGTACTAATACGCGAGAAATTATATTTCACTTTAGTGTCGAGTGTGCGCAAGACATACATACATACATACATACATACATACATACATACATACATACATACATACATACATACATACATACATACATACATACATACATACATACATACATACATACATACATACATACATACATACATACGAAGGGAAAAGGGGGAGTGATACTATAGGGTAAGATCCTCGTTTATTAAAGTAAGGTTATGTGCGGGTAGAGCCAGATAAAATTGAGAGAGGAAGAAATAACGGGTGGCTTATACTCGCCTTAGATGTGGGAGCACGAGCCGCATGTGATTGAGCTGCCTTATCGTGTCAACGAGAAATTCACCAAACTCTATGTCCAGCAGACACTTCAATCGAACATCAAGGTCGCCTAAGCTTTTAAGCTATTGCGATACAATATGGTGACCGCACTTGATTCTCTAGCGGGTAAGTCAATCGGTGTATATGATCATATATTTAGATTTCGTTACACTAGACGCGTTTACACCGAGACCTGAGATCGTTTCCGCGGCTTTGTGTTCAAGAGCGCAATGGCACAACCATTCGGCCAGAGTGGCGGGAGCTTGTGTTCACGAGAGACAGAAGTAGACAATACCTGAAAAAAGAAATTAGGGCTTGCCGTTGGATCGCAGTCCGACGATCATATACTCGTATATTTGCTCCATTTGCGTATATGACTTTTTCGTCGTTTGCGGCTCTGTGCGGAAATTCGCGGGAGAAATAAGTCGGCTATGTGCGGATTTAACCTAGCAGTTAACGTGGCTAATACATAAAGTTCTTTATTGCTACAAGTGACAGCACTGCTTCGCCAAGGCGCCTCTCATAATCACACCGTGGCTTTGGGACGTTAAAACCCGCAAATCAATCAATGTTTCGTCAACAGAGGTAGCGTATTGCAGATAAGCAAATTTCCGCGCGGGAGGCACCTTTGAGCAGTGTTTAAAGAGATACTGAAGTGAAAAAAAAATTTCTCGTATTAGTAGGTTCGCTCTTCGCAATACGAAAAACACCAATCTTGCGAGGAGAAGACCCTCGAGACTACAAAACGAACAAAAAGGAAATGCAGGTGGCAACGCCGCTTTGACGTTCCAGCACTAACACGCGTGATATCACGGATGTTTGAGGGCGTCTGCCAAGGCCTACATAACAATTTATCGGTAAGAAAGGCACGCATAGTGTTTGAAGTTTGAAGTTTGTTGCAAAGAAGCCACAGGCTTAAAGCGTCCCTGAAACGTTTTTTTTTTGACATTGCGTCGCTGATTAGGCAACGCGATTGTGCAATCATTCACACCATCAATAAAGCAAAGCACCATGCGCTAAGGCTGCTATGGGCTTATTTCTGTCGCCTTCCTCGTTACCACTGCTGTTCCTCCTCAATTCGATCAGCCGCGGAGTGCGCGCTAGCGATGACTGCGCCTCCCGCGTCAACTGCTCTGCCGAGCCCCCCGTAGCGACACAGCGCCCCGATATCTTTACTGAGGTCGCCGGTCTCAGCAGTAATAGCCTTTGTAATAGAGCGCCGGAGACTCGTGTGTACGCCGCCAGATGCCGCGACGATACCGTTGGCTGAAACGAAGGAGCGCATTGTAGGAGCACGTTGTTCGAAGCTAGGTTGGGAAACTTACGTGCACGTCACTGGTTAGGGGGCCAATCAGCGGCCTCCCCATCCATCGTTCGATGGCGGGGGCCGCTGATATATCTTTTGCGATGCGTGTGTTCAAAACCTTACTTTAAATTACACTCTTTACGCAGAGCGCTCAAATCTGTCCTCTAATGATCCTATTGACTCGCTCTACCGGATCACCATGTTTGCACAAAATCATCAAAACCGTTTCAGGGTCCCTTTAACTAAGGGATACGAAAAAAGGATACGAGGGTACGAAAAAAATACGTTGGCCTTCTGACGGCACGAGGCCGAAGTTCCGGCGCGCATTTTCAAGGCTGAAGCTTAGACATGCATCTTCCACTTTAATACTGAACATAAGCTTTAAAAATTAAAGACAACCGAGTCCTCAAGATATAAGTTGTCATTCTAAATCACACCACCTTTTCACATTAGTATGCCTTTAGGAAACGGACAAAGAAACTAAGAGGGTTCAGCTTAAATTGAGGACGACGCAACGAGCTACGAAACGGAAAATGGTAGGTGTAACCTTAAAGGACAGGAAGAGAGAGGAGTGGGTTAGGGAACAAACGCGTGTTAGGGAAATGTTAATATAAATGAAGAAGAAATGGGCCTGGGCGGGCCATGTATTGCGAAGACAACGATCGGTCATTAAGGGTAACAGAATGGATTCCTAAAGAAGGCAAGCGTGGCAGGGGGAGGCAGAGAGTTAGGTGGGCAGATGAGATCAGGAAGTTTGAGGGGATAAATTGGGGCCAGTTAGCACAGGACAGGGATGATTGGAGATCCATGGGAGAGGCCTTTTACCTGCAGTGGGCGTAGACATGATGATGATGATACTGAAAAACTACATGTACGCGTGTCGTGCTTCTGTGTAGTCATTCAGAAGTGACTGACTGATTGAGGAGGGTAGAAGGCCGACGAAACCGTAACGGCCTATCGCCGGTGCCTGATTGTCAGTCAACAGTGGAAAGAAAGCGGCAATGTATGGGGAAGCGAAGCTGGAGGTACGATAGAGAGACTTCCCGTGTATCTGCCCGCTGTGTTGGCGCGTAAGCTGCTGCCCACCGAATGACAGAGGTTCTCAGAAGCAACGGGGAGCGAGAGGAATTTCGCTATGCCTCGCGCATACGTTAGGAACGCCGTTATGACCTGAACGATCAATGGAGTTGAGCAGAGTACACAACGAGCCGTATATCTCGCATTCTGAGGGAACCACGCGTCTGGCAGAGGTGTCTCGGGGCCTTGATGGAAACGCCTAATGGTCACACGCCCATGGAACGCGGCTTGACGTACGTCTGCGAACGTCAGTAGGTCTATAAACGAAGGATAATATATGCGCCAGCACATAGTGTCGTCGCGCTAAGCCTGGAATAGGCGCTATGGTGAAGTTTCTTTCACGCGCATAAAGGGCGAAACTGACGCCTTCAAGTCATCTTCCCTTCCACGTGCTATCCGCTTGTGGAACGACCTTGCCGATGACATGGCATACGAACGGAATAAAGATAAATTCCATAATAACCTACACTCCCACTTCTCAAACTAACGAATGTTTACCTTGATTCTTATTCCCATGTTTTGTGTCGAGGGCTAATTTTGAGTATCGATGACTATTTATTTATTCACTGTATGGCCATTATTCCGTTTTCTTAATGTTTTATACTACCTGAGAATGTGTATTATCTTGTAGCATTATCGTATTATTCGTATAGTTTCTTAGCTTGTAGTACTTATATAGTTAATTATGTTGTATCACTACTAACGATGCATTCTTATCGTTGATAATCGACGTTTGTCTGACACATGCACCATTGCTCTGGTATTCGTTTGTTCTATGCCCCCTTATCCCTATACACCTTGTCGGGCATGTCGGGTATTTTAAGTGAATAAATTTTTAAAAATGCGCACCCTAGTGACAATGGCTGTCCAGGAACTCAAGGATAACAGATAAAACGAGAATTGTTGTTTTATCTAGGGACCTTAGAAGACGGAGCAGGTTGCCGTATCCAAAGTTATTGCGCACAGATTGAGAGAATTCGTTCTCTACCGGGCTGTACAGTGTGTTAAGAGGGCAATAATAATAGATAGGGCAGGCATGGAATGCTAACCAGAAGGAAAAGGATACGTTAAACGCTTTTCTAAACTGCGCAACAGTATAGGTTGAAAGGTAAGAAAGTAGAGAAAGACAAGTGGCAGCGCAGAAACACGCAATCACCGCCGATCACTTTCGTCCCTAACTGCCACTGCGCAGTGTCGCTTTGTCTTTCGCCACTACCAGCAGACGATACTAGACCGTTCTCAGGATTGCGCTGTTGCAAAGTGCAACATTGCATTTCGTCGCTTTTAGTGGCAACGACTTACAGAGTGCCAGTAATGGCTTCGTCTGACATGGTTCTGCGAGCAAACCGAGCGAGCGACTCCATGGACGAAAATGGATGACAGGCACCTCGTTTAAAGAGATGGGTATCAGTGTGTGTTATATATTCAACACCGGCAGCCCTTACGGAACACGGCTGTCATAAGAAAACAGCATCCACCATAAGTGCATGGTCGTTTCTTACCTGACATAATCATAATCATAAGGATGATTATCATCATTTGTTTTTCCCTTAAAGACTCTTCTGTAAGACATAAAAGAGATCGGGTCACACCTTTTAAGCAAAGCTCTCGGGGAAACGTGCAGCTGGAAGTGCAGGGCAAAAAAAAAAAAAGAAATAAGGTCACATGTGACAGAAAGGCAAAAAAATTCATGGGCCGGGTTTTGAACTCCTACTGTAGCCGCTCCTACTTTACACCGTATACCCCACCATTACGGCATTAAAAACGCAGGTCGGTGAAACCTGGGAAGGTCCGAAGGAGTGATGAGCCGGTGTGTCACGCTTGAACACATCAACCGCTGCGCCGAACCGGATTTGATAAATTACGCAGTTGATTTGCCCTGTCGACGGAATGTGTGGGCGGACGCTGGAGGCAACGCAGTCTGACAGTGTGTGTGCATGCGTGGGCCTATCCTGGAGGCGGTACAGCCAGACATTGTATGTGTAACGTTGTCGGTATCAGAAGCGCTTGCACTCTTTTTATGCACCTGTTGTGCCCTGTCGGCAGAAAGTGTGGGCCGACGCTGAAGGCAATGCAGCCAGAGAGTGTGCATGCGTGGGCCGATCCTGGAGGCGGTACAGCCAGACATTGTATGTGTAACGTTGTCGGTATCAGAAGCGCTTGCACTCTTTTTATGCACTTGTTGTGCCCTGTCGGCAGAAAGTGTGGGCCGACGCTGAAGGCAATGCAGCCAGAGAGTGTGCATGCGTGGGCCGATTCTGGAGGCGGTGAAGTTAGATAGTGTACGTGTATGGTTGTCGTGTCAGAAGCGACTTTAACAAATTTCTCTTAATCAGTGCGATCACGTCGACCTTATTCCTGTCTCTTAAATTATTCTGAATCATGTTAGTTCAACATGAATCAGTTTTGATCAATTATGCAGTTGTTTTGGCCCTGTTTTGAGCACTTGTTGGTGAGTGTGATAACGACTACGTTAGACGCCGATATCCCTGGCTCAAAGGTTTCGCACCTGAAGTTAAAAAAAGAGAGAGAAGCAGGGTAACGCCATGAGGAAGTTACACTAATTGAAGTGATCAATAAGCAGTTTTGTGAACATATTGGAGTTTCGCTCAGTGACAAGCTTGTCGGGCAAAATTTTCCACGCCGCGATGGCGTTATAGGCAAGAATGATTTATTGAAGAATGATGTTGGACCATGTAGCCACTGAATGATAGAGTTAAAAGAGCCGCGAAATCTACGTGTCGGGTAAGGAAGCTTTCCTTCTAGTACACCGGACCCAGCACATTGGATTTGAAGTGTACATTGCAAACGAAGTTAATGTTGAAAAAAAAAAAAAGATGGCAAAGAAAGCTGTTCTAGTTTCTGGTTATGTGAGAAGTAAGGGTGCTTATTCAAATATTATCACGGGCCAATTATAATGGAGAGTTATCTGGCTGATCGCAACGAGAAACGAGTTACGAGGTTGAGTACACCATGATTTGAAGTCACCCGGTTAACTTGGCGTCAAAGTGGAAATTGAAAATGAATGCGGAAGGAAAAGGTTTCGTTTTGAAAATGGGTTCATACCTATCTTTAAGGCGCATCCACACAAAGAAATCTCGTGAGGGTGTTTTTCAAGAACCGCTAAAGCCCCGCAGTTGATTAGTACATTCTCGTGCTGTTCGACAGCCTGTTCGTTAGCTTGCGTGGTGTTTCGACCATCTTATGGCGTTTTTCACTGGCAGATCCGGAGCAGGTTTTTTTGCTCCGCCGCGACGAATCCGTGTTTCACTGGTCGAGCAGGAGCGGGTTGGTGCGTTTCACTGGAAGATTCGGAGCAACTCAAACCGCGCCAGAGCGCTCTGACTTGTTCCAGCGCCGAGGCACGGATTCAGACAGATTCGGGCGGAAGCGGGCCGCGTCCTCGCGTCACTTCCGTCTTGTCTGTCAAAATGGCTGCGTTCGCTTTGGCTGTGGAGTTGGAGTGTACAAGAAAGTGGAGATCGCGTTTAGCGATGACAGCAAGACAAGCAGTAGCTCTTCCATCTCAGAAGAAAACGACGTGCTGTACCTAGCGTCGTGCGCTGTACGTGTGACGTCGCGCCGCAGGCCATCGTTTGATTCTCCCCGCCGCTCGAATAGGTCTGGTGTAGGCTGTATTTGCCGGTATGGCGTGTAATATATTGACTGCGATTTCGTTGTGAAATGAAATAGCTTACAAATGAGTGTAAGTATGTTTGAAGTGGAAAACAGCACCGATTTTCAAAACACTCGATAGATCTGGAGCCGCGGTACGAAAGGTAAACAGCGGCAATGGCATTTTCACCAATGCGGCTCGCTTCGTTTCCATTGTTGCACTCCACACCGATGTTTGAAGAAAACCGATTGGATGTGTTAACGCATGACATGTGAGTACAAACGTTTATCGTGTATAGGGATGAGTAAGCGATTCATTGTGAGCTCGCGGTTCGTCGCGAACGACGACGAGATGGCAGCGGTGTCGTTCTAGCTATGCCTACCCTCGAAGTCGTCATTGACATAGGATTGTTTGAATGTGTTTGTCGCTCGCGAAGACACGGCTTTATCGAGAGTGTTCTTCAATGGTGTTATAGAGCAGGGAAGTGCAATACTCTTTCTTTTCTATACTTGTTGATGAAGTCACGAACTCTTACGAGCGCGTATGCCAAGGTGCAAAATGCGGCCAAGCCTCCGTCCGTATACGTGCTCATCGTTCCCCTCCCCACCTATCGTATGACGCAGAATCGTACCGTGTATTTAGTGCTTAGTACCCTCTCTCAGTAATAAAGCTTGAGAACAGAATGCGTGAATTGAACGCAAACAACTCTGCGACTGCCGCAATCAAAATGTGCACGGGGAAGCGTCTGTGGTTGCCACGGAAACGTACGGAGCGGAAGTTGGGTTTGTGGGACGTGCTCATTGACTCCCTGTATAATCGCTCGCGGAGCATTCTCGCACTCCGCTGGCAGATTCGGATTCGTGAAATCCGAGCGCTCCCTCCAGGATTTCGGTGACTGCTCCAGACCCGCCAGTGAAAAACGCCATTAAATAGGCACGAGTCCCGGACTGAAATCCTGTGCCAGCGGAAATTGTTTTTCAACTGCAGACATTTCTTTTTTTTTTTTTTAGGGGAGGGGGGAGCTTGGATGACGTGTATGGTAGATTCGAACAACAACAACAAAAAAAGAGAGTGAACGGCAGTTTTTGACTTCCAATATTCTTCCGAATGACACGCTTCCACGGAAACTGGTTTCTCATAGTCGGATCCATGTGCATCGAGTTGTCAATTAATAAACCAGGGAGCGCTGCGTTCGGTGAGCTTCTTCTTTTGTGGGATTATCTATCATCTTTCGCACTGAGTATCATCCGCAAGTAGTTGCACAAGAATGGGTGCCTCTACTGAACGCTTGTACTTATGTTTAGTTCCCTTACCTTTGAGCACATTTCAGCACATTCCTCAGTTAGTGCATTGTTTTTTTTTTTCCAAAACACGTTTTATGACCATGCCATGCAGGAAGGCGTTGTCACCGGTTTCAGGTCTCTAACCATACGGATTTTTCTTTCTTCGATTGCGAAGCTTCCATGTTGCCCTTTGTAGCAAACCAGTGAAATACAGCCCTTGCCATAAAGACACAAATCCTTCGCTGCGTGCGGTCCACGAACAAATTAAACTTAATCTTAGCTAACGTATCCGCAGTGGCATCAAAGTGCACCGTGGATAATTTCACACAACGTGCGCTGCGGCATTCAAGTTCCAGCTTAGCAGTGGGAGGCTGAAGGAAAGTGAACGAAATTCTCGCGACATCTCAATGTTTACGCGAATGCAGGCAATAGTGTCAACGAGTACTTAATTAACGCTCCCTCATTCACACATCGGTCCTTTCGCACAAAGCATATTGTACCTGGGTTCCCGAGAGGGCCGGCGATTGTTGGCAGCTGCTATTGCGCACGTCTTGAGGATGCTAGACATTTCACGGACGAGAAGCAATTGTTGCCCTCTGCGTTGAACCCACACGGGCTGTTAGATAGGCGCAGGATCTTTCATTTTTTCCGTCTTCAATGCTCTGCTCATCAATGCGAAGCATTTCATGGCGAACTCAGCAACTTCGACCGTATCTATCTATCTATCTATCTATCTATCTATCTATCTATCTATCTATCTATCTATCTATCTATCTATCTATCTATCTATCTATCTATCTATCTAGCTGGCCGCTTGTGCCATGGTGCTCTCCTGGTCGTCTCTTTCACCCTGCATGCCTCAACAATTGGATGGCAGGGTATAAGTGTATGACGAACAGGAATAACTCATTTTTTGAAACTCTATCATGATATACTCGGCACGTACGTCACGATTAACGATATTGCAATCACCACGTAGTGGCTCACAGCCCTAATGATCGAGCCGTGATATCCGGGCATGCGCATACCCGAATAAAGGTGTTTGAATTTTGTGCGGTTATGTAAAGCAAGGACCAAAGAAAATAGACATTTAACTTGTCATCACACCACACCTAAAAACAAGAAAGGCAAACCGCTTGTCGTACCTTCAGAGTGAAATATAGGAATAACATGCTCACAGACACGCACTACCCAACAAGTGGTAGGGGGCGTCGAACCTGGGGCTCAGATGTGCCAAGTAAACACTCTACCACCAGGCTAAGGCCATTCGACTCATGCGTATATAGTAATAAAGTCTATTTCACTAGCAGCTGTGATTGTAGTGCTTGTGTAACGGTGGTGCTTCCAATGCGTGTTAAGCACTATCGTACCGCGTAATAAACCTTTCATATGTTCTACTGTCACTCGGCATGGTTTTGCCCAGCTTGCTCGATCCCGTATAGGAGTACTCCAACGAACGACAATCATGATACTCACCATAGCGTGCATTTTCTTTGACAAGGACGGACATCGGTGCTGCGCACTAACGTGATTGATTGATTTGATTTGTGGGGTTTAACGTCCCAAAACCAGCTCTGATTATGAGAGAGGCCGTAGTGGAGCGCTCTGGAAATTTCGACCACCTTGGGTTCTTTAACGTGCACTGACATCGCACAGCACACTAGCCTCAACACTTCGCCTCCATCGAAATGCAGCCGCCGCGGCCGGAATTCGATCCCGCGACCCTCGGATCAGCAGCCGAGTGCCGTAACCGCTAGACCACCGTGGCGGGGCGCGCACTAACGTGAGTTCCCATGTGAAGCGGTACCATTAACCACCATTCAGTCGCCACAGCGCTGTCGACATTTTTGGTTAGCCTATGTTAAGCATACACCCACTCATGCACTTTGCACAACGACGTTGATCCTACTCTTAACATAAGGCTGGATGCCAAACTATTAGACATAAACAACTAACTCGCCGCTTCGCACGATACCGATTCCTACAATACGTGGGATCTGCCAGATTTCTTTTTTTCTTTCTTGTCATTTTATCTCGTTGAAATCCGTAGTACCAGTTACATATAACCCTGTCTTTAACTTCACTTAGTGCAGCGTGCGAATGGTTGTTCTGTGGGAAAACAAGAGCTGAAGCTCAATAAATTTGAAAGCTGGTGTAACGCAAGATAAATTGGAAGGATTTTGCCTTCCTATTAAGTTTTACTTTGCCGAAACGAACAATAAATATGCACGCCAAGGGACATAAACTGAACCACTGAGACGTTCACAGGTCAAGCCATACTGACCACACCAGGCTGCCGCCATTGCTTCGGAATTCGGCAATGTAATGGCGTTAAGCTGTGAAATTGGAATAGAATGGGGTGCTTACGCGGGAGTCACGGAGTTTGCGAATCGCGCCTACTTCCATCAGTTCATTTAACCGGGATCTGTACCTTCCAAATACGGCGCACCGATCAATAAAGGAGGCTTGACCAGAATCTCGGCAGTGAATGCCATGACGATAACCATCGTTAACTTGGATTCAGATTGTTATTTCCGGTACCTGGGTATTAATCTTGCTCTACGACAACTAATCAGGAAATCACGCTTGTCCTCACTTTTATCCCTTTCTTTTTGGTCAGACGAAGCCCGTGACAGAGTTTGCCACAGCACCCTAAATGCCCTTCCGCAACTCCAATAAAGCTGTATCTGCGCGGTCCTCTGTCTACCTGTATACCAGCACCAATAGCAATATCAAGAGAAAAGAAAACAAGATTAAGCTGCAAGCACCCAACGTGCGTGTACACACAAGAGCACAGTCTACGAACTCATTGCATCACCCGGAAGGCGGAACAGTAAAGTGGCTGACCGGGTCGATGCGTGTCCCATGTTTCTGGTCTGATCCTTCTCTGTTCGGTTTTTTTTTTTTTATCGCGATTCTTCGTGAAGCAGACCAGCCTAGCTTAAATTGGCGAACCGTGCTAGGCGAACTTTCCCTTGACTTCCCAGAGGGGTTAGTGGCACATCCTTTACTTAGGTCGCCTGACGTCGTTCCGCCTGCGCGATCGACATTCTGTGGTCAAGGCTTGAGCTGGGCTTTACTGAATGACGCCTGGAGATCCTGACATCCCTTCGAGACGCAATATCGCCCGGACAGCGTAGTTTACAACGTTTTTTTACACCTGCGCAGCTTGCTCGTCATATCGCGTAGGCGTCGAGGTCGCTTTTTCGCAGGTGAAACACCTGCGCCTGACGTCGCTCACTATCACTCATTGCTTTCTCAAATTTGACACATATATACAACAGCCTATATACCACATGGTGCTGGTAAAAGAACATTCTTCGTCTGGCGTCACTCATCGCTGTCTGAAATATGACGCACACGCTGTATCGTACATATCTTGGTATCCACATTAAAAAGCTACTTAAGGGCTTGCTCGGATATTTTAAATGCGAGCTTTAGCGACTTTGGCCGTATCTATCTATCTATCTATCTATCTATCTATCTATCTATCTATCTATCTATCTATCTATCTATCTATCTATCTATCTATCTATCTACGTTTCGGTGTTCTGGCAGTCTTGCTCACTTGGTTGGTACGCACCAAAATTTGTGTGGTAACGTATGAATGTACAACGAACGTGAATGATTGATCGCCAACATGATATATATGAAAAGTGTCAAAATTATAGATAACATGATCACATGCGGCTCATGCACGCCTGGTTAATGCGGGCATGAGGCACAGTTCATGGAATGTGAACCCGTTTCATAATTCGCAAGTGCGCTTCTCTGCACTGCACATTTGACTTACTAATGGCGACAGCTGTCTTTATTTAAATGCTGTCAAAATTCAAGTTGCACATGCTGCGGCACGTTTCTTTTTTTTTTTTTTTTGGGGGGGGGGGGAGGGGGTGGGGGATGTTCGTATCAGAAGGGCTGCGTCGACATTTTATATGCCCTATTGCAAGCAAACAGTGCTTGCACACGCTGTTTGCAGGATTGCCAATGCCGCCATTAGTAGGGCAAGCTGCATTGCAGGCAAGCTAGCTTTACAATTATGAAAAGGGTCTGTACAGCCGATGTCAAAGACCGACCAACAAAAACAGGCACAGAAAATTTTATAGGAACACGCTTCCCTTGGATTGAAGAAGTGAAAGAAGTTTCGTTTGTACGATTGGTCGCAGCCCAGTCGTGCGTATATATAAGACCGAAGGAAAGACGGCATTGTTTGAAGCTTGAAGTCAACTCTTCGTTCGCGAGGACTCCTCTTTCGTACAGTAAGTGCGCGATGTGCGCTCCAAAGAGCAGCTGTCCCAATATGGTCATGCAGATGCTACTGTTTGCTCGACTGCAGAGTTCGCAAAGCATAGGATGCACGTACGCCCCCTTGGAGAGGATTCCTCGTTATTGTCGTCAAAAACGCCGCGCGTCTCAGGAAGCGCTTTCCTTTTTCCCCACGTCGGCCTTGCATGCTCGTCGTTGCCGAGACTTCACGACGACGCTAATGGTGGCTGTCAGTACAGTTGCCCTCTCGCGATGAACCTTGTGAGCTTGATAGCGTGAGCAGAACAGCCTAACCACACATCCCTAGATACCTTTGCTATAGACAGTAAAATACACGATGTGTGCTCAGTCCGTTTAGTGTGGTTAAGGTGTGGTAGCCAGTATAGCAGCGTAAGGTAACCTGTATAGCAGGGTTGCGAGTAGGGCTGTGTGTTTTTGGCTGGTGAGACTAGGGTGGTGCCCCTTGCAAGGTCACCGCCTACCACGCCCTCTGGCTTTTAGCCAACAAAATGAAAGGTATCGAATGCTGATACCTGAGCGAGATGATCATATATAAATGGAAGCGGGACCAAAGCACTGCCCATTATATGAGCACCTCAGACGTTTGGCACGGGGTCTATAGTGTTCTTTGTTGGGACAGCTAGTGCGGTCTACACGTGTTTATTTCTTTTTTTTTTTTCTTTATGGTAACTCCACGTACGCAAGCGCATGGTCACGACAAGCCGGAAATTGTGACGTGCTCACGGTCAATCTCGTAACGGATCGTTGACACTGGCAGCGCGATGGATCGCTCCGCAGGGCTGGATATAACAGCTTCCGGTGATGCTCTGCTTGCGTCTTATGATGTCGTTTAGGCGCCCGCACGTGCCCGGACTTTCTGTTTTCAAAAACACACGTACAAAAAGGTCATAGGCTGGCTTACTCGGTTGTCATCAAGGATAATATGGCCCTGTTGTTTTGTTTTACGCGGTGAACTGTTGTCAGCTGCGTCTGAATAAAGCCATTTCCCCACCTGAATTTCTTCTTTTCCTTTCTTTTAAGAAGGGAGACCGCAGGGCATTTTCGTAGCAAATAACTTCGATATCGTCGAGTAAATGGAACTTCGACTAGGAGGCAGTGCCGCTTACATAGGGCAAACCCATCAGGAAGCGAATAAAACAACAACAACAACGAAAAACGTATATCGCGCAGTGGGGCTCGTCCGTTTAACTTATTTGTTTTTTGTATCGTTTTCCTTAGCTTTGACATCGCTTTCCTTAACTTAACCTCATTTCCCTATTTATCACCCTCCCGTCCTTTTCCTTTGCCCCTGCTATACCAGGCTATGCTATGCCAAGAAACGCCGCAGCTACGGGGATCGAACCCGGCCGCTATGCGGCGCTTAGGTTTTCTGCACTTCACACGGTGCACGGCATCCAGGATCGGCCCACATTTGGTGCCGACGGATTAGTCCTTACGCCCGCCTTAGCTCTTAAGATTCGTCGTCGGACTGCGGATCCGAACCGCCGGACGGCGTGTTGCGAGACGAGCACGCTGGCAGATTCAGTCACGGTCGGTTCATCATGCGCGCGCTTTAAAGCCCGATTTTATATGCATGAAGGTGGAGGCACAGCGCAAGGCGCGCATCCGTATAGTGCAGGCTCGGCAACCGATGATGATGTGAGTGGGCACGCCCGAGCCACGTTATTCCCTTAGATTTTCTAGCAAATACAGAAGGAAATAGACGGCTTAAACATAAAGGCAAAGAAAGAAAGAAAGAAAGAAAGAAAGAAAGAAAGAAAGAAAGAAAGAAAGAAAGAAAGAAAGAAAGAAAGAAAGAAAGAAAGAAACGCGCCCGCCAAGCTTCGCTTGCTTCCCTTTCCCCTCATAAGGGAAGGGTTCTTCAATTTTTTCTGCACCTTTATGCCCCCCTCCCCCTAAAAAAAAAGAAAAGCAAAGAAAGCCAATATCAGTACTTCCAAATCGCGCTCGCTAGACACAGTAATCGTAATTAGGCCGCAACAAAGATACATATATATATATATATATCTATGCATGCAGGCATTACGTGTGAGACTTGTCTTCCCTGGTCACAGAAAGCACGACACAAGCAAACTTTCGCGGGAAGGCTTGTCGTAATAAGCGTCGTCCGACGTCGCAGAAGCCGTCGTAACGCGCAGACGACAGCGTAATACAATTTGACCATTCCTCACGGACGCTATGGAAACGCGCAAAATATCCACGGAGAGCCGCCCGGAGTGTTCGCGCCAAATTGCGGATTTTGTCTTCCTTCTGCACTGGACCGGATGGAGCTTTGCCACGCGAAGTCCCGGCAAAAATGCGTGGGAACATAGCGTGTACCCTAGCGCATACGTAGCCCGAGGTAATAACGGAGCTTTAGACGACGCTGCAGCGTATACGTCTAGCTCTCAGTTGAGAGTGAACGAAAGGCGGAAGAGAAAGGCGTCGCTTGTGGCTTTCGCTCAAGCGGCGAGCATAGCTAATGACGTAATTGGTAATCCACCCTAATGGCGTGCTATCCTACACTGACAGCACTATTCACGCCCTCACAGCGTCAGGATCGCGCACGCTTAAAACGCTTGTATAGAATCAGAGTAATGAGGCGCCGAGAATCATTCTTTCGTGCTTCGCAACGGCTCGCCGTTTCGTGGTCGCGTAAATGGAGAACAGCGCGTTTTCCTTTCTTTTTTCCCCCTTTTCCGCCATCCTTTAACATAATAGGGAAATTTAACAGGTTGTCTTCCTTCATGCGAGACACCGACGGGAAGGCGAGCGGTTGTGTGAAAATTTCTGTGCTAAATATATGGCAGCAGTGTTTGAGCAACATTGTCGATACGCCGTCTCTGGAGTTGCGGCGAATTTTACGAGCTGCGAGATTCTACTTCTAACATGGGCATGGTATGCGGCAATATCGAGTCTAATAATTGGCCCAATTACGCCGAAGTTAAGGGAGAATGCAGTTTCAGTCGGGACACCTTTAATGTTTATCGATATCCTGCTAGAGCACTTCCTCTTCCTCCTCCTACTACTACTACTGCTGCTGCTACTACTACTACTACTACTACTACTACTACTACTACTACTACTACTACTACTACTACTACTAATAATAATAATAATAATAATAATAATAATAATAATAATAATAATAATAATAATAATAATAATAGCCCTGTTAACGTTCGCACGGACTGCCACAAGGTCATAGTGTTGGTGCCGGCAAAATAAAAGCGGAGATGCTGACCGAAAATGACACGGATGAGACATTCTGCACAGTAGAAAAGAAGAAAAAAAAGGGATAAAAAATGAGGACATTGCAGACACAAAAATGAGCAAGGCAAGCAGAGCAAAACACATTGGCACAGCAAAAGAAATGTATGTGGACGACTACGACGGCACTCCACATTAACACACACAAAAAAATGTTGCAGTGGCTTAGCTCGGCTATGCCACGATATACGTAGCGTTAGCAAAGGTTCAGCTGATTATTCTTAGCTTTCCTGGTTGTCTAGATTGTCTAGGATTAGCTTGATTGTCATGCTTACTGCAACTACTTCGGGATCCGATGAGTCAAGCTTCTCCGCTCTTCTGCGCTGTTGAGCAGCATTTGCGCTCTCCTTCTCCATGGCTATACCACATTGGCAAACGCCAGTCAGAAGCGCAGCGGCTCCAGCGCAGTGTCAGACGGCGACTGCACAGCGAGCGCGCGCCAGCGCCAGAGCGTCTACCACGGCTACGACGTCACTCCTCTGGAATGCGCAGACCGGCGGCGGAGTGCGCGAGAGGTGCCGGCTCCGGTGGCTCCGGTGCAAGCTGTGTGACATCACTGATCCTTGCGCATGCGCAGCACGGCTCTTGATGTGCCGCGCGAAACGGGCTTGGCTAGGCCAGTGTAGCTAACGCTACAAAAAAAATCCCGCAGATCCCACGCATTGTGGGAATCTGTTTCATGCGAAGCATTCAGCGAGGAGCTTGCGTATGACAAATTGTCTGGCATCGGACCAAGTGTGACGAGTAGGATCGCAGTCTTGATTTGTGCAAAGGGCATGAGTACTCACTCACTCATGAATGCGCTTAACGTGGGCAAACCGGGAACGTCGGCAGCACCATGAGACTGAATATGGTATGACGTAACGTGGGCGCTCACGTTTGTACAAAGGACAAACCTCTGTCTTGTACAAGAAAAATGCACTTTGTGTTGACGCGATATCATGAGAGTCGTTCGTTGATACATTCCTGAGGGATCCAGCAAAGCTTCACAAAACACACCTAATGATAGCAGAACATACGTATATCTACGATAGTGCTTATCGCACGTTATAAGCGCAGTTAACGTTATAAAAGCGCAATCATTACAAGTGATGGTGCCAAAGGTTTATTTACTCTATGTGCCGCTTGGGAGGAAGGAGCCAGCCTAGTCGCAATACTGTTGCTTGGCACTTCGAGGGCCCGTGTTCGATACCCCACTACCGCTTGGTAAGCTGCATGTGTGTCTGTGTGCTTGTTCTGTGTGCATTTCGGTCGCAAGCAAGGACAAGCGGTGCTCCTTCCTCGTTTTAAGAGCGGAGCTCTTTAATCCGGCTCTCCAATGTGTGGGCCAATCATGGAGACAGTGCACCGTGTGAGCTGAAGGAAACTACGCGTGACTGTAGTATTGTCAATCATAACGTATACCATGTTAGTGATGTAAAGACCAGTCATTCACGTTCGTCATACGTTTATACTTTGGTTGTTCCAGGTGAACGAGGCTACCATGAGAGCACCGAGACGTAGGCGGCTAGATAGATAGATAGATAGATAGATAGATAGATAGATAGATAGATAGATAGATAGATAGATAGATAGATAGATAGATAGATAGATAGATAGATAGATAGATAGATAGATAACGTTCAAGGTGACTTATGTTCGTCAAGAAATGTTTTGCATTTAATTAACCCATTCCATCAGGAGCCCGCGTGATTGTGCTTCTCTAACGTGTGGTTCTCTATAGTGCGTGTTAACCACTCTTGCAGCAATATAAGAAAGAATACATGCATGCTGCTTTCCCTGAGCGTGCTTCTCTCCAGCTTTGCTCGTCCACGTAGGAATACTCCAACAGTCGATGTTTATGATATGGAGCTCACGGCACCGTAGCGCGTATTTCTCTAACCGGAAAATCAGATGACCCTGCAGTAACATGAGCGCCGATGTTATGTCGTATCATGAGCGACCCTTGAGTCACCACAGTGCTCTCGATGTGCCTGGTAAGCCAAATTTACGCACATAACTACTAAATTTCGACGAAGACGTTGAACCCACTGAATCCCAAACTTCGCTGAATCCCAAACACTTAGGCATAGGCAATTTTCCTGGTGACTGCTTCGCATAACATTGATTTCCTGAAAGAGTCGGATCTGCTGGTATTTTTTCTACCGACGCTCACCAATGTGTTCTAAAGAAAGCACGGCCTCTGTCAGAATTCTTACATTTGGCCGAGGTGGGCTCCAAGCCGGGAGATGAAAAACGCCGTGAGACGAAGAACAACATTTAGTGCGGCATGCTTGCCGATCAAAGCAGTACAAAAGAAGCACCCCCCGGTGTGGTTGGTGTGGTCTGCTATCCTTTATAAGAAAACGCCGTGATCACAGGGGGAGGGAAACATGACAACGCACATACGGAGCAACAGCTTAGCCTGTGGAACAGCTCGGCCAGACTTGGGCGCAGGCTGATAAGCGACGCCCGGTGCACGATCGCAACAGCATGCACAAAAAGTATATGGTACGTCTTGATTACATAATGATTGCGTTAAAACTACAAAGCTAATTAACTATAAGTTTCTGTGGAGACGTTGCGATGTTTATGGAAAGTATTAGGTATAATGTAAGCAATAAGTCAACGAGGAAATTTTTTACACCGATGAAAAGTTTTTAGTTTCGGCATTTATTGATTACCATAAAAATACCGTCTAATTACTAACGCAGATATTTCACGTAATAAAGGATAATTCGTGAAAGTAAAGTCTAGATCTGAAAGAAAGCATGAGGGTAATGGAAACTACTATATAACGCCTGCGGCCGCCAAAATATTTGTCTCATATCAAGCAAAGCGATGTTTACGTTGCCTTTGAGAGGTTTACGGTTGTGTGCCTTACCTTACAGAATCACAGCGAAGAAACCTAAAACGGACGTGACAGACAAAATTTACTTCAGGTGTAATGAAAAATACGCTGAAATCAAGGGACAAAACTGTTGAAAGGGGCTGCCCCAGTGTGCCAAGGAAAATGACTGCGCTTGCAAGCAGACCCCGAGCGCCACTATGAACAGACCACCAGGAGTATGAAGTCGCGCGTCTACGGGGCTTACGCTGCGCTATTATGGCAGCATCATCCATCGACGCCGTTGGGAGCGAAGATGACATCCACAACGCTAGCTGCATACTGCTCAACGGCGAGAACATCACAGATGTCGTCGATGATCAAGGACCCGAAGGCGACATCATGGGTCCTCCTTACCACAAGCGCGTCCGGATTGTCATCATCATCATCATGATCGTCGCATCCGTCGTCGGCAACAGCGTCGTCTGCTGGAAGCTCGTCGTGCAGCGACGCCACCGGCGGATCTCGAAAGCGCGGGTGCTGTTCCTGAACCTTGCCATAGCGGATCTTCTCGTTGCCTGCGTCACGATGACGTCGCAGGTCGTGTGGGAAGTAATGGGGCGGCTGTGGATCGCGGGCGACGCCTTCTGCCGCTTCTTCAAGTTCCTGCAAACGTTCGCGCTCGTCTCCTCGACCTACATGCTAGTGACGATCGCGGTGGACAGGCACATCGCCGTAACGACGCCGCTCGCTCCCAGCCCTGACCCGTGGAGGCTGGCGGCCATCACCTGGTTAGCTTCGTGCATGCCTTCGCTGCCGAACGTTTACGTGTTCCACACCGTCGAGGCGGCACCCGGACAGTGCTTCTGCGCGTCCATCTTCTACGACCGCGACACGCCGCTCTACCACCGCCAGATATACATGGGGTTCGTGTTCTTCATGGTGTTCCTCGCGCCCCTTGTGCTCCTCGTGACATTCTACACGGGTATACTGTGGGCCATCTGGAAGCACAGCTCGGCCAGCGGCAAAGTGGGGCAGCAGACCACCTCTACGTTGCCCCGAGCAAAGGTGAGGCACTTCAATCTTGTGCGTTTTCCCTTGGGAAATAACTTTCAGCGCAAGATAAATGTACTTGAATACATTCAGACCTTAAATCTGCATATCAAAAAAGTGGAGGACATTTATTTCTCAGGTGAAGTGTACACAGTTGGCACATTACTAAAGCTCCCGAGAGTACTCTTTAAGACATCAAGTGCATTCCATGACGGCGTCTGTAGCCTTGCTCTAGAAACATAACACCGATTCCACAGAAGCTCTGTCGTAGCTTGCTCTTGAAGTATGCAAACAAGCACCGCAGACAGAAACAAGCGGATGTTTCTGAATTATAGGTTTCATACGAATGCCTGCCGTGAATATTTGGTTTTTCAGGTCAGGCGATAACGTAGAGTAGAAATTTGACCTTGAAAGCAATTTAATGAATGCTTAAGCTGAAAACAAGAAAGTAGCGCCATGACTCAACACCCTTAGCTAGCACGCTTTCTTTTATTTTGTAGGGTGCAGTGCTATACGTACGTGTCGAAGCGGGAGAGAAAGAAGAAAGATATTGGTTATCTTCCACTCGAAGTACCTCTGCGAGAGAGAGAGAGACAGAGACAAGGTAGATAAGAGAGGCTAACCAGAAGTAGCCTTCAAGTTTGCTACCCTGCGCTAGGGGATAGGAAAACGGAATAAGAGGAACAGAAGAACGGACACAAAAAGAAAAAACCAAACAAAACAAAAAAAAACAAACGAGCGGGTGGGGGAGAGCAGCGGGCGCATTACAGTCTTTCCAATAGGGCCAGTGCCACAGTCGATGTAGTACGGTGAGACAGCATAGTCTTTACAATAAAGACTTTTGCAGGAAAGATCACTGACCCTGCAGACCCGTCCTTCGTTGCTGAAGCATCGGTATGCAGATGGTTATGTTGGTTGTATGTCTCGTACAGCAGTAGTAGAGAAATCTGCTTGAGCGCTCCAGACGGTAGTTGCGTTCTTCTCTGTATATCCCTGGTACTGTCAGTCGAACTCGCGGTGGAGCCAGGCACCACGGAGGAATCGAAACTATCGCTAGAACTGTGTGACCTGACGGAAGTATGCCCGATAGGAATCGACTGCCTGACATAAGGAGGTCTGTGGTCGATCTTCTGGCAGCGAAGCCAGATGATCAGCAGAAGCCCATGCAAGGTGCCTTACCTGGGCTCTGAGCGTTTCCATAACAATATGAGGCTTGGCTGGGTAGTCGTTTGCAGTCGCGTGTGCAGTTTGGGATCCAGCCCACCGCACTCTCGTTCAATCCATAAAACCCCTTCAGAATCGATCAGAGCGTTTTGTTATGTCGAACTGTTCAAGTACGTACCGCTAGTGTCTCGTAGATGAAATCGTCACTTAACCTCCCCTACCTTCAAACTCGGCGCAACATCTCGCGCCTTTGTTTACTCCACAGAGTGTTCGTTCACTGAACCAGCAACTCATTTTGCAGCCAGTGTACTTATCGTCCCGTATCGATCACAGCAACAAGGTCCTCTTGGTCGCAGTGACATGTTCCTGCATTCTTTTATGCCGGAAACCTGTTCGGAGTGGAACCACCTTCCCTCTTCTATCGCCACCTTAGCCGATGCATCATCATTCAAGACCGTTGTAACAGATCATCTTTTAAAATGTCTCGAAGTTCGCTGGTTTTTTTTTTTCTGCTGTTACTGTCCCTTTATCTTATCCTTCTCCTTATAGCCTTGAATGTTTTTTATTATTTGTAAACTATGTACCCACCCCCTCTGTAATGCCCATTGGGCCCTGAGGGTATGATAGTAAATAAATAAATAAGTCGCCATTATTTCAGCCATTGATGAGTGTCGCGGTAATACAAGACAAATTCTGTGGGTCTGGGCGCTTTCGAGAGCGCGAATGTTAGTTTTGCAGGTCAAGCACTTTTAGAAGATTGAAATACACTTGCATGACCGGGACTGCCGATATGTTTTCACGACCACCTGCGCTAATCTTTGGATAGATAACTTCGAAAACTAGTTACAGAGTTCATTAGTCAGAGTTTAAAGAGCGTGGACGAACGTTTAATTAGTACACGATCAGAAAACCGGTTCTGCTAGAAGAACAGTAGTTCATTAGAAGAACGTTCAAGAAGGAATCCTTAATTTACTCACGACCATTTCTGTCCATTCTAGGTGGAACGGTTTTTTTATATAACATGTTTATGCTTCGGCGACATTTCTTTTATTTGTGGCATGCTGTGAACCAAGAAAGTTCGTTTACCACTGTAAACTCGCTTAACATAATGAATGACGCCACTAAATAGTGCGGCCTGTTTCCCAGTTCATGTGAAGCGTAAGAACAGTTTATAATATGTCACAGACGTGGTTACCTAAGTTCCAGCGCTTTCTGGTGCCCAATTTCTCGTTAGTGTGGCGTTAATGATTCACCTCGGTTCTTTAAGGTCAGCCAAGTAATGGTATGGGCCTTGTCTCAAATTAATGCGAACCCTCATTTCGTTTTATTTATCCAATCTAGAATAATTTTGGATAAAACAACATTTTGCACGTTATAGCGACTTCAAAGATGTTAATTTACTGTTCATTAGCACTTTACCTTCACTCCATCAGTGTTATATGATTAGCCATGGAGCACAACGCGCGTGCGTGCGTGCGCATGCATGCATGTATGTATTGATTGATTTGTGGGGTTTAACGTCCCAAAACTAGCTCTGATTATGAGGGACGCCGTAGTGGAGGTCTCCGGAAATTTCGACCACCTGGGGTTCTTTTACGTGCACTGACATCGCACAGCACGCGGGCCTCGACATTTCGCCTCCATCGAAATGCAGCCGCCGCGGCCGGGATTCGATCCCGCGACCTTCGGATCTGTAGCCGAGTGCCATAACCACTAGACCACCGTGGCTGGGCATGTATGTATGTATGTATGTATGTATGTATGTATGTATGTATGTATGTATGTATGTATGTATGTATGTATGTATGTATGTCAAAGAACAACACTTGCTTTTGAAAAGCACAGTTTGAAAAGCGCGCTAGCATGCGAGGCAGGATGCTAGATAAACAACAATTATGGCGACCGTAATCGCGACGCAAGCACTCAGTTTCGGATGCAACGCCGCTACAAGCTTTACCGCGGGCTCTTCGAACCTCTGTTCAAGTGCAGAACTGTGTTACGGTGCTGACCTCGTAGGCGTCAAATGCGGATCTGTTTCGAACCTGGCCCGCTCCGATAATGCGCTCCCCAATATACGCTTTGCCCAGGGGGACATTCCACATACAAGGCACGCGCAGCAGCCAACCCACTCACGATCGTCAGGCGTTTGTTGTTATGTTTCTTTATTTAACGCAGCGACAAGCCCTGCTGCAAAAATAGGAGAGTCGTGCCCAGAGCTTCCTGACACTTTTTTTTTGCGCATGCCGCCAGCTGACGGAATCGATAACCCAATTCCAGTAAACAAAGCGCTGCGAGCGTGCAGAGGCGCGTGTACGGATTTCCTGCATGCGTACGCACAGAAGCGGTGGCATTTTCAGGAACCACCGCTTTGCGTAGTCGTCATCGTCAACGTAGAAACGGCCCGATTTGCCTGCGCATTCCGATATCCGCGTGCCCGCGAGCGTATCGATCGATAGCCGTGACGTAAGAGCGATAAGAGAATGACTTATGAGCGTACGGCAAGAGGCAAACGACTTGCATCGACGAGAAGCTTTAACCACGTTTGTTTTGCATACCTTCGGGCGGGATAGCGTTCGCGCGCTTTCTGCAGTTTCACTCTTCTGGAAAAAAAAAGGAAAAATATATATCATGCGGGCGTCCAAATGCGCGCGCACCTTCAATATGCGCGGCAAGAAAATGCTGAGACAGCCGGTGAGTCGTCTTAGTTTGTATTTTTGTTTGCATTTCAGCCAAGGCCAAGCGATTTCGCGCTTTCGACAGATTCAATCAGCAGAAACGCCGCGGGAACGCATTTGATGCTACGCACAACCGACAAGCTCGACGCGTCAACCGTGGGACCATGAGCAAATTGATTTTCTTTTCTCTGCTGCGAATTTAGAGAGAATGATCGAGGACGACGCTGAGCGGGAAATTGAGGTTCGCCAGCCGGTGCGCGAAAGCGTTGATACACCGTCTTTTTCGCTGATGCCCGCCTATCGTAACATTTACCTCTTGATCACATTATGGCCCTCCGTCTAACGCTGACAATGCACCTACCGCAAGACAACCGTCTACTAGTCTGACTTTTTGTTATTCACACAGACCTACAAGCAATTCATGAATATAGGCCTGCGACTATGAGCTTGCATTGGATGTCTCCCAAGAAGCATGCGATGGCTGCTACGAAACTGAAGAGGCGGTGTAAGGGAGCGTGTAATACGAACACGCTTTCACAAGTGGTGTGGTTAATTTCCGAAAGTAGCTGTTCAGGGGATAGGGAATGGGGCAACAGATAGGCGTATACTCAAAACCACCCTCACAAAAACTCGTTAGCGCCTACAGAATAAACTAATATGCAAAGCTGGCACGAGTTTTCTAGTGGGCCATTTTGCAAAGCTTGGAGATCGGGATGTTGAAAATTCCAGGAGACCCGACGCAATGTAGGCATCTATGCCCCATCCGTTTCCCATCGTTCAGAGTAGCACACTGGTTATCCTGCACTGGTTAACCTCGCTGTCTTTCCCTCTCTACTATTTCCTTCCTTCCTACGTCTTGCGAAGCAAACCACAATCATCACTCGCCGCAAAGGCTGCCTGGCAGCTTTGTCTGGCATAGATAGATAGATAGATAGATAGATAGATAGATAGATAGATAGATAGATAGATAGATAGATAGATAGATAGATAGATAGATACCTTGAAAAAGTGGTTTGATGTTAGTGAAGTGCAAACTGAGAGAACGAAATGCCAATCAAAGTGGTTCAAGAGCGGCCTAAGTGGACTAAAGGCAAAATGATTAAGCTGCACATATGCGAATACGTTAGGGTCTCTGCGTCCGGGCCTACGTTCGGACCAAAAGTGCTCCCGTCTATCACGCCCTGTCTGCGGAGAATTCTACAGTGGTGGACCGATCCCACCACTACAGCTTCGCTGGTCATATTTTTTTTTCTTCGAAAAACTGCTCTAAGCGATTGTAGCGTGGGACATATGCACGCGAGGCACGTCGCACGTAATGACTTTTTCTGTGCTCTTTTATTTAGCAATAGATAGGTGTGATGTTATCGGTTTAAAGGAGCGGCTGTTATGGTATTACTTGTGTGATATGTCACACAAAATCTTTTTGGTTATTTAAAATTGCACTGTTCAGGGAGGGAGTGGTAATACTCAAGTGATGAAGCCTCGACAAACGATTGGTTTAACGATCTAGAGTGAAACTCTCGCAGTTAAACAGATTGTCTCCGCGTGGTAGGGACGTCGTGACATTTATAAGCACTTAACTACACTCATCTGATCAATCATAATGTCGAGCTATAACTATGTACTGAAGGCGCGGCCTTGTAAGGCCGTTAATGCGATTCCGTTTCGATTGCGGTCGTGATGTTCGCGAAGCACGTAGTTGCAATATCGACGACTCCTGTTATTATACATTCATGCTGTGGTTGCGCCGTTCACGAAGCATTCGATCGTCGTATTGAACGGCCGGAGTGCCAGTGGCGCTTTGAGTGCTGTAACGCTGCTGGTTGTTCCTGTAAAAGTTTGGTGGTTTCTCTGATTAGGCTTGCCCAATAAAAAAAAAAGAGCCAGGCCTGCGCGGCACCGCAGGACAGTGACAGCGTAAGCTGGAGGAGCGACGTTCTTAGAGGCCATTTTAAACTCTTGGAGAAACTAGTGCAAGTAGGTATCCCCTGTTCCATAACTCTTATCATTTCGCCAAGTATAGGGAAGTACCCACTACGCCATAGTTACTGCGGTATTGTAACGTGCAAATCTGTATAACTGCACATCTTAGAGAGTCTCTTGGCGTTGTTTTCCCGAGAACTAACCGAACTCTCGGCCTGGCATCGACGGCGAGCTGCGGTTTGGGCGTCTCTCTGCACAGCTGTCTGTTGTGCCCGACGTTGCCTTGCTGCCGCCGCGCGCGTAGCTCTGCGATTCGCTTCTTCAGCGGTCCGCACCTTGCCGAAGAGCCAAGTCAGGTTGCTGTCGGGGCTGCGCATGTCGCCTGCCGCGTGACACATGGCACGATACGACAAAACTGCTTCAAAGGCAGCGCTTCGTAATAACGATGACGGAAAAGTTGAAGAAGATTGCTTCATAATGATGTTGATGATGCCTCTGTAAGGGGTGCAGAGCTACGAAGCATGCACCCCTGTGTTCTTTCAAGTGATTCCTCGAACTCCTTATGCAATCCACTTTCCCCGACGTGTAGTGGCGTATTATTATTCTCCCACGTAACATTACATTTGTTAATGCGATTCCTCGGCAGACATTATACCTGTTTAGGTCGTTTAGCGATGATTTTTCAAGCACAGCTCAGTGGAAATATTGCATGGAAATATTTCCATGCAATAACGAGAAAAAAAACAGGATTAGCTCAGTGGTAGAATGCTGGACTCCCACGCAGAGGGTCTGGGTTCGAATCCAAACAGAGGACGAGGTCGAATACTCCTCGGTCCTGGTTATTTTTTCTATTTCTAAAATTTGCGCGATAGTGGTTACGGACACCGGCGGCGGCGGCGGCGGCGGACAACTACGGCGCAAAAACGGCCCTTGTTGTCAGCTGCTTCAAAGATCGGTGCTGGGTCCCTATACCGTACCACAGAACAGGAATACTATTCCGTGCCGGTCCTACAGGATTGGTCAATTCTGCGTCGCCAAGCAGACTGACCAATCCCCATTTTTTGATTGGTCAATCCGTCCACCATAGGCAGAACTGACCAATCGAGAATGATCTACCGATGGAAAAGTATTCTATATTCCCTGGTACTGTATAGACCCCCTGTATGGCTGTTCTAGCGACGTGCAAGTTTAGTTCCGCGTAGCGGTCACTTCTATAGAGGTTTGCCTGCTTCTTTTTATTGTCGCATGGTGTCATAGTAGATCGAGCGGGACGAATTCGCTATGATCTAGTAACGTAGACTGCCACTGTGACCACCGTGGAGCCCCAACGATTGGGGAGAAGCTGCATAACGCGCCGAGCTAACGTGTGCATATGAAATCTATAAACAGAACTGACTCCATTACAAAAACCATGACGCTCGAGGCATCATGAACGTGCATTCAGTCGCGCTATTTGGCCGCAATGAACGAAGTCCTGCTCGTGTAATTATCACTCTTGCATAAGTCGTGTGAATCCAAGCCACGTGTCCTGCATGGGCACACGACCTGCCAATGCCGGACATGCTCGCTACATGTTGAAATACGCATTCCACTCATTACGACACTTAAAACAGTCTGGCAGTAGAGCATCGTCTATGGAACCAGTCTTACATAACAGGTAGAATCACGATACACAAACGAGACGGCAGAGAGAGAGATGTTTCATCATTTTCTATTGCCGCAAGAGGGCACGACATGCAAAGGATGTGCGAAGGAGGAACTCGCGGCTTGAAGGAAGAACGATGCCCCCGTTTTTCATTCTCGCTCGCTTTTTTTAGAGTGTGCGCACCCCGCTCCAGTTAACTTCATTAAATATGCCTTAATGGTTAAATGACCGTCTGATACACTAAATATACTCTCCGATATCACATCTATCTCATACAACTTTAGACTTGACGTTTATCCCACATTATTGCATTTCTTTAAAAAAAAGTTCCATAACGACCCTCCATCCGGAGGATAGTCGACGGTGCTGAGCAAGAAATATGATGTCGCCTGGTGACAGCGCCGTGGAAGATTAAAGGTCGACAGCGCGCACACGTCCTTGCTTTTGCTGCGACGGCGCGAGCGCTAGCACATGACAGTGCTTCAACAAAATGGTTTTGCAGAGCTCATTGTCTGCCTTCTTTGGGGGTCTGAGGCAGAAGCATATGCTAATGTCGCTACATTTAGTCTCTCTTTAGTTTTCTTCAGGTACTTAGTGGCAGCAATATGAAGTAGAGACGCGGACTACAGGCAGCTTTTATAGTCTCGCGTGGTGATGTCGAGATAGCGGCGACTTGTGCCTTAACATGCACGATGCCTTCTTTCATATATCAGGACTACATATGCTGAAACACGTATACTCCCAGACGCCTCATGAAGCGGATACGAGATGGCCAAGTAATATCTGGCATAGTATTTAGATATATGTATCTATGGGATTTGTCAGCACTGAGTGTATACTTACCTAAGAAGTGCAATATCGAACTGCGATGTTCCTTTCATTGCAATAAACGCTTACCTTAAGGTATAATTCTCAGAGCGTACTAAGTGTACTTGGAGCGCCAGGTCTCTGTCGTGCATGAATTTAAGCAGTGCTTCGTGGTAATAATGAATAATTTCTGAAGATATATATGCCAAAACCACGGAATGATTATGGGAAACGCTTCAATGAAGGGCGCCGGAAATTTCTACCGCCTTGGGTTAGTTAGTAGGCGGCCCTGAACATTTTTGCCTCCATCGAAAAGCGGCTGCCACCGCTGAGATTCAATTCCACGATCTCCGGGTCAGCAGCAACCGTAACGGAGGCCACCTTGTGGCACGAGGCGAAAGGGCTCGGCTCCCAGACTCGGACATGTGTGTATAAGATAGTAGACATGTGCCTCTGCACAGCGGGCTTGTCTGACAACGACAATGACATAATGACTTTGTGGCTGCTAAGTACACCTCTTTCATTTCTTTCAACGACACGTCTTCCTGTTGAAACGTTATTTTTAATATTTTAAAAATTACAAAGTCCATACATATTCCATATTTTTGTCGTATATTTGACATGTGCTTCAACACCAATCTTACGGAAGCGTACGGAATTATTGGGACGGCCTTACAGAGCGTTTCATTAGGGTTTCCAGCCTACGGTTTAGACAGCCAGAGAACGACTTGCTTTCCTTTCTTGTCTACATGTAACATCAGCCTTAAGCATCACTTTCATTTCATTGCTTTTAATTTTTATTGCATGATTTTATAGGTGACAGTATGCAGGCGGCGGTCCCAAACTCTAAGTACCGCAGCTGGGGCATTGACTGATTTATTTAGTTTATCCTAACGATGCATTCATCGCGCAGGTCAAAACGCTCAAGCTGACGGCGGTGGTGTTCGGAGCCTTCCTGGTGACCAACGTGCCCTACATGGTCCAGGAGGTCATCCTCGCTCTCGGTCAGCCCGGCATCCTGGACGCCAACCTAGTGGCGTTGTTCGGCGTCATCTCGGCCTCGAACAGCGCCATAAACCCGTACATATTCCTCTACTTCGAGAAAAGGCAGCATCGTGCCTCCCGCGGTTTCGTGGGCTCTCTTCTCAAGGGACTGCCATGCTTCGGTCGCAGGTTCGCCGCGAGGCACCGAGGCAGCAGCCAACAGATGGTGAACCTGACCGTCAACTACTCGAGCAGGCACTCACGGACAGTAACGACGGTTAACTATGAATCCGCATCGTGTTCAGAAAAGACTCTCTCCTGATAACGCTCAGCGGCCAATTGAAAGAAGTGTACAATTGGGACTTACTTAACCATGTGTAGCCAACGGCTGTGTCATCATGTTGTTGCATTTTATCCCGCTATCCTGAAGCCTAATGCCCCGGTAACCAGCAGCGTCTCCCATACCTGTCTGAGGCAATGCGTCAGTGGAGTGCAAGGAATAGCTGGCCTACCACTGAGACAAAATGAAACTGCTGTAGGGCGTATACGTCCATACTCATGGCTCTATCACTTGTACGTGCTTACCCCTCGAACCTAGTTCGACCGTATTAGCGAAATCATTGATTCATGGCTTCAGTGTGCTTAAGCCACGCGAGAACTATAGCGAAGCTGTACACTGTAGGAACTGCGAAGGTTGGCAACATATAGTTAGCTCCACACGCTCAAGTGAAACATGCTGCTGATACTCAGCAAGTATGCGAAAGTACACAGGAGAAAAAAAAAAAAAAACACGACTGCTTGGCGAACCGGCAGCCTTTCCTTTTGCATGGTCGTTTGCGTATATCAGTGCTGCAATCCCTACATTTACGTACTTACTGCTCGTATGACACAAAACATCTATCAGAATTCGTACTGCATGTATTTATTCGAATTAAGTTGGAAACTTTAAAGGCACCTTACACGACACTCGTATTACAGCGCGCGAATCAAGGGACATCACAGCGACACTGTGTCGCAGTGGAAGCTACGAAGTCGTACGCAACAAAAAATACAAATAACATTACTGAAACATGGCGGTTGACCGCTTCTCTAAATGCCAGTGTGACCATTACAATGCGACATAATCGTGAACTGGAGTACACATACGGGTGACCTGCGCGTACTGGTTTGTGTAAGGTACACATTTAGACGGTTAACAACAGAGATGTCGGGCACAATCGCTTCAAACAATGGCTTCAAGAATGGTTGAACATGTGCAGCGTGACAGACATTTCTCTTTTGATGTTTCGATGTCGTTTGTCCTTCCTGTATTCCCTTTCGTACATAGCACAGACATCTTTTTCTGAGACTTATCTCGCTGTTTGTATTCATGGCCATAGTGGTGTTTTTCTGCGTGGAAAGTCTGTACTGCGAGAAAGGAAGAGCAGGGTTCAAGGTCGCACGAGAATTGTCATCCACCGGGCCCAAGTACAAAATCTGGATGAATTTTTCGTCAACTTGGCCATTTTCTTTTTCATCTGTGAAAAGACCGTAGTGATTTTCTTGGTGCCTGCTGGAAACCGATGGATGACATCTACTCGTCGTCTTATTGCATAGTTTACATCTCACTGCAAAATTTTCACAAATGTGATGAGCGAGCGATAATCCTGACAAGGGAACATGGGCGATTTTTTTTTGTTTTTGTCATTGCAAGACCATTATTAAGTTGTTGAGTAAAGGAGTTTAAACAGCAGACAAGAAAGAAAAATACCTATCTTAAAAAACAAAGAACTTCGCCAAATAAAGCTGTGTTTAATCAGTTCGGCTCCTCCGAAGTACTTCTTGGTCCGTGGTCTAAACGATAGCTGGCAGGCAAACATGACGTGTTGGCCTCCACCAGAATGAAAGGTAAGCGTTTGATGAAGCCACACTCATAATATTGATCAATATTTTCTTTTTTTCTGATAGCCCTCTTCATACCAAAACTAACTGACATTTTAGTTTGCCTGTTTTGTTGAGGCGCAATTTATTATGCAATAATCGACGCGTTATCACTTATTTCTACTCTTGTTTGGCCTATAAGGAGTGCCGGCTGTATGAAGCGAGACCGCTGAAGTTAACTGTCGTCTTTCAATGTAGTTACCTTGATCACATCACTAAAGGGACGCTCTACACCTTGGCGCCGTTAGAGCACCCTTTCTTGTTTTGTGTTCAGCCGCGCTACTTGGACAAATAAAGATTGACAACAAGACCTGAAAGAAAACAAACATGCCAGCGAGGAAGAATAATTGGGCCAAGGTGTGTTTCTTTTCTAGCAGCTTGTGCTCTGCAAAACACAAATTCCTTGCTATCAGCCTACTATAGTTCTTGCATTTACTTTTTTGTGGAGCACCGACGGCACTCAAAAGCTTCGTTATTACGTGTATCACGTCTAAGACCATCACCCTCTCTGTCACCGAGTCACTGCCGGCTGCTGGGGAGAAACAAGCGTCAACAGCAGGGCAGCTGGCGCCTGACTTGAACTGCCTGAACCGCACGCGCCTAAGCCTCGCAGACTTCGACAGAACGAGAAACTTAGTCTGCTCCCCATAACTTCTGGGATAAAGAGCAACGAGTCTTATCACTGGCCTGAACTCCTTTAGCCAAACGCGCCTGATGAAGGCATACAATATCGGCAGAGAGATTTATTTATTTATTTATTTATTTATTTATTTATTTATTTATACATTTTGCGGACGTATTAAAGGCTATAGCAGAAATGGGACGTTATATAATGCTAACGAACAAACCAGAAATTGAAATACTGGAAATGGTAAGGCAAATACACGCATTGGAGAGCAAAAATGAGGTAGCTTAGAGGTCAGTGAAATCTTCTATTGAAGCTATGAAAGCTTCTAGGGATAAGGAACGAATGTTACCAGGGAGGGGAGGAAATTTTTGTTGCGTGGGAAAAAAAAACTGTATTTAAGGGTATTGGTGCGAGCAAAGAAATGTGTAACGTTGAAAGCGTGGGAACTATCGGGTACAGCTTTCGTTGGTGAATGTGCTGAGGTTGCCGTCATAGAGGCCGGAGGAGGAGTTAATCGTACATAAAAATTTTAAAGCTTTGATTTGATATCACAAGAGCAGTGACTTAATGTTTAATGATTGTAGGGCTTGAGTCCATGAGACGTTGCGGCTGTAGTTATGGAAAATGAAACGGATATATTTTCGCTGAATATTATTAAGCGAGCTTATTTTACAGTGTTTGCAGGGGAACTGGACTACATATACATATTCGTGAACAGGGCGAAGGAGTGAGTTATATAAAATCATACACTTAGACTGTTAGTTATCAATAGATGGATGAGGACAACTACCGTCATGATCAGCTCACTATATAGCGACTGTCATTAGGGAGTAATAGTTGAGCGGCTCAGCGGGCCAGCGGGCCCAGCGATGGAGCGGAGGGGACAGCGGACCGCATGATGAAGAGAAGAGTAATAGCTGAGCGACGCCCCGCTTCTTTCAGCGGAACTTACCGCTGCGCCACCTGTTGAACAATGTTGGAGTTACTGTCGATCGAGCAGAGGTTTTTATCTGTCGAATAAATTGAAGTTACTGCGAAAAGTATATCGCAAAAGTAATTTTTCATTAGATCACAGGTGTTATGTGGAAACACATCTTCGTTCTTGCTGCATGACATGACGACATGCCGCCGCCGCTTGTGTTGGGGGCTGCCATCTTGCAAAACGCTCGCGCGCTGGGCCGCTGCATACGCTCCGCTGAAGAGACGAAATGAGCGGGCGAGCGGCTCGCTCCGTAAATGCGCTGGCTGTCACTCCCCCCCCCCCCCCCCCAGATGGCGTCTCCGCTCGTTCGCTGGGCCCGCTGGCCCGCTGAGCCGCTCAGCTATTACTCTCTATTCATGTACTTCTAGGAAAGATGCGGATGTCGCAACTGCAAGCGTTTTGCAGGCACTGGATGCCAGGACTACAGTTCTCACAAGCCCTGAGAAGTGCGGTGATTGAGAAATTTGACGGCAGCGCTACATCTCGAGGATCGCCAACGACAGCAGTGATCCTTCCCGGGTGATCTCAGAAGTAATTTCATACTTGATTTGGATGTGAGGAGCCTGAGTTCAGCCATCTCGAATATTCAGTAGTTCCAGCGTTTCTACAATAATTCCGAATGGCATCAGACTGATCTGGCAAACTTGAGCAAGCTTGACCGGATCTATCTATCTATCTATCTATCTATCTATCTATCTATCTATCTATCTATCTATCTATCTATCTATCTATCTATCTATCTATCTATCTATTTCTCGGTGCTCTCCTGCTCGCCTCGTTTACTTTATGCACACCAAAATTGGCACGGTAGGGTATCAACGCATGGCGAACACGAATAATTGATCGGCGCAACGCTCAAGTTACGTACTCGTCGTGCACGCCCGATTAACGATAATGCGATAACGTGTGGATCGTACCCCTAACGCTGGTCCTGGGTTACGCTGTTATGGGCCACATTCCACGCGGCACATATCGTAAATAAAACCATCGCGTACGCAGCCTTGGCGGTGCTGTTTTTACGTGAACTGGTGTTCTATAGAGTGTGTTAACGGCTGCTGTGGTAACCTAATGGACAATGCACATGTGCTACTATCACGCATCATGCTTTTGTCCATCTTGGCCCGACCCCATAGAAACATTGCAGCAAATGACGCTTGTGATGTGCAAATAAGCGCGCCGTGTAGCCCTGCATTACGAGTATCTGCACATTAATGTGAGTGTCCCGTTACATAGTAATGTGAGCTAGCTTTTAGTCACCACAGTGCCGTGGGCGTGCCTGGCGAACCCACTTCACAACTGCCCAATTACCAAGAGGACGGTGATCGTGCTCGCAAAACTTGTCTGAATGCCAAACAATCGAGCATAGAGAATTTTCTCGCTGAATGCGTTGCATACCGCCGATTTCCACAATGGCTGGAATCTTCCTGATTTGTTTTTATTACTCGTTATTATGAAAGGTTGTCGCCCATCACGTCACTGGCTCTACAGTGGCCTTTCTCTCTCTCCTCTAAATCTTACCCTTCCCTTTCCCAGTGCACACTGCACAGTAGCCAACGGGGCTCAGCACATGTTAACCGCTGCATGCTGTTCCCTTATTCTTCTGGTCTTTTTTTTTTGTTCTTTTAAGAATATTTGCTTAACAATCGCTTTTTTCATCTGGTGAACTAATCTCCGGAAATCCCATTTAGCGTCTGGCATTCCCCCATTGCTCAGCTCCTTGAACGTTAAAGAATGGAAACAAAGCAGATACAATGAATAGTACTTCTGTGTAATTTTATTTATTTATTTATTTATTTATTTATTTATTTATTTATTTATTTATTTATTTATTTATTTATTGAGATATACTGTCAACCCTCTCTGGAGGGTCGTTACAGGGAGGTATGGTATTTAGTACTAATAAAGTAGGCGTATAATCATAGAGGTTACAACAATAACTTCGACCATACAATTATACAAATTTATATAAAGCTCTCTCACAACGAAACGAAAGGACACTTTTGAATTCCTACAACAATAAATAACGTTCGGGATGTTTGCAGCATATCACATAAGTGTACATCAAGTAAGTGCATAAGTTCATTAACATCGCGTGTATTTACTACATCACTCGGTAAACCATTCCATGCCTCAATTACGTCAGGGAAGAAAGAATACCTGTACATCTTCGTCCGTGCGAAGTGAGGCTGCAGCACTCGTCTGTGATCTGCCCTCTTGCTTCGTTTCCCAGGTTGTTGTAAGTAGGTGTTTCTGTTAATTTTAAAATCCCCTTCCATTAATTGAAAAATAAACTTTATTCTATTTTTAAGTCTGTGTTTCTCCAGTGTCTCCAAATCACAGAATTGTAGCATTCCTGTTACAGAGCCATACTTCTTATATTTTATCTTATGTCAGTATGAAACAAATATTTCTGTTAGAGAATCATACTTCTTATATGTTATCTTATGCCTCTATGAAAGAAAGAACGCATTCCCCTGAGCAATAACACCACGCGACACTCCATCCCACGCACGGGCTGCTACGTTACGCTTACGCAAGAAAACCAAGATATCTTTTATGACACGTTCACGCTACACTTATCATGGCAGGTCGGCGTAAAGACGGAGCGGAGCGCACCTTTCCATTCAAAGAGTTGCGGCACGGAGTGACGTGCTTGCGGCGTGTGCTTTCATGTTGCTGGGCTCTTGCGTCATCGTTGCTGCGCCGTCGTGTGGGTCGATCCTTACTATAAGCCGGCGGATTTCCTGCACTGTCGTTTCGTAAGCGTATCCGTGGGAACGCAGCAGTACGGGAAGAATTATTCCTCTTTTTTTTTTTTCATAGAAGCAATGCCCGAGAAAAATTTGAATACGCGAGGGGCAGGGGCGCATGAGAGAAGGCGTCCTTGTTCTTTCTCAAAGGATTGAATGAGCACAATGGCAAAACGCTGTTGCCTTAAATGTGAAAGCTGTCGTGTTAACTGCACTGAACTAATTCAAGAACACAACAGCAGATGTTCAGGTTGGACCACGTAAGCCTGTTCAGTTCTTGCAGCATATAAAACACCCTGGGGGGGAGGGGGGGGCCTGGGAGGTAACGATAATAAATAAAAATCTTGCTGATCCCACGCACTGTGGAAATCGGTGTCATGCGAAGCAGACGGCGAGAAGATTGACGAACGGTGTGGAATTCAGCGAAGTGTTGCGAATAGGATTAACGTCTTCGCGGAAGGTGCATAAGTGGGTGTATATGCTGAATGTGCGCTAACCAGGAACGTCGATAGCACCGTGACGCCGGAATGGTAGATCGTGGTACGATGTAACGTTGGCACTCACGTCCATGCACAGCACTGACGTCTGTTTCGTAGAAGAGCAGTGCAGGCTATACAGTGCGCTAGTGTGCGTATCATAAGCGACGTCCGTTGAAGTATTCCTACTGGGCCGAGGAAACTTGTGCAATAGTATGCTGAGTAATAGCTAATATGGATTCTTTTTTGCATTACTATGATAGTGATTAACGCACATGTTAGAAGCGCCATTGGCGTTACTCAGGCACCATCATGACAATTACTGGATATAATGACTATACGCACGTGTGGCTGGTAGGCGACACGTGTGGCTGCTACATCGTGGCCATGTGTAAGGTAACGGAAAAGCGGAGTTACCCTGAATGAGGGGCTTCATGGCATCGGTGCACAGTAGACAGCCGATCGATGCCAATGTATGCGTGTTTGCTGCCGTCGCATACGGCTGGAAGTCTACCAGCGCAATTTCCCTACTTGTGCTTGCTGACGATTGGTGTGAGTGAGCTTTAGTCAGTCCGCAATTTTCAGACCGCCTGGATGGATGAACAGTAGAAGCATACCCTTTGAACCGATGGCGGCTAGTGGTAGCAAACCCTTATTTAGTCCTCTGTCTATGCACTGCTTCTTATACTAACAAATTGACAGTTCTGATCTTCTGTTCCACACTCTTCTCCCACCAGCCTTAGAGCACTCTCTTACTTGTCGCTAAGGCAGATCTGTTTACTTTGCCATAACGGTCCTTGAAACCCAATATCTCGGGTATACTTACTCATTCCTTCGTTACTGCGTTACTTTGACATTCAACTAGATTATTCTCAATGCATTCTGCGCCATTCCAGCATATTAACTATGTTGCATTCGTTGGTTTCTTTCAGTAAATTAGAGTTCTCAGGGACCCTGACTTAGCCTCAAAAGGCAGGGAATCTCCGCTTAAATTATCATAAAATATTCCTTTTTCTATTCCACTCTTCTGTGTCCGATATACATCACTGCTCGTTTCTTTTCTATTGCTTCTACCCAGCACGCCGTTTCTTCATCCCTGATTTCAAGTTTAATTTCTTTTCTGTCCACCACCTTGTAATATTTACCAGTTAGTTTCTTAGTATTGCTCCTGCACTGTGTGTCCACAACTTACCCGTATAATCACCTAAATATTCTAGCGGCCCACCTTTTTTTATCCATATTTCTCAGCCCTCTTTAAAAGCATATCTTGCTCTGGGGCTCTCGCGCTTCAAATGATGCGTAACATTTCTCTCCCCGTATTGCCTCACTTGTGATTTTTCAATGAGCGTTCCGTGCCAACCTTCATCTGCCCTTTCGTTTATATCAAGCCTCGACTACACTTCACATCTCACTTCTGGTCTCTTTAGGAGAAAACGGCCACTGGCGGCTTACAGCTCAATCAGACAGATACGGTGGGTGGCATCCATGATCTTCCACGTGTCGGGGAATGAATGCCGAGCCCCCAGGCTATGCAGCGCACTATGGCTGCCGAAATCAAATTTACTACACTTCGTGGCTGGCGTACGTGCATATTTCATTAGTGGAACGACTGCTAAAGGTCTTCCCGCAGTCTGGACAATATGGCAAGGCTGGTGGTATAACGAATCGATGCTGCGACCGTAAACTACCAGTGAAAAATTAAGAAAAAGGTATCGTTATATGGATTCAAACCATCTATCTCATCATTTGGCTCGCGCAGCCTCTCCTCAAACCTCAGGTCAATTATACAACGTAGCACAACCAATCGCTCCAAACGCACGCTGCTTGGATAATTCGCCCTCAAGATGAACAGCGAGTCGGTGGCTATGAAGGAACTTGCGGAACTGCTGTGCTGTCTTGGAGGAATTTCAAAAGGAGGAATTTGAAATTTTAACCCTGACTTCACAGCGAAGTTGTTGAGGAGGAAAAGCGCAGCTTGGCAGGAGGATGCGCCCTAATCAGCCGCAGCTCCGCTGACGCTTGCTAGAAGTTTTCCTTAAGTTATGGCGCGAGTAATTTACTCTACTTTTAGCCCGGCCACTTTTATATTGTGAAGAAAATACAGTAACTCAGTTTAGAAAGAGCACCTTATTCTGAAATTTACCCAACTCAATGCACCACATTTTGGCCAGATACTTTGCTATCCTAGTGGATGGAAGGTCAGGGCTTCGTCGTGAAATTAGTGAGGCGGCAAGTAGCCATGCGTAACTGAGACAACGCCCGATGTGGCTTTGTCCAAAGGCATCGGGACCCTCCCTTTCTTCCTCCTAATGGTTCCTTCGGCGTTTTTCCGCGATCGATCTTCGACATGAACGTGAAGCTCAAAATGTCTTTCTTTTTATCCGTTTCCGAGGAGTGGATTCGTGTTGATGAACAGCAGCGCGTTTTGTGCAGCCGTCTGCGAGAAATTACGAAGTGCTGTGAAACCTCACTGGCTGCTGAATGAACGCACCCACCGAAGCAATAAGCAGAGCGAGACAGTCACCACGAAACCCGCCCACCTAAGTTCATATATACGGTTGTCTATGTTTTCGTGTTAGTCCTTTCAGTCTCAGCTATGGTTTTCAGCAAGTACCGCCTAACGCAAGATAGAGATGGTGGGAATGTGAATCAAACAGCATTTCCAACCGATAATAGACTTGAGCTTGCTTTACTTACAGGCGAGTATTTAAAAAGAAATGTGGCTGATCCCTCTGCCACAGGAATCACCATAACGCGAAAGTGAAACCTGTCTTCGCGTAGTTGTGGAATGCATAAGCGTGCAATCTGGAGAATGTACGGGCGGGAAATGGGTTGGATACCGTGGACATGTGAACACGTTACATGCAGACATCAGCGTCACGTCGATACGGGCACAGGGATCCTGGATAGTTGTACACAAGGGAAAGTTCCCGAACGACTCACATTGCTCAGGAGACACTGATTTACACACATCAGGGCCCTGCGAAAACCTGCCATAAAGAAGGAGCGTCCACAAACGGCGACTCCTTGCAAGCGAAACCGAACGGGTTGTCAGAGGTTCGTTTTGTGAACACACAGCCCACAGGAGCGAAAGGGCAATCATTTGCTTGTCGACGGCCGTCTTTGAGCTGCTGGAGCAGTGCGCGTCGCAACTCAACACTCCTAACCACGCAAGACAAATTTTGTAGCAGCCACGTTCGTACTTTGCCCGAGAAACGCACTGTCGCGACGCCGCCTTAATAAAACTTACGCGGCGATCGAGGCGCGAAGAATACAGAAGCTCTGAATGCCGGAGCGCTACGGTTTATCGTTCCTGGATGGCGGCACCCACCTCAGCGAATCTAGGCGAACTAAGAGTGCAACGGAAGGGAGGCGATGTTGACTGAAGAGCAATTTCGCTTGTAGTTCACTGTAGTTCACTGTAGTTCACTGTACTAAACACCTTTATTTAACCGAACGACAGTTATATGGATCTTGTAAAGCTGTCCAGTGAAGATATAAGGCCTGTCTGTTCCCTATTAGCCTCGAGATCTTGGAGTGGCGCCCTCTCGCGTGTGACGTCAGAGCGGGGACTCCGATTTCAACCGCGCTGCAGCAGCCGCTGCTCCTGTACGCGTATCGTCTGCTTCAGGTGAGAACTTTGTCGAACGAACAGCCTCGCGACGGTCAATTAACGCCTGCAACGATTGTTTTCGAGTGTAATCTTGAACTTGTTTTAGTTGCGGCCCAATCGACAGGGCCAAGAAATCCCCCGGATGGCCGACGAGTGCGCCGATGCCACCGACCGCATTGCTGGTAAGAAAGTGAAACTATGTGTGAGTGTTCGCGCTCGTTATCTTGTTTCCGCCGTACGATACTAATTAGTTTGGGTGTTTCTTTCGATATTACAGTAAGCGTGCCGTTCTCGAGCATCTACAAGTATGTAGATAAAGCTTGCGAAACGTCGCGGTGTCTCATCGAGGGCGAGGCGGTGTACGACGCAGGCCACGTTGTTGAATGCGCGGTCGAGGCCGTCGACGGAGGTCGCATCACCGTCGCCGCTCTCGTCCTCCAAACAAGTGGACTCACCAACCCACCGCACAACGTCTCTGTCGTGATCGACAGCAGTGAAGTGGCCAATGCTCGCTGCTCGTGCAAAGCAGGGTGAGGCAATGTCAACGTGTAACGTAACATAGAATTTATGTTCACTGCTGGTCTGCAGTTGGTGTCGAGCTCATATCGCCTTTTGCATTGTGTTAATGTTTCTAAATTAAGAGGCAAGTTCACTATTGAGACTAGTTTGAATGTTTAATGCTGGCACCATGAAATATTTAATTGCGGCACCATTTCTATTATTTCTATAAATGAAAAGTGTCTGCATGCTGCCTCAGGTGAAAATTTTAGAGAATGTGCACTGAACAGCGGCAACAGGTTATGAATTTATGATTAGCAGTCCTCTAGGCGCGCGCTTGGCTTCGTAGGTAAAATACGTATGTACACCATCCAGACGCAGCCGTAGTCTCATATATCCTGCGCCGCTCAGCTGAGCTCACGAGGCGCGCTTACCCGCGAGGCGATTCGGAGGCCGCGTCGTCGGCTCCTTGTCTAGGGGCCTTCGCGGCAGGTTGTGGGACGGCACCGCACCTGGTGTAAGCCGCCTATGCTTATAGCCTGCGTGCAATAAACGGCTTAAGTATTGGCGAGGCGCTTAAACATGGTCACAAACTTACCGAAGAGTGGCGCGTACGGTGGGTAGCAGAAGTCACTGTCCGCGAAGTGTTTGCTGCACATGGTCGATGAAGGCGTGGGGCGCTTTCCCATTCTGAGCTTGACCATCCACTTCTTCATCAGCTTTGGGTCCTTAGGATAGTTGTGAAAGCTAACGCCTCTTTCACGAGCGGACGAAGTACACTGAGGCACAGAGCAGTACTTCACCATTGCGCAGCACTCGCCGCGGAGACAAGCGGCCGCAGTTCTAAAAAACAAAGAGCCGTAGTTCTAAATGAACGTTAAAAGCAGACCCACGGTTGTTCGAAGAGCGTCAGTAGCCACCATACGCGAGATAACCAACTGAACTGCTTTTTTGTTGAGATTTACCGCAACGGTGGCTTCAACACGGCGCTACGTAGCAGACGAAAGCGCGCGAATCCCCGCTCTGACGTCATACAGGCGCCGTTCGCAGCGCCGCCATCGGTCGCACACCAGGCGAATAGGAAATACGTTAGCCTACAGTGGTGTATCCAATCATCATCATCATCCTATTTTAGGTCCACTGCAGGACGAAGGCCTCTCCCAACGATTTCCAATCCACCCTATCAGAGCGAGTTGAATAACGCCTACAGTGGTGCATCGGTAGAACATCCAGCCCCTTTCATCGAATCCCGGGTGAACGTGGGTTTGAGTCAGAGCGGGTGAAACTTTTCATTACAAATGTATGTACATTTTTTTTAGACATCCACTTCCGTTACGGAAGTGCGTCACTGACTTCTTCGTGGACCTGGCATAAGACACTTCCTTTTTTTTTAACACCTTCGTGTTAAAAAAAAGCACGGAAACACAACAATAGAAGCATTTTCTTTGTCGGGCAGGTTTCAAAACGGAACATCGGCGATTATGTTGTGAAAAACCGAAACATAAGTCCACGAACAAGTTTTCTGTTTGAGTGCTGTTTACGCTATGGCAACTTTCACCTCGTAAGAGCAGATATATCTACTATTTGAAGAACATCCTGAGCTGCGATTCAAGACGTGTGACGGATTATTAGGCTGCGTGCCAGCGTACATTACTGTTGGACTTCGTAGTGACACGGAAAAAGATTGTCTTTCGGTCGCTTGGGAGCTCGTGTAACTTTGCCCCACGTATCCGCAAAACATTTACACAATAATTCTAGATCATGACCATGCACTGTTTCCACAAAGACGTATCCGAATACTAGTTCGCCCAAGTGCGCCTTCTGTTTGCGCCGTTGGTTCTCGCGATTGCCTTCTGAGAGTTGCGGCATATGTGTCAGGAAGGACTGAACGCTCTCTGGTCTAAATGTAACTGTGCGTAACTTACAGAAAACAATAAAGATGCACCCCGTAACCGCCGACCTCTACATACAAATGGGCAAGAGTACTCCCAATGGCGAAGCGAAAGCTGGCCCTCTGAAGTACTTACCGGACTAAAGCGAGGCCATCCTTCTTCGGCGGTGAAAAGACAACAGTGATAACCCACTCTGTCTCCGCACACCGTGAGAGGATTTGACCACGGATTTCGCTGAGACACAATTGATCGGCTCGTGTTGTTACAGATGGCGCAAAATAATCAACGCCAAGAAAGGGACAATGACTCTGGGAGACCAGAGACAATGAAACAGCTGCATCATGGCTTTTGCTGTGTTTGTTTTAGAGGTTCTCATTAACGGGACACGGTGCTGGAACTGCCCGTAGAAGCAATAAAAGTGGGCTCAAGCAATGCTGCTTGCGCCAATCAGAATGAATGGTTACTGCGTCTCCGCTAAACCTTCGATGGATTCCTAACGCCGACGCTTCCTTTCCACCTTCCTCGCTTCGATGCCGAATCAATGGAGTCCAGGTACTGCGTTCGCTTCAGGGGCTAAACGCAGCAGCCTGCAAGTGGTCTCTCGGATCTTTCTGCATGATGTATTCTTTGTATACTCCTCTCTGTTCCTTCAAAGTGATCCCTTTGTATACTTTTCATCCAACGTGTTACCTCTGTACTTTTCCTCCCGACACGTGAAGATGTGTGTGTGGGCGCGCGCGCGTGTGTGCGCGCTAGTTCAACTTTTCAAGATGCTCCTCTCTCGTGTCCCTGTTTGCAAGCCTTTTCTTTGCGTGGTAATCCAAAGGCTGTTGACAAGAAGACAAGCGAGACTGAAGTCCTGCAGCGTTTTCACGGTGTTACAAGCAGCCTTTGCCTTCCAAGCCAAGCGCTTGTGGACAAACGAAAACCGGGCGGGCTGGCAGCCTATAGGAGATTGACCTAGCACCAACTAAGAACGACCGAACCGGTATTGACCTAGAAGACACAGCCCGCTTTCATCTCTCGGAAGACGGGCGGCTGGTGTTTTTACTGAAATGCGCCTCTATGTATGTATACAACACGCGGAAGAGCCAAATGCATACATTCACGGGATTCCTGTTATGTGGACGTCTTGTGAGGAGCGTGTCCTGCAGGCAGATTGGGCTCAGACACTGCAAACATTTGCGACTTTCACAAGACGGCTTGGACTTTGCGAGAGCGCCAACGGAGCAAACTTGCCGGCACGTCAACCGAGCGCCGACTTGCGGTTGCTGTCAAAGGAGAACTCGCCGCCACGCGTTTCGGCACCCAGCGCTCGCCGCAAAGACGGTGGTTCCGCAAACAAGCTCGGTTCTCTGAGTTGGCGCAAGCAAGCGTGATGTGCATGCTCCATGCGCGACCAAGGCTTTCTCCTCTTTTGTGTGTAGGTGCAATTCTCTTTCTCTGGCGCCCAGCCGTCTAGTTCCATTTTGCAGCCGCGGCGACACGTTCGTGCTGATCGCTGTGGACTGCCGCGTAGTCTGGCGTAGATGTACGCACATAAATAACCGCATGCCGACGTTCCTGCAACAGTGCTCCGTATTTTTCCCTTTTTTTTTTATCTTGGGCTGTTGCAGCCCTATACGTGAGCCCACGATATATTATCGACGGATATAGATACGCGGGTCCAATTCCGCAGCTCTCGACAAGTTTACCATGCTTTGTTTTTCGGCGGCCTCTGTTGCTCTGCCCCCGGCCCAAAGTATTACCGTAGCTTATTTTACCAAACTGAACACGTCGCTACTGCTGTATATCAAAGATGGCTGGTTATTATTGTTACGCGCAAAAATATACAAATAGCGAGTGAACAGGCTAATGAACTCCCGCCGACAGACGCTTCCTGCATACGAGACCATCAAAGTACGTAAGTAAGAGAACAATTCTGCCTGCGTTGAGGCCGGGGGCCTTTTGCAACGACCCAGGAAGTGACCACACTGTCCTTCCAGGGGGTAAGGATCGAAGACGGAGTGGTCAGTCGATTGCCACGGACGTTTTTGTCTACTTATTGGGCTTCTTTTCTTTCCTTTCGTCCTCTCTTTCCTTTGTTTCTTGTTGGGCGTGCGACTGAACTCCACACGAAAGAGTTCATAAAAATAAAGGAGCGCCAATGTCTTCATATAAGTACAATATAAGATCATCTACACGTACAGCCCCCTCAAAGAAGCATGATCCCCGTAGTCATGTTTTCATGACGTCAAATCCTTTTGTTGCTGCCCAGTTACTTCTCTGGGGAAGGAAAGCCTTCCGAGGTGGTAGTTAATGCCTGTTTCCAGTGTTCCAAATTCGTAAATGAAGCGTACTTTACGCTGTTCGCCCTCGCACGTCCTTGAGAATCCGGACTGCGAACGAGTTACGCTAATATTTCCAAAACTGAGGTTTCGCAGCTGCAGATGCCTCCATAAGCGCAGGTTCGGCAGTGATACCGGTGACTGTCGAGGCAGCAAGCGATATGGCGTGTTCTTTCTGTCTCTATGCGTAGGGGGGCCTTGTTCATGATAAGCCACGCTATATCCAACAGAAGAAAAAAAAAAAGGCAGTGAGCATTCTCGCAACACATCATTTTATTGATCTAATGACTGATTAGTGGCTAGTGATATCTCTGTTGTCCAATGTTGACGTCATTATTATAAGAGCTCTATCGACTGAACCGGAGGAACCCAAACCGCTTCCGGCTAGGTTTCTTTTATAGGTCGTCGTCACAGACGGTTCTGCCATATAGAAGCACCACCACCCTGGACTAATTGAGTCCGATGTGGCCCGAAATTCCTCTCCCAATCTTTGCGATTACCGCCGTCCGGCGTCTAGCGTGCGCACTACGCGTGCGCACTGTACCGTCCGAACCGCCTGACCTCATTAGCCCAGTCTATAGGTTCCGAAAGGAACGGATTTTCCCGTAATCGAATGAACGCCACAGCAGGCAAGCTCGCACAAGCTCGAACACCCAGAACATACTCTCTTATCATTTTTTTTTCTTTTGCGGAAGTAGGTGTCGATTGTTGATAGCAAGGATGTATGAGACATAATGAAACTAATTATTGGTAATTGCTTTATATGAACGCGTAGGAAAGATAGGAAAAAGAAGGAGGAGCAAGCTTATCTTTTACGTCCTACAGAAGCGGCTCTACACCTACTCGCATGGACAAAAGAAGAAAAAAGAAGGTTGTGAAGGGACATACCAAAGAGGCAGGAGCATCACAGTGCATCTTGTCCCATACAAGGAGCGCCTTGTAGAAGCGCCTAGCACAGGAGCTGGGAATCGGTCAACACTCGTTTGCCGGTCCTCACTCGTAACGTCAAAGCCGAGGGTAGCAATTAGCGATTGAACGACGTGGAATGTGGTGCTGTTTGCACCAGCTCCACAACATTGGGGAGAGAAGCGCTGCCAGCTAGACGTCGTAAAGCACGCACACACACACACGCACGCACGCACAAGCGCGCGCGACCGTTTTATTCACGAATTCTTGCTACGCATTTTCGTTGCAGGTAGGTGAAGCGGATGGGCCAAGGAGGCGAACAAGCCTCATGTGTGCTACAATACACTGCTCGTAACAGCACAACCAAAACAATGTAAGTAGTACTCAAATGCGTCGCGAAAGGTAGGGAAAAACAAACAATGGTAAGGTGTGGTAAGCGCGTCATCTCCGGCAACTCTTGTAAGCAGGCAAAGCTATAGTTTCTAGTGGTTGGCGCGTATGTTACTTGACGAAGCTTGTCCTTGATTGCTACCGCTCTTTTGTCGTAAGAGTGCAACATTCAAGTTCTACGTTACTCGTCTGTTTCATTTGCTGCAACAGAAGCTCTGTCACCATGGGACTTAAAGGTCAACTCCGGCGATTTTCTGACCATGTCAAAGTAATGGCATTTTTAGCTTCTAGAGACCCCCCTGTCACCCATATGACAGCATAATTGCCTCTAGAATTGGAAAATAATTTTAAATAAGCAAGAAAACGTGAAAACGAAACCGAAACTCCTCCGGGCAGCCAAGCGTGCCCCTTCGAGTGACGTCACAAGTGTCTAGCCAGTGGGAGGGTGCGCCAGGCATGCCGGTCGCGACAGCGCGAAGCTCGAAACCGCTGAAGAGCAGACTCTCAGCGCGTCCCATTATCGCGCCGGAAGGCACTGATCCACCGCTCGCGAAGGGCATCGTCGCGAGGAAGGTTGTGATAACTAACTTTCCTTAGTTGCTGCGCGTTGTGAGAGTGGTTTCTGCAGCCAACAACGCAACACCACTTGCCACCCGACATAACTTTACCATCTACACGGCAGCAACTTTCAACGCCAAGCTCTAGCTCACGATCGTGCACTTGTCCGCGTTCTCGTCGCTGTCGGGATGGCGTCTGCAGAATCCCGGCATGCTCCGCGTTGGACACTTGTAGCTTCATACCCAATGTGGCCTGTAACTGATGGGGTGGTAAGGTAGGGCGTTCGGGTCAATTAATTAAATTCATTTGTAAGGAATATGTGCAACTCTCGAGCCTCATTTTCTCAGGGCATGATGTATGTGCGCAGAGTAACGTACCCAGTGAATTTCATGAGCATCCGCTGACATGAAAAAATCGCCGGAGTTGGCCTTTAAGCATATAATCTCCTCGCAGGGAAGTGTCCAACATGACAGACTAACGGCGAGTTAAAATACCAACGAGTTAAGGCTAACTAGCACAAGTTCTTTTGTTTCTGCGCCTTTGTTCTTACAAGCACTCTTCATTTCAGCATTATTTGGGTTCGCATGAGAAATTAAGTGCCTAAACAATATTCGGCAGGGCTATTTAAGTGCGACAGATTCCACGTATTGAGGGAATCGATGTCATGCGAAGCAGTCAGCGATGAGCTTACTTATGCCACATTGTTCGGCATTGATTTAAGTGTTTACGGGTAGGATATTCGATTCGGCCGTGGTTGTGGCCCCTATACAATCTCCTATGCCACATTATTTCAACGCACTTGTGTATGTGGCGAAAACACGTGACATCATCATTCTTTGTTTTATTTAGTGAAACGTCAGCTGCCTCTCCCTATACAGGGATGGGCAAGCGGGCAGACTCGCATAAAATATGAAGCCTCAAGAAACACAAAGTAGATTAACACGAACATTCAGTTTCAGCCTAGACGAAACATCATACCTTCGTTTTGGCCCGTAAAACCCTGCCAATTATTATTATTGTATAACAGCGACGAGTGAGTTTCCATGGATAATGTTTGAATGAGTGCCAGATTGCTGTGCCGTCATGTCCTCTCTATAGAAATTATGTTTCGGAAACTATAAAGCAACCCCTGTCACAGTCTACACCTTTCATATTGTAGTTCCTCTGCTAAGCTCAAGCCTTCAAGTCCAGCAACATCTGGAGAATAGGGCACAGCCGCCGTCTCAGGGTCACGTTATCCGGGACTCAGGAGACGCCGTCTACATTGGGCGGTTCTGCCGTCGGCTCTTCCTTCCCAATAAGGTTTATGACTCGTCCATACGAGGCTGTTTCGTGTATCAACGTATGACGAAAACTAAATTTTTATGAGGGTGTTTACTTTCTCCCTTTATTTCTTTTCCTAGTAGATGAAGACGGACACAACAAAGAGTGTAAAGATTGCACCGGGAATCGGGAACCCTTCAAGCTCGTTTCGGCCGAATCATAGTACTGATCTCTCTTCCACGGTCTTCTTCATCGATTTATAGATGAAGTTTAGTGACACAAATAAGGCTTTGTGTCCGGGAGCTTGTCTTCTGTGGAGTGCTATTAACTATAAAGGCCCATTGCTCACGTTAGCGCTTTTACCGGCAAATCAGTGGCTAGGAACAAAAATTAGTGCAGGAGCCTTGACAGCAAAAATAAAGAAGGATAGCTCTAGCACAATCCGCTACTTCTAAACGTCTTGTCCGCCTGCGATGGAAGGTACCTGAAGTATCACATGCATTCAACATATCAAAGAGCTTCGTCTATACATACCATATAGCGACGACACGATCTTTGTTACAGGGCCAACGATTTTCGTCATTAGCCACTGCTAAAGCATTTCGGAATGGTTAAATTTTTCTTATTCCCATATGGCCGTTCACGCTACACGGTGTCTTTGAGTCTCTTTAGCCGTCTTTCGGAAGCGAAAGAGAGGAAATAGCTGGCACAGACAAACGTTACCTTCGACCGAACAACATGTTGTTTTGTGGGGTTTAGTCTCATACTAGTTTTGTTTCAGCCGCATGTGAGAGATGGGCAAACTCCAACTGCGCCGGTGTGCTTTTAGATAAGCTTGTTATTCTCGGCAGTGCAACGATAAGCTTGTTATTCTCGGCGGTGCAACGCTTGTCGTCCCAGCGTAGTGGCTTGAACGCTTCCTGAAGGAAACTACAACAACGTTGTGAGCCTGGTTAGGTTAACCGAGACACCTTTCTGTTACGTACACGCACGATGAGAAGCACCCACACAAAAACATCGTTTCTCTACGAGTGTCTATAAAATCGGAGCACTTTAACGGGACGCACGCCTTTACCGTGACAAACGTGTATTAACGTTGATCTACTACACAAAGGCGGTAACCTGTGAGCGACCCAGTTCAGTAATAGCACCGTGTACAACAGCATCCTGGACACGATACAGGCAAGAAACTGGCGCATCGGCAAGAAATTGATATACATTATGCCGGTTTGGTCTCGAACACTTCGCTCACGACGACGAGCATTATTTACATGTGTTCAGTTTTAATGTCACATGGCATTCTCAAACAGTTCTTGGGTACCTCAGTTTAGGCAAGCGCTTAGTAGACTGGACTTACGCGAAATTTGGAGAAGCTCTTTTTCTGCGCCAGCCATCAAGTTACTACTAATGCTCAAATTAAGCGGCAGAAATACCTCCCCGACTGTTCGACGCATGTAACGCAGTAGTGAAGCGGGAGGTACGATGCATGCACGTACCTCCCGGCTTTTGCTAGTCGAAGCACGCGGACAACGTGTTCGCACTCAACGCGGCGCGTTGGCGTTTCATCTGTTGCCAAGAAATACAGGAGGGACCGCAGATAGCGCTTGTTCGACGTTTTGGCGCGAACAGCGGAAAGCGCTTGCCGTCGGAAAGCGAACAGTAACGTTGGCGAACAGCGTACCGCAAGTCAGCTTTCCTACGCGGTCAGCTTTCCGACGCGATTCAATGGCAATAAATACGTGTCAAACACATATCTCATGTCTTGGGGTCTCAGCCAAGGAACTTTAAAATTAAATAGATCCTTTGATTTCCGGCTTGCAAGGTAGGTGCACTGCAGCGCGGCGGCACCATAACGTCTTCATCCACTACGCGGAGAGGTGAAACCACCGGTCGTTCCTTGTGAGAGATTGCGACAATATATATATATATATATATATATATATATATATATATATATATATATATATATATATATATATATATATATATATATATAAGAGAGAGACACTGGTGTACTTTTATTGGAGTACACGGTGATGTAACGCATGTGGTCAAAATTAGACCGGTAGCCTCAGCCGATACTGTTTGTCTCGTATCGTAGGCGTGCGCACATCAAACTGCAGAATCCTATTATTCAGGGACGTTGCTTCGGAGGGTGGGGTGCCAGCGCAGTATACCGTGTACATGATGCCGTTCTTGTACGTGGAGCTATTACTGAACTGGGTCGCTCACAGGCCACCTCCTTTGTGTAGCAGATTAACGTTAGTACACGTTTGTAACGGTAAACGCGCAGGTCCCGTTAAAGTGCTCCGATCATATAAAGACTCGTAGAGAAACGGTGTTTTTGTGTGGGTGCTTCTCATCGTGCGTGTACGTAACAAAAAGGCGTCTCCGTTAACTTAACCAGGCTCACAACGTTGTTGTAGTCTCCTTCAGGAAGCGTTCAAACAACCACGCTGGGACGGCAAACTTCGGGCCGCAGAGAATAACAAGCTTATCTTCGGAAAGCACACTGGCGCAATTGGAGTTTGCTCATCTCTCACTTGCCGCTGAAGGAAAACAAGCATGAAACTAAACACCTCAAACAACATGCTGTTCGGTTGAAGGTGGTAGCCTTTGTCTGTGTGAGCTATTTCCGCTCTTTCGCTTCCGAAAGACGACTAAAGAGATTCAAAGGCACCGTGTATCGCGAACGGCGACATGGGAATAACAAAAATTTAACCTTTCCGGAATAAAACCACGTTGTTCTTTAGGGAGCAAAAATCGTTGGCTCTCCAACAAAGGTCGAGTCGCCGTACCATCGTATGGATAGACGAAGCTCTTTGATATGCGGCAGGCACTTAGCCAGGAATTTTTTTCGGGGTGGGCCCAAAAGCATCATCATCATCATCATCATCATCATCATCATCATCATTTATTCACCCTTAAATGGCCTGTTCAGGGTATTACATTATACAACACTTAAAAAACTTGCCTGGGAATATAGAAGGCGCTTAATTATTAGACGAGGAAGAGAGCAGAGTGGAATGCAGCCCAAGAGGCGAGTTAATCGGAGATGGAAAGCAAGTTTTTTGACACTGCAGTAAAGCTAGTGCTTGCGCACGAGAAAGAATACTTTCTAACTACGTAATCTGGACGAAGAAGGGCCATACAGAGTAGTGACGGAAAGAGGAGCGACAAAAAGAAAATAAAGCAATGCAAATTCATGCGCCCACTTACGGATGTGCAGGAAATAAAAAAAAATATTTGTCGGACGCTTTCTCTACCTAATTTCTCACACTTTGTCTCAACTACAGGCGTGCGAGAAGAACGTGAGCCACTTTATGGCAGCAATTCTTAATCGAAAAAACAGACACATTCGCGAAAACAAGTTTATTGAACCACAAAGAACCAAAACACGGATGCTTTCGTGACACAAAAGATGCAGAACGCTCACATTCGTTTTAGGAAGCAATAATAAAGAATGACATTGCGAGTGGTTTTACAATATAGTAAAAGTCAATGCAAAAGAAAACAAAAGCGACAATGCAGCTTGGCCGAGAAGAGCGGTTCACGCTGCAATTTTCATGCGTCGTGGTTTCTCTATAAACACAGTGATAATTTCGTCGGCACTGACTTGCATCCGGTAAGTTGACATAAGAGCCAGGCCATCAAGCCGCTCCTGAGCTGTTCGGTTCCTCAAATATGTTTTTAGTCTTTTCTGTGTCCAGAAGCTACGTTCCACAGCAGCTGTACTCACTGGGATTGTCGCCAATATCTTGAGTGTGTGAACGTTCGGCAAGGCGGCTTTGTTGCATTCAGCTAAAGCGTCTGTCGCAGAGCGGTGAAGTTCCTCCTCTTGCAATGCTTGCCATTTAGTTTTCCAGATTTCCCATTCACCTTTTAGCGTAACGATATGCGCTGTTGTCATATCCCTGAGGTAAAAATCGAAGGCCGGCTGAACATATTCAAATTTGTCCTTGCAGGCATTCTTTTTCAACAGAAATTGCAAACTTTGCAGTGTTTTCCGATGGTTTGCAAAGCGCCGTTTGAGGGAAGCTTTAGGTAATCTATCTATGGAATGAACGTGGCTCAGAATAACCTTCCGCAGAACTACAGGCGACCCTGGTTACCTTGTTTGTTTACCCTTTTCCCTCCTTCCGCCACGCGGACGCCTGCCCCACGACACAGGCAGCGGAAAAAAGGGGGATGGGATTCGTAGAGGTGCCAGCGGGGTTGAACGGGTTAATGGGTCGTCGAAGCCGTCACTTTCCATACAAAAGTCCCCTTTTCCAAGCTTCCGGTCGTGGAAAAACTTTGCGTCTGCGGCAAAGCAAAGCCGTACTCGTGCGTGTTCCCGCGCCGCGCAGCTATCAGTTAAACAAAGCACCTGAATGCTCCCTAAGTTGCCGCCACTACGCGACTGTAGAAATGACGCCCGCAATATACCGCCTGCTAGCTCTGCAGCAACAAAGACACCGCTCTTCTCGTTAACAAAGACATTTCAGCAGGGAATCCACCGGTGGAGTCAACGCTATCCTTTTCTGTATGTCCTGTCATTCTTTGCACTGCTCCTTGAAGCAATCCAACTACCCAGCGCGCTGACTGTAGATGAGAATCCTCGTTTCGCGCAATATAGCCATGGTCGCTTTTGCCCAGAAAACCCGACACAACCAACCAACCACCTTCCTAAACATAAGTGATGCGGCGAAGAAAAGTCGCACGAAGTACGGGCAGTTAACGTCGTTTTCTCTGGTTTCGAAGCCGTATGGCAACATTTTGTTCGTTCTGGCAATTTCGTTTCCAACAAGCTTGTCTTACATGTATTAAAATGTCCTGCGTTGCGAAGTTTAGTGTCTTTTTCCGCAATCACAAAGCACTAACTGTTTCCGATAATTGCTTTCAGTTGGTATGACCGTTGTACCAGGAAGATTGATACTGTGGTCGCAATCTTGAAAATGTTCGGCTATCGGGTTGCGAGGTGTTGCAAAATTGCAGAGGCCATTCCTGTGCTGTCGAAATGTTTCTTTGAGGTTTTTCGTTTGTCCGGCGTAGCTCGCATCGTATATTTGTATACAGTGCCTTGGGCTCTCTCCTTCGGTGAAATGCCTTTGGCAGTATGTAGAGAACATGTGTTCGTAGGCATGTCAGTCACTCGGATACCTTCTTTTCTGACAATAGGGGTGATCGTTTGGCTAACGCTTCGGACATATGGGGGAGTGTGGTGTTCCTGTTGTGGTGTTGATTCAGGAGCCGGACGCTGAATTCTCGGCAAGCGTAGCCGTGCTTTTGGAATTGAAGTGCTCTCGGAATAAAGGTTCTTGGGTAGCTGTTCTTAGTGAGTTCCTTGACTATCGTTTGTTTTTCGTTTCTTTAAATGCGCACGGCGCTACCTGTACTTGTGCCTCTATACCCCTGCATTAGAGGTTGACTTGACGAATTTCGGGGGGGGGGGGGGGGGCCCGGGGCCCCCCCTTGCCTACGTGCCTGATATGCGGAATGCATTTACTACTTCAGGTACCTTCCATGGGATGCGGACAAGACGTCAAGAAGTAGCGGATTCTGCTGGAGCTATCGTTCTTTATTTTTGCTGTCAAGGCTGCTGCACCTGTTTTTGTTCCTGGCCACTGATTTGCTGGTCAAAGCGCTGACGTGAGCATTGGGCCTTCATAGTTAACAGCACTCCTCAGAAGACGGGTTCTCGGATACAAAGCTTTATTTGCGCCACTAGCCTTCATCGACAAAGCGATGAAAAAGAATGTGGAAGAGATTGTTTTGTTTTGTCGGGTTTAACGTCCCAAAACCAGTTCTGATTATGAGAGACGCCGTAGTGGAGGGCTCCGGAAATTTCGACCACCTGGGGTTCTTTAACGTGCACTGACATCGCACAGCACACGGGTCTCAACATTTCGCCTCCATCGAAATGCAGCCGCCGCGGCCGGGATTCGATCCCGCGACCCTCGGATCAGCGGCCGAGTACCTTAGCCACTAGACCACCGTGGCGGGGCAATGTGGAAGAGAGATCAGTACTATGATTCGGCCGAAACGAGCTTGAAGGGTTCCCGATTCCCGGTGCAATCTTTACACTCTTTGTTGTGTCCGTCTTCATCTACTAGGAAAAGAAATAAAGAGAGAAAGTAAACACCCTCATAAAAATTTAGTTTTCGTCATACGTTGATACACGAAACAGCCTCGTATGGACGAGTCATAAACCTTATTGGGAAGGAAGAGCCGACGGCAGAACCGCCCAAAGTAGGCGGCGTCTCCTGAGTCCCGGATAACGTGACCCTGAGACGGCGGCTGTGCCCTATTCTCCAGATGTTGCTGGACTTGAAGGCTTGAGCTTAGCAGAGGAACTACAATATGAAAGGTGTAGACTGTGACAGGGTTTGCTTTATAGTTTCCAAAACATAAAGTCTATAGAGAGGACATGATGGCACAGCAATGTGGCACTCATTCAAACATTTTCCATGGAAACTCACTCGTCGCTGTTATACAATAATAATAATTGACAGGGTTTTACGGGCCAAAACGAAGGTATCATGTTTCGTCTAGGCTGAAACTGAATGTTCGTGTTCATCTACATTGTGTTTCTTGAGGCTTCATATTTTATGCGAGAGTCTGCCCGCTTGCCCATCCCTGTATAGGGAGAGGCGGTTGACGTTTCACTAAGAATGATGATATCACGTGTTTTCGCAGCATATGCGTCGAAATTCGGTGGCATAGGGCATTTCGCACGACATCGATTCCATCAATACGTGCAATCTTTCGCACTTGAATGACCCTTCTGAAAATTGTTTAGGCACCGAATTTCTCGTGCGAACCCGAATCGTACTGGAATGACGAGTGCTTGCAAGAACAAGGGCGCAGAAACCAAAGAACTTATGCTAGTCAGCCCTAACTAGTTCGTATTTTAACTCTCCGTTAGTGTGTCATGGCGCATACTTCCCTGCGAGGAGATGATGTGCTCAAGTCCTACGGTGTCAGCGCTTCTGTTGCAGTGAATGAAACAGACAGGTAACGTAGAACTTGAATGTTACACCTTTACGACAAAACAGCAGTACCAATCAAGGACAAGCTTCGTCAAGTAACATACGTGCCAACCACGAGAAGCTATACTTTTGCGTGCTTACAAGAGTTGCCAGGGATGTCGTGCTTACCATCTTAACATTGTAAGTTTTGCCCCACCTTTCGCGAAGCATTTGAATACTAGTTACTTTGTGTTGATTGTACTGTGTTACGAGCAGTGTATTGCAGTCCACAACTGATCGGCATCGTTTTCTGACTACATTCAGAAAAGTTTTACAGCACTCCTTTAATAGCTGTGCAATTTAGTCGTGGCAATGTGAAGCATCAAGATTTACGTTGGTGGGATATAGAGCACTTCCGCCGTTTTCATATCGGCCGCGTTCTTCAAAGGTAGCAGCAGATATATCCGATAATAATCAACATCAAACCGTTATGTGCCGCAGTTTTATGTTTTTATAAACTCTTGCAGAGAACACCTTTCTTACTGTAAAAATCTGCACAGCGCCAGAAATTTCGAGAATAGTGTGGCAACGTAATCAAAAGCAAACATTTGCTCCTGTATACATCTGAGTCGGCGAACAGAATGACTGAACAAAAAAGAAAGAGTAAGAACGAAAAGCGGAGCTTGCATTCGGTCATGCAAGGCTTGAAACACTTAAACCAAATGATTTTAAGTTTTTGACACGGTTTTGCTAGGTCTTACTTCGCCTTGCTATATCTTGCAGGTCTTGCTAGATCTCGCTTGGCAGGCTGTTTAGTTTTACCTCAATTGGGCTTGCTTGATAAGGTTGACAAGCCTAATCAATCCAATAATAATTAAGGCAAGCCTTATAAGTTAAGACCAATTAAGGTAAACCCGATTGAGCTAAAACTAAATAAGCTGAAGACTAATCCAGGCAAGCCCAATTGAGCTAACACTAAATAAGCTGCCAAGCCAGGCAGGAAGACCAAGAAAACCTAGCAAAACCTAGCAAGACCTAGCAAGACCTAGCAAGGCCAAGTAAGAGCTAGCAAAACCTCGCGAAAAATTTCAAATCCTCGAGCTTCGCTGTTTCTAGCCTTGCGTGACTTATTGCAAGCTTTGCCATTTTTTTAAGGAAGCACACACAGTACATTCTGCAAAGAAAGGAGGGATACTTGTGTGACACATCACAACGGTTCAAGCAAACGTTAGAATCAGCTAGGCCGAAGAACCCACGTTTTACGCGGAAGCAATAAGCCTGAGTTCAGATATGAGATATGGCCCACAGAAGTCACCATTCATTTTCTCGTTATCTCAGGGCGGATGCGCTGAGTAGTTGTGTGTAGCAACTGCATCCGCTAGATTGCACGTGTTAAATAATCACGTAGTCACCTTAAGCGTAGGACCTATTTGAAAAGACAGAAAGTTGAGCGAGTCGGTAAGGATTCATTATGTAATGAAAATGCATGCAAAACACGGGCACAAGGGAACAGTAGTGGAGTTCGTTTTGTCCACTCCTCTCCCCTTCTGCCCGTGTTTTACACGCCTTTTCTTTACATATATTGCACCTATTTAGCATTACCAGAATGATTCAGTCGAAGACTTGCTCCTCATATTGCTTGTGTTCCCTGTGAGTTTTGGTATGGAACCTAACTGGACCGCCTGTTAGTATCTCCAAGTAGTCGAAGACATTCCCTCGGAATTTCGCTCCTTTTATATATGGCATAGAAGTGCCTTAAGGCCGACAGCATCGAGACTTCGTTGTGTAGTTTTGTTGCTACTCGGCTGGACTGCTTCCTCTATGGAACTGCATAGTCATGCATAACCAGCGTCAAACGAGTATGGAGACTTATTTTTAAGCAACAGAAAAATTTAACGCTCTTATTGCGAGACCGTTCGCAATAAGAGCGTTAATAAGAGCGGAAAGCTACTGCGGCCGTTAGGACGCCGTCGGAGTTGAAGGAACACCGATACTTATGTGAAACTTACTTTGCGTTCAACGGTATCTTATTTTCTGGCTTCTAGACCACAGGAGCCTGAGTGAAAATATGAGGACAAGAATGCACTTGAAATCATAAACACTAAAACATGGCCTGCACTGTCAAATCTACAGCCAGAACAGCAGTCGTAACTGCACTCAAAGTCGCAAAAACCGCAAAGTATGCAGCCAGCTTTATCAGAGTCGAACAGACCAATGGTTTCTGAGAGACCGCCTGAGGAATAACAACAAGCCGTGGACGTCGTCTGAGCGCTCCTGCGTGCTCTGCAAAACCCGACAGCCCGAGGTCCACTGCCGTTTCCGGATGCTCTTAACACAGTATTTGCACTTATTCTTCTATCAGCGTTACTCAAGTTCTGACTTCTTTCTGCAATGAAGGCGTAAAGGGTACGATCATCTAGCCGAGCGCAAGAGAGCTGAAGCGGCGCGTGTAATAGAAAAGTCAACGTCACTGTTTTCTCCTTGTACGCTTCTGTGTGTCCTTGCAGTCCTGGCGTTCTCCCTGGTTTACTATTTCATGTGCGATTCGCTCAGCACCAGTCCCGGCCATCATCATTAGCCATCCTACGCCATCCCCTCCTCTTTACTAACTTAGCCCTGTATTTAGTTAAGATCACCCTATCCACGCAAACTTCTTGACCTCACTCGCCCACCCACCAGCCACACCCCTGCCACGCATGGCCTTCGCTCGCTATTCAGTCCGCTGCCCATATTGACCATCGGTTATCTTGAGTGCTTGTTCCCAGCCCCCCTTAATTCATTCTTGGTTTCGAGTCTCGACTAAGATGTCTTCAACACGCATTTGTTCCTTTATCCACTCCGCTCTTTTATTGTCCCTTAAAATGTTACACCTACTATTTTTCTTTCCATGGCTCGCTGCGTCGTCCTCAGTGCCCAACCGTTTTCGTAAACCCCCAAGTCCTGTGTACCGTAGGTAAGTACCGCTAACCTGTCACTAATGGCCTGATAGTACTGTCGAATCAAATCAAATCAAATCAAACTTTATTTCATATCAACAAAAAGAAAGGGGTGGCGGGAAAAATCCTCATTACTGCTGCTTGGCTAAGCCCGGCCCCCCGTGGTATAATTCAACAGTTTGCCGCAGTAACAGTCAGATGACAGCTCAACCGGCATTATTGTGTATTCAAAAAAAATATTTAGACGTGTGTTCTTTGAAGGAAAGGTTAGCTGCATCATTAATTGCTAGTTTTTGGCATAATTTTAGCTTACTGATGTTTCGTTCTGGTGTTGCCCAGGGGGGACAATAATTCAGTGCTGAAAGAAATAGTTAGTTATACAGAGTTCGTTTCACACTGGTAGGCAAGGCATGTCGGTGTCTACGTAACAGTCCCATTCTTCTGTTTAGCTTCGCCCTAAGGCATTCGATATGTTCGTTCCACAGTAAATTTTCTGAAAATGTAACCCTAGCCGTTTTACCCTCACTTAAGATTTTAATTTCTCCATTGTTTAAATATAACCTGTTTTCAAGATTGACGGCCTTATGCTTTGGGCGAAATATGATCACTTGTGTTTTTTAGAATTCTTAAGTAATTTATATCACACCTGTTTGCAAAATCCTGCGGCACAAGTGCTGCGCAGTTTACCAATGTAGGATAGTACGATAGCGTATCAACCGCGCGTCTGGCCAGAGTTACTGCATATCCCCTCCATGCTCTCTCTCCCTCTCCCGTTTGCATGGAATGACAATGTTTTGTGTAGTAATTTGCAAACAGCTTACGCATTCCCAAAAACATCCAAGATTTGTATAGTTCTTCAGGCATGATGATTGATTAAGACAAAATCTTCGCTGGAGCACTTGATGGTGAAGTTAGCGCACGAAACATTTTATGGGTTCGTTCTAGATACTATCAATACTAACGTTGTCCTCGAAACCTGGATCCACCTGCATTATCGCGGTGTCATGGCACATAGAAGATTAAGCAATGCCTGATCGAAAGCATATCCCGAAAGTATTGCACGAGTGTTTCCTGGCTGCACCAAGGGAGCTAGCTACCGTATCATGGCTCCCCCAGTACCACAACCAAACTTGTTCGTAAAGAGGGACGAGTATTATAATATAATGCGTGGGGCACTTTCACCTTTCGGGGATTCTAGAGCCTAGGTCGCTCGAAACCATTTATCGCAGGAAAACATGATATTTGCAGAAGTACCTAGAAATAAAGATATTCCATGGCCTAAGTCTTTCCACTCTTTGGATTGCATCGACTAGGTTCACCTAGCAAACAAAGGCAACAAAAGTTAATAAATCGGTTCTGTGCGCTATCCTTATACGCATGACGTAACGTATAAATCATGCGCGGTCGGCCGGATACTCCGATAGATAACAGGATAGATGGCGTGCGCCCGACGTCATTGCAACACACTCGAGAAAACCGAGATCCCACCGAAAAACAAGCTTTGTGAATGGTCACTCTGTATATGTCGCCAACCCTGCGTACGGTATCTATAAGTGGGAGAAGCACGTCCGCTCCGTATATGCTTTCGATCAGACATTCACGATTGCAGCTGACCCGTGCAATACGCATTAGCGTCCTAGAAAGAAAAATGCAGCTGTTGCGATCAGCAGGCCCTCTAGGTTAAGGTCCGTCACATTTTAGATACAACTCCACCTGCTCTTTTTGAACAAACAGACCCATATCGTGAGCATGACTCTTCCTCTGAAGACCGAAGTATGGCGCACAGCCAGGGCCGCTATTCACGCGTTAGTTGTCGAGTCGCTGATTCATTTTAATGACTCTGTGTAGGCTGCTATAGCTGCACATGAACCGCCCAGGTGCGATTTTGATTTGTGGGGTTTAACGTCCCAAAACCAGCTCTGATTATGAGAGACGCCGTGGTGGAGGTCTCCGGAAATTTCGACCACCTGGGGTTCCTTAACGTGCACTGACATCGCACAGTACACGGGGCCTCAACATTTCGCCTCCATCGAAATGCAGCCGGGATTCGATCCCGCGACCTCCGGATCTGCAGCCGAGCACCATAACCGCTAGACCACCGTGGCGGGGCCCAAGGGTTGATTTTAACGTTAGGGCTCGCGGTTTTACAAGACATCTGAGCAAGACGCATGGAGTTAGAGATGTCATGAGGAGTTGGACTTTTTTTTTTTTTTACATTGTTGTCATTACGTAGTGCTCACTGCTTCGAGTAGTAATACCCGACACCTATACGTGTATACGTAGCCCTTGTTCAGACAAGGTCGTGTCGTTTTGACGATAAAAATAATTTCTGGTATTTTACCCACGCAAAAACCACGAAACGATTATGAGGTATTCCATCGTCGGCGTCCAAGTATTATTTTATTACGTCGTCGGCGTTATGTATTAACGTGTACCTAGAAAGTACTCGAGTGCTCTGAGGATTTCCCTCCTCTGAAATGCGGCAGCCATCGCGACACACGTGCCCTTGACTTTAGCTGCGGGACGCCTCACGTGCTAAGCTTCAAGTGGACGCGAGCCTTTTCAGCTTCACCGTATGGATAGGATGCCGACGAGGGAGTGTGAGCATTCACTTCATCTCGAGCTGTTGCTCTCTCGAAAATAGCGCGCGATATCCTGCTAGAAATTTTGGCCGTTTTTACCCCGTGAAGGTGCTTCATAATTTGCGGACATGATTTCTACCGAATGGTCAACGCACCATGCTTGTCTCCTTGCAATACCAAAACATGGCCAGAGATCCTTCAAGAAGGAGCGTTAAACCTGCAGAACTTTTTTATCGGCAGTCCTGCTTTTATCTATGGGCCAAGTGTTTTCAACCTCATCCCCTGTATTTTACTCAGTGTGCAGTATTCGGACGAACGAAAGTTAATCTGCATATTATACCCGAGAATGAATATTTTACCGTTATGCGCTTCATAAAATTCGCAGTTGTTTTTACGAGGCGCGCTGGTTAACCATTCACAACTCCTTTACCAGCGCAGGACTGCGCAAGTCGCGGTGGGTAGAGCGAAGATAACTGGCTCCTGAATAAGGTAAAGTCTTCATGCAAGATTAGCTCCAAGCCGAACTTCACTTGACGCCACACTTCGCAGCCTGCAAGGACAGCGAAATAAGCCGCAGTGTAAAGGCAATTATGGTTATGAAAATTTCGAAAGGACTATGCTCAAAGTAAATTCCATTAAAGAAAGAAAGCTTAGCTGTCTCACTCAAGAAGTGATGGGTATATAAGTTTCCCGGCAGGTCTTCAGCCATTCTGCCTTAATATATGCATACTTGGCCGTAAGCTCAGGAACTTAAGGAGGAACGAGCTGTTTATCTGCGGCCATTTTTGTTTAAATTCATCCCCTTTTTTTCTTCAAGGATTTACTTTTCACCTTCACAGCGTGTACTACACTTCTTCAGGGCTGTCTGTGATGCAAATTTTGCAAGAAGTTGCAAGCTCTGGCAAGTTGCTCTCTGGATAGCAGTTCGCGATCGCAAGCAGTCAAAACTGTCCGACAGGAGCAAAGAAGCAAGAAGGAAGGACTAAACAGACAAAAACAAAAAGAAAAAAGCGAACACCTTGAATTCCACCAAAAGCACTAGATGCTGACGCTATAATATTAGTAGAAGTAAGATGGGCAGTCTCTGTAAGTATATATAAGATAAAAAAGAAGTTAAAGGCTAACTTACTGTAAAAGAAGTTAAAGGTTAACTTGCTGTTAACGTAAGTTTCTAAACTGGTGCTAGCACTTTCTAAACTGGTGCTAGCGTTTTGGTGGTCCTTATGTGGAGTTTAGTTTTAACTTTATGTGGACCTTGGACACACAGTTCTTGGACAAAGTGCTATCGCACACAGCACAAACGCTACACATCGGGTTAACTGGCTTAGATGCTCATATACAATACGGGTATGAGCCTTCTTTCTTTCTTTCTTTCTTTCTTTCTTTCTTTCTTTCTTTCTTTCTTTCTTTCTTTCTTTCCTTTCTTTCTTTTACCTGCGCCTCTTACCCTATTAACTACATATCCATTGCGACGGGCACCTGCCTCAACTCAGTTCATTTTCAGTAACTACCCTGATAATTAAATCGCACTTTATCTCTACTAAAATTATGCCCTGATTTTACACCTACCTGATAAAAGTCTAAACTAGGCGCCGAATTAACGAAACTCCTCTTTCGCAAGTGTCTTTCGCTTTTGGCCAGTTGGCGTTCTTATTGTGGTATACCAAGATTGGATGACATTTCCTCTTACGAACACTTCTGGCACACGATGCTTTTGCGAATGCGGCCCTAGACGTTTTTGACAGGATTTTCATTTCATACGACACTATTTATCTTTTGTTTGCCATAAGGAGTCCCATCCGGAGGTGAACAAAGGGCGCCGTGCGATAAACATGATGTCGCTAGGTTCCAGCGCCGTAATAATCCAACAAGAGTCATGGATATATGCACAAAGGCCCAATGTAGCGTTTCATTCTGACCTTAAAAAAACACACGCCATGTTAACTTTTAACCACTGTTAAAAGCTGAACAACGCACGTGCGCGAAGCGGGATAAACATACTGATGTATCGATGTGACGTAACACGTACCAGAGAAGCGCAAATGTCACAACCCGGCCAATTATAGGGCCATTACATATGGAACTATGTTTTATTGCGGAAGCATGTTACCTGCTTTCACCCTGCAGCTTTGGTAGTGCTGAACAGAAGTGGTGAGATGAACTATAGTTGACAACAGTAGGCTCTGGACATACCTTTCAAAAAGTGGTAATTTTTGGAATGCAGTTATTTTACAAAGAAGCCTATACATCGGAAAGTGAGCGACTGTTTAATAGACATTGTGGCAGCGAGGTCTGGTTTATGCTTAAAGAAGGACGCAGGCACATTTACGTACTTTTTCATGTTGTTGTCTATTGATGTTGTTTTGAAGGCCACGGGGAAATTTGATGAGCTTAAGGTACTCGCATTAAATAGTTCTCACTGCGGTTCATATGCTCAAGGTGCCGCGGAAGCCTTCAGTGACTGTACATTGTGTAACAACAACAATTCAACAACAACAACAACAACAACAACAACAATGACGGCGAAGACGACGACGACCGCAAAAATAAAACGTACGTATTCGTAAAGAGGCGCAACACTCTGCGACTACAATAGCAAACGACTTCTTTCGTGAGTAATCTTCGCTGTTGGATGGCCCTGTTCGCTAATGGTACGTCCAGCATCGGCATTGGCTTGAATTTCTGATAATGAAATGCTAACGTGAAATTTGTTGGCGAATTCGTGCCCAACAGCTTAGCTCTAAAAAAAGAGAGTACGCTTGACGAACGAACGAAAGAACGAATGAATGAACGCCATTTCAAAGTTGTGTGCGTTCATGTACGCCGAGGTACCTTGGCGAATCGAAGTTCTGCAGCCCACACTCTTGAAGTTCAGCTCAAAACTCTCTAAGCATAACTCCAAGGCCACCCTACCGGGACCTCAAATCTCAGCCCAACCACATCGCCAGGGCCATAAGCACAGCGTATACTTCAAATGCACACGGAACCGCCCCGTCTGAGCCACCCTTCCTGCAGTGATCAGAGAGATAGAACCATGCATGCACTCTATACGACCTAAGCACTGTAGAAAGATGAGCATGGCATCAAACCGAGCCTATAGAGCCCTGCTACGGAGCCCTTGCGCTCTAAACACGCGTCTAGAATGGCGCTTTTTTTTTTTTCTGTGCACACTTCTAGAGCGCTATACGAAGGAGACAACACTTCGCGGTGGCGTCCTCACGCAGTCTCTCAGTTTTCCTTCTGTTCCTCGCTCGTTCTGTCTAGTGTCTTTCTTTTCTCGCACATCGACTCTTGTCCCTTACCGCAATGTCGCAGCAGGCGGCCATGGCCCATAGTATGCTTCGCAAATGCTCACGGGCGCGATCGTTATGAGAGTCAAAATGCGCGGCACGTGATGCACACGTAACGACAGGCAATTCGGGAACTCTAAAGTGAGAGGCTGGCTTGCTCGGAGTGGCTTGCAGTTTCTTCTCCTCGGCTACGCGTGAGCGGCGTATCTCCTGCACGCCTATAGAAGCAAGATCCCTTCAGAACCCATTCGCAGGATCCGGGGCACTTCAATTTTCCAGCGTGCGTGGGGAGTCGCCCTCGCACGTCTTCGCAACGAAAGGCAAAGCCAGAGTCGAGCTTGTGAGCTGCCACTTGAAGGCGCCGAAACTCGCTGCGCTCCGCATATGTGAGTGACGGGCTGTCGTACGTCTCCCGAAGTGTCAACGGTGTAAAAAGTTTTCTCTTTCGTTATCCTGTTTGCGCTTCTCTTGAGTGCCTCGCATTTAAGCATCAAAGAAGGTATAGTGAAAGTGCACCGGCTAAAAAGCTCAGCTGAAGGACGTTTATGTCTCCTGCGTAATGTGTTGAAGACGCTATATATATACATGAATCACCACGTGCTTTCTCTCACTTTTTTTTTTTTCGTGCCCATTCACCGCGCCTCCTTCACCCCTCGCCATTTGCATCAAACGTATTTCGCGCTGTTTTGGATAGGCCATCACTCTAAACATTTTTACCTAGACTGCTGCCGCAGAAACGGTGCGATTCTACGTGAGCCTGTCGTAAATGGAGGGGATAAGCTTCTGATAGTGCCATCGACTTCAGTCATGAAACCGCCTCGTGTCGAATTGATGCAACCTTGACGCGCAGTCGTCGCGCGTGCGGCAAAGTGACAGCATCAACCATTATTATTATTATTATTATTATTATTATTATTATTATTATTATTATTATTATTATTATTATTACTACTACTACTACTACTACTACTACTACTACTACTACTACTACTACTACTACTACTACTAAAAGCAAGACGGTGCTCCTTTCACGCAAAAAAGGACCAAGGGGGCAACACATTCGATATTGATAACAAAACTATACAATATTAGGGCGAGTCTCGTCGCTAGGCGACATGGATTCACTCCTGCTACCGCGATTGTCACGAAAGCTCCCAGGTCTTCGTAAGCAGCACAAATGTCAGCGTGATTTAGATTTTTCCTCGTGCACTCTCGTTCTTCTCTTTCAGTTGGCTTCTTCGTAGTAGTAGTAGTAGTAGTAGTAGTAGTAGTAGTAGTAGTAGTAGTAGTAGTAGTAGTAGTAATCGTCTTCTTTCCATTCTTCCTTATCGTCTTCGTCTTTTTCCTCGTCCTCAATGATTAAACAACAGCCGCCGGCTGGCAACATATGATGTCCTGAAGCAGCACTCCTTCAAATCAGAGTCATATCTGAGAACGCAAAGCGCCATGCCTTGTGGTGAGAGCCAGGGGTGGGCGCCACTGCCTGTCATATCATATCAGAGCCGTAGATGAGAATGCAAGATGCCCAACGAAGTGACGAGACACGGTCAGTGTAGTGGCGCGATTGCTGCTAAGCCGGGTGGAAATCCGCAAAGGTATGCAGCTTTTTGTTTCCCCGCAGTGAAGCTGATTTCGGTTACGTGCCCGGGCGGCGGATCATCGCCGCCAGTTGAGGTCACTGCCGAGATTCCATAACGGCTTCCACTGTAACACGGTGCCGTGCCAAGACGTTACGGGTGGTCAGTCGACGCATCACAGCTGATGCTCACGCTTTATATCCACTGTCCGCAACGAACTCAAGCGACGTTGATGTAGAAAATAAAAGTGAACACAACCGAAGCTGTCTCAATGTGGACATCCTGTATTGCTGTTGTAGTGTTTGATCTCCCGTCAAGAAGATGCCGCCATAAGCAATGCGCTCTTAGCATTTCGTGTTGAGCTGGGTTAAAGGAGTTCTGACACGATTCCCGGGCTGCGCAAACGAGATATTTTCGTTTCCGTGGCACGCAGTGTTGTCCGCACACCGGAGCCAGAAAACGCATATAAAAAGGTTTTTTAACTTGATTATGACGATTTGGTCGCCTATATCCTGTGCAAGCCAGCCTCGTCACAGTGGACAAAATTATGAGAGGTGAACGCAGGCCGCTGTCACAATCGCTGGACGGCAGTGCAGTCATCGCTGTTCACGTGCACCGCGTGCAACTGTCGACAGCGCGACACAACTTCTGCGACTCTGTCACGAGTTCCTGGCCACAAGCAGCTTAGGCCTAATGTGCGGCTGCGTTGGCAAGTCACCTCGAAAGCGCCCTCTCGGTACTGAAGCCGAACGTCGCGTTCAACAACTGAGCTTGTTTGGGTCGAAGTAAAACCGCGTACATAGTGGCGTTCGCAGCTAACAGCCGTGCTGACCCGCAGAAGGGAATAGCCGACCCGCTCTCTTGCCTTCGACCAGCTGCCCACACATGATAGTGATTATCCGAAGGACACTGTTGAATGAGAGTGAGAAAGAAAAAAAAAGGAAAGATAACCAAATAACTAAATAAATTAATACAAAAAGCTTCGTGCTGTGCAGAAGGCAAAAGCGGATCCACTCTTGCCCTCGACGCACTATCCCATAAAAAATACAAAATACGTACACGTGCCATATATAGCCAGATATGCGTATATGGCCACATAAGCATATCTATGCTATATATGGCACATGTCCGTATTTCGCCATAATTGCCCAATATGCATCACAGTCTCACATGGCATTCCACGCGTTTGTCTTTCATTGCCATATATGTTTGTGTCACGATTGGGGAAAACGCAACACGTGCCATATATAGCCACATATGCCCACTTCCTGACGTCGCCATATATGGCACCTACATCCTCACCCTCAGCCCACGGCCGCATGATAGTGAACTTCACACACTTGCCCAAGCCTGGTGTCCCAGCTCCGCTGTTAACTCGTATTTCACAGGCGTGGGGAACTGGGTTCACATTTTACACTAAGCGGTATTAAAGCTACATCCATTGCATTCCTAAGGAGGAGATCAGATGTTCGCGATATTGCCGTGAACCAGAATATCACGGGATTGTTCTGTCACCGTGGGTCACTGAGATATGCTGTGTGAAGAATGTTGTAGCGACTTCAGATGCAACCGTTATGTGGAAGCCGTATTCATGGCGAAGTCACGTTTGCCTGCTTTTGTACAGCAGTGGTACAGATAACCTTATAGTTCCTGTAAGCTGAGAATGTTAACACGTTAACGAGTGTGTAAAAAGTGCTTGGCTGTCCTATGGCTAACACACTCGCGTCTAATGCGCGAGGTGAAACAGTATACGGGGTAACAAATGCAGTTTTCCTGTTCGCCGACCTGTCGTTGCAAGTTAATACGATGTTATAGCTGCAGCAAGCGACATGATCAGCGCAATCAATAAAATTTCATTGCTCATCGCTGCGAAGTCTATAGTGAAAAAAAAAAAAAAAAGTAAGGTAATGCCAGCTCGGACGCCTGTGAAATCTGAGTTTCACTGTCACTGTGACTATCACGTAGCAACGTCATGATATGTATCATTATCATGTAGACTGCTCTGCAGCCGATATGCCACCATCTCGCAAGGCGTGGACCACGGCTGTGGAAGCAAATCGGAAAGTTACGCAGGCCGATGGGCAACGCAAGATCTTTGTTTCTCTTATCTTTCCCCTTCTAATTTTACTTCTTTCCTTCTTCCTTTCTTTTTTTCTCCTTTTCTTTCATCCTTAATCCCTTTCTAGATGGCCCTTAGCAGGATCGTTATCATGCAACGGTGTGGCTAGTAGGTCAAGGGCAATACCAGGTCCGCTTTTCTCCCTCCTATACGGCGCGACAGATCCACCGCAAGCTGCCAACGTCACTAATTAAGGCTCTAACTAGGCCCTAAACAGTTCAGCTACTAATAATTGTCGCGCACACTATCAAAAAGTGGGTATTGGGGGGCTGAAGCCCAGTGTTCACGGATTTCAGAAGCAAGCGGTCGTCTCTTCTCCCGTGACGCGGTTCCTCTCTCGGTAAAGTGGAAACTGCAAACAAACGCCGCAAGTCGGCTCTACCGAGAGGCACGTCTCCGAAATTACACGGTCAGAAGGGCACTTCATAGCTATGAATCTACCCATCAAAAGACTCACCGCAAAGTACACATTCATTAAACGTGCTATATGCGTTATTGCAATCAAGCGGTGTCGAAAGTTCGCCGGCAACATAGAACTCGTAAGAGGACACACGGTTGAAAGTCAAGTAGATCAGGGATAAAGCGTCGAATGTTGATTCGCCAATATGATCCGAGCTTCCGCTGAAGTCTCATTAAAACGCCGCTAACACTTCACATTTGCATTGCAAATGCTCTGAAATTTTCCCGCGAAGGATCTCAGTAAACTCTGTAGATCACGGCCGCGAGAACCAACTGAGTGGCTAAGCTGCTTGGGCAAGACGCGTCTTGGCTCCCTCGGGGTGTTTAAACTTCTAAGAAGCTTGGCGACAGCGACCGTGAATTTCGACGCACGCCGCGAGCGCGGCGAGATTGTGGCGAAATAACTTTGCGTATAGGACGCTTACGACGGTGAAGAAATTCCTTCTACAATTAGCTGGTAATATCAACCACTAAAGGACGAAAACACTCTACGTTTCAGAAGCTAAAGCTGCCAAATGCTTAGCACAGGCTTAATCCTATATTTCCAAGTTAGTCTTCGTCAAACAAGGACTTAAACGGCCGACTTCGCTGAGTATGTAACTAACCCCGATTCCGCTAAGATATATGCAACTCCGCCAAAGCTGTGTGTGTGTGTGTGTGTGTGTGTGTGTGTGTGTGTGTGTGTGTGTGTGTGTGTGTGTGTGCGTGTGTGTGTGTGTGTGTGTGTGTGTGTGTGTGTGTGTGTGTGTGTGTGTGTGTGTGTGTGTGTGTGTGTGTGTGTGTGTGTGTGTGTGTGTGTGTGCAGAGTAAAACTGCATTTTAGTGCCTTTAAAGGGGAACTCCGGCTGTCTTTTTCACCATATCCTCATATCGCTTTTTTCCAATGGCCCTGATAGTCCTGTTACTCCTGTAGCAGGCAGGATGGTTCAATTCGCTCAGAAACTCACCAGTAATTTTAAATAACCGTTTAACGGTTATTTAAAACGCGTTAACGGTTATTTAAAACGCGTTCTAGCTTCAGCATTAATACACTTCTCTCACTTTATCACGCTTTCATCCATACACACATCAAATATTGTATTACCACTTGGGGAAATACTTATTACACTCACATATCTCGTTTAGTTAGTATTCAGAAGCGTGCGTTAAAAATTATCATCTTCACATCCCCTCGTTCATCACCCAAGCCCCTATTTCTAGAATTGAGTGTACTGCCTGTTGTTTGCACATACAAAGCTAGCCTGATGGTCTCGCTCCATAAAGTCATCAACCACCTAGTTTCTGTTGACGTCTTTCCAATTGATCAATTTATTAATAAGAATAGGACCAGGTTTGCCCTGTCGAATAATTTTCTGATGCCTAAAGTCTCTACGAATTACGGCAAACAAACTGCCTGTTTCAGCGCAATTTCCATTTGGAACGCTCTCAACCCTGAATTAAAGACATTATCATCAAACCAGTTTCGACGACCTTTGAAAATATACCTGCTCTTATCATTTATTAGTACATCACTCCGTTCTTGCATTGCATTTATTGATGTGTTGCCGCGTGTTATGTTGTTTTTGAACATATCTGCTTTCATCCCATTAAGTCACCTATCAATTGGTTTTTGTGTTGCAAATATTGAGGTTTATTTTTTCTATTATATTTGTGAACGTGTATTCAATTATTCCCTGTGCTTACTATTTAATTTTCTTTTGTCCATTTCTGATAGGAGGCCCTCCCACAGTTTTTACTACTGGGCCTCCTTCTGAAAATGTTGCACCTTGATATATGCATTGTGTTTTGCGATTCTTTTAATAAACTTGAACTTGAACTTGAACGGTGTGTTCAAATCGAAACCGAAACGGGTAGACGCTTTGTGCAGCGTCTTCGATGACGTCACAAGTGTCCCCGTCATCAGAAATATGGAGCTGGTGCCACAAAAACGAAAGCGGCGGTGTCACCCGACGATATATTGAGTTATACGCCAGCTTTTCTGAACATGACAGCGACGATTTGAGCGCTGAAGTATCGTCGTTTTGCTCTTGACAGCCCGCCTGCTCGTGTGGGCAGCGTTGGAGGTTATGACGTCACAAACACAGGGTCACCCGCAAGGGAATCCGCTAAATGGTTTTAAAATTCGTTTTCAGGAAAACTAAATGACTTGAAACTGCCTGACATGGCATACGTTACTACAGTGACGATTAGAATATATTGAAAATTTCATTAGGATCCGTGGACACTCAAAAATCGCCGGAGTTGCCATTTAAAGCTATACAACACGTTGCCAAACAAAAACGAGTGCCTCTTGGACTCACTACCTGACATTACGAACACATGATCTGAATTATGCACTGCCCGTATCGCTCGACAGATAAAAACATGCCGCTAAGCATCATCTTCAAATGTATATATACAGGTTGCGCGCGGTGTTTGAGAACACAATGTTGGGTTCGAGTTGATAAGAATATCTCCAGCAAGAATAATAATAATAAAGAATAAATTTTCAGGAAACTCTGGGAAATCCTTCTCTAAGGGTTAATTCCACAACTGCTCAATGGATGCGCCATAACGCAGCAATAACCGATTCACTTCGGCTTTGGAAACGGCTCCATGCATCGGTCAGTTGTTTCTTAAAGACGTTGGCCAGTGAGTGAACAATAGCGGCCTTCAGCGAGTTATTTTGTATTATGTGGCTGTCCTTTGGCCTCTCTCTCAACGATGCCCCAGACAAAGCAGTCGAGACGACTTGCAGCTAGAGGACTAGGAGGCCACAAGTTGGGACCGAGTGATGTTTTCGTAGAATTTGTCAGCCAGCCACTACTGGGTGACGCAGGCGGTGTAGGCGGGAGCTGAATCTTGCTGAAAAACACGCCTTCTTTGATGGAGGCGAAATGTTGAGGTCCGTGCGCTGTGCGATGTCAGTGCACGTTAAAGAACCCCAGGTGGTCGAAATTTTCGGAGCCCTCCACTACGGTGTCTCTCATAACCACAGCTGGTTTTGGGGACGTTAAACCGCACAAATCAGACATGTTGCCCCGCCACGGTGGTCTAGTGGCTATGGTACTCGGCTACAGATCCTAGGGTCGCGGGATCGAATCCCGGCCGCGGCGGCTGCATTTCGATGGAGGCGAAATGTTGAGGCCGGTGTACTGTGCGGTGTTAGCGCACGTTAAAGAACCCTAGGTGGTCAAAATTTGCGGAGCGCCCCACTAGGGCGTCTCTCATAATCACAGCTGGTTTTGAGACGTAAAACCCCACAAATGAACATGTGTAAATAAACGCCGATAGTTACGCAAGCACGCGCCCACATGCGCAATGTACACGCGCGTATGCACGCTCGCTTGCTCACACAAATACTAGGTACTCGCGCGTGGATAGTAGATCAGCAACAGAGCATCCTGAAGAGACAACGCACAATGCGCACATCAGGCGGGATTACAGTGGATTCGCCAGTAATTAAACAAAGCATTGTATGAGGGGAGTCGTGTGCGAATTTGCCCACGTACACAGACGCGCACTTGCACATATATGACGCGCCCGCACACGCACACACACACACACACACACACACACACACACACGTGTGCAAGCACGCTGGAGCACAAAAATACGCATGCAAGCGCGGATGATAGGACCACTATCGGAGAAGCTCGAAGGGACGCGCCCGCAATACGTACACCGGACGAGATTACAGCGAATTCTCTGGTACCGGCATGCTCTGTTGATTCACGCGTTGGCTGGGTCGTTAATTAATACTTCTACAGAGTTAACAGAACAAGATGCCCATCAGATTGAGTTTCGTCGTTGGCGCAGTGAGCCATGCGTCATTAGGAGCAGTGGTCACCAGGCGTTCGTCGAAGGCAGATTACATGTCCGCTAATGATAGCACTCAGAATTGGGCGTATATGCAGGAAGGACAGGCGCATTCGCAAGAACCGGTCAGTCCCAATTAGTCGTATCACCAGCAATTCGGCGTGATACTAATTACTACATAAGAATATGTAGCAATGAGGAAATCGAGGCCGTTGCGAAAAGTTCGCCACGTGGACGGCAAAGCCGGCATGGTCGTCTTATGCAGAGCAGCAGCTGTGTGTCGGAGATTAAAGAAATCAGTAGCACGGTAGAAATCTTCGGAGCACGGTAAGGTCCCGTAATTTCGTCGTTCTTTCTGAACGGTGCTAACGAAGCGAAAGTCGTCGCACTATGCCGTAACATATGTTGTAGGCAGTCAATTTATCTGGTCGGTCGAACTGTCTTCGCATTACGGAGTTGTGTGCATGTGCCCTTAACCAGACGTGATGAAGATTTCGTTGGAAGCGATGAAAAGCAGGGAAATGCCGCTAGAGCCAACGTTTCGACGAGTAGCGGCATTTCCGGTTTCCCATCGTTTGTAACAACTTTCTCAGCCATTTCGAACTTTCATCTTCCTCTACTCTACATTTAAACCAGAGGGGCGTCATTAGCGCAAAACCTTCTCTCTCTCTCTCCCCTTCGTCACCTCATAGCAATGTTCACTTCAATTTCAATTTTTGCTTAAGTACACCTACATCCAGAACACATTAATTTAACCATCAGTGTAACTAACGAAAATTAAAAATGAACTGTGCACCACATTATATATGCGGGTATGAGCCAATGCCTTGAAAGAAAGAAAGAAAGAAAGAAAGAAAGAAAGAAAGAAAGAAAGAAAGAAAGAAAGAAAGAAAGAAAGAAAGAAAGAAAGAAAGAAAGAAAGAAAGAAAGGAAAAGGACTCAGGTTTCACAGAGAGGAGAAGCAGACCCGCGCTTGCCTTCGACCTACTACGCACATGATTGCCCTTAGCCCAGTGCTACATGACTGTGTTAATGATAGTGCTATATGATAGGGACATCATGATTTCATGATAGTGTTATCATGATAGTGATAGTGATCGCACAGCTGGAGTGCGAAGAAATGAAGAAGCGAGTAAGGAATGTGAAGATGACTCCGAGACGGTACGCAGCGCCGCATGCCAAGCCCGTGTATCGGCAATACACTATAGGCGAGAGAAAGGCAAACAGACGGAAAGAGAGAGCAAAAAAGAAAAGAAAAGCGATGCACAGACAGAAAGAAAAGGAAAGAGGGAGAACTAGAGAGGGCTTACATAGCGCAAGAAAAGTTGGGCGTGATTTTCCTAAAAAAAAAAAAGAGAAATCGCTTCTCCTTTGTTTAACATTGCAGTGCCTTGCAAAGCCTCCTAAGCTCTGCTGGTGGTTGGTACTTACGATAGCAGAGCTACTCCAGTATTATTTTTTTTTTCCTATTGCTGCCTATCAGACCTACCAACTAGTTTAGCGGCAGAATGTCTAGTCTTTGTATGCCTTTTCCGAAACTTCTTTTTCCAAGACAGTACGTCTTTTTTTGTTTTTTTAGTGGGCAATCTATGTTAAAAAGGCCCTGCAACACTTTTCCAAGCAATTCTCGTGTGACGTCGATTAAGGAGCTTACTGCCTCACGAATCGCCTTCCGGAAAAAAAATCAAATCTGTTGGGTACTAGAGGAGTTACGACGTCAAGTTTAAGGGAATTGCACTGTGCAAGAGCTCTTACTCTGCGACAGCCCACTGCGACAGCCCCCTCGATACCTTTACAGCTCATTAGGAGCATCGTTGTAGGATGTTGCACGCACAGGATGGGTCAAATGTTTACTTAATGAATTTATGAGCTAAGGAATTCTCTTTTCGGTCGTCGTTACGGCATTCATCACGCGAAAAAAAAAAACAATGTTGAACCTTTTAAATAGCTACTAGCTATATTTATACGGACAAACCATGTACATCCCGCAAAATATTCTTAATAAATATATTTGTGTAATTTAACTGGACGGCCCCCCAAATAGCACAATTCCTACCCGAAGCTTGGCGAATGTGGTCGTATAAGCATCAATCATTAGGCGACGAAGACGCAGGTATTTCACCAAGATATCGTTGGCTGGCATTCGTGTCTCTCACACCACGTTGAGTTCTTTCATTTCGCTACGTGAAAGAGTGGCTCTGTATAGTCTGTTTCAGAAGTTCCGTGCAGCACTGTGGAAGCTACAGCCCCCCTTCGGCCAATCCGGAGGGCGAACACATGTTAAACGTGTCCTTCCGCGGTTTGCCATCTGGCAATGGCGGGCGCTGCAGTGCCAGCTGCAGCCCTGGAAGGAGGAAGAAGAAGCGGGGTGTGTGTGTTCGATCAATGGCATTTCGTCTCGCTTCGGAACAATTCTGCGCTCGATGGCCTCGTAGCCTCGGCTCTGCTGCACCGAACTCCTGAAACAGACTATAGTGAAAGCACTAATCAATGGATACTTCCGTAGTACTTTCTCGTGAGACTTGTTAGTTCGTGCTGGTTCGAAGAATACAACGTCGGTGGGAAACATTTGAGCCCTGTTTAAGCTAGCATGTATTTCTTTTTTTCTGAGAAAAGCTTCACGTCCTTTATACCGTATACCTGCTTACGAAATGTCGGCATCGTTTGACCTTTCCATGCGTTTTATTTTCTGTCTGAGCCTACCTTCGCACGCCAGGAATGCTAACTACTTGCTTCTGAAAGTAGGATCGATGCAGAGATTAGCGCTTGCGTCGCGAAAGGTAAGAGAACCTGCAACAATCGGCGCACACACTGCAGAGGCGCAGAGATAGCACTCCACTTAAGTGGGGCGGGCGAACGGCTGACTCCACGATGCATCGGACACGCGACGAGAGGCGGCACGGTTTAGAGAACTGTCAGCAAAAGTCACGGAGAAAAATCGCGAGAAAAAGAAGTAGCTAAGAGAGGGCGGCGTTATCGCGAAAGGCACCACTGGCTGCATTCTTTTGTTTTATCGGCTATCTAGGAGTGTCGACTGTTAGGAGGCGGCATTTGCTGTCACGGACGCGCCTTGTTGGCGCCATTGACGCCAGCTTGCATTTCTGAGTGCATGGGTTGTGAAAATGCGCGTCCCCTTTAGCGATTATCAAACATATTAGATTACACATGCCTCAAGAAATGGCGCACTAGTCATACGACATCTATCATGAGAGAGATTGGAAATATTGTTATTGACGCCAATCATCTCCGAAAGACGGAGGCACTGTAGTTATTTGCGCATATACATTCCATGGATAAAAAAGCCGTGAGTGTAGTCAATTCAAAACTTCGGTGCTACTTCGCTATACCTATGGTCGGGCACATAATTCAATATTCCTCTTCGAGCATTGCAGACGGGCTCGTGTGGATTTCTGGGCGTGTGAGCTGAAGAGCCAGGCTTCTGGATTTCCTCTGTAAAAGGTTGTCTTATTACGCTGTTTTCTGTGGAAGTCCGGTCTTTAAGTGTACTCAAAGCACACTACTCAAAAGTCTCGCACTCTTGAGGCACGGCCTCGACGCCGTCTCGTAGAAAACCGGCGGTTTTCTGTAAAGAAAGTTGTGTACCTTATTACCAAAGCAAAAAAAAAGAAAGCACTAGAGGCGATGGATGGTCTCTTAAAATGAAGGATATACGGCGCTGCCTGAACATGCATGTATTCACAGGCATGTTTTGGCAGGAAGATGCCGAGAGACTGGCTGTTACATGGTTTTAGTGAGAACATGTCACGTGACCAGATGTTACGTCATATTACACGATTTAGGCCACGTATCTAGGTCCTAGTCGGCTCGGCAGCCAATGTCCGGGTTGTGAAGTTCTCCTCCTTTCCCTCGTCGCCCTCACGCCATTCCACCACACATTCCCCTCCTTTCCTACGTTTTGCTATACTACACTGTACATGCCTACGCTATGCTTCACCCTCTCCTCCTCCCTCCTATTCACCCTCACTCCCTTTTCCACCCACTTGCTATCCTGATTGACTGGTTGATTGATTGATGGTTCGGAAAGGACGCTAATTTTTGCAGCCCATATAGGGAGCACGGCTAAGCGTCCGTGGGGGTAAGGCGGTTGAAAGAGATAGAGAAGAGGGAAAGGCCGTAGTGGAGGGCTCCGGAAATTTAGACCACCTGGTGTTCTTTAACGTGCACTGACAACGCAGAGTACACGGGCCTCTGGCATTTTCGCCTCCATCGAAAATGCGACCGCCGCGGCCGGGATCGAATCCGGAGCCCTCCTTCCTATCTCTTTCACTCCCTTTCCCCCACCCCCACGGACGCTCAGCCGTGCTCCCGACATGGGCTGCAAAAATTAGCGTTCTTTCCTAAACACGAACAACAATCATTATCATCATCCTAAAGCACATGGGAGAGCGTCGCTCTAGTTACCTTGCACAATTTGCAAATGTTACTCGGGTACTGTGCGGGCAACATGTGCCGAAATCGACCCGGATTTGGGGAAGTGACTGTCTGCATAAAGCGCTCCGCTCTCAAAACAACGGGAAAGGCAATGGGGAAGAACCAGCTCAGCTTGTAGTATGCATATGTAAGAACGTCGTTGCATTTCATGCGACAGCATGTTCACTGAGATGAAAGCATCAGCGAATACAACGTTGCTCTTACGACCGCGGATGGTAACAACTAGCTGGCTTTTCTGGCCGACTTTATTCAACAATTTCCATCACTTAATGAACACTAGGGATCTTTAGCGAGCATTTGAAAGAATTTAGCCGACATTTAATACCTCTAAACAAGGAGTGTAGGCAACACTATGAATTATTTCGTACTAATTAGTCAGCACTTTAGATTACTTTGGCCTGCCATAGCAGACATCAGCAATGATTTGGCCAAGACTAACCCGCGTTAGCCGGTGCTGCTAGTGTGTAAGGTAAATGAGCTAGGCGATTACACCATCGCTGGCGTTTCAACTTCGGCAAATATCCTGGGTACGCTAATTAAAAACACGTTCGCAAACAAAAAAAAATGCGGGAAATCCGCCAACAGGTCCTTTTTTCCTTTCTGTACTGACAGCTCCTCACAGGAATAGCGTGGCGCAACAGGAAACGAGCAGGAAGGAAGGGACAAACGAACACAAGCGATATGCTACAAATTCCTCTTTTATCTTCGGTTCTTGACGCGCTACGTCACAAGCAACGTGTGGCGGACAAACAAGACCAAATTGGTATCCGCGTCGACGCTACAACTCATGCACAGCGGCTCTCTTAATGTGTAGTGCGTGCATTATTTCACGCGACACGTTGGAGCCATGCGACTGTCTACAGGGTTTTAGTATTTCAGCACGTATGCAGTGTTGCATACCGTGAAAACCCGAGGTGTATGGGAGATGACTTTGCCGTGCAGTGGGCGTAGATAGTCTTGTGATGATGATGATGATGATGATGATGATAATGATGATGATTAGGATGATTATAATTATGATGATGACGCATACAGTCGTGTCGTGGTCGACTGGCTCTCTGCATTTTTTTTTTTAATGCGAAGCATTTCTTAGCGAACTTCGGCGAGTTTGAGCGTATCTATCTATCTAGCCGCCTACGATTTTGTGCTCTCCTGGCCTTTTCGCTAATGGGATGTTTACGAAAATTGGTATGCCACAACACGGCTGCATGAAGAACATAAATGACAAGTCATAACATGAAAATCATCACATGCATGTCATGAGCGGCATGATTTACATGCCACGGTCTTGGTGCTCTCCTGGCCGTTTCGCTAATGGGATGTTTACGAAAATTGGTATGGCACAACATGACTGCCTGACGAACACAAATGGCAGGTCATAGCGTGAAAATCATGATATGCATATCATGAGCGGCATGATTTACATACCACGGTCTTGGTGCTCTCCTGGCCGTTTCGTTAATGGGATGTACGCGAAAATTGGTATGGCACAACATGACTGCCTGACGAACATAAATGGCAGATCATAGCGTGAAAATCATGATATGCATATCATGAGCGGCATGATTTACATGCCACGGTCTTGGTGCTCTCCTGGCCGTTTCGCTAATGGGAAGTACGCGAAAATTGGTATGCACAACATGACTGCCTGACGAACATAAATGGCAGGTCATAACATGAAAATCATGACATTCATATCATAAGCGGCATGATTTACATGCCACGCGTTTCGTTAATGGGATGTGTACCAAGATTGCTACGGCACAACACGACTTCATGACGAACGTAAATGACAGGCCATAACATCAGAATCATGACATGCATGTGTGAGCGGCATGGTTTACATGCCACAGTCTTGATGCTCTTGCGGCTGTTTCGTTAACTTCATGTGTACCAAACTCGGTATAGCGAGACAACAATGCAAATCCATTTTACGTTCCTGATGCGTGCTTCGCATTTCTTTGGTTCCCACAGCACGTGGGATCTGCCAATTTTTTTTTTATGTATACGGGATATCTAGCGATACAACGAGCGATGCAACAAGTCGTCTGCTAAGTTTCTGTGTATATTATATCCCGTTGTAGGGGACTTCACCCTCTATTCACAAAAACAATTTGCGATAAAAATGTTCGCAGGAGGAAATTTCAGCCAATCCTTCAATTCTGATGCTAGACATACCATTACGAACGCAGGCCAGGCAGAGGTGAAAGCCTCTTACGAAAGATAAGTTTTGTGAATTCGGCCCCTGTTGATTTAAAAGTACCCCAGTAGTTCCAAGTAAATGACCCTTGCAGTTGAGGATGGCGATCTTCAAATGGGTCACGTGGCGACAGTCCGCGAAGGATGCGAAGGTGTCGTGAAGGTGCTATGAGCGAATGTACTGCACGAAAAGCGCGCCGACGGTAAATGGTGTGGTGGGGACAATGCAAGCGACATTGAAATCATTCTTGTGACGTTTCCTTTCTTTCTTTCTTTTTTTCTTTTCTTTTTTTTTTTTTTGAGACGCCATTAAAATTGTGTTCGAGCATGTAGGCGTATTCCCACATGTTGTGAAAACGGCTCCCACTTACGAAGAGTCCTTTCCAGCAACAGAAATGCGCGTAGTGATTGTGTTCTTGTCATGTGACACGTGTCTTTGTCCAAGTAGGTATTGATCGGCCGCACTCTGAATGAGTAACTTTGCGATAAGATCGCTCTGCTGTTTCCAGTCACATGCTGATAGATGCCATAGCAACCGCCATGATAAGAGTGACGGCCCGCTTCATTGCGATCGGTTATAAAAGTCCTCCGACTTTCCCTGCCTGACCTGGGGGCGTCTCTGGCGGAACACGGAGGTAAGAGGCACGCTTGGAAATTCATGCATACCTAGATGTTACGGTAGCTGAGCACCGACGGAAACCCACAAGTTATAAAACCATGTGTAGCAACTTGTAGAGCATTGTAGCACTAGTGTCATCACATGAATGCCATTTTTCTTTTTTAGATATTGCGGTTAGGTCTTCTGCGCGGTCCCTTACGATACCACGTTTTCCATTAATGTGCAAGCAGATTCACCTGTCCGGCATCATTTCGTCAGAGTATGTATATTGTAGTTTTGGTGAGACCCGACGAGCGGAGAAGGATCAATTTAAGAAGAGCTACTGTGGCTGATTTTTGTTATTACACCCCCCCCCCCCTTTTATGCAGCTATAATGACTCAGTGACAAGTATTACAAACACAAATCCTATGCTGTAGTGGAGTTTTCATTAAAGGAAAGGTAATGGTGCAACTGCTTAAAGGGATGCGAACTTCTGCTCTGCTATATACACATCATGATGCAATGTTCCACACAGAGCTCTACAACAGGATCGCTGACGCTACGTAAAGGGGTGGTGGAGTTTCGCGTTCGCGCTGCCGCGATTGGCTAGGCATAAGAATGATGGAATGGATGCCATGAGGAGGAAGGAGCAACAGAGGCGGGCAAAATGCTATATGGAGCGATGAAATTGAGACATTCGCTGGCACAAAGTGGAACCAACTCGTTCAGGATAGGTCAAATTGAATTAGAAATCGTTATCGCCCCTGCAATGTACTTACAGTAGGCTGAATATATATATTGTTATTGACAAGGAGCTCCGCTGTAGCTTGGGACAGGCGACGAGGAAGAGGAAGAAGCACGGAGTAGAACAGCCGGCCCGGGAACGGGTGCATATTTAACCGCCGGCTTCATGGCCAATCCCCCGTAGTGGGCAAGAGCCAATTAGCAAGGAACAAAGAAAAGAAAGAAAAACGGGTGCATATGTATCTTGGAAACGCAGCGGACAAGGGCCTAAGATTGCCTAACGTGCTCAGATATGGCATTCACCACGCTTCGTTGACTGCGCCAGCAGTCTGCTGGAAATGGTGGCGGTAAACTTCTAACGCAGCCGCCTAAACGAGTTAGGTAGTACGCTCAGATAGGGAGCTTATACTTCGTTCAACTATCAGTACGGATGACGGAATATGCTACAATGTTTGCCCGAAAATTACAAAATGGCGGATCATGCTCCTCTGGAGCCATATTTCACGTCGTGATAGCGGTATTACACGACGTGGACCATTCTATGGAGCGCAGGTGAGAAAATGCCCGAGCGACCAGCCTATTGTGTCAACTCTACTATCATCTAACCTTGTATTGCCATGTTTCGGGGTCCTTTGATTAATTTCATTTCTTCATTAGATTCAGTATGTTGCACCTAGTTTGTAGGACCAGCAACTCTGCTGATTATATTTTTTCTTAGTTATAGTGCAGAGAAGAATACAAAAGTGAGCATACGCTGCTCTACGCAAGTGCCTTCAGGCAGAAAGTTTCTGAACGCTCAAAGAAAGAACAATCAAGTTTACAACCAGCGCACACTTTACACTGCCGGCCACTCGCAATGCCGATCTGCCGTGTTAAAAAATCTACGCCTATCTCGAAGTGCTTGAACATATAATCACTTTGAAGGCTTCGTACCGCTGCAAGTAAGCCAGTAAAATTGTGAATAATTGTGAAGGGCGAAAGCAGCACACTTATACACCAAGATCCTCAGCATTTATCAATGCAAGAACCGCGTCGATCATATCAGTTTGCTTGCAATCCTTGCGCAAATATTCGAGGGAATACGGGAATCATTTCCACTCTATTGATCGTTGTGATTACGTCTTTTCATGCTGTACTGGAGGGCCCTAATGGTTTGCATTTTGCTTGTTCGGATGAATCACTGAGTAGTGAATGTTGTTCTCCGCATTGGCAGACCATTTGTCCTTGCACTTCAAATCTAACCGCGGGGCGACGTTTAAGGCTGCTCGTGCAACCATATGTGCTGACATACATTGTTTACGGGTTGTTTCATGTTCTTCACACTTAAGCGAAAATCTATGTACGCGATAGGCATACAGCGTCGAGCACAACCCATTTACTGATTTTACGGACAGCTTCTTCAGGAGGATACTGTGCAACACTGGCCGTTGTACCGAGACCTAAAGATGTGTGATTGTATATGATACTGAGATAACGTGTAGAGAAGCTCACTCGAACAGTCTCACTCGCAGATAATGTAATCTTAATAGATACCCCGATCAAATTGCCGGGCCTGTTTGTTTATTAAAGTTTTTTCTCTCTCTGTCCTTAAACTTTACTACTGCCTGTTTTCTTCCTTTCTTCCTTTCTTTCTTTCTTTCTTTCTTTTTCAACAAACTTGCACAGTCACCATGAAGGTTCTTGTAGCATGCACACTGCTGGTGGTTGCGGCCCAAGGCCGCGTCATTGCTCCACCGTCCGTGAAGCCACTGTCCGACGAAATGATAAACTTCATCAACAATCTCAACACCACGTGGACGGTAAGTCTGATAGTCTCTAGCGCGTGCCTTCAATATTAAAGGCGAAGTGGTGCTTGCTCTAATCTTGGGAGAAAGTCGTTTGGTGTTTTCGTAAATACATGCCGATACATAAAACGTTTTATATAAAATTTACTTGAATTATCGTAAATCGGGCAAACCTTGGCCCAACCGTATCGTCTACTGAGTGTTTCGAAGTAATGACGCGTTGACAAAATGGCCGTCTTTGATTCTGAAAAGGCCATATGCTGTGTGAACAGCTATACTAATAAATACTAAATGGTTATCACACCTTCATCCAGTTACGCAACCGATAAACATGTGTTAGTGGAACATTTAGGTCAGCTTTATTGAGGTTTCAAAGTCTTTATCATGCTGGCCCTTTTTCCTAAAGAGTCAATGTTTCGGACATACTATAAAGGCTATCGCGCAGTTTGAATGGAAAGCGCCTACTATACGCCAGACGTGCGCTGGAAGTAGTATCATTGTAGTTACTTACATCAAGGGCACAAGAAGCACCGTGGTGCGAGTTTAACTGCTGTGATGTCCTTATGTACTAGGACACAATAATACTTCACTGAAAAATCACCACACCAGTCTCTTTCTTCCTATAATTGCTTTAATTTTAATTTCTGCTGAAGTCCCTTTTATAACCGGTTGTTAACAGGTAACATATTAAACATTGATATTTTCGACGTTTACATTTGTGTATACGTCAAAATACAGTACCCAATTCCTACTTCACTTTGCTGCAACCAGTAGTGTCATGGCCGTTGGTTGTTACCCATGAGTGTGACCCTGGATATCAAGACGACGGAGACCTCACGTTCGGTTGCTGACGCGAAACCATCTAAGGGCTTACCCTGCATAATACTCTCAATTCAATGCCTTCACGCAGGCCGGCAGGAACTTCGACGAAAACGTTCCACTCAGCTACATCAAGGGACTGATGGGCGTACATCCTGACAGCAAGAACTACAGGCTCCCACTTCACTACCACGAAGAGATTCCCGACGACCTGCCGGATTCATTCGACGCCCGTGAACATTGGTCGCACTGTAACAGCATCCACGTCATCCGTGACCAGTCGACGTGTGGATCGTGTTGGGTGAGTGTAGGAAACTGTTCTGTGTTTAGGACTTAATGACACTGCGTGTATAAAGTGCTTACAGGCCGAGGAGTTGCGGCTCCTTGAACCACGACATATGCAGGCTGTGGGGCAGCTACGGTCACATTTACATCCGCTGACGTGCGAACAACGAAATGTAATGCGCAAAAAATATAATGCTTTCTTACGTTATAGACAATCTCCCCTCAAGGCATGCTATAGATTTCTCTTCGCTACATGCAAGCATAATTTCGTAACGTTTAGGCGACATTTCGTGCCTGTGAAGTTATCCGTACGATGAACTATCCGAATTATCCGAAGATGTCTCCTTATAGGAAACGTCATGATAACCGGTGTAGATTTAGGCGTCAAACACACGATATGCTTATGAGGCACGTCGTAGAGGAGGACCCCTCGTTCAATTAGACGACGTTGGCATCCTTAATATGTTTAATGAGCGCCTATATAAATCTGCAGACACACAGCAGCTCTTGCATCTTGCCCCTTATCGCAATGCAGTCTCTATGGCCGGGAACCGAGTTTTACTCTTGCGCTCACCCGCGCGGCACTGTATGCCTGATAGGTTCCCATGCCGGCTATACTTGGTGTTTAAATGCAGAGAAGCGATGGAGTGACGTAAGGTTTGCTGCGCGAAGTGAGCTATAACGCGGTGAAGCTGATCTGAACTGTTTTACGTCGTAGGCGTTTGGAGCTGCGGAAGCGATGTCTGACCGAATCTGCATCCACACCAAGGGAAGAGTCCAAGTGAACATCTCTGCCGAGGACCTCCTCACGTGCTGCGATAGCTGCGGTAGCGGGTAAGCTTTCTGTCACAAATTCATTTAACTAGACTGCTGGGAGCCTGCACGCAGCACTACGTAAATGTCTGCTTGCCAAACAGCACTTTTCTTTTACGCTGGGAGGGAGACAAGCATAAGCAATGTGAAGTTTATCTCGTGCGTTGGAAAACATTCTTAAAGCATGTTCTCCTATTTATACTGGACCAAAGGGGCACTTATTGCGAGGCACAAGCAATGTACGCTCCATTGCATCTAGTATACTTGGCACTGTCTCTCACATATGTGAGAGGAACAAGTAGTGTACTGAAATGCAGCGATTGCGAAACACGCTCGATAAGCTAATGTATTCACTCACTTCGAGTGAACGTACCCCTTCAAGAAACAAATAATAGTGAATCCTAGTCTATTACAGTATAGCAGTGCGTAGTGGCGGCTCACGTAGGCTTCGCACAAAAACATAAGCAAAATAACACGAGTTAGGTGTGCACGACCAACAAAATAAAGGAACAAGGTACAGACAGTTTATTCAAAAATAAACGAAAAAAAAAAAGTACGCAGCTTCCGCTAGGTCATGCAAGGCGGATCACAGCGAAACTGGACGACAGTTTACTAAAACAAGTCACTTGATAGTAACGTGACATTCTGGAGCGAACATGTCACGGGACATTGCGTTACGTGATTTTGGCGGGGAGATGTCCCGTGATCACCCGAAATCACGTAATGGTATGCCACGTGGCATGTTCCCGACAAAATCACGCAACGCAATGTCGCGTCACATGTTCACCACCAAAATCAAGTGACATGTTTGCGCCAACATCACGTAACGCAATGTGATAATGTAACGCGTGACATGTTACCGACAACAACGCTAGTGAGTTTTAGTATATCGGAAAGCAGCAAACGTAAAGATTTAGCGTTAAAGTTAACGTTACGGTAAAGCTGGGTGCACTTAGCGGCACAAACTAGACTTTTAGTATAGCGGAAGAGAGCGAAACGCTAAAGCTAACGCAAAGGCATGTACGGCGACAACTACACCTTAAAACAACTCTTATTAAATCCCTAAGTGCGCCACAAAATCATTGAGCCAGTATCGTGTAAGTGTGTTGTTAGTGCTGTGTCGGCAGACCCGAAAAACATCGCTTCGTTTCAAAATGCCGCCATCGAGTCTCCTTTCTGACCCGTACTGCCTGTCATTTCGAAGTTGCGATGACATAGGAGCGCTTAATTTATACTTTGGAAACCAGAGAAGCTACGCAGGCAGTCCATGTCGTCGAGGCTATGCCGTATACGAGAAATTTCGCCGACATTTCCGCTTTGAGAAGGCGGATTTTCCACTTGTCATCAGTGCCCCGGAGCTTCTGCAACATTTCTCCAGTGGGGTGCGCATCCGTGCATGTGTCTGCGAAGGCTGGTTTATCCAAGTCGCCTTTGTGACTGAAGGAATACTTCGCCAAACAATACTGTCATTTCAAGCACTATACATACAGTAATGCACCACACTACTCGTCTCGGCTTTATTTAATTGGTTGTAGCTTGAAACAGCCGATGTACAAAAAAAAAAAAGCCCCGGTGGCAGTGCCGCCATCTCGACGAGACTACCGTAAACGTTAGCAAAGCGACATGGCCTCTGAGATTTCGAGCGCCGGCACGCGCAGTCTCGAAGGCCGTGAAAGCGAGTGCACTCACATTTTAAGCCTTGTGTGCCGCTTACTGAGAGCGTATCTTGAAAACGGCGACACATTGTCGCCAATACACGGCTGGCGAAGCTTAATTAGCCAAACCTAAGGCAAATAAGAACATGAGCGGGTAATGAACAAGCTTAACAATGCAGGCCGATGTCCCGACAGATCTGAAGCGAGTGGTCTCACTTCGACTGACGCCGCCATCTTGCTAACCGTACGGGTCCCTTTGCGAGCGTTAGCGTTGAACGATATCTTCCGAAAATAGCGTAGACACGTAAGGGTATCGTATACGTTAACGTTCTGCGCATGTGCGGTGTGTTCCACGGTAACGTTAACCTTAGGCTAAATCTTTGCGTTTGCTGCTTTCCGATATACTAAAACTCACTAATGTCACCGGACATGTCCCCCAAAACCACTTAACTAAATGTCACGTGACATGTTTCCGCCAACGTCACGTAACGCAATCTCACGTGACAGGTTTCCGTCAAAATCACGTAACGCAGTGTCACGTGGCATTGCATGATGCCTGACAAATTAGGGCTGGCTTAAACAGCTCCGTTGTTGAAACTGGCACGCCTGCCAAATCACGGCTAGCTCAAGCAGTTTGGCTGCTAAAAAAATGAAAACGCGACCTTTCTGTTAACTGCAGCTTACCCGGTGTTTTTGTACATTTCCGGTATCCTCTCCTACTGTTTACGAGAACACGTTGTACGCGGGGCAAACAAGGTATACCGGTCGTTGAAGTTGATTACCTTGACGTGCATATCACACAACTACGCGGCACAGGTCGCAAATGATGTATTAAGTGTGCAGTTACGGCGTCTTGTTGTCTAATAGTCTAACGTATGAGTTGTGGATGACGTTCGGGGTGACGGCGTTTGTCGAACCGGTTCGCTGTACATAAGTTTAATGGGGTGAGCTAGATGCGGAAACGCTCACTGCGAACGCCGCTTCCTGAAAGATTACGCAAATGTAAGCAAATTAACTTTTTTTTCACATTTTTCTCCATCGAAATGCAGTAGCCATGTAGTCGAACTAATCACTGACGCTTAAAGGCATAACGACTCCGGAAGCAGTCAAGCTCTGCTGACTGACATGGAATACGTGTATCACATTGTTCGTGATTGTGACAGCCATTACTTACCTATTTTTATCTCCTTCCTACGTCCTTCGCGTTAGATGCTACGGAGGATATCCCGCTGCCGCTTGGCAGTATTACAAGCAAGAAGGCCTCGTCACTGGAGGCCTCTACGGTACCGACGATGGCTGCCAGCCTTACCACTTCCCCCCTTGCGAGCACCACACGGTGGGGCCGCTGCCTAACTGCACGGGCATCAAGCCAACGCCAAAATGCGTGCGAGCCTGTCGCGAGGGTTACGAGAAGAGCTACAGGCAAGACAAACACTACGGTAGGTGAATTTCACTGGCATTACAAATTTCCACAATGGTTTCACCCATGACTATGCCTGCCGTTTTCGACCCTGTAAACTGCATATGAGAAGAACTCTTTGTAAAGACAACGAAACGGGTAAAGAATGGACACTTCCATACATCTATATGAATTCGAATGTCGGCTTCCCTTTTCCTACTATGTGCAGCAGCTCACAAATGCTCCCGTATCGTACACTGCACAACTTTCGACATCGTTTTCAGGCGCACACCATTCTAAAGACAGGACGTGATATCCCGGGTTGCATTTCATTTTCTCTCCACATTATCTCGCCCGCGAGGTCTATGGCTTTTCATTGTTAAGTGGCTTAGACGCTCGGCTGCTGATCCGAAGGCCGCGGGATCGAATCCTGGCTGCGGCGGCCGCATTTCTACGGAGGCGAAATGTCGAGGCCCGCGTGTACTGTACGATGTCACTGCACTTTAAAGAAGCTCAGGTGGTCGATATCTCTGGAACCCTCCGCTACGATGTCTCTGATAATCATATTGTAGTTTTTGGGGCCTGAACGCCAGAAATCAATCAATGAAACAAGACATTCGGATCCAGCATTTTGCGAAGGAGGGCTATCTAGAGCCATAATGCCGCGAGCCTGTGGCAAATGCAGACGTTGTGGGCACGCACGTCGACATCAATTCTCGGCCGTACACGTATAAATGCACAGAGGAATTTTCTTGAGCGATGTCAGTGCACGTTAAAGAATCCCAGGTGGTCAAAATTTCCGGAGACCTCCACTATGGCGTCTCTCATAATCAGAACTGGTTTTGGGACGTTAAACCCCACAAATCAATCAATTTTCTTGATGTTTTTACCATTTGACTGTGTCCGGGTGCTTTCAAGGCACGAGCGACGCGCTGCTATCCCCTTATAGCGGCAAATGGTTGTCGAGTTTTCGACACGTATGCGCGTTTGTTTTCACGGTATTACAGCTGAATGATGCGTGTTCCGCAGGGGATGCGTTGATAAGGGCACGAAAGCGTCAGGAAACCTTTTATAAGTTTTCGCAAACGCACAGTAACCCTAACGCGCAGCTCCGGTGCCGCTTACAGCGGTCGATGTGCCTTCATTCCGACTGATTGATTGTGGTTGGGTTAAGGAAATGACGCTATTTTCTCCAGCGCATGTCGGGTGCGCGGCTCAGCGTCCGTAGGAACGGAGGTTGAGGGAATGAAAGAGAGTAGAGGAGGAGAAGGCAGGAAGAAAACAGAGAGGCAGGGAGGTTAACCAGAAAGCGCCCGCTTGGCTACCCTGCACTGGGGGATCGGGAGAGGGGAATAGAAAGATGAAAAGAGAGAAGAGCGAAAGAAAAAGGTGGCCGGGGACGGCAGATAATGCGTTGACGCGTAAGATATTGTACCGGCACTCTGTCAAAGGCGTTCACAGAAGCCCGTCGTCCAGAAGAAACAAAACAGTGCTTTCACTGCCTTGTGGGCCGACGAGCGAAGGGGGCGGTGTTTCAGTAGCATATGTACTGAGAGCGGCCGATTGTCGAATCGTTGGAATGCCTGAGTTAGGGTGCGACGTTCTACGGCAAATCGAGGGCGGTGGCATAGTAATTGGTCAGTGGTTTCATTGGTCCCGCAGGCCGTAGTGGAGGGCTCCAGAAATTTCGACCACCGGAGGTTCTTCAACGCGCACTGACAACGCACGGTACACGGTCCTCTGGCATTTTCGCTTCCATCGAAGATGCGACCGCCTCGACCGCGTATTTTGGGGCGGCAGCCTAGCACTATAACCGCTGCACCACCGCGGCCGAAGTTCCGACTACGCTGCATTGCCCGGGAAGCAGGACTCCTTCCCACAGCACGCTATACGCGCTGTATACGCAGCACGCTGGGTGACACAAAAGCGAGGGCACTCACCTTGTTGACGTCAATGGCACGAGGCCGCAGTATAAGGTGTTGAATGGTGTCACTGTGACGCACACTTAAAGAAGGGCACTCAGGACCACAATTTCTACGAGCGAGCAAGAAATACGCGATCCTCCCAATACCTGATCTAGCTTCGCCTGTGGTGGCGCAGACGAACGATTTCGCAAAACGTTCCTTCACAGATATTTAATCTAAAATGAAATAACTTTGCATTTGGCGGGAGAGAGTAAAAGAAAAAAAAGACAACACGACAAACAGATTCAACATTCATTTCAACCACCTTCCTTTACAAAAAAAAAAAAAAAAACGCCCCTCGCGCCATCTGCCCCCCAGACGTCACAGTTCTGGGAAGAGAAAGTGGTGAAAAATATGGGGAGGATGTCGTGCTGCTTGTCACGCTTAGACGTTTTTGCTAGGTACGCTAAAAGAAAAAAAAAAAGCTCAGCAGAAACGGGGTAACATCGTCGCGTTTCGTTGGAGGTCCTGAACTAAGGGCTCCACCCTACGAGGAAGATCTCCCATTCTGTTTTCAATAAATGTTTGCTCTGTCTCTCGCGTTTCCCAAGAAAGGTGAACCCGCCATTTTAGCTCAGCAGCTAAGCGTTGTCTTGCGCAGCTCAAGGTCGCGGGATCGAATCCCGGTACACGGCAGTCGCATTTCGGTGAGGGCGAAATTCCAAGAATACACAGTGCACACAGATTTAGGTGCATGTTAACGAAACCCTGGTGGTCAAAAATTAATCCTCAGTTTTCCACTCTACGGCACGTCTCTCGTAATCACGTGGTTCTGTCCGTGAAAACTCCCATCAGTTGTAAAAATGAAGTGTCCGGTTGATGCAATCAACGCCGTACGTTCCAAGATGAGTCGCCTACGGCTGACTCATCCTGGACGGGAACATCTTAACGGAGTGTGATAACGCCATGCAGAGTTTTTTTTTGTGTGTGTGTGTGTGTGTGTGTGTTGAAGCAAAGTGCCCGATGGTTTCGCGCAATGTACGACGTCAAACTGCGGCGTCTGCTCAACATCAAGATCCCAGCTGCATGCGCTGTCAGGTGCTTCCAAGTGGGAAAAGGGTGAATGCTAATCTAGCGCTACAGCTTTTTTTTTTTCAGATAAGGGACAGCAAATTACATATCACGTCTGTTGCCAGTCGATTAAGTTGTGTGCCGATAAGTGTTGGAGACTGTATCGACGCTTGTCGATGTAAATGCATTAGAAGCATCTGTTGTGCTGGACTGTGCTCTTTCTGTTACGGAACTACGAAATACCTAGTTCACCGTGGTTTACGTACATTTTTTTGCGCACTTTAGTCGGCTAGCATTGATGTCCCCATGGACGAGCGTGCTCTGCGGCTACTTCATTCCTCGTCAACTGAAACGACAAAAAGAAAATTCCCACATTTAAATTTAAAAAAAGGAAACGTCAGCTTGCCATCAGTATTAATGTGCTTGTAAGAAAAGGCAATAGCTATCGCTCTAAACCCCTGTGGGTCTCTTCTCTGTGTTTAGAAAAAAATGTATAGAGGGGATTTCGAGTGCCCTGTACTCAAACCCGGGGGAGCCGTGAGCTCTTCCTGCAGTTAGTACACCGAAGTTCCTGGAGTAGCAAGCCAGGCCATTAACCAGGCTAACATCTCCGGATTTATCAATAAAATATCTCTCTCTCTCTCTCTCTCTCTCTCTACACCGAAGTTCAACACCAAGCGGTCGGTTGAAAATTCGACTACACACGCAACAATGTGTATTGTGGGCAAGAGAAATTGCCACTGTGACAACAATTTATACGCGCAAAATGTTGCCCGACTTAGTGTTCCTTTTTTTCTGTCTCTCTCTCTCAGATCTACTGTGTCTTCTGTCTTTCACTCAGATTATTTTATAGCAGATCGCTGAATACCTTGCCCTAGGACACTCCAACGTATGCACTGCACTGCTGGACCTATCTTGGTAACTGTTCCCTTGTCATTTTATTCAAGGAAAGAAAGTCTACTCCATTTCCAACGACGAGACCCAGATCAAGACTGAAATCTTCACGAACGGACCCGTGGAAGCAGACTTCACTGTCTACGCGGACTTCCCGTTGTACAAGAGCGGTAAGGTCCACTTAAACGTCTCAAGATGCGTTGTGTATTTGTTTGTGTGTGTGTGGGGGGGGGGGGAGGGGGGGTCTTTTATCTCCTTGCTGGTTCGAATGCGAATTTTCACGCTCTTCTACATTCGCACTTTTCCGCCCCCGCACGGTAAACTTTCCAGGCCTCAGGCAATCACACTCCGAATGCTGCAAACTAGGTAATATCCCTGTTTAGCTCTCCTCAATAGTATTGCTCCGGACGCCTTTGAGCCTACCTGCCCGGACTGCGGGTCGGTTAGCAACTTGGAACATATGCTCTGGCGGTGCCCCTCGTTACATGGGCCCAATCAAGTCGCCGAGGAGAAGTGGAATTCTGCCATCAAGTGCACCGAGCTTGTTCCACAACTCCGGGCTGTCCAGAGAGCCCACGATGCGGCGGTGAGGCTAGGCCTCCCTGTCCCCACGTGGGAGCGGCCCGCAGTGCTGCTCTAAGGGCGACGCTTCTCAGGACCTAATTTAAAGTTCTCTGTCTGTCTGTCTGTCTGTCTGTCTGTCTGTCTGTCTGTCTGTCTGTCTGTCTACATTCGCAGGCAGCAAAACTTGGAAAGTCTTATTCAGAGCTTTCCTTTTCAGATTATTAAACGCGTTTCTACTGCCGTAGTTCGGGAAACCCGACCTCATTTGCCTACTGAATACTGCTGTGCGTTCGTCTGCACAGCTGTGATCAGCTCGGGGTGGAAAGAAGACACTTTGCTTGTTACAAGGGACAGTCTACACTTGCAGACATTATCCGAAGCTCCTTTCTCTGTTTGGCCAATGTTTGCCAACAATAGTCAACATATACCGTATTTAATACACGTTACCTATCACTAGGCTGACATTAACCAAATCTAACCGAGCCTTGTCATCATTTAGCCAACGACGGCGCAAATTCGCTAGTGCTAAGCGCTGCCAGTAGTGCGCGAGTGAGCACGATAAGGCCAGGACACCACACTTAACAAATGTCGGTAGGGGGATGGCGGAGGACGGAATCGCTAAAGGACGTTCTCTCGCGTAGGGTAATTAAATTTCATTATTGTGGGATACAGGTATATTTCTCTTCAGTGTATTCGCGTTTGGGTTCCCAGAATTACAATTCCTTCAATTTGCTTCCAGTAATGCTCACTAAACGCTTATGTATAGCGCTCAGTTTGGTTGGACATGGGTTCCACCACATAGTAGGTATCACGTTCCTCTACCTGACTTTGACATAAGCAGACAAATGTATTGTCCAAGTGTACTATCTCGCACTTGATACTTGCCTTCTGAGTTATCATTTGTTTCACGGGGCGTGCCCCGGCTTTCTTGTGTGACGCAGGAGTTTACCAGAAGCACAGCGACGATATTCTCGGTGGTCACGCGATTCGCATCCTAGGATGGGGCTCTGAGAACGGCGTTCCATACTGGCTGGTCGCAAACTCCTGGAACCAAGACTGGGGAGACAAAGGCGAGTGTTCGACGCAAAAAAGAAACTGATTCATTTGCTATGTACTTTTTCTTTTTTTGGTCAGGCAGCCACGAACGAACGAATGAGCGCGTATTGCCCCGGTTCTGTGTTTATCGCTCCACATTACATCATTCGCTCAAGGCATAAGCGTGAATTCTATGTATTTTTTAAAGTGCTGAGTTCGGGATATAAACAAAAATGTCCCGTTTCCACACATCTTATTTTAAAGTGCGAAATGATGAACATATAGTTGAAAGCCATGATAAAAGGGGAAACGTCACTGGAAACGACGTTTTGCCAAGCGGACTTGTCTGCGTCAGCGGTTGCCTTCACCAAGACAAGTTCACTTGCGAAAACATCGCCTGTAGTGACATTATTTTTATTGCGATAGCAATTATATGGACAGTCTCGGCTGGTTTTTGCCGTCCCTGTCGCCGCCGTTATGAACCGTATATATATAAGTAATATATATATATGAAAGTCCCAAAGAAAAATAAGTCGGATAATTGCTTCCGAAGCGCGGAATCGAACCAGGAACCTCTCGCTCCGCAGCGCGTGGCGCTAACCACTACGCCATGAAGAGCATATCCTTCAGGGAGCTAACGGCGAGCCTTATATACACACCCTTTACCGCTGGCAGGACTCAGAGACGGCAGGCGCTTATAAGCGTTTCTTCATTACCAGCGAGATGGCGCCAGGAGCGCAGCGGGCGCATTTAAAAGTCGTCGGCCAGCTCGCTCGCTTCTAGTTGCGCAGGGCCTTGCCCTTCCGCTGCCTGCTCGCGCGGTTGTCTCGTGGTGAGAGGAAGAGAGATGTTTCGAGCTGTGACCGTGATGTCCGCGCTCATGTTACGGGAGCGTACGAAAGTCACTCGAGCTCAAGGGACGCGGCTAAACGAACAAACAGAAGATGAGCGCGAACTATCAAGTGTCACAGCTCGACACTTGAAGCACGCTAGTTTCCTTCGCTGCTTCGGCCGCTTTTGCAACAGAAGCGCTGTTCAAACTGAGAGTATCCATTGCGACAGCTTATTCGCGCTCGTTCGGTGTATATCTGTGCATTCGTTTCGTGCGTGCTTCACTTGATAGTTCGCGCTCATCTTTTGTTTGTTGATTTAGCGGCCTCCCCTAGCTTTGTATGTGTAGCTTTGTGACACACAACGTATAAAGCCCTTCGTAAAAGCACGCGCTGCCCACGGGAGGCGCTCACTTAGCAAGTGCATGTTTGCTACAATTAATATTGCTCCTGAAGCTGCGAGCCTCACTTCGTATAGCATTACAGTTTCTTGCTATCGCATTCATTGCTTCGCCCTTGCGGCGAGACTGTGACTTTTTTTTTTCCATCATTTTCAACTGTCCTTTCATCATTCAAGCCTCCGCGTTTTCCTGAACTTCTGTTCTCGTTTGCAGTTAAAGTGCAGCGTTTGTTACGGTTTCGCAGCCGTGCGAGTCTCTGGTACGCTCGGTTATATAACAGCAGCTAATGGACATGGAAAGTGTCGGGCTTTATCGAGGTAAGCTAACCGTAATACTCGCATTTTGTGCTTCCAGGTTACTTCAAGATTCGCCGTGGAAACGACGAGTGCGGTATTGAGGATGACATCAACGCCGGTATTCCAAAGGAGCCGAAGGCATAGATTGCATAATTGGACGTAGATTGTAAATACGAATAAAAAAGCGATGTTGTACATGAGGGCGTCTGGTGCGTTCACCCTTAAACGAGAAAACAATGTACATTGAGCGAAGTAAACGACAATAACAGCTAAGCACGAAGTGTCATCGTCTCTTTCCGGGATTTCTAACTTGCTTCTACGACATGTTCGGATCCCCTAGTGAGGATTTTGGGTTTTGAGCTGGTTTTGGGTCGGTGTCAAAAAGACCTTCCGAAATATTCTGAGCACTGCACAACTTCCCACATTCTATCCACCCACAATATTAACCCCCCCCCCCCCTCCTCCTCCCACCGAAGATGATTCTGGCTAACCACTGCAGTCCGCGTTCGCATTGCCTCCTCATAGAATCATTCATTAATATTAGCGCCTTCTATATATAATGCTGAAATTATTCGAATTTTCTCGGAACAGGATTATGTTTTCTCGGACATTAGTATTACAGTCCGAGCTGTCATGCGCGTATAGGATTTCTTAAGTCGCAGCTTACAACTGTTAACACTATGTCACTTTGATAAACTCAATATTGATCGCTAAAGTACATGCGCCATGGTGGAAGGCTTGCGTGGTCGGGTGCTGATTATTATTGCGATAGCAACTATATTGGACAGTCTCAACGGGTTTTTGCCGTCACCGTCATGTCCCGTATAAAGTCAAAATTCATAACCGCCCGTGCATCGCACTTGCTACCTGCGGGTAACTGCACGCGAGCGGGCGGCGACGAACGCGGCCCATCTCCGTCGCTCGGATAGCAGGGCGACTGCGATAACATCACCTCGCTTGGGAGTCCTGCGTCAAAGTGGAGAGCGCCCGTCCGTCTTTAACGAGTATGAAAAGCCACGAGGGGGTGGGAGAGGTGGTCTTACTCGAGCGGCAACATTGGACTTCGCGCGGTCGCCATCGCTGGCACGCGCGCTATCTCGGCAGCCATCAGACGTGCTGCGTACTGCGTAGCAGCGCCTTGATCACCTCCGTTCCAGGCGCCTCGCATATAGCAGCAACGCTGGCAATGCTCTCGCCGCACGGCGCTCACGCGAATGCGTCTACGAGTGCCGGAAGGAACGCGCTCGCTTGATGCCACTGTGCTGGGCCAAATTTCGCGATGGTGAAAATTGCCAGCTCCTGAGCATGGTCGCGCTGTGTGAAACGCGAGTCAGGAGACATCAAAACAACATAACTCATCTCGCAGGTCTGCTGGGCCGTTGTCTCTGCCGCTCGACCAACACATGGTACTTTGTGCACCTGCATGCTTACTTAATAAGCCCACGTTCACTACATTTCAGATTGTAGTGAACGTGGTGTGGTGTAGTGCAGTGAACGTGTAGAAAACCTTTAAAGCTGGTAGTCTTAATTATATTACATCACGCATTGCTATCACACATCGCATCACGCATCGCATTCACTGTTCCGCCCTTCTGGCAAAACTGTGATTTTTGTCCATCCCGGCCGGGCGGCTGCGTTTCGATGGAGGCAAAATGTTGAGGACCGTGTGCTGTGCGTTGTCAATGCACGTAAAGAACCCTATATGCGGTCGAAATTTCCTGAACCTTCCACCACAGCGTCTCTCACAATCATATCGTGGTTTTGGGACGTAAAACACCAGAAATCAATGAAATGATTATTTCCGCCATGAACGACAACGCCGATGCCGGGTTTTCTGCGATATGAGCTGCTAAACGCTGTCGCATCAAGAACGTATTTTCCACTCGATGGGAATTACGAATTGAAAATTATCCTGTGTGCGGACACGTGTGACAACCCGGCAACTTTTGAGAGAAATATCGACATTGTGCTTCGTAACCTAAGCTGAAAACCTTGTTTGCGCTGCCTACACAAGACATATTTCCTGACAGAGAAGCCTCTTCTCGGGGCGCACCCTTGTGTGTTAGTGTTCGCCCTGCACACCTTTACACCGGCACCTGCACCGATTACTACTCCTATATACGAGGTATTCGAAATCCTGGAAAATTTGTCTCGCAGCGCTCCTAGCACATAGAGAGAGAGAGAGAGAGAGGTGAGAAAAGGCAGGGAGGTTAACCAAAAGTGCGCTCGGTTTGCTACCCTGCGCCAGGGAAAGGGATAAAAGGGTGAAATGGAATCATATTTTAGAATTCATATCAGGGCCGCAGTACCTTTATAGATATCTCTATACAATTTCCGATAAATATTTCGATATCGGCGTTCATACTGTTACTGATCGTTGTATATGCGCGTCCTTTCGCATGTTTCACCGTGTTATATTATTATACCGCGGTGAAGTTAACTTAGAAGGCGGTTTCGCAGCGCGATTCAGGTCGTGAATTTTTGTTGGTACGGAACATTGCGGAGAGAAAAAAGCTAGGAGAGGACATTGCGCCAATCTTGAAGCCTAGTCATAAATATTTAAGGAAAGGAGTAATGGGAAACGGCCCCCCAGTCACGTGACAATAATGCCCGGTAAAGCGACACTAAAAGTTAATGGGTGAAAAGAACCCTCCAATGATCCGGAAAGTATGCGGATCTAATCCTTCCCGAGAAGCACTGGGCACAAAGCCACAGAGGAGGTCGGTTTGCCTAAACTAGCGGAATCACATAACTCTGCCGCCTCGTTTTGTTTTTCTTCTTTTTTTTTTCCTGCATGGTAGGACACTTCGCTTCCATGTGGAGTGGACGTTGTGAATCCTGCGGAGGCTAACACGGTGCGGCGGTCGTATTTTCGACAGAGTCGAAAATACCAGAGGCTCGTGTACAGTGCGTTGTCAGTGCACGTTAAGGAACCCCACGTGGTCAACATTTCCGGCGCCTTCCACTGCGGCACTTCTCTGTTTTCTCTCTTTTCCAGTCTGTTTCCCCTACCCCCACAGACGCTTAGCCATGCTTCCGACGTGAGCTGCAGCAATTAGTGTCCTTCCCTTAACCAAACCACAATCATCATCATCATATTGTAGGGTCCCGCTGATGTGCGACGCAGATAGATAGATAGATAGATAGATAGATAGATAGATAGATAGATAGATAGATAGATAGATAGATAGATAGATAGATAGATAAACGAGTTGCGCACTTACAAAAATCGCACATGTATTGTCGTTCAACGTTCCGGCTGTGGCACGGCCTTCTTCAGAACCATTTATTCTGACGAAGGCCGTACCACGTCCGAAATGGTCTTCTCCTCGCAAGATCGGTGTTTTTGGTACTGTGAACAGCTAGCCTGCTAATACGAGAAAAGTTACCTTTCAATTCAGCGTCCCTTTAACAATGCCGCTTGTTAACGAATCATCTGCTTGTGCTTTCAACAGCGGAGCTGCTTATAGGGCTCGCTACGTCCGTTCCCGGTGCCCGATGTCACGAAAGAGGGGAGGTCAACCCACACCCACACTTTTGGCCTCAGCCCACTGCTATGTGTCAGTGATAGTGATAGCGATAGTGATATACTATAGTGATAGTGAGCTAATTACGTCACGACTTCGTTACACGTTTCCTAGTTACGCCACGGTTAAAGACAAACGCACATCTGTCTTCCCACGGGTTACGGTATTCACAGCGTGCAGGTGGCTTGAGCTTTATAAACGCTTTTCTCCATATTAGGTGCCCCGGGATTCGAATTGAGTTACCGCCACACTAGAACGTGGCGGCTCACAGGTCAACCACATAGACGTGGACGAATACTGCTGGCAGCGATGCCGACGGAAAGTGGCGGGGCTGGCACAATGCAGATGATACCGAAAGCGCCTTCGTCAGTCACTTCCTCCTGTATGGGATTAAATTTTTGCTTTTGTTTTGTTCGTGCCTGTAGCAGAATATCAGAGCGTTGCAAAAACGGTCCTAAACATTCTTTTCCAACAATGTGGGCACATGTGTCGATTGTCTAGTTGCCAAGAGATACCCACCTTGCTCGATGGGGGTGCTAATCGGCAGCTCACGGAATCGGTAGCACCTCGATAAGGTGACTTTATTGCTTTCAGTCACGCGCTGTCACGGCAATCTCAGTGATAAGAGTGACGCACCGCTCCATAGCTATCGGCTATATAAGAATCCCGACTTTCTCTATTTGCCCTGAGGGCGTCTCTGGCTGACACGGAGGTAAGAATTATTGAGTTAGTGCATGCTTAGACGTAATTGAATCGAAAACAGACTACAGACATAGAGGTTACAAAACCATATAAGTAAATTATACTCCACTGCACACTTCTCTAGTCCAGGCGATGACATAAGTGCCAAGATATTTTAACCCTGACGAACCCTTTCGTGCGTGGTGCCGCTAGCGCTCTGACTGTATAATCTTTTAATGCACAAAATAGGTTCATCGACCTAGGCTAATTCCTTTGTTGTAGGAATTGTTGTCGCTTAGTTGTAACTAAAAAGGCGGCTGGGAGCCCCTTTCTTAATCACCCCATGTTACTTAGTTCGTCACGTACCTCAACGTCACTGCATCATTTTCAATGCCGTCAAGAGAAAACCTACGATTCTAGTCAAAGGAGAGGCAACTTGTATTGATTCATTGGGAGCGGTCTTCTATATATTAGTCTGTAAGGAATGGTTCGAATGACAAAAAAACTAGCTTCACTAATTTGAGGGAGGACCCTAGAAAAATTATAAAACGCAGAGAAATGTTGCGAAATGCGCTATCACTGGCTACGCGAGCAGTCTTGTGGAGTTAGTGGAATTGGATTTTTTTTTTTTTTTAGATGTAGATGTCGCATGATACGAGTCATGTAAGGCGCTGGGATCTAGTAGCGCTGTTCCGTTGACCTGTCAACACAGGTGGCCTATCATCCGAGGCTCTTTGTACGAAAATTAGAACTTGCAGATTTTTCTCTTTAGGAGCATTGATGGCTTGGTTTTTAATGGACAAAGCGGAACCCCATCTGTATCGCCAATTAGAGAACGAAGAAGGAGCGAAGAAAATTCCCCACCTTGCTCCCTTGTGACGAGCACGCTTGGGGTCGTATTTTGAGATGTGCGGCAAAAGGCGATAGTATCGCTTTGGTGGCGTGGGTGTCTCCTTTGGTGTATCCTGCGGTGGTGATTGGCTAGCTGAACAAACCGGAAGAGTGAGGGCGAGTTTCCAGTTTGTTCAGCCAGCCAATCACTACCGCAGGATACACCAAAGGAGACACTTACGTCACCAAGGCGATGATGTCGTCTTTTGCCGCACGTCTCAGAATATGGCCCGTCTTCTTTCTTTGGCCTCGCGCTGAGCTGAGCGTCGTAAGGTGCGCAACGTTTTTTGTCGAACAGAGACGATGCACCTTAATTTCGCGGGATAAAAATAGAGCTAATACTAAGCTTTCTTTCGCTTATATTACCCAGAAGTGCCGAAAAGGTAGCATGCGCCTTCTCACATGGGCGCCATAAGCCATTTGTGTTGTGTACGCCTGAAGAAAGCATGAAAATACAATTTATTCGCGCGTGAATTGTCAGTATCGCGCAATACCGATATTCTGTATTCAACTCTTTAAGCAAATGCTTTAATAAAGCTGTTTCCCGGCGCCGTTATGCATCGTAGCCAGGCACAACGCTTATTGAGTGCAGACAAGCTAGTTAAGGTTCCAGTAACTGCAAAAGATAAAGAAATTGCACCTATTCTGTGTACTTGAACTCATAGCGCTAATATTCGCTCTGCCACGGGGCGATTTCTTTTCAGTGCTATTATGCATCGTGATGGTATTATAGGAACTATTGCGTACTCTCGCATGTACGATAGATTGTCTTGGTGCGCAAAGAACTTCAGTGGTTCACTTTCTTCTTCTGATCAGACTGTATAACTGTGGATGTGAGTTCATTTTCTCATTTGTAGCAGCTTGTTTACTCGCGGGTTAAGTGATTTTATCTGTTTTCCGGCTAATATTCAAGGCATTCAATTTGGTATAACATATTGTGAAAATGGAGTACGGATCCTGAGTGGTTAATTTGCTATACGTTTGACCCAAGAGCTCTTTATACCGCAACTATATAACATGGGGCACAGCACATTTGTTGGTTTTATCGAGACGCTTCTTGGAAAGGCACAGTGAAAAAATAAAAAAAGAAGTGGCTTTGTCGAGACCTTAGAAACTGTGAATGCGCAAATGTGACCTTTATTTATTTATTATTTATTTAGGGAGAAACTGCCAGTCTGAATGCCATACTTTTGGCAGCGGTGGGAGATACAACGGTGATAGTGTTGAACGAGAACCGATACAATGATAGATAGACAGTGTTCAACGAAAACGCGATGATAAAAAAAGCAACATGAAATACCGTCCACAACCCCAACAATGGCCGTGCCATACAAAACAATACAAAAACCATCCAAGAAAAACAGCTTGACAGAGATCTGTCTGGTTGGGACGAAATTAAAGGGGAAAAAAAGGGGGACACCAACCAAACTATAATCGTCAAAAGTAAAAGTTACTCCTAAAGATGACAAAAAACCCGACTTTTACTTTTGATGATTATAATTTGGTTGGTGCCCCCTTTTTTTCACCTTTAAGAAAAACAGCGCACACCATAGGTTATGTTGGAAAGGAGCCGGATCGGATCGGTTACAGGAAAGGTGGAGCCAAATCGGAACGCAAATAAAGCATTGTTCATCGCCTAATTTAGGCTGGTTTTAATATTTTAAAGCGATGGTGTCAACGAGTTCGTCTAGCCGAAAATTCGGCGTCGCTGTGACGTGGACGTCCGTGGCGGGAATAATCATTTGGAACGGCCACTGCTTCCCTGACCACCTGACAACGCAAGCCATGCACCATAGCGCAGGCGTTCTAGTCAACCAAAGTTAATCTCTGAAAGTACAATCCGTCGCAACAATTGTAAATTGCGACTTATCTAAAACCTACACACAAGATAGCTCGGACTGCAATTTGAACTTACGAGAAAACGCAATGCTGTTACGAGGAGACTCGAATAATTCCAGCATTTCAAAAAAGGTAGGCGCTAATTTTAATGCGAGTTCTATGGGAGGGCGATGCGAATGGAACCCAATGGCCGCCTGCGAACTTTTTCTCTCTATCTTGATTCGCAGCTGTGCACGGGGAGAATGAAGTTTCTCGTAGTATGCGCACTCTTCGTGGCTGCGGCCCACGGCCGCTCTACAGTTCCAGCCTCTGTGGAGCCACTGTCGGACGACATGATAAGGTTCATCAACGACCTGAACACCACGTGGAAGGTAAGGTCGATTATTTCATCACGACTCTTTGTTCCGAAAAGCACTGCGCGTGCCTCTCTTCAATGGGAAACTGACGCTGCTTCCGATCTCGCAGTGAAGTCCTTCGTTGTTACTGTACGCATCTCAAAGCATTCAAAGCAGGGGGCAAACTTTTCTTGAACCAGAGTTATTTCCGGTATTTTTTTTTAAATCAGATCAAATAAATTTCACTTAGCACTACGCATGCTGGATAGTCATGTTTGGTTAAGACTACGTACGACGTAGTTTTGCGGGACCCAATTACCAGCCAGGGAAAGACGGGGCAGTAACAGCAAGCATTTTGGCACATGAAACCATGCAGTAACTCCAGTAATATTGGGAATTGCTCAACGAATGATTACCTTTTGGAAAACATTGTGTACAACACTACTACAGCGGGAAAATTATACAATGCTAATATAGCAGTTCTAGCTATTGAAAAAAAAAATCTAACTCCAGCTGTACTACGCTGCGCGAAACTTGTAGTGTACGCCTATCTCAAAGAGTACGGACGCGATAGCGTGGGTTCGCGCTGCTCAGCGAGCCAACGGGGCCGTTTTTGCCGTTGCCTCGCGTGGTCTAGTGCGCCGCCGCATATGCGCGTTCAAACTGCACAGTCGCCGAGCGCAACGTGGCAAGCGCACAGTACTGTTCTTAACTGAACCGCAACACTGTATTTGCCTTGGGCTACACCCACCACAAACGCTGCAGAACGCCCGCTGCAAATGGTGGCGGGAGGAGCAAGGGGCTTCGCCTCGCCACGGCCGAAAAAACAGCACAAAGGGCACCGCTACAGCACGTCCCCATCTAGGGAAACGGCCCCTCACGATCATGCTGCGCACTCATAAGATCATAGACCAACGGGGCCTGGTCGCTAGAGCTCAGGCAATCTCCGTTCACGTTCGCCTTCTATAGGTACGTAGCATGACCACGCATGAGCATGTGACAGGTACCGCTCTCCGGCTAAGCGTTCGGAATCAATTCCAATTCAGTCAAGTATCAATTATTTCCAACAATTCATCGCAGTTTGTTTGTTGGGGGTCCTTCAGGGGAAAATCTGTTCGAAACAGCTTGAAACTCCCTGAAGGTCCTTTATGACAGTACTGTAGACAGCATGGAGCAATATAAACCAAGCATATACTAAAGCATATTACAAATGGGTTTGTGTATAACATTGGCTACGCGCAAACGATACAGAGTACACAGCGTTGTGCAGAGTTATAGAAAGGGCAACGCAAGGTAAGCGCTCGTCAGTGCTGCAAGGAACCGCAGGCGGACCCCGTCCGTCGATGCTCAGGCAAAGGAACCGGTGGAGAGCATATAAGCCTGACGTGCTCACCTTACGATGTCCGGAAAATGACTGACATTTTCTGACGTCACGCGCAAACGTCACGCGTGACTCGCGCGGCGCCATTATCGAGATCCAGGCACGGACAGGAGGTCTGTCTCGTGGCACTAGTGGAACCTGTCTGTGATAGTGAGTGCCTGCCTGGGTACTTCGTTGTTTGTGCTTACATGACACCAGTAGCAAAAGAAGAACAATGGTGTGCATTTAAACCAGCTTAAATTCTGCGCAGGTCTGATATATCAGGGGTTAAATAAACCTGTACTACCCGCAAAAAAACCACTGCCCTTCGCATTATTTCCTGCAGGTATTTTTTATGAGGCCAGTATTGAACATACCCATCTAAAGCACAGATACGACCTTAACGGTGAACGTTCTTAAGCTTTACGAGACGAAAGCCTTTTCTAAAAGGGCACCTTAGAATATGCATCGTGTAAGGATGTCCTTGAAAAAACATTGGCACAATGATATGGTACAAAAATATGGCAATAAAAACGAAAACTCGCGTCTCGCTCGCTTGTTACGCACCAAAATTCGTATCGAAGGGTACAAATGCAGGGCAAACATGACGGATAGGTCACCGACGTCACTGACATGACATTATAGTCAGTTAGATCACGAATAACAATAAAAATCATGTGTGGCTCATACACGCATATCTAATGGGTGTATGAGCCACATGCGTAATGCTCTACTGCCAAATTTCCAGGGTTTCAGTCATTAGGTCGCAGGTTCGACTACCAGAGGTGTTTGCTTCCGCCTTCACGTCTTTTAAGCAATAAGCACACATAGGAGTAGTACATCCGTATTTGCCACAGTATACTAGTAACTTGCTACTTAATTTTACACGACGCAGTTGAATGAAATTTCCATACCGTCGTGGATTCTTGGGGTTGTCTGTGATTCTGGATATTCAGGCGGCGTGTGCTTTATTTTCTGTAGCTGCAACAGGCGACTTCATTTACAAATGTTCGATAACTATTGTTGAATTGAACGCGTTCATCCAGGCCGGTAGGAACTTCGACGAAAACGTTCCACTCAGCTACATCAAGGGACTGATGGGCGTCCACCCTGACAGCAAGAACTACAGGCTCCCAATTCACTACCACGAAGAGATTCCCGACGACCTGCCGGATTCATTCGATGCCCGTGAACATTGGTCGCACTGTAACAGCATCCACGTCATCCGTGACCAGTCGACGTGTGGATCATGTTGGGTGAGTGAATAGTATGATTTTTTGCTCGATTCACCACCTTCTGGGCAAACTCAGACAAATATAGAAACACTTCATGCGTACGTACTTGCAGGCTGCTTCTTCGTGGCTTCATGTGACCGCGGCATGCGCAAGGAGCGAGGTAGCTATAATTACATCAGCTGACATACCAACAATAGAATAACAACGTAACAAGTAAAACAATACAGTACCTCACTTTGTCATGTTATCATCAACCTCATCTCAAGGCAATCAAGACTTCTGTACGACACACACAAGCAGGTTTAGGTACCAGTTTGTGTCTGTGAAAGTATCTGCATTAGGGAATAAAGTGTCTATACGCGCATAAAATGAATAAGACTTATCCCGAGATGTTGCTGATAGGGGTATAATAAGAATCGCTGAGAATTTACGTGTTCAATCCCCCATAAGATTACGAAGCACACTGTAGTGGGAAGCAGTGCGTTAAGTTAGACCACCTGGGGTTCATTAACGCTCACTTACGTGGTGTTCTTACGCTTGCGTTCTTGCATTTCACCCTCACCGAAATATGTCCGTCGTGGTAGACGATCGAACGAGCCTCCTAAAGCGTGGGAGCAGGACAGCTTACTTGCTAAGCTACCAGGGAAAGTCTATCTGTAACACTAAAACGTAGAAGTGTCGGTGTAAAGGAATCACTACTGCATGACGTAAGTTAAGACGCAAAGAGGGTGAGCTTAACTGTTTTGTATCGTAGGCGTTCGGAGCCACGGAAGCCATGTCTGACCGAATCTGCATCCACACCAATGGAAGAGTCCAAGTGAACATCTCCGCCGAAGACCTCCTTACGTGTTGTGATAGCTGTGGCTTCGGGTAAGTTCCTTATCGTAATGATTCATACCTGGACAGCTTAGAACCTGCATGCAACATTGCGCAATTATCTAACTGTTGAGAAGCAATTCCTGTAGTTTATTTCAAGAGGCAAACAAGTATAAGCAATGGTATCTATAAACATTTCAAGGTTGTGTTTAGTCGTAAAGGCCATGAAAAAGACACCTAAAGCAAGTCCTTGCAACAATTCCTTGGATCCGACCTCTGGCGTTTTAATTAATAATTATTATCTACTACCGGTCGTAAATGAACATTTTTGGCTCAACTAGATCCACCAAACTATGTACAATTATGAATAATAACCATTTCTACATATTTACAGGTATTTTACTGTGTTTTCGGGTTTTGTGACATTCGTCCAGGCATCAGGAGAGGCAGAACTTCCGGGAGACCCACTTGGGCTAGCGCCATGACAAACCGAAGCCTATTAAGCTAACTGACGCACTTCTTCAGGAGTTGAAGTATAGTTCTTTTACTGCGTGCTTGGATGGAGAGACAGAGAGAGAGAGAGAGAGCTCTTTATTGAAAGGCAGAGAATTTAGCCGGCGTTGAAATTTCAACGCTTGGATGGAAGTAGTTGACGCCGTTTATACCTAACAGACACCTATGAGGTATCATGCTCAGTTTTTGTATTGCACTGTGTGCTACATAAAAGAACAGTTCGAAGTACTTTGAGATCTCCGGCTATTTTGTAAATGATGCTAAGGCTTTGTTTTTACGAACCTGGGCCCTTTCTACCGTTGTGTGCCTAGGGAATTTCCAGACCAGTTTACAATGCCTTTCTTGACACACAAACACCTACTGGAAAAGCAGCAATTCGACATTCCTACAGAGAACGCAATTGTTACAGTAGGATGGCAATAAAGCGCGAGGCAATTACACACACATTAGTGATATGGACATACCGCAACAACACTTCTGCAAGCTGAGCATCAAGGATTATGAAAGCTGGCCCATTTTCATATATCATTTGAGATATAACTCAGATATTCAGAGAACAGTAAATATCTGTCTTAGGACGACAGTCCACAAAATTAGTGTTTAGCAGCGTTAATTTATAATAAAATTTGAAGGTGATGTGTTGGAAAATGACAAGCCATCGTGCATTCGTTCGCTCTTTGTTGGCGGGCGCCAGCTATCATAGCAAATAGCATTCACAGAGCAGTTGCAAGTTGTCGATCAGTAAATGTGTTTTGCGATCGGTCGGTTCATCACTGGCGCTGCTTGAATAATAAAGTCACGGAGGTTTAAGAAAAGAAAGCACGGGCTTCCAGGGAGGCCAAATAAAGGCTAATAATAATTATTAAAGCGAGAGCCTCATACGGCTGCTCATGAAACGAGAACATTGACCATTGGCGACAGCAGGAATGGTACCAAGAGCATAACGTCATAAGAAATGGCAAAGAACAATAAAAGCACTGATCGAACTTGACTAAATCGTAATTGACCGGCAATTCAAGAAACCAAGGGCAATTGGAAGAAATTACAAGTAAATCAAGTGAAGCAGGTCGTAATTAAGGACAATTAAGAGTAATTCAATATAACAGGAATAGCCAGAAATGACCGGAATAATCAGGGAAAATGCTTACGAGAAAACGCAATGGCTTTTGCCATCAAATTGTCTCAGCATGCGACCGGGGGGCGCTGTCAGTTTTTTGTTTACAAGCGACGGCTCCTTGAACACGCCTATATCAAAGCATATGAGCGCTTTGTTCTCCGTTTTGCGTCATCGAAAGGTATAGTCGTCGTGACCGGTTAGTGAATTTGTGACATATGTTCATTGCAAAAATAACGGCTTCTCAATGAGATCTTTCTGCATGCATGCACGTACATGTACCCCTTTACCGACAGTAGTAATGACTAATACAAACTTGTTGCTGTCTCCTGGCACTGTCCATCGCGTTAGATGCGACGGTGGTTTCCCCGCTGCCGCTTGGCAGTATTACAAGGAAGAAGGAATCGTTACCGGTGGCCTCTACGGCACCGACGATGGCTGCCAGCCTTACCACTTCCCGCCATGCGAGCACCACACGGTGGGGCCGCTGCCTAACTGCACGGGCATCAAGCCAACGCCAAAATGCGTACGAGCCTGTCGCGAGGGTTACGAGAAGAGCTACAGGAAGGACAAACACTATGGTAGGTACACTTCTGTGGCATTACGAAATGCTACATTGGGTTGAGCCTGGGCAATACTTGTCGTTTTCCGCCCTGTAAGCGACATACGACAAGCACTCTTTGCACAGAGGAAACGAAACCACTGTGAAGAGTGCACGCTGCCGCATAGACCCATGCTTTCGCATGTCGACCTCCCTTTTCCTACGATGCACTGCCGCGCTCGAAGCTTCCAGAATCAGAACTACACAACATTTAGTAAAGTTTATAAGCGTTCATAAACGTTACTCCAGCTTGCGAGTTTCCGCAGAACTCTTTTCTCATATTCACACACATTTGCTTCGAGCTCTTGATGGATTCACTCTCGCGCTGTCGACCCTTACCTCCTGGTTAGTGCAATTCGCGGAGCGAGCGCCCCGTAGAGGCGTCGGTCGTGGGTTCGAACCCTGGACCAGGACGAATTTTTCGGCAACTACGTGGCTTTCATTTTTGAGAAATCGGTATGGATTTCCTTGTAGCTCTGTGCTACAAACTGGTGCATGCTTACTTTCCCTTTCATAAATGTTGCTCCACCTTTCGGGTTTCCGCGGAACTCTTTTGCCATATTCAGGCAAAAGTGCCTTGAGTTGTCGATCTGAGGCCCATGCGCTGTACGATGTGAGCGAACGTTAAAAGGAGTGTAGGTGAGGTGGCGCGAATTTCCGGAGCCCTCTACTACGGCGTCTTTCATAATCATAGCGTGGTTTTGGGACGGGAAAACCTAGAACTCAATCGATCGAGTTGTCGATGGATTCATCCTCAGCCTGTCAATCACTAGCCTCCTGGTTAGCTCGTTTGGCAGAGCGAGCGCCCTGGAGAGGCGACGGTTCCGGGTTCGAACCCCATACCAGGAAGGCTTTTATTTCTGAGAAACCGTATGAGCTTCTTCAGAGCTCCGTGCTACAAACGGGTGACTGCTAATTTTCCCTTTCATAAATTCTAAAACAATTGGCCCTGCTGGGATCGTTGATTCGTACTCGTTAAACGCAAAGCGCAAAATAGGCACGGCACAGATAATAAAACACGACAAACGCTTGTCGTGTGCTGTGTGTTTTTGTCTATACCCCGTGCCTGATTTGTGCTTTGAAGTTTACGACATTTTAACAAGTCCAAACGAAATAACTAACGTAACAGGAATATAAGCAAAGTTCTCACACTTATTAGTGGGTTATTTTCTCTCAGATGTGCCATGTTCTGTCTTTAAGTCATATTACTTTAGCAGACTCCTGAATGTGTTGTTCTAGGACAGTAAAATGTACTCCCTATGTTGCACTCGGCTGCATCTATATTGGCTGCTTGTTGTCATCTTATTCAAGGCAAGAAGGTCTACACGCTTGCTGATGACGAGACCCAGATCAGGACTGAAATATTCAAGAACGGACCAGTGGAAGCAGACTTCACTGTCTACGCGGACTTCCTGTCATACAAGAGCGGTAAGATTACATTAGATAGATAGATAGATAGATAGATAGATAGATAGATAGATAGATAGATAGATAGATAGATAGATAGATAGATAGATAGATAGATAGATAGATAGATAGATAGATAGATAATCTTTCCGCTGATCAATGCTGGTAACTGCTTGAGTAATAATGATGGGTTGGGTCCTCATCTTCTTAACATGTTGCGGTGGGTGTGCGCATTTCCCAAGATAGCCTGTCGCGTACAACTGCGTTCATACACGTATTTTACATTAAGCTTCAAGATACCTTCACGTCAAGCATTTCAGCGTTTCCGTGTGAGAGATTGACCGATTTGTTTATATTTCTTTCAGAAATGCTAGCAAGTTGGCTATAGCACATAATTTCAACGCAACAGTAATTTATTTCAGTCCCACGTTACTCCATCGCAGGCGCTGTTTTCAAATAAAACTGTCTTGCAATACTGCCCGGTAAAGTACTCGGAGCAGTATTTTTCTTTTCTTTTTTATTAAGTCAAGACTGCATTTTGCCGTGGCACAGGAGTCTACCAGAAGCACAGCGACGACTTTCTCGGTGGTCACGCGATTCGCATCCTAGGATGGGGCTCTGAGAACGGCGTTCCATACTGGCTGGTCGCCAACTCCTGGAACCAAGACTGGGGAGACAAAGGCGAGTGTTCTATAAAACGATCTCATTTTACAGCGAACCTGCATGCGGCTAACCTCCGGTGTTCCGTGGCGTGTGGGCACACACACACACACACACACACACACACACACACACACACACACACACACACACACACACACACACACACACACACACACACAATCCACAATGTCCCCAAGCTTGCCGAGATGGCGGTAAGCACCCCCCACCCCTCCCGCTCCTGAAGGACATGCGTGCGCCTCGGCGCAACAGCTACCCATTAATAAAATGATGAATAAATGTTCTCGGCCATCATATCTCGATATACGACGTCTTAGACTACCGCTGGAAGAATGTATGCTCAGCAATGTACTCGTGTCCAATAGTGAGGCTCAATTTAAGTGCATAGCTGTTATCTTGTCATAGGTAAACTGGCTTTTCCTATCTGGGAGGAGCAAGTAACTCATAAAATAATAAAGAAAATGTTCTGCGGCAGTCACATTTCGACACAAGACGACTTATGTTGCCCCGGTATAATGTCTTCCCTGCAAAGCACTTGTGCTTAAAAAAGAAGCAGACTATAAGAGGGTCGAAGTAGGCTTGATATTTGCGTGGTAATTTTTCCCCTTGGGGAAACAGCAAACAACTATTAGGATAGTAAAAAATCTCTTACAGCCATCGAATTACAAATATGAGAGCACCCACAGTTCCCCTGCAAAAAATGTATTTCCAGCAATGTAAGGAAACGAAACCAATTTTAAGGTATCGGTGTTAGCTTTGGCTTTGTAGGCTGATTTTTGCACGTTGCTTGTTGCTCTGATGCCTCCTCATAAAGAGAAATGACCTTTAGAAGTCGTCCACACATGTTGTGAAGCATAAGAATGCGGTCTGGTGCAGGTGGGCTTGGCGAGCAAACGTACCTTGATGGGCACGTTCACAACATTGCCTTTGATGCCAAAGTGGCATCCGCCACACAACATCCGCCAGCGCTAACCAACCTCGGTAGCCACCAACCATCACAAAGGAGAACGGCTCACAACTGTCTTGTCAAACAGCCGCGAAACAACGAATGGTCTTGCCTTACCTCGATTATAAGTTCCTCGTTCAACGTTATGTCGTTAGCTGACCATGTAGTCATCGCAGATATACATGCAAGTGCTATGCCCTGGAGGGCTAATTAAATGTGATTAAAGTGCTGAATTCATTGAAGCGGTATTTCTGTGTGACACAAGTCAATCGCAGAGCCGCGCACAGGGGCAAACAATCTTTAAGACCTGCACAGTAAGTGGGCTGTATCGTCGTAAACTAACCTCTGTGCTCGCACTTTATTCTTCCAGGTTACTTCAAAATCCGCCGTGGAAATAACGAGTGCGGCATTGAAGGAGACGTCAACGCTGGCATTCCCAGGGAACCCAAGGCAAAGATCACGTATTAAAGGCAGCTTTCATATGAAAATAAAAACGACTTATTCAATTCGCGCGTCCGGTGTGTTTGCAACTGTGCGAGACCAAAGTAGTCGTTGAGAGAGGGCGTTAATTAGCGTAACCAAACAAACACAAAGTATGACCGCCTCTTCCCGCTGGTTCTACTTCTTTCCTACCATATGTTTGAAGCTCATCGTCAGGTTTCGAACCCAAGACGTACGCTACCCTGGCGGGTCATTCGAATACGGAAGCAAGCGAGTCAATGGACACCTCATAAAGCAATGCGCACAAAAGCAACGCTGCTTTACTGCGCGAGCTTCGCTGGCTCTCCCTTTCGCTAGCTATTGGAAGAGCTTGCTAGCCTCCGCTGGTGCATGAACAAGCAAACCATAACTGCAAAATTTTGCACACGAAACCAATGAGGACGAAAAACACACAAGGAAACAGGTCCTCGTTCATTTAGCACCGGAAAGTTTTCAGTTCTGAACCAACGCTATCGAAAGCGTTGGATACGTGAATAAGATGCCCAGACTCGCAGAAAAACACTAATATTTTTATTAGGCGATTCGGATATACCCACGTCGCCCCTTTCTCTTCCAGTAATCACCTATGAAATCTTTCTTTTCCTTGTACGCTCGCTCAAGGGCAGGAGGAATATTCAGCAGGGAGTTGGTTAGATGACAGTTATGCGTGCGCGAGGTTATCGAACTACAACGCATAACATTAAACCAGACCGCACGCATTTGTCTATTTAATTTCTCTTCGATTGACAAACGTTAATGTAATTAATAATGGTCAAGACTAGGCGGTGTAGTATAACAACAAGAAAAAAAGAATTATACGCTATAACGAGGCTTGTATTTTGTCAGAGTTATTCCACGTATTTGTATTTAGACTATGAAGCTTAACCACCAGGGCCCTAGGGCGCGTGGTTTTTCACCTTCATCTTCTTTTTCTTTACCTTCTCCCTTATCTTCCTCTTTTCTTCTGGTCATGTGTCGTCGTGACGTCATGTTACGTGGTGTAGCACGATGTCGAGGTCACAAAACACTATGCTGGTAGATGTAGCGTTGCTTGGTGGCTAGGCAAGGTTATTTCAAGGTGATATGCGTGATATGCGGAAGAACGAAACGCTTAAGCAGTTTTGCTGTTAGAAAATTCTACGAAATCATTTTTGCGAACTTCGTCCCTGGCCTCATACTGAAACATGGTTGGCGAAAGATTGTATAACGAGCAGACTAGGTGGGAGTTTGTCGCCGCCCAGACTCGTACCCTTAGTGCCGAGACAGGCTGCTGGACAACGCCACAAAACAAACGTGCGTAACCCGAGTCTCTCTCTTTTTGGTAATGAAAAAAAAAGGCATAGAATGGTGGGCATTTTACGACTATGATGGCTAAGATGCCATCGCATTAATTACTTGCCAAACATCGCGATTAGTGATATTAAAGCCACGTTCGTGTGGCATCAAGCATCACAATAAAAGGAATGGCAAGCAGGGCAACATTACGAGCGAACGTCAGAAAACCAGTTTTTCGCCTCCTTGTATAACAAGACCATAACATCGGGCGAATTTCTTCGATGTAGTTAGTTAAAACGCGATTATCGCGGCTAACAAAATTGCCCGCGACGTTAAATTGTTTGTATATATACGTTAAGAAATTGCCCATTCCAGACCAGGAACCTGAGTATGCATGAAGACAGAGACGACAAAGACGCCGCGGCTTAATTTAAACATCGTGCTACAAAATTCTCCTTCCTGAAGTCTTTTTAAAAACTGAGAGCACGTATAATGACGTCCACCACGCTTGCGCGCCCTCGTCGAAAATGCACGTCATAACGTAAGCATCGGCCCAAGTAATTATCGCAGCCCGCATTTTATTCTGCATCAAAGGCTGCTTCTATGCGCGTGCCGTAAGAGTAAACATTGCACAAGGCACAGCAAATAGCGTACATGATCGGTAATGAGCCGCTTTCTTGTTCCAAATAAGAAGAAGCGCGTTACAGATGCGCTCTTGGGCAAGCCTCGTAGGCTGCGGTTGCCCGGCGATCAGCGCAGCGGAAGCCGTCACGACGGGATGACGGGGCCCTTGACGGGCACCACCTGGTACTTGGCGATCTTCAGTACGACATGCTCGAGCGTCACCTCGCTCAAGAGTATGTCGTACGTGTACTGGGCCAGGTTCTGCTTCAAGTTGGCCAGCGTCCGCGCCAGGTCCTTCCACGGCGGCATCTTCTCCACTTCGTACTCGACGAAGGCGGTCATCTGGCCCGAGAAGAGGACCACCGGGAAGGACGACCTGACCAAGCTGTCGATGGCCTTCCAGGCCTCCGGGTTGCCGAACGCCTCCGGCTTCAGCTGGAACCGCATTGCGTGACAACCCTTCGTCACTACAGTGTTATTTCCGCGATAGCCTCGCTAAATCGCTTTCACGAGAACGCTGATAGCACGCGGAGACTTGCTAAGGTATATTTCTTGGCAGATTTACGACAACGTATGCTAGGAATAACGGTGGCAACATAGAACATACTATAAGCTGCGGAATTGCTTCTCAAGTCAGAAATCGCAAAGTGATGGAAGAAAGCCAAGTCGCTTTTGGTTCTTCACAACAAAAGGCCAGAATTTGCATCGCTTGTAGAGGGCAGCAACACCTTGGGCCAAGGATAGTAAGTCAGGTGAAACCAAATAACACGATAGCGTCCAGCCGGTACTTGTCTCATTCTTGTCGCCAGTGCTTGCTCGCCATCAACTGTTTCGTTACGAAGTCTGCCGCCGGCCGCGTCCACGTGTGATAAGAGGGCCCAGCTCATACATTTTCCATGAAAAATACAGTGGCAGAGTGAAAGAATCCAAACATCTATTCCCGAGAACGCGTTAGATAGAATTTTTAAAGGAACACTTTCGGCATACCGTAGTTGTGGGCGTTTTATTAGTGCAACCGGTTGGCCAATGGCAGTAAAAGCTGACGAAATAAAAACTTCGTAAATCTGGCCCCGTGTATACATATTGTGAAAACCGGCTGGCAAGCCTCTTCAGACTACGCTGCTACTGTTTCCTGAAATGTTATTGCCAGCAAGTTTCTTACGCCAAGCCCATGTAAGGAAAATGTTTTTTTCCACTTATGGTAGCAGCAATTGCACTAATTGCGAAGCCAACAGTACAATCGCGAACAATTTTTCTTGGCAATGAAGCCAAGGCTACGGGACCAAATTACCCGTGCGCTCCCGCTAAGGAACGTAGCACTGCAATTCCGTCTTTTCTACACAAACAAACAATGCTTCATTTTCTACGGGAAGCTTTTTGAAAGAAGGAGGAGCACGCATGAGGGAGATATTTATATTCGATTAGCTTTTTACTTTGTCATTTTACGTTGTTGCGCCGTGTGAAAACGTCGCAGATTTATTTATACGTGCACCTCCACGGTGAAGTGGCGTCTCCCTCCTCAGGTGAGCGTTCGTCGCTCTCTGGCTCTTCCGCGGACTCGCCAGAAAGATTGTCACAAACGTTATCAATAAATAAATGTCCCATCCTTTCTGAGTGATTCATTTCCGCCTTCGAACGTGCACAGGGGCCGTGGAAATTTCACAAACAAAAAACACGCGCCAAACCGCATTGAGAAGACACTCCGACCCCGTAGCCTTCCCTTCCCGCCAAGTTGTTCCAGATGTCCGCGAGTTGTCCTGGTTGATGTAGGGTACTATTCATGCCCATAGCGCACATCTCAAACACGCGTCCCCTATGGCTGGTATGGTCGTGTAGGTTAATTCATTATTCTCAGGTGAGCGGCTGCTACACTGACCTTGACCCGGAGCACGAACCCGCGGCAGAGCCTGGAACGCAGCTGGCCAAGGTTCCCGATGCAGCGGAACATGCCTTCCACCATAATGGCCATGCGGTCGGACATGATGACGGCGTCGCACAGGCTGGTGGTCACTACGAGCACGGCCGACTTGCTCAGCTGACGCAGCATCTGCACCGACTTGTAGATGGTGCGCTTCGCGAAGTGGTCCAGGCCGGTCGCCGGGTCGTCCATCAGCAGCACGGGAGGCAAGCCAACGATGGCCACGGCCACGGCCAGCTTGCGCCTGTTGCTCGCGCTACCACGAAGACGCAAGAGATTTAGAATACTGGGACGTTTTCGCCTACTTTAGCACCAAACAAGCATAGCTTGGCAAGTAAAGTGCACGCAGCGCATCTTCTTCTTCGTCGCATAACCACGCACGTGCTGCTTGGCGCACTTTTTCCACACATCTTTCTTCTCTTCGCTAGTAAAGTAAATGAAGCCGTTTGAAAGATCTGTTTCAATTGGCCTTTCCAGCCCCGCCCTTGAACAGGTTTGGGTGGTCCAAATGGGCGAAAGGATGAAAAGGGCTAGCGGGACCCTGGACTATGGACGCCGACCATATCATATGCTTAGCCTTCAGAGACAACACAATTCCTACGCCTGATAATAATGCATCTCTCTCACTCAAGCTGTTCAATGCAGCCGACGCTGCTCGTTCGCTAGCTGGCAACGTTATGAGTGCCTTCCGTACGACAAAAATTTGCAGTTTTTATTCTTGGAGTTGAACCGTACGTAAAGCAATATGACAACCATGAGCGGTGGTAAACGAAGAGTTTAGTTCTTCCAGTAAAGCGCGAAAAAATCTGCTACTAAAGAAAGACGACGACGCGCGCGCGTCTTCCTCTGTTCAGTGATTACTTGTGGCACCATTCTTGCACCTTTTCATGTACTAATCCAAACCAACCCGTCCACCTTTCAGGCGTATTGATAATAAAGTAATACTTGATAGTGGTATGCGTGCCAAAACCATGATTTCATTATGAGGCATTGCCCGCAATGGAGGGCTCCGGAGCAATTTTCACCACTTGTGGTTCTTTAACGTGCGCCTAAATTTCAGTATACCGATCTCTTTTTTTTAAAGTTCCGCATTCATCAAAATAAGACCGCCATTGCCGGTGTCCGAGCCCACGACCTCGCGCTTCGCAAGCCAACATCCTAGCTGCTAAGCTATCACGGCTGTTGCCATCGTGTTGAAACAAAGTGACAGTGTATAAACAACCTCGTCAAGTACCAGAGAACAATCTCAAAGACAATCTGAAGGACTGTTTCCTGATCTTGTAGCGCACGCGGCGCGCATAAAGCCACACCTGTTCGTGTTATATGGACAACAACATAAGCTTTTCTATCGAAAATACTAAGCCATAACTACCATGCAGCATTGCTAATTTCTTCCGCTCTGCGCGCTCGAGTAAAAGAAACGCGTTGCGCAATTCAAAGTCGGCGTGGATCATCACGCTGTTTCAAAGCGTACGCCAAAATGGCGACTCCTAATTTGCTAATGGCGTACTGTGAATGCCGTAATGTGGGTCTCTAACAGTGGGACGAATTTAAAGGGAACGCTTTAAAAAAAACTGCGTGATTAAATGTACGCTCAGAACGTAAACACTTGTGCCGCAAATCATATTTAGTCTTCTACGCTCGGTTGCAATGAAAATGTGGTATTACTAGGATGTCTATGGCATAGTCACTTGGTGCAACCCTGTTTTCATCTATGACATTAACAAGGGCACAATGTCTTCTTTTCAGAAACTCATTCTTTCCACGAACCATTTCCGAGTGGAATTCACTGCCTGAAGATATTGTTTCTTTACAATCTGTCGGTGATTTTGAAGGTGCGCTACTTGCTGATATAGGAATTCAGTAATCACTAACCTCATGGGATTTTTTTTTTCATCTACGTGTTCCATTGATCCACTGTTATTTGAATTTTGCAAACACTTTGTCTACACACCCGACGTATTTTGGGTTTCTTTTCGTGTGATTGTTTTTTTTTTTCTGCTATGCTATGTGTCACTCTTATGAGCTGTATAATTCTGTTATGAAGACAGGTTGCGCTGGTTTCTTTTATACTTCTAGGTACATTAGTACGTTTGCTTTGTTTGCCCTTTTCTTCATGTAAATTTGCACCTATGTATTTTCGTGCATGGTCCTTCGTGACCGCAGTATACCGTAAATAAAAAAAAATTGAAGCAGGCTAGGGGCTCCCAATTCTAGGTGAGTATGTGTACAGCAAATTAGCAATTAGCAACAAGGGCATCTACAAATGCCAGTAAATCAATTCAAGCATTTCCTTAGGGCGCAGGGCACTATAAGTGCCATCATACTCATGTATCTATAGTCACAGCCACAGGCAGCCTGTGGCAGTGAGATCGTAAAAGTGTAGACTGAACGAAAATGATTCAAGCAAATCTAGCAGAAAAATGAGACCATCATTTTAAATGGAGATATATTATTGTTTCCACGATTGGTTGTGTCTGCTTAATTTAATGAGAAAAGCTACAACCGGAACACCTCATAACAAAGTGCACCCTGTATACCAATAAAAGACAGGAGCTTACATTTACTAGCAAAGGTCTAGTAGACCTTTGCTAGCAAATGGCTGCCACACGGTGTCCGAAGCAAACAATACACAAGCGTAAAACGATCGGAATAAAGTAGGGATTCGCTTGAAAGTTGGAGAAATAACGGAGCTACATAAGTGAATATTTAAAATGGCAAATTACATTTAAAAAGTTGGGTGGTGCTCATCGGAAGATACAATGTAAAGAAACTATTCAGGGCATAGTTTCCTTATACATTCTAGCTTACCTCAAACTAAGTGAACCGAGTGGCACAAGGTAAATTTTCGTTTAAGAAAGCGCGATCGGAGAAAAAGGCTCTTCTGCTACCACTCGTCTCCAGTGCTACAGTTGCGCTGATCCCGTTGACTCTCGTGCTATCCGGGAATTAGAGAATTAAAATTTTCTTCCTTTGCAACACGCAGGCATGGTACCAGGTATGTAGCCTTAAAACACTAACATGCGGCCAATTCTTTTACAGAATCCCATATGAAGAAATGTTTCTATACCTGCAATTGTCGACGGTTTCGTCCGCGACTGGTTCCAGGCTGAGCAGCGCGAAGATGTGCTCGATGAGCGTCGCCCGGTTCTGGTGCTGAACTCCGCGGATGGTCGCGTGAAGCACCATCGTTTGGCGCACCGTCAACCGCCCCAGGAACGCGTCGTAATCGGGACACAGTCCGATCAGCTTCTCCCAGCGGGCCACCTCCTTGAGCGATACGGTGCCGATGTAAGCCGTGCCTCCCGTCGGTGGCTTGAAGCCCGACAGCACGTCCAGGAGGGTGGACTTGCCGCAGCCCAGCATGCCCATCACGGCGAACGTCTCACCGGGGTCCACGTGGAATGTGACTCCACGGATGGCGGCACGCCGGTCGTACACCTTTGTCAGGTCCAGCGCAAGGAGCGAGGGCTTGTGAAGGTCTTGACGCTCGAGAACCTTCTTGACGTAGTTGTATTCAGCGAGCACGTCCGGGGACGTCGTCTCCACGGGCGGTGGCTGTGCCACGTCGGCTGCAAACCAGTGACGCATCGTGGCTTGCTCGATCAGCACGAGCAGCAGGAAGCACACCACGCCTTCGACCAGCATGACGGTCATCTCCGTCATGGCGCCGTCCCTAGTATGGGCCCAAAGAAAGATGAATGAGGCGAAGTGGTCCGCCTTCCAGGCATCGTATTTGGCATAATGAACAGGCATGCTTAGACTAACCCCGCGCAGACAGCACGGCTCGTACATTAGGAGCCATGAAGCAGTGATACACTAATACGAAGTATTCTTTGCCTCCTCTCTCTCAAGCCATTGGGCAGACAGCTCTTCCTTGTGAATTTCACGCATATTCTGCGCCAATCGAGTATTCGTTCTGCGAAGCATATTGTAGATAGCTGGGTGTTCAGCATGATTAAGTCCATGATTGAATGATCTCACTCGCTCCAGGGCGAGAGAGCCAATGGAGGGTTTTAGTCGAGCGTTTTTTCCTACGCTCCGCTCCGAATTTCCCAACAGAGCCCCAGCGGAGCAGCTCGCGATTTTCACGTTGTAGTTATGTGCTTCGCGTAGTGGAGTGAACCTATCAGTTGCCGTACCTGTGGCTAAATTCAGCCTGGTGAAACAAACAAAAACGCTGACATTTTGGCAGTACCAGTACGGTCATGGGAAGGCGCTAATGCTATCCTTATTGTTGAGCGTCTAAATAGTGAACGTAGGTGGAAGGTTTGGACAAGTGGTCTTTTCTTCGCTACTTCTCGAAACGTTGGCCCTAATGACATTACAAGTTTTTCATCGCTTTCTACGTTGTTTTTAGCGCTAATGAGTGACGGTCAATTGATCATGCGACCAACACAAGTGATCCCAGCAGTGATTTCATTTCATATTTTTACGGGAAATAAACTATATACGGTGCGTGAGAACTAGCGGCTCTGCCCCTGGCGGCTCTTCTGCACACTAGGTCGCTTGGTCAGTCATCGTGGTAGCAGGAAAGTGTCACCCACTGCGAAGATTCACCTCTAGGTAATGCTGCGACTCTACTCCGCACCTCCACCAAATATGTTACGGGGAATAAACTACATGCAAGTGTTTTAAAGGGACTAGACTCTCAAGCTGCTGCAGTCCAAGTGCATGCCGCTCTCTCTTCGTCGTCTTCGCCCACTCGTAACATCTCCCGTGACAATATCTTTACGCATTATGAGAGAACTCCTTAGTTTCCGTTGCCTTTTGAACGCTACAGGTTGCCTCCAATGCATACGCACCTGTGGAACGACGTCCAACTCAGCGTATCCACAGACGTGCGGTTGCTGTTGTAGTAGGTGGCGCAGCAGTAGCGAAGGCCGGTCATCATGATGGCGGCGTCCTCGGCGCTGTTGCCCACGAAAGCGCATACGTCGTAGATGATGCTCTGGTCGGAGGTGTACGTGCAGTAGATGTTCTCAATGCTCAGCTGCACAATCTTGACAAGCGCCCACGACGCACTGAACGTGGGACAGAAGTAGAGCAGCCAGAGCAGCGGATCTCGGTCGTGCACTTCGCTGATCAGGTCGTGTCCGCGTTCGGCCGCGATCATGTACATTTGGTATCCCATGGTGGATGCCACGCCTGGACATTGAGGAACGGTGTGTCCCATTGAGAACTTCGAGCGCGTCCGCGTTTAGAGAGTTTTATCTTGTACTTTACTAAAATCTGATGAGGACCATGTAGGACAAAGCGAAGGAGTAGCACTAATCTCCTGAAACGACTCGCCTGGTAGTGGGGAGGCTACGGTAATCATATATATGTTATCATCGATTCCTGTTCTGTCTATTGCGATACTTGCGCAGCTTCACTACCTCGTCAATTCTACTGGAATACGAAACTACTCAGACCGCTTGCAAATGAATCCTAGCATGGTAACTACTCGCACAGTTTGTAATCCCATCCTGACGAGCACCGCTTTGAATATACGTGCGTAACGTTTTTCGTACATTGTCTCCAGATTGTCTCATTCTCTAGGGGTTAGAATCCGCTAGATGCTATTCAGTCCCCTAGATTACTTGTTATTCGAGCTGCGAAAAGCTTGTGTTGTTCAAAATGCGCCTGTTATATGTAAAATTACGAAACCCCGAAGGGAACTCCCTAAACACAATATGTAGAGCAAATTGTTCATATTTCCTTCTGCAGTAACTGCAGCTTGAAAATAAAAGAAGCTTAGGCACGTAATTAGCGCGACAATTAGTGTTACGTTTGCTGAACTGCACACAACTGAAAAGTCCCTTGAGCGCATGAAAATCAACATTACCCTTGATCAAATAGACTATAGCGCTTAAATAAAGTACTACTTATATCGAATTCAACATTTGAGAAATGTTACACTGGGATTTGTGGGTATATGTGTGCACTGACACAACGTTAATAGACGTTCAATTATAAGCTTGTTCGCTTAACAGGCTGTTAAGCCCTTTCGGTTATTATACCAAGCCCTTTCGGTTATTAAAGCGACATTTTCCCTCCGTACCCTACGCTCTCAATCATTTGCTGTAACCGCAGCGGAGCGCAGGTTTGAAGAATATTCCTTGTTACCCTAATGCCACGAATCGAAATTCTTCACATAAGCATCCCATCATAAAAAGAAGATAGCAACTCCTTACTGCCACACTCTTGATAACACATTAGCTTCGTAGATATCTTCACGATGGCTACATTCTCATGCTGCTCCTCTAATGAATAATTATTGTCCTTCCTCTCGCTTAGTTTGAAGTAGTCTCTAAACCTCAATTCAGTCGTTTGCAGATATGCGGCATTAGTCTAATAATATGAATGTCATCGCTACCATCATAATTTAACTAGTTCCCTCAGCGGGCAGGAATCATGTTTGCCTGCGCGTGTTCAGTTTTTCGTAACCCTGAAAACGTTTATCACGACGCACTCTGCCACGAAGTCAGGCTGAAGGGTTATGAGGCTGAAGGTTATGAAGGCTGAATGGGGTGAGACGACGAAGACGAACGAGCGCTCGTCTTCGTCGTCTCGCGTCGTGCATTTGTCTTCGCGCTGCACTCCTTAAGCTAAACCGAGTCCATGAATAGCCAACTCGAGCACTGCAGTGCTCGATTTACGTTATTTGTAAAGGTGATCGCCGCAGTGAACTCACCGGAAAAGAATGTCAGTGCATGAACCACCATGAATCCGGAGACCATGGAGTCCGTGATGAAGGAGTAGAAATAAACAAATGGCAACATGCTGTGCATGAAGAGACCATAGGTGACCATGGCAATCACCACTGTAAAAAAAAAGAAAAAGAAAAGCAATCTAATCAACAGAACCACATTTCTCGACGCTTGCAAAGGCGAATGAACTCTCACCCCGCTGTTTATAAGTGTGATGCACAATGAGAACAGTCGATGCCACTCGTGCTCAGTGCTTCGCTGTGCACAGTGTTACAGCCATCTGTCGCTACACTTTTGTGAATTCACGCCTCTTGTGGAAAGCATTATGAGGTCTGATGAGTAGTCTATACCGTCAAGCTGATTATTTTTTACAATTGCTACATGACTCTGCAATCCGTAAAGTGAATGCCACAATGTCTTTGGTTCGACACTGTTCGTGCCGAAAGTGTGACGTTTTTCACACGCTTATACTTTTTAATCAGCATTAAGTTGCACCGTGTTCCTTAGAAAAGCCCAGACAAGGCACCGCGACAGCGACTAGGCCGTGTTGGTTTTCAATATTTAGGCAAGGCTCGAGAATTAAACATCATCCAAAACTGACAAATAATGTATCGGTGAATTATCGTTTCGGAATACCAAAAGTACCAGCACTGCGGAGAAAAGCTGCTTCGAAATCGGGAAGATTATTTATTTTTTTTAAAAAGGCGTAGGTATCGAAGCCGGCATTTGGATTCCGCACCAACTCGTTATGACGACATAGATTTCGACGGTGTGTGCTGGGACCTACATTATTCTTTACCCGTAAACAGTACTTATGTTTTTAAAACATCCAGGAGCGCAACGCAACTATCATTAATTCTTGTCAATGTAACTAAGCTACGAAAGAAAGCCTTACAAACCGGTGACAACAAAGTGATATTCTGACGTTAAAATCGCGGCGCGAGAGTCAGAAGTAATACTTTTACCTCAATTTTCTCAAATAATTGGCCTACGATAGAATAATATAGGACAACTGTGTATTTATATGAAACTGCTTTTGTATAAGATGACCTCGCGTTTAACTTTACTGTCCATTTAGATGCCTTGTTATCGCGCCTTCTCCATAAATGCAAATAACTTGAAGAAACCTGAATGCTCTGGGGCCAACATATTAAAGAGACGACCAGACACACGCACAATACGTGCTCAGAACTTTGAACAGTGAAGTTTCGCTGAAACAGCTACGTTTGAAACATTACACTCAAATAAAAGGAATAGAAACCGTTATATGAAACTATACACATGTTATACTCTTTCAGTTGCCCACTCGCTACGTAAATATTGGAAGTTTTAGAAATATAAACGCAGTGCACACGCGCTTCTCGTGTTTCGATGCGAAAGACTCGAGTACGTTGGATTACCGGTAGACATTCTAGGATATTACACGAAACGTGTAGCGACCTAGTACTGCAATGGTAACGCGGCTCAGAACATGTCATTTAGCTCCAATATTTTATATCCCGTGCGAATAATTGGTAAGTGAAAGCGCGTCAGCACGTATATTACGTGTAATGAATGTTAACAATAACGAATGCGCAAAGGATAATGAACTTAAATGAATTTTATCATAAAGTATTGAAAGCATTGCAGTAATTGAACGCGTTGCGAGAATCGATGTCATACCAAGGCTTTTGCTTTGAATGGGTAATTCAGCGAGCCATGGGGATCCCCAAAGCATTCTCGCAAGGGGTCGTATGCACTCCAAGGCATAAGTTGCTTTTGTAAGAAAGCATAAGCAGAATGAATGGCATAGGCTGTTTTTGTAAGAAAGCACGCCGAATACGGTTGTGAACTACTACGAACGCCGGTCTATGAATTGTATGAATAGTAGTAGTTCTATTTAATCGCGAACAATGGCGCACAGCCGTCCTGTATCTGCTGAGTTCCGCTTTCTGGGAATTGAAAATTTCATACAACCATCACAAACAGATGATAGCACTAAACTGTGACAATAAATTCTGTGGTCTTTACAACGGTTTCCTGCAATAAAGTAATAAAAACAATTACGGAGAGGTACTAAAGGAAAGTAGGAAGAAAATAATAAATTATCAAACGATAGGGCGTGGACACAGTGCGCTGCGTTTAAGATCTCGAGGATGAAAGCGCATCGACGTTGTTCATTACGGCAAATTATTCTTGCTTTGAAGAAATAACAGACAGGACCTGCGCCAGCCTTTAAAAAATCCGCGTGCGCGTTACGATTAAGTAACCACCTTATCGTTTACAGTCGTCTTGACCATATCGCACGATTTTTAATGGAGCTCAGGTAATTAATGGTTTAAACGCAAATTGTTCAATGGAGAATTTGTAGAGCATGTCAACTCTGAGAATGTCAATTGTTAATTTATGAGCATGTCCTTTGTGCCTGATGAAATCAGTATTGTATGTGGTGTATGCAGGCTGTAGTAGTTATCAGAGGGTCGAGAGCTGGTCAGGCTTCCAGCCTTTAGTATTTGTCTCCTGCAGGGAAATCTTGTATTTCCACTGCAATAAACCGTCTTGAATGAATGGATGAATGAATTAGTGTCTGGATAAAGTATTTTTTTTTTTTGTAATTGGTGTAGTGGTTTCATTTTTTCTTTTTTTTTGGGGGGGGGGGGGGCGGGGGGTGGAGAAAGTTTCTCGAGATTAGAAAAAGTGTCACATGACTAGGCTTCTGCGCGCAGCGACTTCAGCGCCGTCGAAGGTGCCATGCAAGAACAATCGGCGATGCACGCAGAAAGACAGTACGCTGGACACAGCACAAGATAAATTGATAAGATGTGCGCACAGATTTCGTCCTCTCGGCCTGTTAATGCCTGCGCTCGGCGTTTGTCGTTCACCGCTCTGACCTAGCATGTTCGAGGGAGTAATGTCACGACGAGCAGTCGCACAGTCACGTGGCTTTCTTTTTTGAAATATCGCGCACTTTCTTAGAAGCCCGCAATAATTAATCACTGCGACTATTACGATGAATATACGCTATCTGGACACTAATTAACATGTCGTACAACTTCTCAATTGAACACGCGTTTAAGAGCTCGTTAAGTAATAACATTTACCTGAAGTAATTTTAAAAGATCGCCCGATGTGGTCAAGGCGATACTAATCAATAATAAGTTGCAGGCGTTCTCGTACCGTGAACGTGGATTTTTTAAAGCACTGCACATGACACCCAAAGTCGTCTTTATCGTAACAGTGGCGGTTGTCCAATCGAATGAGAAAAACGCTCCGGATGGGCACGGCTGCTTGTCGGTTCTCGGGAAGCGGTGCTGCCTCCAACGCGCACAGAACGTAGTACAGTACCCTTTTATAAGGGCTGAAAAATACCGACCACGGAGGCGCGACTGCTTACCGTAATTGCCGAAGTGCTGGTAGAAGAGGAAGCCAGGAAACAGCATACACATGAGTCCCACCATTGCCATGAACATGTCCCAAACATAGTTCGCAAGCCAGTAGATAATTGGCGACACACCAGACACAAACTGCATGCGCTTTGAGTTGCTCACGCGGTCGTCCACTGGAAAGAAGATGAAGCTGGCCGTGGCCACTGAAATTCCAGCCGGAAGTAAAATGAAATTCGTCAGCCTCTTTGATATCATGTCTCCGAGAGTCGCCGCGAACCGTGCGTTCTTCAGGCGCTTAGAAGCGATGATTTTCTTGCCCTTCTTCACTGGTCGAAGCACGGCGAGTACTTCGCTCTTGGTGTCGTTTGCCACTCTGCGCAGCAGAACAGTCGAAATGACGTTGATGGACAGAGACTGCGAGTGGAATGCATCGCCATTAAACCATGCCACAGCTTTGTGCATCGCAGGGTTATCCTTGGGGGAAGAGAACTCGGCTCCAAAGATGTACTTTGTCTGGCCGGCTCGAGTTCTTTTTTCTTCATCTAGAAATTTTTCGATGTTAGGAACCCTCTCTACGGGAATGTCATGAGACCGGAGGTACTCTTGGTATCCGGATTCCGCGACTGTCTTCGAGTTGTCGTCGAAGGCAACAAAGATCTGTTCCGTGTTGTCGAAGTTCCTCAGGTCGTAGATAAAATTGTCTGCAGAGAACTCGACCGACACCCGCGGTCCCGCGATAGTCTCGAGCTCACCGCGTAGGATAAGAATCACAGTGGGCACTATGAAGCAAAACATGGGCAGCGCCAAGGTCTGCCAGGTGTAGTGGCGGCGCTTGATTACCATAGCCATGAACACTTGTCCCCAGCTGGGCTTTGCGGGCTTCAGGTCGTAGACAGCCTTGACGTGCTGCTGGATTTCGATGGAAGACTCGTACTTCTCGCCACCGGCAACGATGCCTCCCAGGTCTTCCGTATTAACGGTAAGGTTGGCCATGGTGTAGTCCACGTGGTCATCAGCAGTGGTACCCTTCTTCACTTCTATGCCCATCGCCTTTTCCAAGTTTGCTTTGTACTGGTAGTCACCCGAGTCCATTTCGAGTACAATGCGGAAGAAGATGTCCTCCATCGTAACGACGCTGATTGAGAAAGAGGTTAAGCCAAACTGGCTCTGCTCACTCTCGAGCCTGTTCAGCACTGTTGCCACGGGAGTGTAGTCGGTCTGTTGTCCAAGACCAATGGCAGCGTAGAGCTTGTGGTCTTGGAGCACGTGAGCCTCCGGTATCGTCTGACGAACGGCAGCAAGAACGTTTCGGCCTCGAAACTGTGGTCCTTTCATTACCTTTACGGTGTATCCCCAGCCGTACCGCCTTTGTATGAAAGACGTGGTGCCGTAGCACTTGTGTGCCGCGTATCCCAACACGACAAGCCTATCTGCTCGCGTGTCCACTTCGTACACGTTAGCCGTGGCAGCGATGATGCACATCGTGCTCTTAACAGAAAGCAACGCGTTCCAGGCTATCTTTCTTGTCGACGGGTACATTTTGACCATCACTTCATCCATTATCAGAACCTTTGGACAGGTGATAAGCGCAACGGCGAGACTGAGTATTTTCTTCTGAGACCTATCGAGCTTATTGCACAAGACGTTCATGATTGGTTCCAGCTGAAGCATGTCCCGTACTTGGACCAGCTGCTTGTCTAACACGGCCCACGCCTCGTCTTTCATGGAGCCGAAAAACAAAAGGTGCTCGTGAACGGTGAGCTCGGGGAAGAGCACGTCGCGCTGCTGAACGTAAGCAATGTCTCGCCTGGCTAAATCCGTCTGTAACATCATGTCGTAACCGAGGACCATGACTTGGCCCGCACTAGGAAGCGCGTAGCCAGTGAGAACGTTGCACAGACTCGATTTCCCCGATCCGTTTGGTGCAACGATGCCCAAGATCTCACCGTGGTAAGCTTTGAAGTTAGTGTCGCGCAGAATGTGCTTCTGCTTGCGCTCGTATTCAAGCTGACTCACAGTGACAGCTGCTTCGTTCGGTGGGTACTTCTGGAAGTGATAACCGTCCGGTTCCTTTGGTTCAATGATTTCAACGCTACCCTGGGAACCTGGCAGCCAATACTTGAGTGTGAAGGGAAACCATGGCTCCAGCGGTACCCCGAGCGCCCACGTAAGCACGTTGCCAAAGTACCAAATCATGATAGCTATGGATATAGTGGTAGCCAACATCACGGTCCATATTTCGATCATCTTGACGTTGTCCAGACCGAGAACCTCTTCGTTGATCATTTGGAAGGTGTATTCTTCACCTGAAAAGAGAAGTAGACAAACTCTTTCTGTCCTATCGAAGCGGTCGTCTTTCAAGCATGTGTTTCTGTATGCATTCCAGAATAAAGGGGTCCAGAAGTACATTACGGGTTTCGCGAAAATTCGAACATCATTTCTGGCGATTAAACCTTGGAATGATTCGCCATGTTCATTTAAATCATCATCCATGTTCCATAAATTCAAACACGAATTCAAAAGATTTATTTCTTATAACTGTTTCATTGATGTTCTTGCAGTTTGTTGTTTATTTATGCTTTCCATGTTCTTGCTCTATTTCAATTATGTTTTCCTCCCTAAAAATTCTGTCTTTTCCATTATATATCTTCTCTTTTTTTCTTTAGCATTGTATAATTTTTGTCTTTACCCATTTACGCAGTTCCAACGTACTTGATATGTACAAATGTTATTAAAGGGATATTGAACAAAACTTTCGCCACGAGATAAATGATCCAATTGAAAGATTGCGTACTGAAATTTGTTTCACAACCTCCATTTCAGCGAGAGACTAGCGGGAAATAGAGAATTTAATGCATTTTTCACAAATTCGCGTGTCTAGCGGCCGCGCGGTGAACTAGAGGAAGTTGCGTGACACCCACCGGATACTGACGCGCCGACCAATTCGCGACGAGCAACTCGCGACACAAGTGGTTCTCGGGAGGAGAGGCGGAGAGGGAAGTGGATGGAGGAGAGAGGGCGCCGGTTGCATGCGACGTCGCGGCCGCCGACAGGAGCACTGGTGTGCAGCCGCCGCGCCTCACAATCCACTAAAAATATGGCCAACTGTTCGAAAATACGTAAAATGAACTCTGTTAATCGAAATAGTGGAGTCTTCCGAGTATGCTTTCGATGTTTTCGATGTTTTCGCTTGTTTTCTCAATTTTTGTTCAGTATCCCTTTAAACGAGGTCCTCCTGCAGTCACTTAGACTTTCGGACCCTTGTCTCTATAGCATCTGTAACCTTTTACGCATGATGAATTTGTATTACTGTACATCTGTATTGTATTACTGTACATCTGTACATTTATGCATCATGAATTTGTATTAGTAATGAACTTGGACTTGAAACTTGAACTTGAAACTACCGGTGCAACATTTTGTACAAAGCTGCACATTTAGGACTCACAAAAAAGGCTTTCTGTCTCTACTAATGCAAATGCGCAATTATTACACGCAAATCTACTGCACTTGTCTGATGCCTGATGCCTGTTGATGCGCTGTTGCCTGATGAAGAATAATTACAGCTTTAGCGACCTCGACGTCTTTCGTGACAACCTCCATGCAGTTTCCAACGTAAATTCTGCCAAGTGGTTATACGATTCGCCATATTCATTTAAATCATCATCCATGTTCCATAATTCAAACACGAATTCAAAAGATTTATTTCTTATAATTGGTTCGTTGATGTTCTTGCAGTAGTTGTTTATTTATGCTTTCCATGTTCTTGCTCTATTTCAATTATGTTTTCCTCCCTAAAGATTTCAGTTAATGACCTTAAATTGAAGTTTCAAAAGCTGTCTATATGTCCAGGAGACGAACTCTTTTTGCTAATTTGGCATTCGCTGGGTTAAGCAGTTACTATAATGCAAAGCTCTGTGCTGTAGCGACTTATGTAACCGCCCCCACATCCAATTGTTTCAAGCTCCGGCAAATGCGTACCAGAATCAACTAAAATCTTAAGGGAATCAAACGTAAAATACGCGTGGAAATATTTCTATCGCCTAGACGCCTCACTTGCGCAATATTTGATAACATTTGGCTTTTGAGGAAACTATGAAATTGTGCGGACTCAGGAAACGGAAGAAAAGCAGACTGTATCACGACATACTTTTTTTATATTCGAATTGCTGAAGTCCCCTGCTGCCTTCTTGGCGCATTACCAATTATAGGGTGCAGAACAGTGCGTAAGAAAACGTCCAGAGATATGTCAAGCTAAACAAGTGAGCGAAAGGGCTTGCAGAATAGAAAGGCGCTTATGCTGTGTTATCTCATGTCTCTTGTTTGGTTCACCGCTGTCCAAGAATGGAAGTGGGACAAAGAAGCTTACACATAAATGAACCACAGCGCAAGCAATTACAGGGACTACAAGAAGGCAAGAACACGGCACCGTGTACATCGCTTTTCTCCTAGTCCCTGTCTTTGCTTGTGCTGAGGTTTATTATGCATCTCCAACTCGCAAACGTTGAGGGTACTCAGAGTCATTGTTAAATATATATGCGACTAGTGAATGAAACCGGCGTTTTTGTCTCCAGCACGTACGGCCACCACGCGGTGACAGCGTTACTTATTCCAGGTGGCCACACTTCAATGGTTATCGTTAACATTAAGAGGTTAAGGAAGAAGTCGCTCACCGGTTATTACGGCGCATCCGAGGATCCTGAAGCACCAGTGGAGTCCCATGCAGGGTGACACCGACGACAACAGCTTGGACATGCGCCCCGCTATGATGTAGTCGGCCGCGTATCCGTCCAGCTGCTCCAGTGCCAACCAGGGTACAAGGTATGCCGCGAGCCAGTAACACAGAGCAAACACCACCGCCGCCGTGGGACTGGTGAAGAAGAGGGACAGGAACATCGCTTTGAGCATGTATAGCAGGGTGAATATGAAGAAGGTCACGAAGACCACCACTTTGTCGATCCCCATGAGGTAGGTGACGTGGAAGTCGCTGTGCCAATTGGGAGCGAACAGCATGTGGGTCATGTTGCAAAGCACAGCGACCATGCCGATGAAGAGCGAGGCGAGGAAATGGCCTAGCCAGTAGACGGCGTTGTTCAGACCGACGAGACGTAGTTTCTCGCGCATGCCACTTTGGTTCTCCTCGACAAGCCGGGCCACCAGTGTACAGAAGGGGACCATGTAGCCGAGGCCAGCGCGGAGTGCGGTAAGGCTGTAGCCGCTCCTGCATTGCAACGTCAAATGACATGAAAACAAAAAAAAAAAAAAAATGCCACAAATTTCCGAACTAGAAGAGAAGCTCAGGGGAAGATAGAGGCTTGAATCGACGAACGGATCGCTAAAAACGATGCGTGCCTCATAAAGGATCGTGGTTTTGGTCAGTAATATTTATTTATTTATTTATTTATTTATTTATTTATTTATTTATTTATTTATTATTTAAAATGTCCTTACAGGCCTCGTGAGGGGTAATGGCGAATGGGGCACCACAATGAGAAAAGAAAAAGCATTAATAATAATAATAATAATAATAATAATAATAATAATAATAATAATAATAATAATAATAATAATAATAATAATAATAATGTGGGCGTTTATTAAGCACGTCGTCAGCATCTGTATTTCACCATCATCACCATGCGTTTTGCGTATCTTCTTCATCGCTGGTGTGGGATCATCATCATCTGTTTTGTGCCCATCGCGTTGGCATCATCGGGTCACCTGCCGAGCTACTCAGGGGAATAAACGTCGTCCAAAGCGAGGCCTTACAATAATAATAATAATAATAATAATAATAATAATAATAATAATAATAATAATAATAATAATAATAATAATCCTGTCTTGGCCAACTCCTGGGCAAAGGCCTCTCCCATCAATCTCCCTTTGCTAGCTGTTACCAGTTTATCCCCGCAGTTTTCTTGACCTCATCTGCCCACCTAACCTTCTGGCGCCCTCTGCCACGGTCCCCCAACATTTTCACCGGTACACAGGGGTTCCCGACACACCCATGTATGAGAACCACTGATAAAGACAAAGAACACGCAATTTCGCCAAGGTTTTCGAGTCCCGTATTCGTGGCACTACATACAGATGGCCCGTAGGACACAAATGACGTTTGCATGGGTAGCCCCAGGTTTAAAGTACAGCACGATAAAAGGGAACATACTCTAGGGAGCTGGAAGAATGAAAAGTAAAGGGAAAGGAACAACCCCCCCCCCAAACACACACACACACACACACACACACACACAACATTATGAAGCATTTATCCCACCATGAAACTTAGGAAGTCGAGCTATGAGATTATAGCTTTCCTGGAAGTACATATGTGTTTCACGTTTGTAAGGCATTTAGCGGTAGTGAAAACTACTGAATTGGGTGGGTTACAGACCAGAACACCAATATAGCGGATACTCTCATAGCACTCACTGATTCATCATAACGAAATCTACCGCAGTTGTGCCAATGAGACCCGTTGAATGCATGCATCTTTGAGAGGTTTTAGGTTTCAACGTGACTGGAAGTATGAACTTGTTAGCCGTTATATAAGGAAGAATTTGTTCAGAATATTTATGGAACAAAACATTCAGACAGTTGCACGGCGTGAAATTGGATTGTTCTATCTGGGTATCGAAAAATCCGATTAATGCTGTTGATGGAGCTTTCTAAACGACCTTAAAGGTACGCTCTCGCGAATGCGAGAGAGCACAGGAAAGCGTCAGGTGCCGTCCACAGCTGTCGTAGCAGCCAGTGTGCACACTCACTTTGCATCCAACGGGAACGGACCTTCGGGGATTCTGCTCGTTGAGAACGTGTACTCCGGCTCACTCGAACTTAGTTGCTTCCGAACCAAGTTCACATGTCCCGTGATGAGGGACATCTGACAGTAGGCCAGAGACTCTCGCTGTCCCACTGGTGTCGGCAAAGGCTCGAAAGATGTGATGCCCTTGTAGCGCTGCGACAGGTACCTATGGTCGTCGTACATGCTATGCATAAACTTAAGGTCTCGAGGGTAGCCGCTGGCTAGCTTGTTTTCGTTGGACCGGAAGGACAGCAGCTGAATGGCCACGATGCGCTGCTCGGGACCCCGTTTGGGCTCCGGCGCCAGGCGTTTAAAGACCCGCGCCAAGGCATCGTCGTCCGGATAGCCGGCTTTTTTGGGAGGCTCAACGGGAAACGCCGCTTCCATGAGCTCCTTTGCGTGGGGTGTGTCGGGCGTATAGACAATCTGTGAAAGCGCGCCTGTGTTAAAGGGGCACTAAAGTGAAAAGATGAAATGGTTTATAATGATAACTTATATTTCAAGAACTCGACTGTTGTTAATTTTGCCATATTGTATTGAATATTAAAAGAATGGCCCGATCACTTGGCCAGATCCTCAAGCGTTTACAATAAGACAATGAGCTCAAGGTCGCTGCTCCAGCTTATACGCTGTCACTGTCTTGCGATTCCGAGCAGGCGTGGGACTTTTTCGTATTGTCATCAGTTTATCTCCATCAAATTTCTGCCTGAAACTCCGTGTCTTTCTTACCGATAGAAGCTCATGTAGGCCTTAGCAGACGCCTTCAGATATCGGTGACGTCACGCGTTTCGGTGCTGTGTCTCTTCGAAAGCTTGGTGTTTATGGCACTGTGAGAAGCGAGCCTACTAATACGCGAAAAATCGTTTTTCACCTTTAGTGTTCCTTTAACTCGCAGCTGCGAAACATCGCGATGGCTCGCTTACCAGCTGCGGTGCGCGGAATGCGCTGATGTTGCGCTCCGTGTACACGGTGGGCTCAGTCAAGCGTAGGCACGGCAGTCTGGCACACTTCGCCGGTGGCAGGATTGGCCGGTCGTTTTCGACGCTCGTGAACGACAGCACCACGAGCAGGATCTCACCCAAGGCGATGAAGTAGTGCCGCTTGATGAGCTGCACGTACACATCCTTCCAGATGATGGCCGAGATCTGCGAAATCACGCCCATGGTTCCTGCGATAGGTATACGAAAGGGACGAAAGAACAAGTGCAGTGAACAGATTAAGACACTTTCTATTCCTACTTGGATACGAATATGCGAGACCAAGCATACACCTATAAACCTTCGCCTTTGTGATTTCGGGCTAACGTCGTTGCAGATGCACAGTCACACTGAGCGGAGACCTCAACAAAAAGGATGAGCCCAAGGAAGGTGCGCATCTACATATACCCGTGTTTTAACAAACCTACAACTGCGAAAATAAATCACCAGGACACTGCGAAAGTAAATCACCAGGACGCAGCGACAAGGGCCGCACCAGCCTCCAGCCTAACATGAAGCATGGCTGCTGACTGTTGTAGCCCACTAAGCTAAGCCACGGTCCCGTCAAAGGAGATATCTAGGAAACTACAGTCTGGAAAACTCACAGCTGGGACGAAGCAACGGTGCCTTCGAGGCCTGGGACTGCACGTCAGAGAGCAGCGACGGTGCAACCGGCAGTGCCCGGGAGCGTGGAGCGCGTGGTCGTGCCCGTCCGTGAACCCTGGGCACGTTTGCACGGGCAGCACACTTTCCCAACTAGCACGAGATACGTGCAATTACGCGGCGCACGTTTTGCTGCTGGTGATGGTGACGAACTCGGGCATATATTCGCATACCCACAATGAGAAATTGACCATGCAGCGCAGGACAGAATGGTAAGAAAATAGTGCGAATGTATGTATTACAGGTAGGGTTATTCAGGTGTTATATATATTTCAATCCGTGATATATATAAATCGGGTGCCATTTTTCAAGGGAATAATCGGGGAGAAATCGGGTTTAACGCGATGGCGTTAAAGAGCTCGTTTCGCCAGTCTAACAGCCTTGGAAAGTCGCGCCGTTCAATCTAATGCATTTTCTATCGGCCGCCCTAAGGCAATGGCGCCACCTCACGACCTTTCGATGAAACGCTACGGAGGTCGTGAGCTATGCCTCAACCGCGAGGTGTCGCGAAACCAGATGTTGATATTAAGAAACTAAATTCTGCGGGAAACCTCGAACACTTTTCGATTGTAGTGTTTTGATCACTGTCTTGTGTCATGGCCCTGAGGAGAACTGTCAGATAAAGTATAAAATAGAACAATAAAGGAAAAATGATTGGAATGTGTTAGTACTGGGCTCAACAGAATGTTCGGATAGATAGCACAGATGTATGTTTGAGGAGGAGCGCAAACGTTGCACAAAAACGAAGACGAAAACAATACAGGGGCTTGTGTGTTGTGTTTCCTGTTCGGTCTGTTTGCAAAGCTGGGGCTCCTCTTCTAGCATGTTTAACTCTCGTGCCTTGACTTCCCTGTCCCGGGAAACGATTTTAATTGTGACCACGAACATTTCTGCTTTAAGGTAACAAAATCTGCAATTGCTATCGACTGTTTGTTGTCACGGGCGATATTTGTGGGCAGATTCATAAATATGAAACGAGCTAATATAACTGAACAATCACTTTATATCGCCGTTTATAAACGAGCCATACCGAAAGTCGGACAACGCCAAACAATCGTTCATGTAGTATGCACAAAAAGCGGCATGGCAGGGTGCAAGCGTACGACTAGCATGACTGATGGGCCATGGCATCAGTAACGTGAAGCGCTCGTCATTTACGTCGAGATTAATTACAATACAATCACGTGAAATGGCAAGCACCGGCACTCATCGGCCAGTGTATGGTGTATGCGGCACACGTTAACCTGCACAGCCCACGTGAAATCATATTCACGTGATGTCAAATGAATTTTTAAGATAACTTAAAGGGCAACTCCGGCGCTTTTTCTGTGTGTCCACAGATATCAATGAGTTTTTTCATATATAATTCCCTCGGTACTGTAATATACATCCCAAGCCAGGCGGTTGCAGGTCTTTTACCATTCCTGAAAAGGAATTTTAAATATTTGTAGCGGATTCTCGTGCGGACCACCTTGTGTTTTTGACGTCATTACCTTCAACGCTGCCTACCTGAGCAGGCGATGCTGTCAAAAGCAAAACGGTGACACTTCAGCGCTCAAATCGTCGCTGTCAAGTTCAGAAAAGCTGGCATGACTCAATACATCGTCGGAAGACCTCCCCACTGGCATCTTTTTGGCGCCAGCTTCATGTTTCAGAAGGCAGGGAGATTGTGACGTCATCGATGACGATGCACGAAGCGTCTACCCGTTTCGGTTTCGATTTGAACACACCGTTCAGTTGGTTATTTAAAATTATTGGTGCGTTTGTGAGCAAATTGAACCACCCTGGCTGCTACAGGACTATCACTACTACTGGAAAACACCGATATCAGAACATAGTGAAAAAAACCGCTGGAGTTCCGCTTTGACAACGTCAAAAAAAAAAAAAAAAGGAAATCTGACAAAGCGCAATGGCTTTCGCAGCCAAGCCGTTTTGGACATGATAACAGGCCGGTGAATTTTAAATGATGAACATTTCTGAGCGAACCTCGTGCACTATCTATCCATCTATCTATCTATCTATCTATCTATCCCCGCCTACGTCTCCGGTGCTTTCCTCGTAGTCTTCTTCACTTGGTGTAGTGTACCAACAGCCGGGACTAAAGTTCTTCGTGACGTGTGACTCCTTATACTGCGGCCTGAAGAACCTGGGTATGCGCCACAGCTTATGGACTGTTAAAGCGGCCCTGCAACACATTTTAAACACAGTCTCGAAACGATGCCGATCAATCGTCGAATCTCCTGTGAACATGCAAACAAGTGGGGATGGTTTCAAGCTTTGGAAAGCAGCCGCACTTCTTTCGACAAACAAGGTCATCGGGGTCACCGCGTACGTAGCTTGGCCTTTTTCCTTGCTCCATATTTCCTATCTGAAGAAAAAAATTAAAAGCAAACAAATCAAGCTTAGCAGAAGACCTTTCCGTATAACGAAGTTAACGATGCTATTTCCGCCTCAGTGACGCATTTTGAATGCGTCACTTTCCGCCTCAAGTGACGCAGTCAAAATGACGCCCCCAAGGACGTCATTTTGTTAATAGAACAGCTGGCGCTTTCCTGCTGCGTTTGAAACCGAATTCCCTAGTGCGCGCGGTGCACTAATGTTTTGCTCACATGCTCACAGGAGCCTGCACAGCTGGCTGACATTGTTCAAGAACTGATGCCTATTTGTGCGCTGTCAAATGCTCACGGCACGGTGCCTAAACACGATTGCAATGGAACAAAGAATTCGTGCAGGCGCACAGTCTGCAGCTGTGAATCCATGTCATCGCTCCATTGAGGCTTCATTGTTTTAATTTACGCTATGTGTGATCATACAGACAGTCCCCTACGAACGCATGTCAGGACATATTTCACGTAATTTGCTCAGCGAGTGCCTGTCTTTCACGCAATAAGCCGGTTTGGGACACCGGCTATGAGTTCGGGGTTGTTCATAACGGTGTCTGCGCGCAGTGGGCCCTTCCTGTATGTATGATGTAAAAACAGCGTGTGTAAACAAACTGCGCTGTGCTCTCCGTCTGCCTATGAATAAAAAATTGGCAGATCCCACGTGCAGTGGGAATCAAGGAAATGCGAAGCACGCATCAGGAACGTAAAATGGATTTGTTTTCTCGCTATACCGAGTTTCGTACATATGGAATTAACGAAACGGCCGCAAGAGCATCAAGTCTGTGGCATGTAAACAATGCCGGTCATACACGCATATCATGATTCTGATGTTATGGCCTGTCATTTACGTTCGTCATGCAGTCGTGTTGTGCCATGGCAATTTTTGTGTACATCCCATTAACGAAGCGCGTGGTATGTAAATCATGCCGCTCATTATATGCATGTCACGATTTTCACATTATGACCTGTCATTTATGATCGTCATGCAGTCTTGTTGTGCCATACCAATTTTCGTATGCATCCCATTAACGAGACGGCAGTATAGCGCCAGGACCGTGACATGTAAATCATGTCGCTCATGACATGCATGTCATGATTTTCATGTTATGACCTGCCATTTATGTTCGTCAGGCAGTCATGTTGTGCCATACCAATTTTCGCATACATACCATTAGCGAAACGTCCAGGAAAGCACCAAGACCGTGGCATGTAAATCATGCCGCTCATGACATGCATGTCATGATTTTCATGTTATGACCTGTCATTTATATTCGCGATGTAGTCATGATGTGGCATACCAATTTTCGTAAACATCCGATTAGCGAAACGGCCAGGAGAGCACAAAATCGTAGGCGGCTAGATAGATAGATAGATAGATAGATAGATAGATAGATAGATAGATAGATAGATAGATAGATAGATAGATAGATAGATAGATAGATAGATAGATAGATAGATAGATAGATAGATCGCGCTCGTCTTCTGTTTGTTCATTTAGCCGCCTCCCCTAGCTTTGTATGAGTAGCTTTGTGACACACGACGTGTAAAGCCCTTCGTACCAGCACGCGCTGCCCACGGGAGGCGCTCACTGTGCATGTATGCTACAATTAATATTGCTCCTGAAGCTGTGAGCCCCACTTTGTATAGCATTACAGTTTCTTGCTATCGCATTCATTGCTTCGCCCTCGCGGCGAAACTGTGACTTTTTTTTAACAAATTGGAAACACTGGAGACTTCAACACACACCAGCATGAGGCTACGAAGAGGAGGCGAGCAGGGCGTGTTCTCGGGATACATTGATCGCAGCTGACAAGTTTAAACGCTTTACGCAAATGTACTAAAACATCTCTCACACTTTCTGACGACTATCGACACCTCCAGTTCACATGGAATGCGAAAAAATGCCTTTCACGTCAGTGCGAAGTGACTATATCAAGTCTCCGATGCAGAGTGCCTTGTCGAAAGTATCTTAAATCTGGTTTTTAACCTATCTCTGGTATGCACTGGGCCATAAAAGTCTGGTCGTTTCCTTCTCACATGCCACCGGTTCTCACCGCTCCGCCGAATGATTTTTTACAGTAAACTGCGCGATCCCTTAAGAATATCATTTTTTTTTGGGGGGGGGGGGGGGGGGTGAAGGAGGGGGCTTTCAGGATGGTACAAGATGCAATGCAATTTTGGCAGCCTTACATAAGTTTATCGAAGCATATGGAAGATCATGCTGCTAGTACTGTCGACTACAAGGGTTTTTTTTTTTTTGTTATTATTGTTCCTCCTTTTTCAAATTCTTATTGTTTCACCTTTCCTTCTTTTTTGAATGAAGGTGTTGGTCTTATCAGCAATTCTACACTTCCTTTTTTTTTTACAATAGTTGGTCTTGCCTTTTAATTTTTCTTTCATTCACCTATATTAAATACAATGATTAACAGCCAAAGCAGAAGCTCAGGAGTTTAAAATTAAAAACCAGCCTTTAGAGCTGGTGTCGAATATACATATCTAGGGCAGTTAATAACAAGGGAGCCCGCTCGCGAAAAATAAATCCGCCGAAGAATAAAACTAGGCAGGAGCGCACGCGGAAGACACTTAAATCATGGCAAGCAATTTACCACTATTCCTGCGGCGAAAAGTGTTCATCTGCTGCATACTACCGGCACTAACTTACGGTGCCGAAACTTGGAGAATGACAAGGTTACTTGAAAAAGACTTAAAAACCATGCAGTGCGCGATGGAAAGGCAAATTATAGGCGTAACATATAGAGTTCAGGAAACAGGCAGAATGAATAAGAGCACAGTGTAACCAAGCAGGTCTAACCGGAGAGGCCTGAAAAAAGACAACAGTTTAATGGGAGAGTTAGCGTGAAAGGCATTAAACTGTTGTAAGTCCCAGGGCGTGTTTGTCTGAGCGCTCATTTCGAGTACGTGTCTGCTAAGGCTGGGTTTTTCATTTCCTCAAGGCTAGAGAAGACTTAATAAAGAATAAAGTTTCGCTGCAGTGGGCATAAAACACGGTCATAATGATGGTCATGTTAACTAAAAGGTGGCCAATCCCCCTCGCGGATACGTGCCAGTTGCATAGGCAACAACAGCAGCACGCAGCGGCATGACGTCCAGTATCGTGCGCTCCCCGAGGTGACGTCAGCCCTTTCGTCATCCTCAAGTGAGAGAGAGAGATAGAAATTCTAGTTAAGGAAGTGAAGAAAATAGGGTGAAGAGTGTGCGGTAACTGTCTCTCACTGAGGACACCTCAACAACCTCAAGTGAGTGAAGACTTGGTGCCTTTGGGTAGCATGCGAGAGGTTACTGCGCAGCAGCCATCTCATAAGACCACGTTCTACGTGACGCTTTCTGACAAAAAGAGTGGGACTAGTGGCGCCGTCTGACACTCCCAGGATTACACGAGCATAAATACCCAATAATGTAGACGGGAGAACGACCGCCTTCGTATAGCCGAGCTGGTATAGAGAATCGGACGTGTTATCCGAAGGTCGTAGGTTCGGTCCCTACCGGAGGGCAGGTGTTTTCTCGTCCACTTTATATTTCCTTTCATTTATTCCATTATACTGCATTTAAAAACTACAATAATTTCTTCTAAGCATTCTTATTCGCTTCACTGTCGGCATCATAAGGTTGTTGCTAAAATATAAACGAGCCCCTGACCCGTTCCCTTGTTTCGTTATTTAATACCACGTGCCTCACGCGGATAAGTTTGCGAGACATGCCGGCCGCTGAGCCATGGGCGTCGTGGGAGCGCACGAAAAGGTTTCGGCAGTGAAAGGCAGGCTTCTCAAAGCAACGTTGATGGCTCGTCTGGAAACGGCGCTGGGAAAAATAGCGCAGCGATTGTACACCCAGTAGAGGAAGAACGCCTTCGCCTTCGAAAGATGGGTTGAATTCGATGTACAGGCCTCATGCCATTCAGAATGGCTCCTCATGTTGGCCACAGACATCAAGCCCAGAGCCGAGTGCAGCGCATTTCGCCACGTTCCTCCGTCCGAAACGTCCTTGAAGAGTGTCGCCTTGAAGCACACGGCAACGGGTGACGGATTCGGTCCACTTTCTTCAGACCCCCAAGCTCGGTCCAACAGGAAAGACCACAGTTCAGCAGCCAATCCGACGGCGAGGTCGGCAAGGTCAAATGTCCAGTCTCGCGCCGAGCCGGGGTTGAGAAACAGGTATAGGTTCGCAGGAATGTAGATTACACTTGCGCGTCTGACGACTTCCGGCATAAAAAGGTCCTCCATATCGGGAATTTGGCGCGCCCGCTTCATCCGCCTGATCTCGAAAGAATGCGAACGAAGGGCCAGCAAATCCGCTACGAAAGAATTTGACATGTCTGGCAGAGTCACATCTAAGCTCGCGATATCACTGGGCAACAACAGCGTGACTCGATTCAGTTGTTCAACGAGTGCCGTTACGTCGCTCGTGCCAAAGAGCGAGGATAAGTTCAGAGCAGCAGAAGAAACCGCCTCCCGAACTTCAGAAAATACATTCCGGATGCGTTTGTCAGCCGCAGTGCTTCGAATGGACTCTACCTTGACGATTTCGTCCAACTCGCACACACCGAAAAATTCACACGTAGTTCTGTGCAGTCGCGGACTCACTGCAGGCGTTTCGGGCTGAAGACCTTCGACAGCGTTGATAGCAGCGCAGATGACGACGTACGCCAATGCCACTGTCCCGTTCGCGGAGTTTTCGATGAACTGGACGAACTCTTCAAGTCGCTGAGAATCAGTCGCAGTCAGCTCCAGAGGAAAGATGAGGCCGTTCGGTGTTGTCCGCCAATCGCTCTCGCCTAGGCCGCGAAACTGTACCTTGCCGATACCTCGGGTGACATTTTGTACTCCCCCTGCTCTTTCGAACGCATCGAGTGCTTCTTCAACCTTAATTATATCATCGGCTCCTACGCTGGCGTTGAGAGCATCGTTAAACGCGCGAACAGCCAAGGCAATTGTGTCACCTTGATGTCCTAAGCCCAAGCAGCGCGGGTTACCATCGAACTTCAACTTGGTCGCAGACCCCTTGAAGTACACAACCGGTGCCAGGCCATATCTGACACTCACTTTGGTCAAGAGGTGCCCGATCTGCGGCGCGGTGGAATTGGACGTGGTCACGTTGGTAGCCTTTAGCAGAGCACGCACAAAATCGGCGATGCGCTCTCCTTTCTTCAAGCGGAGCCAGTTCCAGAACTCTTGACGCAAAGAAGAAGCCCTCTCCGTAGCCCCGCCTGCTCTCCTAGTCGCAGAATTGGCGTCTCTTAGCAGATCCCAAGCCAAAGCTATTCTGAATGCCGCTGGCAGGTAGGAGGAATTGGCTTCTTCCGCGGTCGAGCACACGTAGCTGTACAAGTCGTTGCAGGGCTCACCGGTCGCGCTAAGCAGGGAAATGACCGGAACCATTTCGTCACCGCAGTAGGCGGCCGGCTCCTTTTCCATTTGATAGGTCTCCCGCAGTTGCTTAGGGACTATCAGCAGCACAGTGGTGATGAACGCAACAATCAGCGTGAAAGTCGCTATGGCCATGAGCAGCGTGCTGTGGGAGCGCGACTGGGCAGTGTGAACGTCGGCGCCAACGGCCGAAGGTGTGAGGACGGGGGACGACCCATGCTTGACGTTGTTCCTGGCCTCATCCATGACAGCTTGGTTCGCCTGATTATGATGATGATGATGACGACGATGACGACGATGACGACGACAATTATCTTATATACAGTGGATGCTACCCACTCAGGGGAACTGGCCGAGGGTCGGGTAGCTAAAGGAAACAATTTTAGAAATATCAATTTATCACGAATCGTTGAAATCGACTATAATAGCGAACGATTGCATTGCATATAATCGTAAACACGCAAGTTGTAGGACTTGATACTCACTATAATGATGTTGCTCCTGTACCACATATGTGACGGATCCACGATTGGAACTAAACAAGAACAGCTTAATAAAATAAATTTGTGATAAAAAAATTAAGAACATGTATACACACGTGTAATTACGAGTGTGCCTTGTGCATTAGGGAAGTCGTGCCAGGCAGTTATGTTAATCCACAAGAACAAGTTTCATTACTGATTGCATAATTTACCATAAAATCAAAATTACCACAAACGCAAAAAAAAAAAAAAATGTGACCAGGCCTTTTGCCCTGACCTAGTACGTTAGCGTAAAGTACGTTGGTATAAAGTTACCTTTTCGTGTGTGTACACGCCCTTCTTCTTTATTACGTACGAGACCTACTGAAGATTCCCATTCACTGAATATATATTTTGTTGAAGTGAAGATGCCAGCAATCTTTTATTATTATTTTTATTTCTTATTTTTATTATTTCCGTATATTTTCAACCCACTCATTCTCTTTCCCACCCTTGTCCTTCTCTCCTTACTACAAGGCAAAGTGTAGTATACAAGGCCATACTGGCCTGTGGTTAACATGTCTTGAAAGAGGTCGGGCTCCGACCGAAACGTTGACTTAATAAACCGTCGTTCTCTAAGAGGCGCATCGTCAATTCCGTTATATATAAAGGAAAAAGCAGGAGAAAGAAGGGGAGGTTTAGAAGAGAAAGCTGGAGAGAGAGCAATCAGTTGGGAGTATGTTCGTCCTGTGGATGGAACGAGCTTCACAAACCGAGCTTCCCCTCCCCTCTTTCCTTATCCGTTAGCTTCTTTTTCTCCTCCCCCCGCCATCTTTCCTCCCGCTTCCCTTCCAAGCGAGCCGCAGGCAGGTTGGGACAGGGAAGATAAGGATAGCGTGTGTGGCAAGCCTCCATCGAGCATCGTTGTGGTGATGCTGAAAACAGGCTTCTTCGTTCTAATTTACTATTTCTCGGAGTTCCCGACAACCTTCAGAAACATGCACCTTCTTCCGAGGGCCACGTCATTGAATTGTGCTCATTGCACTTTTGGGATTTTGCAGGTCTTTACCAATGTATGCAAGGTGTAAAATAAAACACAAAGAGCACTCAATATATATTTTCTTTTCCTCGTTTATTAACAAGCATACAAATACACGGGAGGAGACTGTGTATACATCTACTGGTAGAAGTAGTGTTTTTTTTTTCTTCTATGGAGTTTACAAAGCTGAGCACACAGACTTTGGTGCAAAAGAAAGCACTGGAAGAAATAAAAACAGAGATCAAAGAGTGAGAAGACTGTAAGAGCAAGGTGTCAGTGTCTGTCAAAACAGTTAAATGAAACAACCAGCATGAAACGTTTCGTCTTATCAGCATCATCTTGCGTCATTCTTTTTTTCCATGCACTATGGGACCCCTAGGTGGGAGGTACGGGAAATGCGGTGGAACGAGAGATAAGAAAGGAGCTTCAAGGTGGTAAGGAAAAGCATATGTCACACAGCAAAATGTTAGCCTGTGCTCCCTGTACACACACACAATGTTTGCAGAGTAAGAGCAGCTAGTATTTATTCTCTGTATGCTGCTTTTTCATTATATCGCTCACTGAAAGTTTAGTTGTGCTGCTCTGCTCCTAAAGGGGTGTGTCAACACATGGCAGCTCTGGGAAGGTGGTGAACTAAATGCAGTGGACGCGGCAGAGTGGTAGAGAAGCCCACATAAAACAAATGGGGGCTTCACACATAAACATAAACATCAAAGGACCTCTTGTTGCTTGCTTACTTCTGCTATAAACTTTTTTTTTCCATCTACTGACTAGCGCTTGGTAATCAAGTAAATCTTACAAGAAAAAAAAAAAAGGCAGTCTCGCCATCTAAAAGTTTCGGTAAAATGGCTCCCGAGTGTTGTTGGTCTGCGCGCTGTTACAAGTTGTGTAGAAAGCTACGACTAATCACTGGAGGCGACCAAAGCACCAGCTCTTGGCAGGGCAGTCAAAGAGGACGAGAGGACCTCAACTTCATTCCCTCCTACTACAGCACAAGAACCTCAAATGTATAGTCCTCGGTATAGCACCACCAGTGGAAATTATACTACACGGCAGTAATTTGTTGGTAGTGGCCTAAATCATTTTAGTCCTCATGTTATATTTGAGCCAGAAATGTGCCGGCACTTTGCATGGCTGAAGATAATTTTTTTTTATGGCTTTAGGTAAAGGAAAAGATAAGACTTTGATGAACGACAGGTTGACCGTAACAGGAAGTCTCGTGCCAAACGAGGCACCCTGGTCGAAGCGGGTAGGGGCGAGTATGTAGAGTGTTTCAGATAAAGCGCGCACATGCACGCAGTTGTGCTGACGTGAATGAAAATCACTCACTAACTTTCCCCATCTTTCATGGAAAATATGTCAGGAAGTTGCGAGAAAACAAGAATGAATGAGAACTTCTGCCAGATTGTGATGCACCTGCAGCGTAAAAGTGCACGAAGTAACTACACATCCAAGAAAGTTTGGTCTGTTGCTGGTTACAAGGAGCACTTAGATGAAGACTTCATTTCACAACGCTATCTTTATATTAACTTCCCGCAGACTACAGCCTCACTGTGTCCACATATTGTATGCACTACTAGTGCCTTATTTTGACTCGTGATAATTTTTTTTCTTATATGCCAGACAAGTATTGGTAATGTTTTTTTATCATGGAGCCATATAGATCAAACTGAAATAAAAAGGTTCGTTTTGGTAACCACTTTCCTTACAAATGTACAGACTTCACCCTTTATGTGCTACCACTGGAGATTTCCAAGTTTGAGTGATGGATATGTAATGAGTCCACGATGAATCACTGATATATGTCAGTCAGTTGCATGCACGAAACATAAAGTGCTCCACATTTTGGCCCCTTGATTATGAACATGCTAATTAAAAGCTGATGAAATATCACACACCTTATTATATTCCCTCTATACTTTCATTCACTATGATTCTTCTAATTCAGTTAGAAAACTGTGTGCCATTGTACATGAGGCACATATCAAAAGTAAACTTGTAAAAAGAAAAAAAAAGAAGACAAAAACTTTGATATAAAAGCCGGCTGTAATATTCCTACACCTGTGTGTAAGGTATATGATTTTAAAAGGTGCATATATGGTTAACGATTTGCTTAGAGATTGCAACCATATAGCTTGTGTTTGGTAATTGCTGTATGTAAATGTTTAGCTGTCAAGCAGCCAACCATCTCAAAACTTCTGCTACTGATGCATGTAAAAAAATTGAGCACAGTCCGATATACTCAGGCTTCTCAAACAGCTCAAACCATATGCATATAAAAAAAGATGTCGCATGGCTGGCATGGCCACTTTGGCAATGGCATGTTATCAAATATCTGTGCAACGCCTTGATCTGATGTACAGTCGTAGCGATACAGCAATACACAATTGTTTTGTATGTGTGAACAGTACTCTCCTAATACTGCCATGTGCGGCTGCTAAAAGCCCTTGCTTGAGAATACAGTAAAAAATGCTTTAAAAACCCCTCCTTTTACATGAAGCTTCCAAACACTGGGTGTCTATGTCTAGTTAGTTTTCGAAGTGAGGGCCACCTTAGCATTATCTTTGGTTCCTAGAGACGACAAAAGTGCTACATGTAGCATGTTTCAGGAAGAACGTTGTCAAAGCCTCCACAGTTTAGAAGATCAAGGCCCGACACCATTCCTACACCAGTGACCATTCAAAACCTATCTTTCATAACTGACAAACAGCCTAAAGCAAAATAACATAATGTTAGGAGAGCTCTCGTACACAGAATGAAGAGTCGTTTGGATGGGGTGTGACAAGGAATGACAAGAACCAAAGTGCAACACTTCAGCGTTTCTGAAAGGGACAGCATAACGCCAAAGGGTTAACCCTTGCAGCATTGCACGACTGGATCTGAACATCAACGCACTGACAAAGATGCATGTGGGTATGTAGGTATTTCTCTGTGTCTGTACTCAGCAGCCAGTCTGTTCACACATTGAATGTTAGTCAATACAGTGATGGGAGCAATGTTTTACAGAGGGTTGCAGAAAGGTTCGTGTAAAGTAGGGAGACAAAGATGCAATGCAGCACCATGAGCTATTTAGAGGTTCTTTAAGACGTTTCTTCTTTCTTTCAGCAGAAATAGGGTAGAAGTTGCACCAGAGCCCATCACTGACAAACCCTGACAATGACACTGCATCAAAAACTTATTTACACAGCTGCATATAGTAGATAAAAAAAAGGAAATAGAAGTGCATGTCACACAAGCATGTCGCACCAAGAGAAAGAGCAGGTCACATGCAGAACAGAGCTGTCACTGCTCGCTATACAGCAACAACCAACTTGAACTTTCTTCTTTGAAGTCATAGCAGAAAGGCCATGGTACAGAGCTGAGAGAAACAAGACAGCGTGGGATATTATAGGCATATAAACCTTAGCACTATGAAACAAACTGAGTACACCAAATATTTTCATGAATTTTCAGCTTTTAACCCTTCCTCAACATCTTAAGTTGTAAGCACACCCAGCCCTTTACCAACGGAGCCATAGGTGGTAAAAGGAAGGCGGGAATTCACGAGAAAATAATAACTATAATAACGGCCACCTCAAAACATATGCAGTATATGGGGCCGATGGAAGTGCTTCGTGTAATTTAATGTAGCAAAATAGTGAATCCGACGTATCACTCTTTAGAGGGACGTGACCGTGGACAACACTTTTCCGACAGCACAGTAATGAGCATCAGGCAAATATACCTTGCAAGTTCGATGGCTTGAGAAACAAACATTTCCCCAGCATACAGTCACATGCGTGTCCTTGCCATGTGTCATGGGCAAACCATCTCTTTCTAACGTACATTTCGTACTGGTAAGCATTATAATAAATTGCAATGACATAAAACAAATGAAAGCGTGTTATATGTAGCTCTTTTACATAGCATTCAGAGTGCTTCTACAGTTGGTGACGAGATGAAATTAGCCACAAGACAATGACAGGAGTTCTCAGCACAGCTGTAAAACTCTTGGATAAAAATAACAGACTCAAAAGGCTAAAACTGCACAAGATATATGTTGTGTACACTTTAGTTCCAAGTGCAGGCTAGAAATAGGTAAGGGAACATAAAATGCAAAAATACAGCAATGGTGACAAACAACACTGCCATCAACGTGCTGCAGCAACACAAGACCAAGAACGCGCAAGAACGGTTTAAAAAAAAAAAACAGAAAGGGCACTTTCGTGTGTGCACAAAGCAGAGGTACAACATGCCCTCAGAAATAAAGAACTCTAAAACAAAAACGACATTGTAAACACTGGCACGTAATGTCTGCATTCTGTCACCTCGGACTGCCTTCCACTCCTGCAGATCTTACGAGAGCCGAGGAAGACGTGAAACACCTTCTAGCTGTTCATCTTGGAAGTAGCATTTTCATGAAGTCTGCACTCTAAATGAAAGTGTTTAGATGGTAGGGTGTAATGCTCCTATGTTTTGGGGTGCGGTGCATGATGGACTTGCATGCCAAGCTTTTTTTTGCTCACACATTTTTTTCCTCTTTATGAAAGATATCCGCCACTTGCTTCCTGAATTTACTACTTACAAAAAGATTTGGCTTTACGTTAAATTTCCTTAAAATATATCATGATCAAAAATACTTTCCTGTCTTTTTGTCCAATACAGTCTCATCCGAGTTAGGGCTCACTTTTGCACTTTTTTTTTTTCCTTCTACAGGTTCTTAGCAAAGTAGATGGGAAGTTTCTTTTGTCCCATAAGCATATCATGGAAGCAACAAAACTACAATTATACTGGCAGAGTTAAGCGATGGCAGGTTTCTACTATAGTGCCACTGTGCAGTTCAGCTGTGCTGATTCTGCCTGGCACCAAGGAACGAACAAGCACTAACGCAGCCTCTGTTCTCTATGGATGGATCTACGAGGCAACACGTGTTGAGACTCCACGAAAATGTCATCCGCAGACAACAACACAAGAGTGTTCCCAAATCTCGTTCTCAAAAGAGGACACCGAAAGAAGCGCTTCACGAGAGAGACGGATTCACCATGGGTGCTATCTGTACTGTGTTACTTGATCAGCCCCCATATCAAGAATGCCAACTCTATTAGAAATTGCGAATACTAGGCAGAACTCTCTTCTACATGTTACTGTCGAGGAACTGTTACTGATGCATAGTTTGCTTCTGTTTATGTTTCTTTTCTTCATATGATAAGCACTTAAGTGAATTCTCACACGTCCTGTAGGCCGTGTGCTTCGTACATCTCAGCTGCCAATTTTGATAGCCCACAATGGCTGCAATAACACTGCTATACTGGTGAATGTAATACTTCTCTCTCCTGACGTGTTTAATTCAATGGCCTACAGCACAGAACAAAACAATCGCCTTTCCTACCCCACAGTAAAGGTAGGGGCAACAAAAAAAAAAAAAGAAAAAGGAGTGTACGTGTAGTGTGTATATGTTGTGTCTCCCAAACTCAGTTTGCGGCCACCTCTACAGGTTGTGGCGGTGGTTCCGCAACATCGCCATTTGCCTTCTCGACTTTGTCTTCAGGCTCAAGTTCCTTGTTCTGTGGGGGCTCGGCAATGACCTCATCGGCCTTCTTGGTGACCTCTTCAGGCTTCTTGGTGTCCTCAGTGGCAGACTCCTTCTTCTCATCGGCAGCCTTTTCTTCATCATCTCCTTCCTTCTTCTCATCCTTCTCGTCATCTGCCTTTTCACCATTTAAGTCGCCATTCACGTGGCCCTCCCCTGTAATAAAAACAAAGCAAAAAAGAGAAGAAGTGAGAAGACATCAATGCACTAGTACAGCCAAGGTTATCATCAAGATTATGAAAGGCACCCTAGAAAGTTAGCTATTATGAAACCACCTAAAATAGGCATGCAGTAGAACTTAGTAACAAACTGCATGTGCACAGCGGGTAACGGGACAACACAGAAAAAAAAAAATACATAAAAGGCAAGCACGAGTGCCCGTCACGTAATTTTTTTTGTCCATGTTGTCCCGTTACCGACTCTGCACTGCAGTTTATTACTATGATCAACCAACACACCCACCAGTGTGTCTGAACTTAATTGATTTCTAAGGTTTCACATCCCAAAACCAGCTATGATCATGAGAGATGCTATAGTGGAGGGCTACAGAAATTTTGACCACCTGGGGTTCTTTAACGTGCACTGACATTGCACAGTACATGGGCCTTAACATTTCACCTCCAACGAAATGCAGCCACCGTGGCTAGGATTCGATCCCGTGACCCTCGGGTCAGCCGCCGAGCACCATATCCACTAGACCACCGTGGCAGCACCGTGTGTCTGAACTTAGTAGGAGTGGGTAGTTGGTGTCAGCAATCTATAATTTCATTTTTTTCCATTTAGGTGGACAATGTTCAACACAGAAAAAGGACACACACAGGCGTTCTTCATCTGGATGTCAGCGTTTGTGTATGTGTCTTTCCGTATTGCAAAATGTTCACTTAGGTACAAAAAACGAAGCTACGGATGTTATTAAAAACACAGGCCATGTATGTCAGGAACCTTCAATTTCGAGCTGTATAGGGCATAACAAACACAGCACATTGTTCAGGCCACATGGCCACGCTTACTGCACCACTGGAGTCTAAATGTGCTGGAAAGGCTGTTGCAGCCATCATTTTAGACCACAAGGCACCTGACGTGAATGACATTTATAAACCACAATAAAATTTATCACACTGAAATATCGTATAATCAGGCTTTGTTGTATTCTAAAGAAAGCTTACCTTGAAATAAGTAGCTTCTAATCTTCTTCTATATAGCCAATTTATGCTGTACAGTGCATTACATATTATACCTGTCAGTGTGTTATTTAATCTTTTGAGTGTTGTTGGTTTGGAATGTATTTTAGTATGCACAATCGCCACTACACCACCCACCCAGCTTCCGGTTTTATTTGTCACTGTAAAAACATACACTTCCGTATTCTTGAATGTATTTTTCTCTATGCTGTTTTGAAAATGCACTAGGTCATCTTTCTTTCTATCTTTTTTTTTTGTAAGATTCGTGCTTGACATAAACTTTATTTTCATCTAGAACATGCAGCGAGAACAACCACAATGTGAAATCTACAAAACGAGTATTCTGTTTAACACTATACCATGACCTGCATTATCACTTGCTGGAAATTATGGCATTCCAATAAGTCACAAGCAGGCATGGTCACGTACGCATTCGAGTACCTCATTCTGCTTACGTGGCTTTTCAAAAAGGGCGCAGTAAAAGCAAGTTTAGGCAGTAATTAACGCTAGCCATGGTACAAAAATGGTAAAAGTTTTGAATGTACTGAACTGAGCCGTCTGGGATATAGCTGATGCAGCAATTTGACCAGTGGAAAAACATAGAACAAAAGCAAGACACAAAAGGTTGTCGCTGTTCCTTGCCAGACCACATGCCAATATTAGTGTTTATCCTATCTGTTGTCCTGTGTCTCCCAGTCTCACTGGTCATGTTCACATTGACATGCTTAAAACAGTAATCAAAGAATGGCCAAGTGTGCAAGTGATCGTAGTGCTTTCTCATCAGCCCGTCCACGGTGGTCTAGTGGCTACGGTACTCGGCTGCTGATCCGAGGGTCGCGGGGTCGAATCCCGGCTGTGGCGGCTGCATTTTGATGGAGGCGAAATGTCGAGGCCCGTGTGCTGTGCGATGTCAGTGCACGCTAAAGAACCCCAGGTGGTCAAAATTTCCGGAGCCCTCCACTACGGTGTCTCTCATAATCAGAGCTGGTTTTCAGACGTTAAACCCCACATAACAACAACAAGCTTTCTCATCATCAGTGGATCTCTCTGATCCCAGCAGCAATGCTTAAGTTGCTTTTTACATTAATTTTACAGTGACGCCAAAGCATACTGACAAAATCACTTGCATGCTACGCCACTGATTGTCAAGCACCAGCAAAAATGTGTACAAAAGCCACTGACCCTCGGTAGAAAGCTCTTGCTTCTTCATTTTCTTGGACTTCTTGACGACGCCCAGCTGGATCATGCTGTAGGCAGTGTCCAAGATTGACTGCTGCACGTCACGAGGCTCAATCTCGAGCACTTCACGCATGCGGGCATTGTCGTATGCGCTTGGCTTGTTCAGCTTGGACATGAGCAGCTTTGAGTTCTTATCCACCAGGCTGTTGAGCCACATCAGGAAGTATGGTGCACCAGCTGTGGAGATGCTGTAGCCTGCAATGCATAATGTAGGCCATGAAACATTTTGTGTCACACACTACAGACCGTCATGCATGAGCAGGTGCTTTACTCAGGCAAGAAATTGTGTTCACGATGGTCACCAATGATAACATTACCTCTGTGGAACACGGCAGCTGTACTTTATTAATGAGGTCTTAGAATGGCCTTTGCTAGCAATGTAACAAACACATTGGAATAAGTGTGACTGGCCTAGACAGCAACATGTCTGTATACTCCACTGCTTGTGCAACTGTCCGTAACTAATAAACGTATTATATGCATAGGTGGGCTCTTTAAATGAAGTGCCCCTTTCATGTGAGAATCCCCGTGACTTGGCAGTTCAGGCCTTGAAAGCTTCAAAGCCCAGTACTTGAGACTACAGTGAAACCTCGTTATAACGAAGTTGAAGGAGGAGCGGTAATTACTTCGTTATAACCATTAGTTCGTTATAACCAATATCAATTTCATCTATAGGAATTTCAAGGGGAATTGCGATTACTTCGTTATATCCGATAGTTCGTTATATCCGGTTTCGTTATAACGAGGTTGCACTGTATGTCCCGTGGCAACACAGAACAAAAAGCGCTACACAGACAGTGGTGTTAGTCATGCCTTCTTCCTGTTTAATTTCATGTTGTGGTTTCACATGTGCCAACACACCCAGCAAACCTTAAACCACTAGTACATTGTGTCTTCTTACTCTTCGTGTGTAGCTTTGTGGTTGTGCTTCAAACATGTAACACCAACGCACTTAGCATGCCATTCCTTTAAGGATTGCTAGTCTTAACAAAACACAGAAAGCCCTGTACATTGCCACCACATACTAGGACGTACCAGCAAGCATAAAGCAATGTGTGTAAAGTAATCTGGCATGCAGTGAATCTCACCGTGTGGCTTGAATTCCTTTGCGAGTGCTGTGGCCATCTCCTTGACAGATATGCACTGGTTAGTGACAATGTGACGGTTGTCTGCTGCTCCCGAAGCGGTCAGCGCACGTACGTGTGCCCGCGCCACGTCACGTACATCCACCACGCTGAGTGATGCCGGTGGCACAAGTGGTATCGACCGGTCCATGAAGCGCTTGATCAGCTGTATGCACATGAAGAAAAGTACACGTTCCTCAGATTCCATTGAGAATTGATTCTACTTCACAGAATTGAGTACAGTGAATGTTGTTGATACAATCGTCGCCAGAACTAGAAAATAATTCATGTCATCTGAAAATCGTATCCACCATGTGAAAATACATTTCGCCTATGGGGTGCTAGATGGGAGGAAAAAACATATTTTGCCAAAAAACGTACAAAGTGGGATTGTATCAATGAGGTTGTGCTGTATTGATTCCAAGGGTAAGCAGCACCATCACAGTAACGTGCGTGCTCTTGTTTCTTTACTGGTACTGCCTGCCTGCCTTGCAAAACTTACAATGTTAACAGTGACAAACAGCCTCATGAGGAGAAAAGCCACCCTAGTTTATTATTACAGGCACACTAAAGAGAAACACCAAATCATTTACTCTTACCTTCATGAATTCACTTATTAAACTTTCACTTATTGCATTTTTTGCCAGATATGTTAGGTACTCTGTTAGGTAAATTTGCGAAATTCGTGTGGAGTCACAAACTTCAAAATGTTTTGTTACACTCCTATTTAGCACACACATTATGGCACGAACAATGGCAGCATGCTTTTTCGAAACTTTCAGGTTTCTGTACTTGTGTTCTTTAAACGGACTGTCCACCGTCCTTTGTCGCTCTCCCAGAAAGCGCACCTTTCGGAGTGTCGCAGCGCGCAATGGTCTCTCCAGGAACTGAATAGAAATTATTAAAACATTTTTTATCTATGAAGTTGCCCCTTTTCTGCGTGTACAGACACGGCCAACAATGGTTACCACGCACGATTGTGTCGTTGTCTCCCTTGCAACCCTTTCGGGCACGGGAGACTTCTTCTCAACAGGAACACAACAGAATTTTGCGAATAGGTGCAATAATAAAGAAGTTACACGGGTTTAAGTGGCCGCTTGCATCGGTTTCGTTTTTCTCGCTCGGCCTCCCCACCCTTCTCTGCCGAGGAGAGGGTAGGCGCGGCGCAACGTCATGACTCCGCCCACTTTTGACACGTGACATGACGTGAGCAATCGACGTCATTGACGCTTGCGCTGCAGTTCCGGTTGCTCCGGCCAGCGCTCTTCCGGCGCTCACACCGGTGGGATGGCCACAGGATCTGACATAGACCTGGTTTCGACCAATCAACGAGCTGCAACTGCGCAAAGTTGTTTGCGGTAGGACGTGACGACACCTAGGATGCGAGGGCGACTGGTCAATTGTAGGAAAGAGGCACGGGAATTGTTTTTTGAAATATGGCGTCTGTGTGGCGCGCAGCGCTGTTATATTCGCAGAATGCGATTGCCACAACCTTCTCTATGATTGAGTTAGCTTGTTTGGGCGCCTTAAAAAAAAGTAGGAGCCTGTTTAGTGGCCCTTTAATAACACGGTACAGTGCACATGTACCGGTAAGAACTTAAACGTCCCAAACTGCGGCTGTCACAATCATAGCAAGCTGATGCAGCAACTTCGCTGGCACTGGCACAGGCACTCATTCCTTGGTTTTGTCTCTTTTCTTGGTTACAAAGCCTCCTCTCAATGCAAGAGTGCTGTTCTTGGCAATGTAGAGGAATCGCTTATCGACATAGTTCTCTCTGTTAACCAACATCACATTTCACATAGTACTGCATAATTTGCATGACTGCATGAGTCAACCAAGTCTTGGTAAATATCCAAGCCCTATCAGCCTACCAGTAAAGTATTACACTACCAAAATTTCCTTTGTGCCAATATTGAAGATGTTTCTAACACAGCGATTTGAGTTCAGTTAAACTTCCTTTGGCAGCATAATAAACCCTGTGTTTTTCAATTTTATAGTTTTGTTTGCTTTTAAGCTCCCATCTTACCACAAAGAAGGAAAGGAGAGAACATGAAATATTGGGCTAAACTAGAAGCTTTTTGACAACATGTGACTGATATTCTGAGAACTGCCTTGCCAGCAAGTTAGTGTCATGCACGAGCATTAAAGCAGGCAGAAACAACCACCCATACTTGTCGAACAGCGCCTGCCCTCTAGTTTAACTCCACAATCTGAGTTCGATACTAGAATGACCTGCCGGCAAAACGATACAAGCCAGGATAAATGATTCGTTGCATAAACACCAATTTTTTGTAACTGTAGCATAGAACTACTGGAAGGTGTTAACGATTCCACAGTGCTTCTTGTCTACAGTGCCAAATATATAGTCAATGTTTGAGCAAAGATTGTTGCAGACACCTCGTTTCACCAACTCAGCAGTGCCTGCAGGCACACCATGCGAATGAATAGGCTCAGCTCAGGTAGGACAGTTTTCTCAGGAACCTTAGTCATGAGAAAGACGATGCAAGAGATTTTTCCCAATTAATGCCTTCAGCTTTTCACACTATTTTTCCCCCACGTCATTGTATAACAACCACATGATTACAAATGTCACCAAAATTCAGAGTTTTTTGTGTAAACACAGATTTTCAAATCGTTTTTGCTTCCAAAATTCTGCGTGCAAGAGTACTTTTTGTATTGCATCTCTGTACTGAAGAATAACGATTCTCTATGCACCATGTTCTCCCATCTTATGAATACTGTTTCCTTTGCTTTCATTCCCGATCTCTCTCTCTTTTGTTACTGTTGTTCATTGTTTACACACATTCACTGGGATGATACTGCATGATCACCTTATGTACACCTTCCCTCCCTTCTTCATAGAAGTGTTGTGATGTCTGCAGCGTATTTTATCCTTTATATCTGTTTCTGTTTTTTACTCCAATATTGTATGACACAGTATGCTTAATTTTGTTGCAGTCTTCTTTTTCACATATAAAACCCTGTTGTGATAAAAGAAGCAAAAGCATGACAACATGCTTGGACAACACAGTCACCGGTTCTCTTTTGCCTATCCATGTTTGCTGGCTTTCCTTCTTTTGTGATGAAAACTTGCTGCAACTAAAATCTCTTCCCTTGTACAATACAATGGCTCGGTGACTGAGGCCATGTAACAAAAGAAATAAATTCAGATCTAATACAGATTAATGTTAATGTTCATACCACTTGCATTCTTCAGACAATATTAAGTGTTCAATTCCTACCAGCACACTAGTGGGCACGCCATGGGTTGTCTTCTGCAGCAGAGGTCCAATGCAAAGTCCGGGGTTGATGACCACCAGCTCGAACTTCTTTTCTTCTGCAATGTGAACAATGAGACAGGACGTAGCACATAAGTATTGTGAGTATATGCAAATCAACATGCCTACTACAAGCAGTCATACAAGTCTGAGCAACATGCCTTGTCATACATTATCGCTGCAGCCTTTACTTGGCTACAGCTTAAGGATGCTCCTGTCAGCTTCATCTAACCGACAGATGGTCCAAGGTTTCATAGAAAATTCTTAAAAGAACTGGCAACCAATTTTTAACAACCCTGTTTTTTATCGCGCAACGAAAAGCTTGCCCCCTGTACTGTTTACACCTGCAGCGGTTACTTCCAAGAGCGTGACGGTATTTCGCATGCAGAATTTTTCAATCTGAGAAACCTCTAAAAAAGGCAGAGTGCGCACTCTAGCAACATAGACAAGGGATCGCAATGCCGATAATCCGCCTCGCTTCCGGACATTGTTCTGCTTTCGCAGGAATGAGCATAGCCGTGATCAATTACCTACATATCGACCTTTTCGACTACTCTTTCAAATAAAAGGACGGTGCAATGAGTTGGCATTGTTGGACAAGCCGATCGTGTATTTGTGAGGCATTCTTTCGCATGTGCGCGCCTACGTCATGAATGGCGGGGCTCCAGCGCAGTCATTCTGGCGATAGCCGAGCCAAGCCAGGTCATCAAGATCCGAAACCACGCTTTCGCAAGTGACAGCAGAAGCGCGCAGTAGCAATGCGCGCTACAAACGAAGGGTTACGTGCACACTGTAAGTGAGAAAAAGCTTATAATATGCTTAAACAATAAAAAGCTTAAAAGTTTCATGTGGTCCAATACTAATAAACAGACAAAATATTGCGTAAATTTGTAGAAGGTCACGTATCAGACTCTGACTTTAGTTTGTATTCTTCCCGCTTGAGTTACCAAACATCAGTTTTCGCGACTTTGCATGAAGAAATAAAAACATAAACCCATGCTTAAGTAGGGAAAGTGGCGCCGTTTGAGCCAGTGCAACACACAATTGTTCCACCAGTGGGGTCATCTTTCAATCCAAGTTTCGGGTGGTTGTCTGTCCCTTTAAGTAAAAGGCACTATCTACAATTGCTTTATTTCACTGTGTGAAATGCAGTGGAAGTTGCAGACACCTTGACAACAGATTTACCTGGCAGCTCCTTGACAAAATCCCATGCAGCCTTTTCCTGAAGGGTCTTAGCCTTCGAATAGGCATCCAGGGTTGTAGACTCAGCATTGCTCCAGTCAGCTTCTGTGAAAGGTTTGCCTTCACGCTCACTCAGGGCACTTGCTGGCTGGGACTGATCTGCATAGTCGACCAAGGAAGGAATTTGCCGGCATGTATGTCTGTCCACAAGGCACAAGTGATCTTGGAAATGGCTGGCAGGCCGCTTCCAAGCTCATACTTGAAAGCCTTTCGTATATAGGAAAGGAAGCGATTGCTCATCTACTCCCGGCCCCCTTTTGTTTTGTCCTAACACCACCTGACTACTTCACTTGCCAGACACTTCTCCAGAGTACTAAATGATTTTGAAATTGCAGCGAGCTGTATATGATTCACTTATCACCATCCCTGCTCTGCTCCTGTCTAACTTCACACTGCATCATGCAGGGCCAAATAGGTTCTACTATGTTAAATGTATCATATCACATAGTTATCACAATGGCTCCTAAATAACTTAGTGGTTGTTTTCAATGCCTAGACCTGCTTATGATTCACTAGCACAAGTTTGTTGCGCCTTTGTTGCACCTTCAACAAGCAGCACAAATTTTGCTACCGTTTCTCTTGTCACAAACACCAAGAGTTCATGTACACTGAGGCAGGACACCACTTGTTTGCAAAGCTGGTGTTAAGACAGACACTTCTAATGTTGGCATGGATTTTTCTTCATCATATTACATCCACATATCCTAAACAAGAATATACAATATAGTCTGCATCAGAAGTGCCAAGAGGGCTGGTGCCAGACAGAAACGTTGACTCGAATGTTGCTTCATGTTTTTGTGTGAAAGCCTACTGCACATCTTATCCTTATTAATCATCCAACCCAAGGAAACTTCATTCGCTCTCTCTCTTGTATAAACACTCTAAAGGTACCGTGGTGTCCTATATAATTCACCATTATGCTTGCTGTTTGTCAAACCAGTTCCAGTTTCAAGACTCCCAACAGGGTGTGCATGACGCCATGGTTGTTGTTCTTGCAGTCGCTGAAACTGCTATACACCAAGCACATCCAGCCGAGAAAATGCACACAGCACTGTAGTGACTTTCCCAAGAGCAAATATTGTTGAATAGAGACCTCCTGCTACTCAACGTAATGGTTATCATCTCGGGTGCAGCATTTCAGGACAAACTTATTATCAAACTAAATTTATATTTTATAGGTGTTTCCCAAGCCTTAAACTATCTAGATGTCATCCTTTTTATGCGAGTGGTCAGCAGCATCAGCAGCATCAAACAACAAGTTCCACGAGTGTATGCTTAGAGTTTACCTACCAAAGACGGCACTGATGGAGCTGGTGAGGACAACCCTCTTGACAGTGCCCGAGTCAGCGCAAGCCTGCAGCACAGCTTTGGTACCATCGACGGCCAACTTGAGCAGATCATTGTCCTTGGACAGTGAAGAATGTGGTGTGGGGGCAGCCACATGGACCACGTATGTGCAGTCCTTCACAGCACTGCATTAAAGAACATGCTGCTCATTACGCCATGAGCACAGTATGCAATATGTGACCATAAAAAAACAAATAAAAGGTAAATTAACTTCTTCATTAAGTGTGGGAGAGCTGCCCTAGTACCCATAAAAAGTTATATGGTGTGAAATCAATACAGTAATCATGCAGTAAAATTTGAAATTTTCACAGCTGCTATAAGCATGCATGCCAGGGTATCGCTGCTCTGGCATACAGCGATACTGTATCACAGAGCAGATAAAGCGAACACATTACACTGTACAAGGGCACGCATTTGGGCTGGTTGGTTCATGATTGCATCGGCTCATCGGCTTGTGCATTGCCCCGGTTTTAAGTGACATTTTACTGGCCAGCTGTGACCACAATCTAGCAAGGAAGCTCAGCCAGACGAACACAGTTAAGGTGATGCGATACGTGGATGACCTTTTAGTATTTTACCATGCTAACTGTTCTGACTCTCAGCCTGCGGCTGCCATAATTCTTGACGTATTCCACGCTGAATTAAGTTCCTTTGACTTGACCACGGAGAATCCGTCAGACGACAAACTCCGATTTCTAGACTTGGAATTCATGTTCTCAGATAACCATGTTTGTTGGTGCTATGCTCCTCAGTCGCGCAAGGGTCTCCTTCCCTTTTCCTCGGCACACTCCAAGATTGTGAAGCGAGGCATTGCGAAAGCCTGCATGAAGGCGGCACTTGTTAGGTCTTGTTGCCACCAAGTACAGGCTAGCTTGGAATCACAAGTGTCGCGGTTGAAGCTCGCGGGTTTTCCTGAAATGCTGTTATCTAGCATTGCGGAAAGTCTCATAACGGGATTAAAGAAAAGGCAACCAGCAGTAGCACAACACCAGGACGACTCACGGAAAATGGTCGCGGTTATTCTGTATGTCCATAAGGTTTCCCATAACCTAAAAAAAGCTGTCAGCAGAGCAGGCGTTAGTCTGGTGTTCACTGCCTGTAACAAGCTAGGTAACCTGTGTCGACAGGTCAACCGTGAGTCCAAGGCCACAAAAAGTTGCAGGAAGCATAGGCAGCCTTTTCTAAAAAAGTGTTGCGACTCTGTTGTTTACAAGATCCCCCTGTCTTGTGGCCGTTTTTATATTGGGCAAACCGGCCGGTGTGTTAATATACGCATGAGTGAGCACGTGAACAAAGTTAAAAAGAAGGCCACTGATAGCCAACTATCAATACATTGCAATGAGTGCGGCTGCGAGCCATCTTTCAAAAATGTGATTTTCTTGTCCAAGTACCGGGATGAACGCACTCGTCTTGTATCAGAAGCCTATCACATCCATAGTAGTGGAGAAGCATGTGTTAGCCTACCTTCCATTTCCCTTCTTTTGAAGGAGATATCGTACCTGAGTTGCTAAATTGAAGATATGTAGTTGGATTCTGCGCATGCTGATTTTGTTGTTCATTTCGTATTGCTAGTGGCGGCACGATGATTGTTACAATAAACACATATGGTTGTTAGTCAGCGCCCGTGTCTGTGCTCTCCCTTGTCCTGTGTCCAGCGCTGTTTTTCATCTTCTTGCAAACATTACACTGCTCTCATGTATGCTAACTGTCTGTCAATTTATGATATTCTGTGGATTGGGGAATGGAGCAGCGACACAGCACATAAGTAATGAAATGTAGGAAAAAGCTGTACTTTTGTTCCCTAAGAACTGGTTGTCCTACTAAAATTTTTTTCTGCTTTCTTCCATGTACCACTTCCAATAATTCCACATTCAGTTCACCACTTGTTATGAATGCAAGAGTTAGCATCATGTTTTTTTCCTTTTACAAACATATCCAAATTACAATGAAATTTCGTCCTAAACAATAAGATTTCCATTATGTCCTAGATTTAGTACAGGCATGTACCACATGATGATAATGACAAGACAGTTTTTAAATCTATGTGAGTGGTTCTCGGACATGGATGTGTCAGGGAGCCCTTGTGGACCCCTGAAGAGGAGTGATAGGGATGTAGGCACTGTAAAATAACACAACACACAGTGGGAAAAACGTAGGAACTATACCAACTGAGGCAATGATTGTGGCTTGCAGCCACAGTTCCAGAAGCAGGTCCCACAATTTGGAAATTAGTAGGGGAGTGCAAATATGACATTTTCAACTTTAAAAAGATTTTGAATAACAAAAACCAAGTGGGAATCAAACTGAATATTTTCTCAGTTTTTCAAGCATGAATGCTACTTTAGGCTTTTGCAAAAATTTTCAACAGGAGGCAAGAAAGTAAGTTGATTTGTACAGCAGTACACAAGAAAATAGCACGTTTTACAACACTTTTGCTTGATGGTGTCATAGCTGCAGTTAACGTTGTTATAAACCAAGCATAGTACTCTACATATTCGAGGAGCAGACAATTCTTCTTTATGCAGAAAACAGCCACTCACGCCACTCACTAGATACAACAGTGATGATATGTTTTGCTCATCGCCACTGGCACACTGGCCTATAATAGCTCGTAGCCCCTTCCCACCAGTGGCGCACCGACGGGGGGGGGGGGGGGGTTCGGGGGTTGTAACCCCTCCCCCCTGAGGCCGACCTAACCACCCTCCCACTCCGTAACTGCTCCTATGTCCTAGAAGAATGTGGCGCTAATGTGTCTGCAAAACGCCGAAAAAATAATAAAATAATCATCATCACTGATGTTACTATTATTTGGCATTTTATTTACTCTTTTTTACACACGCGACAACTGTGTAATCGCATGCCCGGCCCTTCGTGGAAAATGGAACCCCCCCCCCTGGCAGAGATCCTGGGTGCACCACTGCTTCCCACTTTTACTACGCATCACCGCACGATGCTAATATATTGTGGACTATTTGCTTCACCGCAACACACTTGTGGCATGCAGAGAAGCTTCACTGCGACAAAGTTGGCTTACTTGCAATACGGAAGCAGTGTGGTAAAGCATACTAAGAGTGGGAAGAAGTCAAGCTTTCACGGGCATTATGCCCCTTAATTATATATACGTGCAAGTGCCGTGTGATTATGAGTATCAACTTGATTGCCGAGGCCCAAACACTTCACTAGCAGCTACTGAAAGCTGTCTATGACGCTTCGACCCTGAGAAACAATAGATAAAAATGTACCGGAGTTTTCTTTTTTTCTTTGGTAGGGGGGGGGGGGGGGTGCGAACATTTCGAATATTAAATGTCCCTTCCGAATTGAATCTGCACAAACTAAACTATTTGAATATAATGTTTTAATTTTCGAACATTTGCACACAATTAGGGATTAGTCAGAGCTAAATTTAGTAACAGGGGTGTGCAAACATTCGAACTGTTTTCGAATAGCGCTGCTATTCGATTCGGTTCGCACCTAACTTCTACTATTCGAAGTTCGCAATCAAGGGACACAATGTGCTATGTCCCCTGACAAGCTGCCATTCCCGCATAACAGTAGTGCATTGCGGTGAAGTTAACATTTGTGTACGGCCCATTCCTGCATGTAGCAGTCCTCGCCGCATAACATTTGCATACTGCGACGAAGTTAACTTCTGCATCTGCACAGTTCTCCGCTGGGCTGTTCTTTTACCTAGGGACATTGTGGGAGTACGCTAGTTGTACATCAAATTTGTTTTTGTCCATGTTTGATGGTACATTTTCTGTGCAATTTAACATGAAAATTTCGAGAAATATGCGAACATTATTCTAATTATATTCGATTCGACTGAAACTCAGACATTAATACTCGAATTCGCTTTGCACCCATAATTTTGCTCTTCACACAGCTGTACTTTGTAACCTGGCCTCGACAAGAACAACAAAAGGAAATGCTTCTTTCTATCTGTAATGGCAGGTTTCGCGAACCCCCCAATAATGGTTTTAAGGACTCTCATTTGCAAACCACTGATCTATGCTATTGCATTTAATAAGTGGTGGTATCAATGAGAAAGTGCGCTTTTGGGCAGCAAAAGAAAACGAGCCTGTACACAGCCACGCAGACTACGGAGAGGCGGCAGCATATACTCAACTCTTTCCAGGTGTCTTCCTTGAGCAGGTCTGCCTGCACCAGCTCGATGGGGTGCTTGGCATCGGGCACCAACTCACGCAGGAACTTGGTCTTGTCCTCCTGCTCAAGGTTGCGCACCGTGGCACGGACGCGTAGCTCACCTTCCTCCAACAGCAGCTTCACAATGTGTGAGCCCACATAGCCAGTGGCTCCCGTCACCAGCACGACTGCAACGAGAACAAAACAAGGAGTCCTCGGTCAGTAGTGGCATCACAGCCCTGCCGAGCAAACTTCACAAACTCGCAGAAGAGCTTGCTGTAAATGACATGCATCTAGTATACAACTTATTATCTCAGCCTAGTTGCCTATACATTTTCAGGTGGACGAGGCGGAGCGCCAAAAGGAAGGACCTGGTAACTTTCTTGTTTTTGTTTTTTTCGGGTTCAGATGTATGCACACTCAGCATTATGTGCTCTGCATTTTAATTTGACAACCGTAATGCCTACATAAAATAATGGGCAAAGTTATCACACCAGCCTGTGCGACAAAACCACAAAATTTGCCCCCCCCCCCCCCCACACACACACAAGTGCAAGTATGTTCCAATCTCTTGTACCATTGTATAAGTAGCCAAAAAATAAGGATGCTTTTGCCCTCAAGTTTACATATTTGCCATTCTACGCAAATGAACATGTGGAGTAATTCTGCTAAAAATAACGTAAAAAGAGCGTCCAAGTGTGAATTGGGGGTATGTGCACGTGGGGTGACATGTGTGCTGCCATTTACTCTTACGCATTGTCAAGGTCTTTAACCTAGACAAAAGAACAGAGAGAGAACACAGGAGAGGCAGGGAGGTTAAGTAGACTTCATCCAGTCTGTTACCCTCGACTGGGAGAGGGAAATGAGGTGGTAAACAAGAGAGGGAGGGAGAACAAGTACAGTCTGTTACCCTCATCTGGGAGAGGGAAATGAGGTGGTAAACAAGAGAGGGAGGGAGAACCACACACTGAGGGCAGAACAGTTAAAGCAACGTTTGTATACAACTATCCCACGGTCATGTTTCCAGACAGTATTGTTATGTTTGCGCATTCAATACCGCCAAACGACGACCGTTTAATGCAGCGCACGGAAGTACAACGGTATCAAGGCAATAACAACCGGGTTTTGAAAACCGCACTACCGCACACGACCATGCCTGCCGGCGGCACCCGCGCGTGCGCGCTAGACGACACGGAAGAGGAGAGAGAGAAAGAGAAGGGGTAACAGGCGGCAGTGGCACGTGACCACGGTGCGAAGCTGTTGTCATGGAAACATGAGGAGCAGCGGGAGGAGGGAGCTGTGGCATTGGCGGACGGCTCCTACTAGCCATGACCTTTGGGCGAGTTCACTGATCGCCGGGAAAGCGTCGCCATGGTAACCGCATGCGAGACGTCATGTGACCTCCCTCCTCCTCCTTCCTACTCTTCCTTCTTTTCTCTTCCTGCTCCTCTCCATCCAAGCTCGCCGTCCTCCTGGCGGTCTGCGCAGTGCGCGCTGCTCGTTTTTCAGTATTTCGCTAGCGCAAGTCGCAGTTTCTGCTCTAGCTCTCTCGCCGCCACCGTCCCTTCCGCTCGGTCTCGCAGCCGGCGGCATCTGTGCTCGCCGCGCACTCATCTATCGCTTCACGCCTCGCCGTGCATTCACTTTCTCGTCGGCTTCTTCGTTCCTTCGCTCATTACGCCTTGCGTTTTCCGAAGAGCCAGTACGCTTGCCGGGTCTCCCGAGCCTTCACTTGAGTCTGCGTGAAGCGGACAAAATTTGCTGAACTGCACAGACAACTTTGCCTTTGCCGCAGAGCACATTGCCAGGCGTATGGACCCTGTGCCTATTTTTTTTTATAGTTTGTACATGTACGCATACGCACCTACACGAAACACGTGCAAACAAATACGGGGGGCCGCCAGACACCCTCCTAAAATCACTAGTACACCCCTGTAGCAGCGAACCAATCGCGTTTATATGCTGCGGTTCGCTCGCTTGACGATCAACTGGGTATCGCTGCTTCTCACGCGCCCCCCTTCGATACAGTATTTCCTCACGCTCCGTTTGGCCTTCACGCGATTTACGCTCGCGTTATACTGTCGAGTCTCTCTCCATCTCCATTTTCTCGCGTTATAGCTCTCTCTTTCTCATTTTTTTGGGGCAAACGCAAGTGCGCACAGTACGAAGCTGTAAAAGACCGCCACTGCAAACAAGTACGGTGCTCGATGACTTCCAAGATGGGCGGCATAGTGCGCTTGGAGGGCGCATAATGTTCATTTCACGGGAGCGCATATATTCGGCATATGTGTCTGCCTCCCCCGCCTCTATAAGTGTGCTTTATATAAGCGCTCGACACAGTAGTGTAACTTAAAGTCCCTAGATCTTTTTTTGTTTCTAAGTAGCGATAACTACCTCCTCTCCCGGCACCCTCTCGCTCAAAGCCCGCGTCGGCAGCCATGTTCTTCCTAAACACGTGGAGCGGAGCACGCGCGCGCAGATAGCGTCGGCCGTCAACATACGCGTTCCTATAAAACATGATAGTGGACGTGCCGTATGTAAGGAAACGCCTACTGAAACGCGCAACTTTCTTTGACGTTCTCTCGCTGCAGCATTCAAGTAACAGCTTTAGGAAGAACATGGCTGCCAAAAGCAACGCCGACCAATGAGATGCGTCAGCGGCACATCAAAGCTTTGCGCTACTTGAAAAACGGAAGAAAATATCTAGGAACTTTGGTGTAACTGAGCGTGAGGCTTTAGCTAACAGATACGCTAAATCTTATCACAAGTGCTTTATTAAAGAAATTGGTATCATTTTCAATAAAATCAAACTTGCCCTAAATAAGCTACATATACTCGAGTCACCAACGCGAGAAATAAAAGATGTTCAACAGCTGTTGAACGTCACTCGCTGAATATGTTAAATTCCTATTCCTATTCCACCAACAGGAAAGGCAGGAGCGAATGCACTGACCATCATATCGCACTAAGGGCAATAGCATTCACGACACAGGCCCTATGCGAGAGCACACAAGACGCCCGCACCAAGTGGGAATGTACTGCGCGCTATATAAGCGGTGCTGGAAGGGCAAAAGGCCTGCTCTGCATGTTCGCCCTCACCTACGTATAGTTCCGGTACACGAAGAGGCCATATACCGTTCCGTCCAACTCAGCGCATTCTTCCTCCTGCTCGGCGCTCTGTACATCACGCCCCTATGTATACTATACATCGCGCCATTGTGCACACACACACACACACACACACACACACACACACACACACACACACACACACACACACACACACACACACACACACACACAGAGCACTGCGCTGCTGGTCGCCGCGTACACTCAACCCTTCCCACCGCACGCCCCCAACGCCCATGTTTTGGCACCCCGCTCTCTTGGTCACAGTGCCCTTCATCCGATAGGCGTTCTCCCTGTGCCATGGCGTACAGAGGCAAGCGCGGCGCAGGGCGAGCCACGCAAGGAGAAGCAACGTCAGCGACGCGCAGCAGCATCGGCAAACGCCGAGGCACCGTACAAACACGGGCGGGGCAATGACGACGACGACGTTTATCACGGGAAAGGAGGAGCCGGAGGATGCAGAGGAGATATACGGAAGAAGGGCGGGGATGCTCCCGCAGGGCTGCCGCAGTTTTTCGCTGTCCGCTTTCTTCTTTATTGCCAGCCGCCACCGCCGGGACGTAGCCGGCTTAAGCTCTCTCCGATTTCGGCCCCGAGTGCGCCATCGTTTGCGCCCCGATCGGTTTAAGAGCCCTGTTTACCGTCCTCCTCCCCCACTCCTTGCGAACCCCCTCTTTCGTCGGAGTGGCCCGGATCGGCTTTGGCAAGGCTGCAGCGTTCGAGCTGCTCCGGAATGGATGTTTATACACATCTCTCGATGCTATGCAGCTCCCTCCTATACACGGGCACTACTGTCTCGCGCATGCAACGTGACTGCGCGTTCGTTGAATCGCGAGAAATATTTCTTTTCTCTCTCTCTTTATCGTGATCTTCTCCGTGGACGATAAAAGCGACTGCCGCAGGCTGACGTTGTCCAGACGAAAGCCTTATCAACGGAGATTAAGAGTAGATTCGGCGTGCCGATGGAGTAAGCAGCGAAGAATGCACGCGCAGCCGCGATGAAAACAAAGATGGAGCGACAAGTGTTACGTATTGTCTTATGAAAGCTGTGTGCTAACGTCTAAGACTGGGCACACTCTGTGACGGAAAACATTGCGCGTGATTGTGCCGTTGCAAGGGTGCATTGGTGTCATGTTGAACAAATTAAAAGCCACAAAGCAGCGTAGAATGCTTGTGACATGAACTGTTCAGAGAGTCGAATACGGAGGAAGAGTTAGGTACGATAGCAAGGTACGTCGACAAAGAGGGAAAGAGAAAGAATCCCGATTACTATACACGAATGCGCCCCTTGCACTGAACCACTGATATCAGAGATACAAGCTCCAAAACTGGCGGATCTACTCGAAGCGTTTTGAAAGTTTTCGCACCGCGAGCGTGTACGCAAAGCGCTTTTCGCCACACAACACTCTTGCTTTGCAGGCAAGAGAGAGTTACAGGTGCGAAGCGGGAACAATTTGTACGGATTTCTGGGATGTTACGTAAGCTGTACAGTTGTGAGAAGGCGCTCTAGCACAGCACGGTTGCTTGACGAGTCGGTACACCTAAAAACCAAGCAGAAAGGTGCAAGGGCACATTCAGTGAAAAAAAAAAAATGATGACTGGTTTTCTTCCTTTGCTTTTTCCTTCACTGCGCATTTTGTCTGAAACAAATTTGAGCGCAGAAACGACGAGACACACGAATACAAGACGACAGAACGAGAGCCTCATCACATTGTGTCTCGTCGTTATTGAACTCAAATTTACTTCAGACTATGAACCATCTCGCCCAGCAGAGCACTTTGCGTATGTTTGTGTTTGCGCATTTTCGCATGTTACTGAGAACGAAGTTACGTGAAGAATACACACACACACACACACACATTCAAATAACCAACCCATCTAGATGATGATGTTCGGCGTTTTATGGCGCAAGGGCCAAGTGTGGCCAAAGAAGAGCGCCATGACAACCCTTCCAGAACGCAAACGAAACAAAATGCTAAATGATGCTCCCTTCACTCCTCTGATCACAAATGAATTGAGATGAAGGGGGTCTCAATAGCACACTCGCGAACACACACAAATGCTTAAAAGAAAGAAAGAAAGAAAGAAAGAAAGAAAGAAAGAAAGAAAGAAAGAAAGAAAGAAAGAAAGAAGAAAGAAAGAAAGAAAGAAAGACTAAACCAATAAAGAGAGCCATGAAGATGCAATAACCCGTCTCCACCCATGGCATCATAATCGCGCGAAAAATAAAAAAGTGCTACGTCGCGCGGCGACAGCGATGATAAGGCCGGAAAGACAAGCTGCGATCACGGGAAAGAATGAAACGAGAAAAGAAAGAAAAGAAGACGGCACGCGCAGAAACAATGAAACGCGCAGAGCGATCGAGCCGGGAAGGATGAGCAGCCGGTGACAGTTAAAGCGCCCTTCTAAAGAACGAGGCGACGGCGGGAAAGGACAAAAGGGAGCTCAAAAGAAGCGCATACACATATCTAGCGCCGAAGAAGAAGCGACGGCGGTGTGAGGGAGGGATCGCCGCAGTGAGCTGCGATCCATCACGATTCCCTACCACTTGGGCACCTTCCACTCGCTCTCTTCCCCGCCACCAGGATTGAAGGATGTGTCCGTCGTAGTTTGCTCTGCAGGGCTAGCAGGCGGCGCTAGAGGCGAGTCTCGCTCGAACAACGGGTTCCCGCCGCGCAATACGAGGCACACTGAAGCAGCAAGAGGGCGCTACTATACGAACGAACGCACCGTCCCAGTAGATGGATGGACAGGGAAAGGAAGAGAATAGGAAGTCATTGGCATGAAAGCGAGATACTAATGGCCCGAGCCGACCGGGGCACCACTGCATTGATCTCTCCCCTCCGTCAGGGGACAACGAACAACGGCGACGCTACATAGTCGACGGAAGGTTCGGCGGCTCCGAGAAACTGCACCGCCCCCTCGCGTCACTTATTCGTACTACTATAGCGGTGACACCGAAGCGGATAACAAATATTGAAGCAACCGCCACGGACTCAATAGTGGATGACCGGGGAATCCCGGCTCTACGGCTTATTAAACAATTACGACGATGCCTCGTGTCCTTGTTTACCACTCGGTGGAGCTAGAGGATTTACGACTAGGCTTTGTAGCGATCAATCGAGGACTAATATCGCGTAGGGGCGAGTGACCGACACTTTAACCATCCGGCTGGAAATGTTCGTATAGCTTTATTCAGCGTCGGATGAAAAAAAAAAAAAGCAAGGAGGAAGAGAAGAGAAGGCGAAATAGACTACAGTGTGCGTCCGGCAGTATGTTATATGATTGTCTTGTCTGTATTCAATTTCAGTAGTATACTACATTCACGCCAGAAAGCATATACTGCAGTGCCAGAACGATAACGATGGATTACGTCCATTTAACGGAGGAAAGCGGATTTTAGTTGCTTAAAGTGATGCCGCTTCGATGAAGTGACGTCGTGTGTGGGCTTGCAGGATTATACTGTGCATGTATTACCTGCTTTTGGGTTAAATGTCAGCGATAACTGTGCCCCGCGAATAAAGCTCATTATCTCTCGCGTGTATAACTGAAACATGGAAGCCACAAGGAAATGAACAACAAAAAACATGAAAGTGAATGGCAGGTCAGATCCGAAACCGCATGATTTCACGGAAAGCGTGGGGCGCTTTAGCAGTAACAAGCTACAGCAGCGGCGGATGTCCTTTGCTGCTAGCATTTCCGAGTCCCACTTGTTGCTCTTGAGTTGCATATGTATAGTGAATGGTAGCTCCAATGTATCACTATGGGACACGTGCTTTGAAAATTTCACTTTTTTTGTGTGTGTCACTGCATCTTTTCACATCAGAACTCTAGCGGCGCGCATGTTCGACGATGACCTATATGAGCCTTCCTATAGAAGCAGCATAGCTCCTTATTCTCAAAGAAATTATACCAGCACAAAACATTTCTCACTGCACTTTGCAGAGAAATCGCTGCTCGCAGTATTCTTACACGTCTTTTTCTCTTCTTTTCTCTTTTTTTTAAATCATGGAATGCATTCCGCAACTTCCTCGCGTGGCCAGGAAGAAAGATTAAAAATGAACAAAAAGAAAAGGCGTTGAGTATTGGCGCAGCAATTTTTCTCGGAAACAAGCCCGAGCGACGAAGCGAAGCGGGCTAGCTCCATTTTCATCAAAACGCCGCGTGCGGCACCCCGTTTTCGCTCGCGCATTCAAGGCCTCACGTAATGCCCTTTCGCGCGTCGACGGAAAAAGCAACCGAGGAATGACAACGAGACACAGACAAGAACACGAGGGTAACGCATTCCTTCCCTTCCTCGAGGTCTTTGTCGTGCGCGGGACACATCGAACAAAGTGGGGCGTGACACTTGACGACCCAAGAGCTTAAATAACGCGAGAGCAAGTGACGCTGCAGAACATGCATACGCAAACACAACGATCGCGTTCCATCGGTCCTCGATGCTGCTCTGGCGTGCCTCGTGAAAAGCACTTTTCGCGCGCAGTGAGCCGTGGCTGTACAACGAGCGGAAAGAGGAGGGACCTCGAACAATGAGCAAGGCACGCTGGTTGCTCCCCCCAAGAAAAAGCACGCGCGGCCTCGGCAACGAAAGCAGGCAGAAAGCTCACGGGGCGCCTTCGATCTCGACGACATCCGAAAGGGCGAAATGTTGGGGAGGGCAAGGTCGTCGTTGGGGGGTGACTCATGGGGCACTCGCACGCTGGCACCCCGATCGAGAACGACACAGGTGGTGACTCACGCCGTGCAGGGTGGCACACAGGGTTGCCCCTTCGACAAAGCCTTCTGAGGCAGGCGGCTTCGATGTACCGTTATCGCGGTCAGTGCCTCCCGGCTTCCGAAAAGAGGCAACACGTGGTCGCTTGAGGGAAAGAGGGAAGGGGGGCACGATGAAAGGTCGATCGCTCAATCCCGCTGGCCGCATATCGCAGCGCCAACCTGTGGCTAGTACACGCTGGAACGAATGCGCGTTGAAATCTGACAAGTAAAACGGGGTTTATCTTTGTAAATGAAAAGAGGGAGTCGTCGGTGATGTGCTTGGCAAGCAGCAACGGATAGACGCCGAGGCGTTCGACGGCTTCTCTATCCCTGTCTCTCTTTCTCGCCCTCTCTTTAGTGCAGACGTCATAGTTACGCTTCGCGGCATGTACCACTCCTCACGCCCTCTTTCCGCTTCATTTTCTTCCGTTTCCTTTTGTCCGTAAAAGCAAACATGCCGCATCATATACGCTGTTCCTGGCGTTCTCCGTGGATGGCACTTACCTATAAGCCGAGGTTTATCAGGCGTAACGAACACGCAAGCCCAAAATAAGTTCGAAATTATATATAGCACGTACAAAATATTATTGATAGCAGCTGTTGTTGATTATTGTTATTGATTACGAGTGCAGCTGTTGTTTTCGAGTGGTCCCCCATGACCCGTACAGCACCCTTCCGGGGTTGCTTCCCCTCCGCGAAAGAGCTCTACAGCGGAGACAGGCGGTAACTTGCATGGAGAGACAAGACAGGGCCCGTGCCGACAGACACTTCCTCGGGGGCTCGTCTCTAATCGAGATCCTTCCTTCGACGAGCTAATGCTAGGTCCGTGCCGTCGGCGTTTATCGCCGCTGTCGATTGACACGCAGGACCGTAGACACAGTGTGAGCGTCGCACGCTTTTCTTCCCGCCAACTATAGACAGAAATGCGTGGCGGGTCTCTTGACAACACGAGGGGAGAGGTGTGTAGTATAGGACCGAGCACTTCCGCTCCTCGACGGAGCGGGCAAACGCAGCACCGGCTGTCGCGTTGACAAGCGGAGAAACGACAACTTTTCTCGCGATTTCCAACTCCCCTGCTCTGCCTCGCACGCTCAATCTCTTTCCCTCACCGCGTTCCCCACGTCCGTTAGACATCGACGACAGAAAGTTCGTGTTCTTCACGCCGCACACGGCGCCGAAACTTGCCGTGTCGATATATATCACTTCCGCGGCCAACTCAAGACTAACAGCCCCAGCAGTCACGACGCAGCCCCCTGAAGTATATTGAAGAGAACCGGCTGGAACAGGGCCGCGCGGTGGTGACAAAGTACGGATGGGTCGCGATGCTCCGACTGTTACATCGTTACTCGGGGAACTGGTACTGCAGTGCCTGTCGGAAAAGCTACGGCGCCAATAATTTCTTGATAAGTTCAGCGGTAGGGGCAACAGATTCCAATAATGGAATGTAGACCGGACACTGATGCAGTGTTTTCCAGGCGGATGTTGTACAAGGAGTGATGATGTTTCCGGCAAGGTTCGTCTCAATCAGATCAGCGTGCTTGTGGCGTTGTTAAGTAGTGTCTTGCCAGTCAAGACATGTTCTCGCCCCTCACCCTGGGTCTATTTCCATTAAACGAACTCTCTAAGCCACCCCATTTCCAACACGCTTTACCATCGAACGTGGGCAATTACGCATAGTAATACATCAGAGGACATGATGAATTTCGTACTCTCTGGTGCTCGTTTTGCCGAAAGAGCAAGAACACGTTTCAAAAAATGGATACAATAAGAAAAAAATGAAGATAAATTAACGAGAAACGAAAATCCAATATTTACAAGAAAAAAAAAAAACAAGGGCGTTAGGACAAACACCGAACTGACCTACGCTTCGCTCGCCGTCGTGAAGCAATGCCCGCCAGAATGCAGCGTCGTGCCATTACATACGTATACGGCGTTCAACTCACCGCAAGGTTCATCGGACGGTTCCTTCTTTGGAGCGTATGCTGCGGCCCGTGCCGGCAATCTCCCACGTCTCCCTATACGATCGCATTACTGCAGCTCCAGCTCCCACCGTATACGTGTCCCAGCGGCTCGATCGCTCTATATCATCTTCAAGAACAAAAGGGAAGCGCCTGCATAGCGCGTGATACCGGTGCCCCTCCGTCTCTTCCATCTCATTCCGCAGCTTTCGCCCTCGGCGTCGGCGACGGCGCACAAAGGAAGACTCGAGTCCGGCGAGGGGGTATATATACCGGCGGGGCGGCTATCAAGTTCCACCTATGCCCCTTGGTCCTCACGTAATGCGTCTGCTGCTCGCTATACTTCCGTGCAGCGATTCCTCGAACTGGTGATAACCTAAATAGTTCGGTGAAATCGCGCTGCGCTATGCCAAGAGCTCGGCCCGGCAACTTCCGGCCAGGCGAAGCTCCGTTGCATGCTACTGCACATATACGCTCTGGAACCGCAAGACGAGAACTTGTACCTAAGCCCCCAGCACGATGGGGTAATACGGCAGCCAATGAAGCGTCGGCTATAGAGCTTGAAACTGCACTGCACGCATTTATCAGCTATGGACAGAACAGGGTCGTTTCTGGACACGGCATTGCAGCAAGAAACGCGACTTTTTCTTCCCCCCCCCCTCCCCCCTTTGCGTACTGCATCGACGCGATGGCACAGGCCACAAAGGCCGGCGCCATTTCGTCTCTGCCACGGAACAAGATTTTACGAGATGGCCGAATGAACGAACGAACGGTCGGTACCGCTCTTTGAGTAACACGCACGCTACGAGGACGCTGTGGCAGATATGCATTTCTTCCTAGTGAAGTATGGTAAACCCTACCGTGCATGCGTTTGGTTCGTTTAGTTGCTAAAATTGCGAAACCATTATACACCGCCAATGCAACGTAGCTTTTAGCCGCAACATATGGACCACGTCACCACTCAGCTGCTCCAAGAGCTTGTACCACAACAATGTCTCCAATAACGCAGTGAAATCGTCCGGAGTGGTACAAACTGTGCGTTCTGAGGGGGAAAAAAAAGAAAAGAAGAAACAAAAGGAAGAGGAGCCTGTAAGGTCGAGCTGTATACACTCTTAGAACGGTAACCTTTAGTTTACTTTATAGGTACACAAAAATGTGAAAATATGCTCCTTTACTAAAGGTTAGAGTGCTTTAAGCTTTAGTAAAGGAGCATATTTTGACATTTTGCGTACCTATAAAGTAAACTAAAGGTTACCGTGCTAAGAGCGTACGCGCGAATAAAAATTAACCCGCGAACTACTATACTCTAGCACGCACACCTCATGCTTATTTCTGCAAGCTATATCTTTCAGCGCACGCACTGCTGAAGTCATGCAGAGGTTGCTCAACGAACGGGTGTTTTACAACAACGCTGCCTCGGGCAGTGCACATCCATACGCCTTACCGAACGCTATGCTATCCACCAAAGTGCCGTACCCGTCTTGATGTGCGTAGGGGAGAAGCTTCCCACCCGTCACCTCCTATCCACAAAGCTCCATGTGGATATAGCGCTATAAAGCCTACAGCCACTCCGCGCTTTACACAGCAGTAAAACGGCAGCGACAAATGATATATATATATATATATATATATATATATATATATATATATATATATATATATATATATATATATATATATATATATATATATATATACGAATTGAGCCATGAAGCGAAGTCGCTATGGGGTGTAATGCGGTCGTAAAATCAAGTAGTATTTGGAGGGAGTGGATATAGCTCCATGCACTTCCCGAAATCATCTCTCAAAACACACTTTTGTTTTTAAGTCTTTGCTCACGAAGAATACATTGCCAGATTCTGCGACGACATTGAGCGGATAAGGGAGGACTACTGCTGCGTCAACGTATACAATACACACTATTAAACAAAAAGCGTAAAAAAAAAAGAGCTGCAAGTAAAGCGTGGAAGCACGAAATGAGGACACACCCAAAAATGTATATACAAGGCAACATTTCATATGCATTCAAGGTGAACACGGGCCACGCTTTTCTTCAGCGGAGAAACGTTTAATTAGCGCACGTACGCGGGGTCGTACGCATACACCTTTTCATTCTGCGTCCAGAAAACAATTAATCACGCCAGCGTTCATTAATTATTGTTTTTGCACGTTCGCTATAGAAAGATACCTCGCGATGAGACAGCAGGCGTTGGGACGCGCCGAAGACAACGAGCCTGCAGGAGCCAAGGGCATAACCACAACGAGAGAACTGTAGTAGAAGGGCCGCAGGTCTTTCAGCCTTCCATCCTCGCGTCACCTCCGCCTTCTGTGTTTCCTTTTGTTCCTTTCAGTTGCGTTGACTCCGCTACGCAGCGCGTCCGTCTTGTGTATATAGTATAAGCAGGGACCCTGGTATAAGTATACGTGGGACACCTACGAAGGGCACAGGAAGAGGCGATGAGAGCCTTCGCGTTCCTGTGCAGCGTGCGAGACGGCGCGCACCGCAATGACACCTTTCCATTGTTCACGTGCGACCAGTGCAAGAAAGTGGCTAGAGACCTTAACCACGTAAATAAACGTTCGCTTATTCGGTTAAGAGTGTGTATATATGCGTTGTTAGCTAGCTGTTATTGCGCTCAAATGACGGGAAGATGTTGTACAGAATGAAGAGCTCGCCACTTTCCTGAAAGCACGGCCGCTCGATTAGCAACGCACGATCCAGCGGCCGTGCTGAAAGTCTCGTCCAAATCTCGGGGACGCACATTAGGCTGGCGAGCAATGAAAGAGAGCTTTAGGATAGGACTTCACGTTCGAGCGTAAAGGTGTCATATAGGTGTTTTAGGAAATGTTTTGTCTCTGCAAGAGCTACCGCAACAGAATCGCACTAGGATCGTCAGCTGATCAACGCAAAGGAGCTTTGCGTGCGACTTGGGTGCGCACGCTAATTTAAAAAATATAGAGTCAGGACGATAACGCAAACAGTTGTTTCAGTGTGGCGCATGCGCAGTAGCAACAAATGCAAAGAACAGCGTGCGCAAAGATTTGTGGGTATATTATTCTAAAATTCTCTTATTCATTGACGCATTAATGTGCCGCCTCTGTGTTTTGCCTCAGAAGGGCCGTCCGGGATCACAAATACCGATTTGAATTGTCGTGCAAGGAGAAAAGAGCCCCGCCAGTAGACAGCAGATTGTAACTTAATGGAAACGCGTATCATTCACTATACGCTTGTCTGCGGAAAAATGCATGGCAAAAAAGATTATATATATATATATATATATATATATATATATATATATATATATATATATATATATATATATATCGCAGTATCGGTCCCGGGAAAGCTATTAAGACTGCCTAAGCTCAATTTCTTTCAGAAAAACATCGCGTCACTACTTATCCACAATTAACTTACAGAAGAGGAGCTGCTGCCGAAATGTTCACGGGGTAGCGGTGCGGCAGCCGCCAAGTTTTCGCATATCCTTCGCAGCAAGTTATGTGGCGGCTACTTGGCGTCCACAAAGGCAAGATTGCTTTAATGGAGACGAAGTATGCGGACTACATCGTACAACAGCGGAATGTTGTGATCGATAGCAAATGATGCGCTGCATTGACGCGCACACGAAAGATCTCCACCACGTATTTTTACATTGCTGAGAGGGCGTATATTCTTGGGATGTGCTTCAAAGAACTCTAAAAAATGATTTACCTTTAGATTCACACGGGATCAGATTTCTTTCATTTGATGATGAAGAAGGCTTCCCCCGGATTTAGTTACGTTAACGGGCCTCCACTTCCTATGGCGCGCTCGCATGGCAGGGTTTTGTTGTGAGCCTGATGCAAGGCCCGCGCGACTATATTTTCGAGAAAGTATGGTAAAATTTGTTGAATTGCAGAAAACGAAGGAACGTCAACCTGAGTGGTTGTCCAGGGTCGTAGCTTTGACAACACTTAAGGAATTCTAGATGGTGTTTTTCGAGTTGCACTGAGTCTGTTTGTTGTACATATCAGCCGAAGCTTGCTCGTGTACCGGGTATGTACTAAGAGGCAATAAAGAAAAAAAATAACGAGGGATCTCCTCCTACACACCCTGGCCTTTTCAGTGCGAAGGCAGCACCAGTGTCGATCCAGGAAAAAAAAAAATCTAGCGCACTGCGGTCGCGCCCAAGCTGTTCTGTATATGAACTTCGTGTCCGCGTGATACACATACACGAATAACCACACACACCAATACTCGCCAACTGTCAGCTTCGCAAAGTTACGCACTTCGCTAGTGAATCAAGGGAACGAGGACAACAACGCAGGCCTTACAAGAATACAGCGAAGTTCCTTTTCGGCCCTGACGAAAGCGCAGGCGTCTAGACCACGCAAGCTATACCGTGGCATCTATAGTATATTCGTGCGCGCCATAACCCGACCATACGGGGGCAAGTGCGGTTATCTCGTTGTAAGCGCTGGTGGAGCAGCAGGGCGAATGGGGTGGTTCCAGGGACCCGAACAGGTCTGACCAGTGCAAGCCCCCCCTTCTCTGTCTCTAAGGGCTGAGGAATACTACACCGCGCTCACAGGCGACGCGGGGGGAAGCGAACGGAGGGGAGCTCCGGGTCTTCGGACTGAACAGGGTCCTGCTTTGCAAGCGCGATCGGCGGCACTGTAGGCCATCTCCCGTGTGTGCTCGCATGCCTGTATTACAGCAGGACACAAATGGAGTAGGCGGCGGGATTGGATCAAGGCGAGAGGAGAGCAGACCTGAGTCATCGCGTCTCCTTTCCTCTTCTCTCGTCGTCGTCGTCTTCTTTCTCGTTTAAACTACGGCCAGATTCGTCGTCTCCTTTTTTCTTTTCTTCTTTTTTTTTTTTTTTAGGTCTCGTGCTCCTATCTACCGCTCATATCGCCGGACCCCGAGGGAGAGAGCGCGCACTTTGTATTTACACGTATACACATCTCAGCGCAGGCGACGTCCGCCCATGCAGTAAAGAAAGAACTGCCGGAGCGACCGGTTACATCCTTCCTCAAAGCGAACGGGGTGAAGGGCGAGAGGGCGACACGAGAGAACAGTGGGGGCGCAACAGCAACACCAGGGGCGTCTCGCAATATCCTTCAATCCCAAAACCGTCTCCCCCCATTTTCTTTCTTTTTTTGATATCGTTCTAGGGTCAAGGAGTCCACGTCTCTCCGAGAGTGCGATAGCCGTCCTCTTCTAGGAGAGACGGGGAGGAGGACCGCGCGGGCACGTCACACACGAACAACACAGGCGATGGTGGCACGCGCAGCACACCGACTGTGCCAGTACTGTTTCTTTTCTCTTTTCGGTTTGGTTCTTTCTTTCGGGTCACCCAGTTTTCGGGGGCAATGGAAAGAAAAGAAGAAGAAGAACCGTTATTGGAAGCAGACAACGTCCCCCCCCCGTGAGGTGGTTCACTGACGGGTGACGTACGAGACGAAATGAGATGAGATGAACAAGGAGGGCGGGAAGGAGTTTGCAGAGGAGCAGGAAAAGGAGAATACTGACAGCTTAAGAGGCACGAAAAAAAAAAGAGAGGCAAAAAAAAAATCCAAGGGGATCGCCTCTGACCGAGCAGGCGCGCGGCATGCGTACAGCGTCCGGAGAGACCCATATTAGATGCGTGCTGCAAGGCGCTGCTACATTCACGACACTCGTGCGATTGTGCTACTTCGCTATAACGTGGGTGGATGTACGACGTTGCAAGAAGGACAAGCACCTGTTCCGAATGCGATGATCGTCGGAGGGTCGGGGCAGCGTGAACGAAGATACGGCACAGCGGCCGTTTCAGTGAAAAAAAAAAAAAAAAAAAGGAAGAGAAAACTAGTCTTCATGACAAACAGCTCCAAACACCGGGAAAATATTTTGCGAGATCAGCGAAACCGAAAATAAATAAAGAAAAGAAAAACGAGTTCATGTGTCTCGTTCCTTCTTAAATCAAGCGTTACTGTCCCCCTTTCAATCTAAATGAATAAAAGTATAAGTTCTATGGGCTACAAAATTTTCGCCTGTCCCCCACCTCACTTCTCTAATAAAATAATCACGGTGTCGTATACCTGTATGCTATAAATACCAGGTGAACCAGCACACGGCGTGACGATGCCGTCTGTCCGACGCCCGCATGCAGATATCCCTTCCCTTCTCCCTCCGCCCCCCCCCCCTTTTTTTTTTTTTTCAATCGAGAAAGAGATCGCACAGTGACCCATATACGGCTGACTAGCGGTTACTCGGGGTTACACGATTCGTGTGCTGCGCACCACCTCGGGGTCAGCGCTGTCACTGCAGCGTGTGGGGACGTTCACTCGTCCGCCCTTGCTTTCCAAGTAATATCACTGATGGCGGGAAACGAGGCCATTTTTCACTCCGAGGGGCCGAGTAGCATAAGTCGCGCGATTACGGATACTGGTTCCTTACAGTGCGAATATACGTCGACTAGGTACGAGATGCTTTCATCGTTCCAGCTACGTCGGCTCATGTTTCGCACTGCCTTGGCATTCGAGCGCACAGGCTATACATGCACTTGTAAAAATAGAACTTGTAGCGAGTTAAGACGCACCAGATAAATGAGCAAAAGAGCATGATGACAACGCTGTCTCTCTCTCTCTCTTTGTCATTGTCCGGTGTCAGGCACCGAATTAAAGGATTATTTCGCTTCATTGACAATAACCACAGCAATATTGAGCTATACGAAGAAAAATACAGAGCGGTCACCAAGGCCATACCACTATGTCGCGCAAAGGAAAACCGATGAGAGCACCCTAATAAATGACCCGGCGTTTCACGATGGACTCGCACACAGCCGCCTAAGGGCAGCTGCGCACACAGGGAGCAACGCGAGGGACGTGAAAGGAGGGAGACGCGACTGACTGAAAGGAGGCACAGGTTGACGCGGATAAAAGATGTGACCGTAAGACACGGGCGGCGCTCATTTGACCAGAGGGAAGAAATCAAGGCGCAGCGGGAAACCGTGCTCCCTACGGCTTTTTGCTTCCTCGCGCTCAGCCGGCGTTCATCGCATGGACGCCATTGTACTCATGTTAGCTCGCCTCCGCGGCGACCCAAAAGCCCGTTGCGTCGCGTGCCCGCCCCAATCTTTTCAGCTCAACCTGCGCCGAGAAGGAGGAGACACGATACGCGTGACGCGAAGAGAAAGGGGGCCGCCCACCCGGACCGTATTTCGATGTCAGCGTGGGGCCCGTTGTCGCGGCACCCTCGGTCGGAACACTGGCGCTGCGGCGCTATATGGCGAGGAATTGGAAATGACACACGCCGAGGCCGGCTGGCGGTCTGGGCGGTAATTGCTCGCGACTGGGCGGCGGTGTTGCTGGAAAGAAAGGAAGTGAAAGAAAAAAAAGAAAGAGCGGGAAAGATTTGAGGTCTCAAACGGGAACTATGCCACCGACACAGGGAAGAGGGGAGGGGCAAGGGAAGAAAAAAGGAGGGAGCTTGCTGACGTGCAAGCCGGTAAAACTCCGCACGCCATTATAGTATTTGGGGAAGTGTCTTGGCCCTCCTGGTGTGCGCCGAAGGTTTGTAAGAAGTAAAAAAAAAAAAAAAGGAAAATGAGGTGGAGTGAGAGGAATACAAAGGGTACATGAATGTAAACAGCGAAGGACTGAGAGCATGCAGGCAACGATCGAAGACAAAAGCTCTGAGATGCAGGCTAATATTTTAGCCCGTATCGCACGGGCTAAAATATTAGCCCGTGCGAAACGAAAAAGCAACAAAAAGAACAAATTAGTGTCAAACAAAAAAAGAAAGTTGTAGAACTGGCCAAGAAACACAGAACAAGAAGGCGGGGTCGGTACCTCGAAAGTTTCAAAGCAGAAAAGGAAAAAAAAAAGAAGAAAACACGCTACATACACGAACACCCGCTTTTGCCTCGAGCACTCGCGTAATCCTCACAAGAGGTTTCGTGACCACGTTCCGCCTGCTCACAAGAGCAGACAAGAGGGAAAAGAGGAGAGACAAGGGACCCAGGCTCGTTAAAATCGGGGCAGGTACATATATAACGCGAAGGTGGAAAGGGCACAGTGTTGTGTATCGACCGTACAGGAAGGCCGCGGCGGAGTCGCCCGAGATGTACGCGAAGAATACGCCGCGTGCATGCCCAAGAGGGCGTGTACCGTTCCAGCAGCAGCAGCAGAGACGACGTCCGGCGAAGACGTACGCGAGCACACGCCCCCCATGCAAATAGTACACACACGCACACGGTGTTGCATGGGGAGATCGCATGCACACGCCCTGTGCTTCACGCGCGCGTCCCATATACAGCGTGCTGGTCGCCGGTATATATGTGTGCTTGTGCATGTATAGGCGCGGTGCCTTTCCATCATCCGCCGGCAGCGTCGGAACGCTCTGCAGCTTCAGACGCCGGGGATGGTCGTACGTCGTTGCTTGCCTCGTGAGCTCGCGTTTGAAGTGAAAATAAAATTCTTAGGCAGCGGAAAGAAAATAGGCGTCGATTAAGCAACCTGTGCCTTTCCCGCGAGTTGAGACAGCGTGCCGCCCTTCTGCACGTACAGTTTTAAGTGCTTCTTGCTAGAATGAATCAACGGGCAAGAGCTCGTCTTAATTGTTACATCCCTCATTGTGGTTCCGCTTTGTCAGCAGGAAATGTCGGTGTTGCATGTGAAGAAGGGGGAAAAAAAAAAGGAAGACAGAAGCTTTCATTGTCGAAGTTACCTGGATTGAATTTTCTACTCTTCAGTTGACAAAAACAAGACAACAGAAAGGCAGATGAGATCTAGCATACAGGCAGGCAGAGAAATGACGAGACAGACAAGAAGTTCTGAGATCGCCGAAATATTACTGCATAGGTAAAATTTGTTAAGGACCGTGCTAATACTGGGCTACAGCCCAGCATTGACTGGGCCTACACTGCCACTCTAACCCGAAACGGCGACTCGGCATGACGGTAACATAATAGCTCAGATCAGAACAAGAAGGCGGGGCAGTTAGGAAAAATAAAAAGAAAGAACGCGCACGATCCTTGTTAACGCCTCTCCAACACGCACACTTTTATTTTCCCACCCCGTGGGATTCCGATGTAGGCCTCCGAAAAACGAGGAACGCGCCCTGGACAGCATCCCTGCGCCATACATTCGCCGAACCGCACAAGTAAACAAAACAAGGAAAGGCAACCACAGCGGACGACAGCCGCTGGAAGTGGCTCCCGCTACGCGATTCGCCAGACGGCCGGAAAGCCATCGCTATAGAAATTCGGCGCCGCGTCAGTCTTCCTCCCGAAAGGCTTCGACGGAAGGCAATCCAGATGCCCGCTGAGACATACTGCCAACACGACGGGAGAAATGACGGCGGCGGCGGACCGTCGAAGAAAACAGTGCAGGCGTGACAAGGGGACCGAGGCGCCGGAGCCTGCGAGCCCCAGGGATTCCGAAGCGGGCCTCATCCAGATCCACGTTTTCATTCTTCGCGTACACACACACACACTCACTTGCCCTCGCACATAAACATGTGCACCCCCCTCCAGCCTTCTCACTCACTTTCAATGTACGAACACGTACGCGTGATACAGATGGCCTTCTACGTACCAGCCTCGCCCGGACGGGACAGCATGTTGAACGGGCGAAAGCCGATTCCTCAAGCAGAAGACGTGCAGCTTTCGGTCTTGGCGACGACGATGCTGCTGTCTTTCCTTTCCGTTGGATGCTCCGAGGAGACAAGATCCCGCGAGAAGCACACAATGCACACGCGCGCACAGGGCACTGGATGCCTTACAGAAGGATCGGAGCCGCAGACCAGTACGTTCCGTCAGCACTGGAGACCGCGCGTGCACTGGCAGTCAGTGCGAGCGAGCGCGCTACACAAGTCGGCGAAGGGAACGTCCGCAGGGAGGAGAGAAGGGCGCTGGCAGGAGGGAGAATCTTACGTCGCCGAGCGTGGGCACGAGTAGCAAAAAAGCCACGGCGAGGCGAGCAGTCAATGACCGCAGGCAAAGGCGCTTGTTTCCGCTGGGAGGGGGGGTCCTCGCAGAGCGGCAGAAGCAAGTAGAAACCGAGCACCGAGAAAGCACGCGAGGCTGCGGCTCGCTGACGAAAGCCACAACACCGCCGCTGCAACAGCCGCCCCGCTGCAGCGAAAGCCAGTCAGTCAGTCAAGGGGGGATGTCCCGTCCAACGCGATCTGGGCACTGGGTGGTGTGGCGGCGGCAGCAGCAACCAGCGTCCGTCCGATGCCCACCACCGCCGACACCCTTTCGTCGACAACTCCCCCCTCCCCTTTCATTCTCCTCCTCTTCTTTCGGAGGCCCGCCGTCTCGTCTCCTTTGGGAACCCGTTACGCCGGGTCCGCGCCAGTTTATTTATCGGAGGTTGGGAGGGGGACAGCATCCGAAGAGACATTTCCAGAGATGAGAAGGGGAGGGAGGGGCAGGAGAGTCGCCTCCCCTGGTAGTCCCCTCTTCTTGCCCCCCTTCAACAAACTCTCCCCCTATTTTGAAGAGGATGCAGATCAAGGAGCTTCGCAACGGCGGCAACGACGCATACGCGAGCAGGCACTGGCGGCGGCCAGCGCAGATGCGAGGGCCCGGTGTATACTGCGGTACTCTACGCTGGGGAAGGGCGACCCCCCTCCCTCTCGTGTTGCCGCTGCCCTTGACGCGCGGCACGTACCGATCACGATGCCTCAGCTCTTGTCCCTACTTCTCCACCACCATCCTGCGCTATTCCTCCTTTTCGCCTCTTCATTCACTCTAGCCTCGTATTCCTAATACTTACGAGCATGTACCCAGCGAACGCGCGTGCAAGCGATCTCGGCGATTTCGACGGCGGTGGCGACGCGACGCGCGTGGGGAAGGGAGGGGGGGGGGCGAGGGAAAGGGACCAGATTGGCGGCGCCCGGGAACAGCACAGGCGGCATCAGCCGGTCAGGCAGGCGGTCTCGTCCAGGTTCGCGCGCATTATATTCGGGTCAGCGACGGGTGGCGAAGTGCGCGACACGAAGGACGCGAGAGATAGCATGCCACGTCACCGCGTGCATTACTCCTATACTACTCCTCTTCTTCCCTTTTTTTTTTTCTTTTTTCCGTGTACGATACAGTGCTCCTTTTTTCAAAGCACAGCAGGACCGGTATTTTGAAGGGCTGGTAACGGAGCATTCGAGCTTGCAAGGACCCGATAACGATCGGCGATATCTGGATTGACGGATGCGCAAGAAACGTGCCGTCCTCCAAACTGCGTGCGTGCATCCATGATAAGCCGTGAAAAGGCGAGGAAGAGAGAGAGAGAAAAAAAGGAGGGATGGGGAGGGGGGCGTACAGTGGCACTTGGGAGCACGATTCGACGAAGCGCACGATTCGACCAAGCGATGTAGTTAACAGATTGGCCGCCCCGAGCGGGTGCATCTCGCCCGCCCCGCAACACGTCCGCCGAAGAAGAGGGCGCGCGGTTTTTGATTCGACTCTCTATACGGCGGCCCGGTCCATCGACTCTTCTTCGACGTGTTTTCTTTATCATTCTTCGTCCTTTCAAGTCCGACGGCCTAAAACGAGGAAAGAACTCGAAACAGTATAACAATGCAGGTCGAGTGGAAAGGGCGGCGAAGAAGAACCCGTTCGTGACTGCACAGCCTGCGATGCTGCGCGATCCTGGCACACGGACCCCGTAAAGAAGAATAAAGTCGGCGCGTATATATGCAGACATCGATTTGTATAGAGCACGCAGACGCGCGCAGAGAGGAATGCACTCGCCAAGAACGGGCGGGGGCCGGGCCGGCCGCCTTGCGGAGGCAGCGAGAATCGATGAGAAAGAATAAGACGTTGAAACGGCGAGTCTGGCATCCCGTTGTATCGCTGGCCATATATAGTCGTGCACGAGTCATTGAGCACCTTCGAGGTCGCGGTACGCAGTGCGCGCTGTCGAAATGCGCATTTGATATGCACATATAAAACGTCGCGAGTCGCCGGGCGAGCTTGTCTGAGTCGATTGTTAGAAGCGTACTGTACACCAGTCAGCCCAGCCATGAAGTTCTGGCACGTTTACTGAAGATGGGCACGCTTCAGCTAGGAAAAAGAAACAGATCTCCTACTTCCCTCAGCATGAAATGGAGGAACGTTTCGGTACGGCAGCCGGTGTGCATGATAAAGCTCACGAACGAGGAATTCGAACAGGAGGCGTTTTAGGAGCTGTTGAAGGCGCGTGCATATGGTAGCCTACACGTCCCTCGGGGCTGCTTAAAACGCGTCCTCCAGAAATGGAATAGCCGACAATCGGTATCAAATAAACGGGACTGATGTTCATCTAAGGGACACAGCTAGACGTCGTGGCCAATAGTTGTGATACGGCGGAGGGGGAATGAAAAGAAAGAAAAAATGGATATTACAAGACGAACTTGAGTGGCGCCTAAGCTTACAAGATTACTTCTACTGACATAGTTAAGCAACGTTTGCTGGCAGGCTAGTTGGTAAAGTTCGTAAGCATAACAGCGCAAATAGGTAACAAGAGAAAACTGAGAAAACACAGGACCACCTCTGTGTTGCGTCCTGTGTCTGATGGAGCAGTGCCACAGGGCAGCACACACATGACAACACTCTATCATGTGTCTTCTTAATTTTTTTCTTGTTACGTGTTTGTGATGTTATACGCTTCGCTGACATGTATCTGCGGGGATAGGCGTCATGAAACGGGATACGAGGTGTGCCGGCGCGTCCTTCACCGCTCCGAGCTCTGTGTACGCTGCTCGAGGCTGCGCGATCTTCACACCACATGACATAAGAGGGCTGGCATCGGCAGGCTGCCTTGGCACGCTTCCACGGCCGGCCACTGTCCGAGGATGCTATCTTGGGCCCCCGGACTGACCCTAGCCGCGGCTTAATAAAGATCGCGTTGCGTGTTTTCAACCTAAACAGTCACGGTTCAAGCGCCCGAAGGAGAGCCGTATGACCAAAGTGTGCTTCACGCATGACCGCCCGATTTTCGCTCGCCCTGACACACATTCTCGCCAAACATCGTTCAAAGTAATTATGTACCGATGCCAATCTCAGCGATCTTACGTGACGGACGATTATACACAAGCCTGGTGGGCTGCATGAAATGTAAATGCAGGAGAATCGAAATTTCCGCATATTAAACCACGATTTCCTGTATTAGTGATGCCGCACAGAGTAATTTTCCTTTTATAAGTTAAGCGACAGATATGTTATCTCAAGTGGGAAGAAATGTTCTAAGTGATACCTTCAGCAAACGGTTCTGCTTGTCATCCAAGCCTTCTTTCCTTATCACTATCGAATACGGGCCAAATGACAATTTATAAACTGCCAAAACGGCAATACTTCTGCTTGCCTCCTACACACTGCTCCAAAAGTGACATAGCCGGTACATATGGCACTTTCGACGACCAGCTCGAAAACTGGTCTCTCAAAAGTGCTTGCCAAATCAAGCTTCTCCGTGATAACACTTCATATGCGGGGAAGCCTACCTAAAGCATTACTTCCGTTAACAGAACTTGTTCCCCTCAAAAGTGCTCGCCAAAGCAAGCTTCTCTGTAATAAAGCTTTATGTGTGGGGAAGCCTACTTCAAGGATAATTTTCATCAACAGGACTTCCTCCCTTAGGAGTACTTGCCAAAGTAAGCTTCTCCCTGATAACATTGCATGTGTGGGGAAGCCTGCTTTAAACATATCTTAATTGCCTTCCTATACTATGGGAGTATACACGTGTCACTGACCATGTTTGCCTCTATAATAACCGAGAACATCGGTGTGGCGTAAGAAAGCTTCGTTTAGACTAATCACGTAATTCATACTTTCTCACAGATTCCTGGGGACGTCCCTCAAGTCACCGCACCTTCGAACCATCGAATGGCCGCGGCATCTAATAAGAACGACTCACAACGGCTCATGTGTCACGAAGACAGCATGACGGCAGTAGTTTAACGAGCCTGGAGGAAGGACGCAACCGCTGTCGCCTGTGGAGTAACAACAGAATACTTTCAGACCTGACAGGCACAATAAAAGTCCGACCAATTCTATCCCACTGAATTATCCGCCAGTATACACTCAAGTTAATTGGTACGACGTCCTCATCAAACGTTCACGAAGGATTCTGCTGATGGGTCACTGTGTCATGCGCACCGTTACAAGAAAATCTATGCAGAAAGAAAAAAGGGGCAGCCACGGACATGCAGGCACGCGGAAAGAAGGAGCTCGTAAACGAAAGGCACTCAGCAAATTGCGTGCGTGTTTGCATAAGAATTCCATCCAGCAGAAGCAAGCAAAGAGGAACGAAAAGGCTGAGCACGCCAGCAGCTGAAAAATCCGTCTGACGCGTGCTTCCATACGTCGCTTCTCGGCACTCGGCAATGGACAAGCGAACCTCCGAACAGAAGAACTATAGGAGTGAAGGTATAACGTTCGCAGACTGGCGCATATAATGTGAACAAGAACAAAAGGAGCTGTGAAAGAAGATGAAGTATGCTGAGCGCACACACACAGCGCCAAGCGATATAGCAGAAGTTGTCGCGAAGTGCGCATGCTTCTTTAAGCTGCTACACGAGCCGCAGCCCTCCTCTCATTTGCACTGCACGGCCACGGGCTTAAGAGCACGGCCGTCACCGCGGCCGTTTCGACAGAGAACGGGGACGGCGGCCAGAGGGAAGGCCATTCCTCGAAACGCGGGGCGGGCGTTATGGAGTCCGACAATTACCATAAAAGCCGTCTCCGATGTGGTGGGGTGTGTGTATATATATCCACGGGCTAACTGGCCGTTACGATAACAGCCGTATAACGGGAGCTGGCAATGCACCCTGGCTGCCGGGAGGTCGATCGAACTGCACTGGACGAACGCTGGAGGTAGAAGGGGGGCGGTGGGTGAGGGTTGCGAAATCGACTGAAGGGCAAGAGAACCGCACAGCCCGTTATCAGGAGGGCCGGCAGTTTCGGCGGTGTTGCGCAAAGCCGACGATAGGCGGCGCCGCTTTTAATTTCCGGGCTGCCGACTCTTCCCCGACTGCGGCGCCAGAGCCTTCCATTGGACATGCTACCTCGTTAATCGGTACGGGACACTTCGTTGCGCAGGCAGCCGAGACGGTAATGCGAAGCAAACGCTCATGAAACGCGAATCAACGTACGCCCAGGCGAGCGTTAGCAGGACGTTATCGCGGTCACTCGACAATGAACGGCCAAACAGGGTGCGCGCCCACAGCCGCTAACATGAGGGGACGATCGCGTGCGCGTCTTCTACATGTGTAGAGTCTGAAACGCTCTAATGAACCATTGTTTAAGGTTCGTCCTGAACCGTCGAATGTCTCCACACGTGAATACGTGCCTTGTTCCAATTTCGATTATAGTTGTCCACGAAGCAATGTCTTGCATTGTCTCATATATGGCTGTTTTCGGACATTGATCTCTTAATTCGGCACGCGTGGACAAATTTTACGCAACAATGCTTAATTTTAAGGCTGTGCAAGGTCTCGTTTTAGAATCGTACAAAACGACGAAATGCGCGCGTCTACACCGCGAACATGGCTCAAGCGCAAAAGCTGAGCCCCGTCCGCAACGTGCAGAGTTCCCGCGTGTCTTTGTCATATCAACACACAAGGCGAGCTTCGAGATTTCAAACCTGTGAAGCAATTTCGGGGCTGAGACGGACAATTGTTGTCCCGTGGTCGGCCGCTGATGAGGGTAAGGCCTTTGTGTAGTCGTTTTACCGGCCACTCAAGCTCCTTGTCCTTCGTTTTGACATCGAAAAGAAAGAAATGCAGACAAAAAAGAAAAAAGACGAAGAGGTATAGGGTGGGCGACTATACGTGGAGGCTGCAGCAGTCGTCAACTCAGTGGCGCAATAAGCAGAAAGTAACGGCGTTTTTTTCAAGGTCTGTCAATGAAGCGCGCGTTCTGAAAGGGACGTGGAGAAAAAAAAAAGAAAAAGAAAAAAGGCCGAGTCTTTTTTTAGCCCTCGTCGGAGAAGCCATTGACATTGACTCTGGCGGGCCCGCCACCCGCCTGGGCGGCCCAGCTTCTGGCAGAAGCGGGAGTGCAGCCACGTTCCGAATGAGCTCTCTTTTCATCGCTTATTACCGACTCATGGAGCCAGCGACCCTGACTGGATCCGCTGCAAAAAGAACGAGGGGGCCCTGCAACCCGCCCTCCAAACAAACGGAGGGCCCGCGCACCATCGGGCCGCCTCCGATGGAACGGAAGGCCGAAAGCCCCGTAATTGCTCGAATGATCTCGAGTGGTTTATATACCGACTTAGAGAACCACCGGTACGGTAAACCTTTCGTGCATTGACATTTACAGTGCTTCGTAAACGGTGGCTCGTCGTGTATTATTGGCAGCAGGGGAAAGAACAAAAAAAAAAAAAAAGAAAGGAGAAACGGAATGCAGACGCTTTACTTTAAAAATAAGAAACGCCAGTTGCGACCTGCAGTCAGTATGCCGTTAGCAGGTGAGCGGCCTGGTTCTTTGCTTTTTCTTTCCTTTCTTTTCTTTTTCTTTTTGTATACACTGACATGGCAAATGTGCATACAACTAAATTAGAAACCACGCATAGTCTAAACATTACTAGGAGGAGAAAAGACCATCAAGAAGCGCCTACAGTGACATAGGCCTTCCACAGTTGAATGAGTATTTTTACGTCGTTACCTTTACAGGATTTAGAATGGCAGAGAGAGAAAGATGGAACATTTATTGAAATCATGGACGACCACAGGGTAATGAAGACTTACGCTTTCGAACTGTAAATATCGCCCTGTCATTACAAGTCCAAACTCCCTTTTCAAGCTGAAAAATCAGGTTTTAGTTCTGGTCTCTTCTTTCTCTAGATGGAGGTAACTGATGCAGTGAAGCTCAGCCCCCGCACCACATCCTCCTGTACGAACACTCTGACGTTCCATTTCAAATTTTCTTCCGGCAGGGGAAGAACATAAATAAGACCCATCGCGAAGACGTTTTCCCAATAAACTTCTCCAGCGAAGACTCATCACAGAAGGTAACTCCGGGAGGGGATGTCATGTCTGCTTGCGCGTCCTGCTTGTCTATCTGTTCTGCGAGTGCCTCAGAGTCAACTGGCCTCTCTCACGCAATTCGGGTTCGCTGGGGCACGGTATGTCCACGACAATAACGAGTTGAAAAACAAGGAAAGAGGGTCGGCAGCGGGCATCCTTTAGGGCGGAAGAAACGCAAAAGCGCTGCCACAAAGCTCGCAGACATGGGACGGACTGAAAAGACAGCGGCAGGCCTGCTGTACAACGACAGGATTTCAACATTAGCGGCCGTGTGTCAAAGTTCGAGCGAGCTCAGGGGGCCTGCTCCGGCGCGCATGCGCAGAACTTCTCGGCGGGGGAGACGACGTATAGTCACAGCAGGCAGACTTGCCTTTGAACGGTTCCAGACAAAAAAAGAAACACAGCCCGATTTCTAGGCCAAAGGGTCGTCTACATTCGTTTACCCATCTTTGTGAGAAGTACCTCCTGACCCGCTTTTTGCATATGCGTTGTTACAAAGATTGCCACAAATGACCAGCACAGCCGCGTGCAGCGCGTGGGAGTATTGCGTCGCTCCGAAGTGCCCCGACCCTCGTCTCCTCGCCTATGGACGTGGCAAGCACTTGCGAACGTATTCGAAACGTTGTCCTTCTGTGCCGATTTCCATGTGCTAAAGAAAGATCGAGCGAAGCGATGGAGATTAGTGACAAGCCTTTACGTTTGAGGCTTTAAGAATTAGAGCGCGAATACATTTCTCAGTCTCGTCGTCTACAACCTAACTTGCGTTAAGACGGGCGTAAAAACACAACTGGACAAATTTGAAGCAGAAAAAGGAAAGCAGCGCGAGTACACCGAACTGGCCCCCTGCCCCTCTAGTAAAACGCATATGCCTTAGCAAATATCCGCGAATATTTTTTGACAGAATTTTATTTCTCCTGTGATTTAACTCTCAACGTGCGCAAACGACAATTAAAGCTGCCCGTTAACTCTACAGTCGCCCAATGCAACAACTTCAAGTTACCTTAAATATTATCTTAATAACCAGTTAGAAGTGAAGCACACGTCTAATCAAAATTTAGAATGTAAATACACGGCCTTTAATGTCGCTGAGGGGACCCGTGAGTTGTTGCGCGCACTTTCACTGGAGCCGCGACGTTGCCCAGATTATGATTCTCTTAATACGATCACGAACCAGATGCACCTCTTTCCTGCGAAACACGAACTCGTTCCTCTCAGCGTATACCACGTGCGTCCACCAACACAAGCATGTATACTCATCGATACCTACAAGGCATAGTACATCCGAACGGCAATACGAGTTCCACGAAGGGATGGTACCAGTGGCGTACATATTCGGGCCAAGGGCCTCAAAACTGCGCCGCGTTTTCAGCAGCGCTAGCTCTCTCTCTCTCTCTCCTCTCTCTGAGAGACAAGTGAGGGAGGAAGAACACCGGGTCGCGGCTCGTTTGGGCCCAGACAGACGGAGTGACAGGAGCCCGTTCCAGAGGAGCGGGATGCCCGCCGCCGCCGTTCCACGCTGCAACGCTCTCCATTCGCAGCAGCGTTCACGAGCGCCGCATACGCCTACACGATGCTCGGCGGGGAAACAGCAGCCGCGCGTTATATGCAACTCGGCCCGGCGCAACGAAGAATAAAGAAGAGGAAGAAGACGGGGAGCGATAACGTCTAGCCCCGTATAGGACGGCGGCCGCTCTATTTCGGGAATCGCCGGGGGTCGAAGGGCACGCCGCCGAAGAAGCGACGCCCTGTGCACAGCCTCCCCGCCGCCGTACGGCATATAAGATACGTGCCTCGGCGCTTCAATGCGCGCTGTCGCACGGCTGCTCTTTCGATACTTTGCCTGCCTGTCTCCCTTCGCATATATGTACAGTACGTACTAGACGTATAGAGCACGGTGACGCCGTGACGCTGTACTGCCTGCGCCGTGGCTTCTCGCCGAGGGTGCGAGGAGAGGAGGAGGAGGCGGCGGTTCAGCCTCGCGAGACGAGGCACCCGTGACCTGTCTCGTCACGTGCCGGTGAAGAGTAAAGGCGCGACGTCAAGGACAGCCGCGGCCGCTGATACACACCGGCTCTGTGCACCGTTGCACGCGCATGTACTGCGGATACGGTGTGCGTGTGTTTGTCTGAGACATACTTCGCCGGCACCCTTTCTTTTTTGTGTGTGTGTGTACTATAAGAGTTCCTTTTTTATTCTCTCGAGACGTTGTTCCCGTTACGTTTCTGGCACCGAAACACTTGTGCGACGGCGCCGTGCCAAGTACAAGAAATACATGCCTGGGTTGTTTGTTATACGCATGCTGGGTGCTTGTAGTACGTATACGCTTGTGTTTTCTTTGAACAAACAGCATTTAATATAGGCGTACTGTACACGTCGCACGCCCTTCACGCGCCACCTGTGCCTTCTGATATTATTCCGTGCCGACTGGCAACTTCGCGTACCGGTCATGTATTACGCAACTTTCCTTTCTGGCACATATGTCCTTGTGTGGTTTCCCCTGTTGCTTTTGCCGGAGCAGTGCTCTGCGAGCGTACATGCTGTACATTTCTATTTCCCGTACCACAAATACAGCGCACGCGTCTTTCTTTCAATCGCAAGGCGAGTGGGTGCCTTTGGATTTTGCGTATACGTTAAATCGAAACACGTTGCTTTCTTTATTCGTTCTTACTTTACGTTGCCGAAGTCCGCGTGTTTAGGGAGTGTCACTGAGAGTGGCCATTAAAAATATATAATGAGTGACCTTTTATATAACACTCCCAACGTGTGAATTCAAGGTGCCCCGGAGAAGACGTGGAGCCGGATGAACAAATTCTAATTTGAACCGTGCACGCAGGGCTATTCATTGAATAGTGACGTAGGAGTAAGACACGTAGGGGTAAGGACAGGAAAGAGATATAGGAAAGATAGACAGAGAGAGAAGGAGAGAAAGAAGTAGCTGTGTGTGTGTGTGTGTGTGTGTGTGTGTGTGTGTGTGTGTGTGTGTGTGTGTGTGTGTGTGTGTGTGTGTGTGTGTGTGTGTGTGTGTGTGTGTGTTCAACGCTGTACAGTCACGTCACCACGAAATTCGAAACATTTGATGGTTACATCCGAAGGAACTTCCACAAACCATGCGTCTGCGTAAACCATTACAACAGCATACCCAGCCACCCTACGTATACACTTTGCGGCAACAAAAAAGGGAACGCACCCCACGGAGCAGGCTATGGTAAGATACGCCGGAATTGTTGCATACGTTTTGAGTCAGAACACCACTCGATCGGAGCTAACGTGCCGGCAGAATCGTTTCTTGGACCTGCAGCTTTGTGCGCCTATTCATACGTAACTAATATTTGATCAGCCTTACACAATGATTTCACTTGATGCAGCCTGCCAGAGAAGCGAAACCTCGTTTATTCGATCCCGCTTGATAGGTTCTGCGGATAATACGTTTTTCCCCGGCTAACACCCCAGGGGCGCAGTGTATGTATTGTCGCGGTACAACGCGAACAAGAGACAACACGTTGCAACAAGACAACGAAAACAGCGTGTTGAAGCCACCAGACCCGAAAACGGGTCTTCGTCTTCTTCGTTCTCGAATTCCCCCTTGACCCACTACCCGGAGTTTATAAGCAGGCGTATAGTCATCGCCGTCTTTATGTCTAGAAAGAATGCACGCGTCAATCTTCATGCGGTTGATGTCCACTGTCTGTCTGTTGCTTCCTCCTTCGCACAGCTGATCCTATTCTCGCGTGGCAAAGTTTCATTTTCGTGGTTACTGCAAATGTCGTGTCAACGAAATTCCACATATATGTGATTGGCTCCCATGCATACAGGGTAGGTATAACCTTTGGCTGTACCCTGCTAAGTGGAGCGTGTATATATGTCTCCACGTAACACGCTCTCACTTTCGCCCCAAAGACAAGGCTCTCTGCTTCCCGTCTTGCCCTTCAACACCCCTGTCTCGTTTTATTTCTCGCGCTCTTGTGTATTCCTTGCGGCTGTCACTTTCACGTGCATGTGGGATACACGTGCAGCGGGAAGACGAGAGCGAGCGCCAGCGCGACGTCTGTCGGCGACGCGCCGTCGAGCATGCTAAATCGATTCGGGGGTCCACGCAGCAGGCTATATACATGCAGGCCTTGTCTCTCTCTCTTCTTCCTTCAAGACAGGGCGGGGTGGTGCACGGAAGTCGCGCCACGACTGCTCCAAATAGACGGCAACCGCCGTAACCGCGCGGGGCGTTGTTGGTTGCCTCCGGCACGGGCAACACTCATACACACACACACACACTAACGCACACACACCCGCGAGGCGTTGCACAGGGCGCATGCGGTTCTTCACAGACAGGAAACGTCGTTTCGCGCATCTCTCTCGCGTGGATTCTTCCCTCCGCGTGCACACTATCCTCTCTCTCTCTCTCTTCACCATTATTCTGAGAATGGGAAGAAAGAAAGAAAGAAAGAAAGAAAGAAAGAAAGAAAGAAAGAAAGAAAGAAAGAAAGAAAGAAAGAAAGAAAGAAAGGATATGTGCATTGCGCACAGACAAGACAATGCTACGACTGCATGTCTCGTTTTGCTACGCCGTATCCCTCCTGTCTCGCGTATTTTCATTTCACCCCAACCGGAGAGAGTGACAAGGGTGAAGGAGTGGGAGGGAGGGGGGAGGGGAAGCGGGCTTGGCACGCTTAAAACGGCTGTGGGATTCTCTCTCAGCAGGACTCTTCAGTAGACCGACTGCAGCGTGCTGCCGATCAACACATCTGCATGCAAGATACGCCGTTCGGCATGGCGAACTAGGCGAAAGCGTATATGTATATGTACACGGCACAGCTTGCGGTGAACTGCGTGGTCTTTTGTCAACCGACCCGGAGAGGATAATTAGCTAGGAGGAGGATAGGGGCGTCGTCGAGAATACCCCGAAATCACGAGCTCACATGTAGTTCCAGCTAAGAGTCAGCGCCCTCGCGCTCTGTAGTGTACTAGAATATAGTACGTTACAGCACAACCAAGCGACTGGTAGAAAGACAACAGCAATGGCCCTCAGTTTTCTTTTTCTTCTTTTAATCTTTCTCCCTCAGATCCGGCGCAAGGCAAAGGGCGCCCAAGCGCGCAACAGCGCTCCAAAGCGCACTCATGCCGGAAAATGCAACCGCTATTAGAATACCGAGAGGATATGGAAAGTTCGAAAGTGACGGATAGATCGGTACAAATACCAATGTCGCCGTGCAAGTGCTGAAAGAAAGGTCCGTCAAGTTTACGAAGTCCATTAAAAGCCCGTCCGTCAAAATTACGGGACGAACGAAACGAATAATAAATTACCGCCTCCGAAACACCCGCTCTCTATCTTCCCTCACACTCTATCTCACTCAGTCTCCCTCAAGACACTCTCTATGAACCAAGAAGCGCGGAGGCGACGACGACTTGAAAGAACGGCGGCCTCATTACGATGGACGCGTGTACGCACGATGAGCTCTCGAGACAGGAGTACGGTACGCGCTCCTCCGTGACGGGAGCGGGAGACGACGGTGCATTTACCGGTTGCCGCCGCCAAAGGACTCGTCTCTCGCCAGCAGAGAGAAGCCCGCCGTCATTAATTACACGGTGACGGCGGCACCGGCCCCACGTACACCCAATCGCGTTGGCTCCGCGCGGCCATGCGCCGCGCGAAGTTTGGCATACACGATACGCCTACGAGATGAACCAGCGTGAAGATGGGAGGAATTGGATGACGTGTGTCCGCTGTACAGCGACCGTTCCGAGCGTCGAGGAACGCTAGATTAAAACGGGCCCATGGGAACTCGCCGCTAACTGGCTTTTGTATATAGTAAACGGTGCTATAGGAAGGAACTGTGTGTTATAATGGGAAGTGCGCACTTCACTTCGCGCGACCAGAGAGACCTCATGCTAACGGGTTCTGTGCAGAATCGGCAAACACCGTGCGACGTTCATGCGAGAAATTTACCAGAGATGTGTTGCCTAAGTGCAGGCTTATATTGCAGGGGATGCTAAGCCAAGGAGAAAATGAAAAATCGGAAAAAAAAAACACCGCTTGCTTATTGCTTGCTAAGACAGACGGAGGAAGCTATTACGCATTACCACATTCTGGCGTCGGTTGATTTATTTCATCTAGAAGTTCATTCGACAAAACGCGAATATAAAGGTTAATCAATATTCAACCAAGTGTGACGCATACGTGCATAATCCCGGGCGGAGGAATGCCGGTGGGTGTACTGTCGTTAGCCATGACGTAAATGACAAGCATATATGTCATGTTATTGACGTGACGTCCCATGAGTCATGTTCATCATGCATTCGCGCTCTGCCACATGCCAATTTTTACACGTACAAGCCTGCGACAAAAGCACGCCACTGCTCTAATGTGTTTCTTGGCCCGCGTACACACCGCTGTTTACAACGTCGACAGCGGTGTATACACGCGACAAGGCGCAGCCCAAGGGATCGGAAGCTCGCCTATCTCTTTTGATGCATGTCCTTGCGACCAAGAGCCTCTGTGTTCACGCATCATCTGTGGTGTCTGGTAGCGCAGGGTGTATAGTATTTCATCTATATAGCTCTGTCACATACACCCCAAACAATCACACGTATACGAACGAAACCTAGAAAAGCAAATGCGTGGCGGAAGGTCAAATGGAGTAACGCGGCACGATGAAACAGCACGCGAGCCACGCCACGGTGGTCTATTGACTACATATGGCACTGGGCTGCTGATCCGAAGGTCGCGGGAACGAATCCCAGCCGCGGCTGCTGCGTTTCGATGGAGACGAAATGCCGAAGCCCTCCCGTAGCCCTCCACTAAGGCGTCGCTCATAACTACATCGTTGTTTTGGGACCTAAAACACTAGAAATTATTATGAAACGGCGAGTGAGCCAATCGATTCACTTGAAGAGATTATTTCTTTCTTGCTTGCTACATTTCTAGCCTTTGAAGTTAAGAACACTTTCGTTTTGTTGACTGCTCATTTAATACAACTGGTGATTCTGCGAAACAACTAAGATGAACCGCGACAGAATCCCGAGTCCGTGCCGCGCACATTATACGTACAACTTCTCATTGTGCCGCATGTTTTAGCTGCTAAACTGTAGCCCCGAACGAGTGCCGAACGCGCGCTTATACATATGTTTGGAGCAGTAGAGCACAGCGGTGCCCAACATCCAGGGCGTGACCCCTGCGATAACGCCGAACGGCCAGTAACAAACAGACAAAGCCGATAAAGGAAATATCGGGGAAGCCTTGGCTCTCGTCCCATCGGGCCGACGACCAAGAAACTCCATCCCGTCCAGTCAAGGATGTGCGAGAAGCGAATGCCGCCAGACAAGAGCGAGGGAGAAAACGAAGGGGGACGGGTCAACTATACGCGCACACACGGACGAAACCGTATCAACCGGGCGGCCAACGTGATGGGCGTACCGCCGCATCACATCCTTCGAAGACGAGCAACCGGGTCATATACACACACTCGTTGCTCCGGATCCTCTTCCAAGGGCAGGAGTAAACCGGCCGCGGCCGGTGTTACCGTGGCAACGCGGATGCTCCACCGACTGGCATGTATGGCCCATACGCTAGAAATGCGGAAGGCAGCAGGACAGAACTGGACGTTCAGATCGCAAAGAGGATCCCGTGACGTGGTATATATGTATACATGCTCGAACAGCGACTCCCGCATATTCGTGGAAATGAGAGAAGACGCGTTGTGCGGTGAAGCTCCCGCGGGAATGTTCACGCTTGCTACGATGTGCGCACGCGCATTCAGGCGCGACTGCGGAGGCGAAGTCTTTTTACGCGGGCGTAAAAGAAAGGTGCAGCTGCGAGGAATTGGGTTTGGTGCGCGCCGGTTGCGGAATAGCGCCCAGGGCGTGTATATGTGCCATATATCCGACCCCTGGGTGAAACGCGCTTGGATTCTCCTCGCCATTACCACCGGCTGATACAATATACAAATGCTCTATGCTCTCACTATATATATATATATATATATATATATATATATATAGATATAGTGAGAGAGAGAGAGAGAGAGAGTGCTACACTCGCCGCCATGGCTACGAGTGGCGCTGCCCGCACTTCCAGGATTACATGTACATAATATATATATATATATATATATATAGAGAGAGAGAGAGAGAGAGAGAGAGAGAGTGCTACAATCGCCGCCATGGCTACGAGTGGCGCTGCCGAACACTCCCGGATTACATATACATAAATAACCAATAAAGCGGGCGGAGGGACACCTGCCTTCGTAGCTCAGCGGTAGAGCATCGGACGAGTTATCCGAAGGTCGTGGGTTCGATTCCCACCGAAGGCAGGTTTGTCTTTTCGTCCACTTTATAATTCGCTTCTACTTACCCCAAAATTATAATACCATAATTAGGATATTGAATAACTTCCTCTATGCTTTCCTAGGCTTCATTGTCTGTTTGCTCATTAAGTTGTTTCTAACAAATAAAGAACGAGCCCATGACCCCTTCCCTTTCGTTATATATATATATATATATATATATATATATATATATAAGGGAAGGACGTATGTTCTTTTATAACTATCATCTCCCTTGCTCGCATTCAGCAGTAAACAGACTGCGCTAGATATTGAAAGCTGCTGCCAGTGCGTGCTGTCGTCTATAATCTTATTTGCCTACTCTTTTCACTTATTCATCTATCTGAATTAAGTCGATTTCCAGAAGCTATATAACATAACGTTCAGACTCGTTTTTGAAGGACGTGGACAAAAACGTATAAGGAGCTCTCCGCAGCCCGCGCCTCAAATATACGCTGCACGCGCCAACGCTCGTCGCGACGTCCCCAGCGCCGCGCCAACCGCGTTTGCCAATTAGCGGAGTTACGGGCGACGAGCAAACGTCGCGGGAATAAATCCGATTTGCGCGCCCGAAACACGCGCGTCTACACCGATGCCCTGCGCTAAGCGGATCAATGCGAGACCGACGCTCGGACACTTATTTCAAATATACGTTGATTCGAGATGGAAATTACGTAGGTGCCAAAGAAAAAAAAAAAGAAGACAAAAATATATCTTGCGTGTTTTCATCAGTTCCGCCCGTCAGAACGTCTGTAAATAAGTCCGTTCGCTGTGCGTATACGTGCATTTCGGGCGCCCTCGCTACGCCTATATTACGTAAACACTGTGGCCTTCGAAAGTCCCTGTTTATAACACCAACTCTTTGACCCCTTCTTCAGCAGTCTGTAGACAATTCAGCCACCCCATGCAGCGTATCGTTCAGTTTTTTGGTCAAACAGCCGGAAACATACCACACATAAATACTATTATCAAGAAGCATCAACAAAGCCCGGTGCTATCCAAAAGTATACAAGCGTAATGCGCATACGACATTGAGCAAATACGAATCCACGTGCTGTTCTTCTTCGTTGTCAACGATCTTGAATGCTATAAGTATTCTTTTTTTCCCCGTGCACTGTTGGCACATGGAATCAACTCGACAGTTCTTTCCTTGCGACGACTTATACTACGCGTTTAGTTTGCGCAACAACTATCCAATCACGTGTTAGTCGTCTTCACAGTCCACATAACTGCCGCAGTCAACACTGTCGGCGCGTCTTTCGGATTCCTCACTCACGCTTTCTCTCTCACACACACGTGCATCCACTGACAAGGAGTAGGCCGCGCTGAAACGTTCGACAGCGCACACGCAACAAGACGGGCGAACGAACGAGCCTCCATCATAATGCGTGTGACCCGTGCGCGTCATGTACTACATGTCACACAAGAACAAAAAGGGGACCGCAACCACAACGCAACCACAACACACAACGCAGCGCATGGTTGACGCAACAGCTGGCTCGAAAAGTTACGTTCACATCCTCAACCTCCTCATTCGCTCGCGAGTAAGTGGGTGAGGGGTGAATCGAGGCGTTCAAGACAGCTTTCTTCCTCTTCTGCGAAGACAACGACGATGTCCCGGCCGCCGCCGCCGCCGCGGCACGAGCGGCCGTAACAGTAAAAGAAGCTAATGACCGCGCCTTAAGTGCGTGCGCACCGATAAAGAGGAAGAAGAGCAGGGAAAGAAGAACCATTGTGTGTGCGCGCGCGCTCGCGTCTCCTCTATTGGCGTGTGTGTGCGCGGTGAAGCCACGCCGGCCGACTCTGAAGGAGGGGCGCACAAAAGAACCGCAACGGCGGCCTTTTCGCCGCGGGTGGTTTTCACGGCGCTGCTGCTGCAATGAGCGCCGGACTTCCAAGGGAACTTGGTCGCGAGGAATTAAGACCAACGTTTGCGCAGTCATTTGACTCGCTTTTTCTCTTCTCTCTGCTTTCTTTTTTTTTTTTTTTCATCAGTTTCTAAGACCCTTTGCAACCGGCTGTACGGTTCGCGACGGGCCATTCCTCTATATGGAATAATAGAATACCCCTTCCTTCTTGCTTTTCTTCTTTTTTTCCTTTTATTTCTTTTTTGTCCCTGTCTGCCTTGTTCTTTTCTCGACGATAGTCGGTCAGCAAAGCTATTCTCGCAGCGTCTTTTTTCTTTCTTTTTTTTTTTTTTGCTCCCCGCCCCGTCCTCTTTCTCTCTCTCTCTCTCGACAGACCGTTATCGTTATTCACGTCTTCCAGGGTACATTCGGTGGAAGAAATATGACATCTTAGAAACACATAATAAACACGTATACCGATAAGGGTATAGAGTCGGCCGTGTATGTTCTTTGTAGGCAGAAAACGAGCGTTTCTTTCTCTTCTTTTTTTTTTATTTCGGGCAGCAGTGTCGGCATCGCAGAGGCTCGCGATGCGCGCGTCCACAAAAATCACGCAAATGCCCGTTTTTTTTTTTTTTTTTTTCAAAGTTACTACTGCCAAGTGAACGAGCGTAAATTTTGTGCAGCCAACGCGCTGCCGCAAAGATGACGCCCGAGTCTATATTTTTCCACGAGTCAGACAGGTTTAAGGACAACTCGCAATATATCTATCTACCCCTACGCGTGTTCGTTCGCGCATATATTACTGCTTCGAATCACCGCATCTAATCAGCTCAATCGAAAGAAAAGCATCATACAACAGTGTAATTGGAGAAAGGGGCCGAAGGCAGTGTGCAGTGAGCGACGAACTTACCCAACTGTAACGGGCATGGGCGCTAAACTCGAAGTGAGCAGCCCGGCAGTTACGTTAGCGATTACTACACATACAGAAAAATAAAGAAAGCGCTGCCTTTAACTATTTCTTTAATGACGAAACTTCTCTTCGTCGGGAACGAGAAAAAGGAGAGAGAGCAAGCAAAGCACCCGCGCAAACTCCGAGGCGATAAAGTATACGCGGTCTAACGGATTTCGCGCAGCACCAGCAGCAGCGCAACTCATTTCGCGAGTTCTCTCTCTCTCTCTCTCTCTTCTTATTCCGCACTATAACACATGCTCCACCAGATTCCGCAGCTGGAACGGCGGCGCATTTTAAGGCGAGCGGGCATTCGACCGAGCGAAGGAGCTCGAGTCTCACGGCGGCCTTCTTCCTAACAGGGCTTCCGAAACGAAGCGGCGAGGAAGGGAGCAAGAAAAGAAACAAATAGAATCAACGCGAGAAAGAAAGAAATTTTGCTCTCGAGCCTCGCTCTCGGAGGGGTTCGCGAGGCGAGGAGCGACGACGGAAGAGCCGGTTGCCATGGGCAACGAACCGCCACTCAACAGCGCCGCCTGGCGGAAAGGAGTTGCAAGAGCAATGTGCAAGCGTGGCAGGCACCAAGACCGACACGGAGAAAGCTTGCGCAAGAAAGAACGCCTCCGAGATATAAGTGGTTCATATAGCTGCTCGCATGCACCGACTCGGCCGTAAGATGAGTGCTTCATCAACGTTCAGTCGAGCACGGTCGCTTATGGCTTCGACCGCCATGTTGATTCTCGTCAATCGTCGAGTTCTTCCCGAACGCGTTCTTTTCGAGCACTCACTAAGCAAAAATTGTCTCCTGTGTGTTTATAAGACCACTTATTCAGTCAGTGGATTCATATTCAGTGCAAAGACAATGTTTTAGTCGTGTAACAGCTAGCGGATAGTCAACGTCAGTCAACATTAGCCAAGACTCGTCATTAGATAACAAACACAAGCCACCACTTAGCCAATTATAGCTACATTTAGCTCACGTGCTAAGCAATGCTGGCAATGTGCGATTAAATATGGCATATCGCCGTTCACAAACCGAGGATGGTATCACTAGGGTATAAGCTCTCGCGTAGAAAGAAAGAAAGAAAGAAAGAAAGAAAGAAAGAAAGAAAGAAAGAAAGAAAGAAAGAAAGAAAGAAAGAAAGAAAGAGCAAGGCGCTCGCTCGAGCTGCCGAATGAAACGGAGATTTAAACCGTTCGAGATGAAGACCGCGCATCGACGAAATAGGAGCCTATAATCACAGCACATATATAATATCCTCAGCCCAGGTTCTCCCTCCGGTTCATTTCAAAAGCGGCATTGCCAGCTTTTATACATACCGTATACTATGTGGCGGTTTACAGTGTATACATTGCAATGGCGATGCGGGCCTCAAACTAGTATACAAAGCACATACGTTCCTCTCTAAACGCACATTACACACTGGCGAAACAAAATTAAGCGCAGCTCCAAATATTGGAAACATTACTGAGCTACAGTATACAGCACCGGAACGGCAAACAATGCCAGTATACTCATGGTCAACACAGATCGCGTGCACGCATGGGCAGAGCATATACAGTTATACGGGCGCCCCTTGCTCAGGCCAAACTCATGCTCGTGACGCACTAGAGCCGCTATAGCGTATTTATACACGTAGTGCGCCTATACATCCTATATTGCTCGTACAGCGCCGAAGGTTCACTTAGAGTACCGGTATTACACAAGCCGAGCAGCCACGGGAAAGCTATTAAAACAGCGCCCGCATTTTTGCTCGCAACACTGAACAGCGCGCTCATAAATAGCGTCGCCTCGCCAAGCCATATATAGGGGGAAAATGGCGTAGACCCCCGCGACTCGCATCAACAACAGCCGGCAACGAACAGTGTAATGACCATTGCCTCCCCTGCCTCCGGCACCAACACACACACACACGTTCTCCCAACGACGGGGTGTCCCGACAGCTGTTGCTGCGGCTCTGTATGTACGCACAAATGCAGCGCCGATGGTCCGCCAAAAATTTACTGGTGCCCAAGAATTCTTGGGTGTGGGCCTTTCCTATAGGGAGACAGCCCAAACTATTAATTCGCTAGAGCCGTAAGGAGGCTTATATAACAGCTCGATTTCGCGCTGTCATATATGTCTCCGCGCCCACCTTGAGAGAGTCGCTATCTCTCCGTATATATATATATATATATATATATATATATATATATATATATATATATATATATATATATATATATACGTGTGTGTGTGTTTGTGTGTTATATAGTGTGTGTGTGCGCGTGTGTACGCAACTCCAATGCACTCGCGCAGTAATTCGGAGTCGACGCCTATACATAGCTTCCCACAGCCGTGGCATTACAGCCAGCAGCCTTTTATCCAGCCGCGTTACATAGACCACACGCCGATGTAGGGGCCGCAGGCCTGACTCGGACTGAGGTACATGTACGCCAGCTTGCATCCGCAAAGTCAGCAATGGTAACGAATATATCGCACTGCGGTGGTCCCGCGTACCGGAGGATCCGGTTGTTTTGCAGCGCCGAACAACAATGCACTTTATACTCCTGGGCTGGTCTGAGGTTTGACCCCACTTGCTTAACCTCCTCGTGTGTATGCCGCCCCTCTTTACCCCTTTTAAGAAGGCTGCAATCTTTTGGCGCGTGCATCTATCTCATGGCGGGCGAAAATGCAACAGCGGCCTGCGGTGATGGCCCGAGTGGGTGGACGGATGCGTGCCATGCTGGTCAAAGAAACAATTTGCTGCATGAAACCAATGTATAGAGAATACAGGAGAAGCCGCCGTGGTATAAACTAAGCGGCTAGGCTTGCGAAGTTCGATGTTGCGAGATCGAATCCTGGCCACGCGGCAGCCGCATTTCGACGTGGGCGAAATACAAGAAAGAAAGAAAGAAAGAAAGAAAGAAAGAAAGAAAGAAAGAAAGAAAGAAAGAAAGAAGAGAAGAGAACACACTCGTGTGCTTAGATGTATAGGTGCGCCTTAAAAAGCCCAGGTCGACGAAATTACCCCGAGTGACCTCCACTATACGGGGTGAGCATCAGTCATAGCTTGTTTTGGAACGTATAAGCCCATCGATTATGAGAGTAAGAAGAAAGCGGGCAACGAATAGGCGCAGCAGTACCCCCCTTGGAGCCTTCACTCACGTAAAAGATTCATGCTTCTTGGTTTGACATAGCGTGCATTCGTAGATACGCACACAACTATATACATTTATAATATTTTCAGCATTGTCGCTCACCAATAATCGACAGCATACGAGAAACTACTACTACGTTCAGCAACACGTGTAATACGGGAAGAGTACATGTACCCGCCACAGATATCGAACTGACAAACTGACGCCTACCGCGCTCTTCCTTCGCATATAGTTTCAAGGTATAAACCTAACAACGATTACCTATAGACACTTTCACAAGACGCTCGTGAATAACGCACGAGCGGCGTGAGACAAGTGAAACACATGTAACTGGCTAAGAGAGAGAGAGAGAAAGGCGACAGGTGCGCCAATCTCCCGTCTTCGTCCAGGAACGAGCTAAATTTAAATCGCCTTCACTGCAGCCTTGAATCGGTGAATACGTTCGCGAGGTATGAAAGTGTGCCGACGCGGCGAGCTACTTTTCGTGTGAGCATGCGCGGAGAGGAGATAAGGAGCGTCGCTCAAAGAACGAACGAACAAAACAAACACGCCAGAATTACGCGCGGTGGGAAGCTGTGGACAGAATTATCGCGTTCAACCTTTCTTTCGTTTTTAGCTTTGTTATCTTCCCCATCGTCGACGACATACAATGACGTCAGCAGACGCTACAACATGAAGTTAAGTTTATGTGATATGCACCCAAGAAAACACCGAAAAAAAGAATCAATGGGACGCTGAGGGAAGTTCGCGCGTCGCGTATTAATTGGCGACATCGCCGGCAAGGGGAAATCCGAACCCGGCGGTTCCGGTAATTGCGTCACCCTGCTTTTCGGAAGTTGAGCGGAAACGACTGTGGAACGTAGACGCCAGAATAATGAATAAAAAATTACGAACGCGGAAACATAAAACGAAAGCAAAGGATTCGTGCGCCGGTTGCCGCAGCTGCGATAATAATCCTTTCTTTTTTTTTTTTTTTGATTCCTGAGTGTACAAGGAACAGTTGCAACACCACAGCGATTATAACGAACCGACAGGTTCTCTTGCGTTACCATGTGTGCGAAACCATAAAAACAGAACACAACCTTAAGAGGCTAAGCTTGTACGAATTTTGGTTATGTGCACCCTCATAACACGTAGGCTATATAAAGGAAGCTTTATAGATTGGTCGAGTAAGCGTATAATTATAATGACCTTTCGAGTTTGCGAAGCCCCTAAAAACATGTTTCCGTTTTATCGCTAAACCGGTTTATCCCGGTTTTTTTTCGTGCGCTATAAGTTTCGCGTTAAACTCGCTATAACGCGCTATATAGGTCGAGAACTGCACAATTAATTACACGGCCCTCTTGCGCTGCTTTCTTCGGGCATCGTTCGAACGAGACGTGCGTTTATCCCGAGACGTCGGGGGAAGAAGCGACGGGAAATGAAAAGAACGGGGCAATAAAACGATTTGAGCGCGTTTCCCATGGAGCACACACCGCGGGACAAGCAAGCGGCTCTTGCTCATGGTGCGGATCGAGTGCCAAGAACGCTCATACACACGCACACAGTGACAAAGGCTTGGTCGTGTTTGCGCTTCGATCCAATTTCCGCACCGCGATATATATCCCGCTTCATGCCACACACACACACACACACACACACACACACACACACACACACACACATATATATATATATATATGATCATCGAGAAGACATTCTCCTCCTTTTGTGCCCTGGGGCAGGTCAAACACACAGAGCAGCCATATATAGGTTTTTCCGAACGTCCGGGCGGCCGTACGTGCGAGGCTTGTTGATCGCCGTGTTGTGCGCCGCACACAACTGCGGTGAGCGCTGGCTCCGTGTGTGTGTGTGTGTGTGTGTTGTACTAACAAGGAACAACTGCTACAGAGAAAGCAGTGAATGCCGTCGAATGAAAAGAGAGAGATACAGAGTGAGGAAAGAAAAGGTACGTGGGGAGTGCGGCAAGGGCACACAACGCATAGGGAGAGGCAAACCGTGCGTCTCGTTGCGTCAGCAGCCGGGCACCAAGAAGGTTCGGAGTATGCTCATCAATTATAGCGCTCGATAGGGGCCGCCAGAGCATGCAAGCCTGTGTTCCTTTTTTTTTTTTAATGCTGTATTTCTTCGCTCGGAGTTTCAAAGCCATGATGGCACCAAGAACTTGTGTGTATGGGGTATACGTGCAAAGGGCGTTCCTTTTGTTCCACGAAATGTTCGCGGAGCGTGTTCACACGGTCATCGCGAAGGTTGGTTGGTTGGCTGGCTGGTTGGTTGGTTGTTCCTTTGAAGCCTTAGCACAACCCACCGAATGGGATGGGCCATGATCCGAAGGATCATGGTTGTGAAAGCGCGCTACAGTGATGAAGGTGCTCAAACAGATAGCGCGCGCAATTGTGAACATGCAAGTGTGCGTGTGTGGCATGCCACAGAGTTGACGGGAATGAAACTACTTTTTGCTAAATTGGGTAATACATGATGAGTTAGTTCAAACCAGTAATTTCAGGAAAATGACTCATTGTTTTCCCAATTACATTTGAATAAAACAAATCACGCCCGCCTCTCATATGCCATATAAGAAATATGCGAAGAAAGGAAAGAAAAACAACAAAGGCAAGCCAATCTTCGTATGCGACGGAAACCCATGTCCTTCAAGCTATAACACCTTTGAGATGTTCACTCTGTGCACCGACTGCTTCTGCAATGAAACAAGGATATCTGAGCTTCAGTGTACATTTACTGTGAGATTAAAGTATACGTGAGTCAGTGCATGAACCTTACGCTTTTGTTAACGTAATCTCTCAGTAACTTCATTATACCTTCAAGAGTAATAATACTGTAACGTCATTACTTTAGATCTGCCGTAGAATGACATGCAACTGAAGTCACACTTTAAACATTCCAGAAAATTATTTAGTAATGTAATTAATTACATTTTAGGAGTACTTTGGCCCACCCTGTTTTGACAGCGCGATGTCGCAATGCCACAGTGATCTCAAGGATAATAAATAGCTCGGTGCAGGCCTGCGCGTCAAGGTTTAAAAAAAGAAAAAAAAGAAAAAAAAGCACGCGGAGATTTCCATCTCAGCAACACTGTTGCCAGGCGCGCCTTCCGTACAACGGCGCTGAGCTAAGCGGAAGCAAGCACGCAGCAAACGTAGCTTCGCTGCTCGATCTGCTGTAAGGGCATCGATTCTTTTACTCCGTATAGGTACACACGCAATTGCGACATATCCCCTCCACCGGGATCTCCTATGACGCAACATTGCGCTTAGGCGTTTATATATACAAGGCATTGCGCCAGGCGAAGCCATCGAGCAAACCCTAATTCCCGTTCGGGATCGAACGCGTATATAGCAACTCGACCAATCGATTATGTGTAGTATACGTACAGCAAGAAGGTATATACCCGTAATTTCCGCAGCCGCTAAGACAATGACTCACCGCTCTGCATGCTGCTCTTTCCCGTGCATGACAACAATGTTTGTGGAGAATGACGCAACATCCCCGACCTTGAGTCGAATCAATGTAGCGCGCTTAGCATGAATGAAGAGACATAACGTGCTGGAACCGAAGAGTTTTTTAGTAGTACGCCGATTCTCTTCTTTGTCTTGTTTCGGTTTTTCTCACTATATGTATTGGTTTGTTGTTATTCCTTCCGTCATTACGCAGTATAAAGAAATTTGTTAATTATAATTAAGCATAATTAAGATATCATGATTCGAAACAGCGCACAAGAAGATGAGAAACCTGCGGACAGGGTCCATGAAATTATCCGCAGGAATTAAAGAAGTGGATGGGGCGGCGCCGTGAGGTTCGCTCCCATTTGTGCGCTGTGAAGACGCGCTTTAACGACTCCAAGGCCTGTATAACGGGCGTTTACATACTATGTAGTAAACAGAAGAGAGAGAGTTGGAGCTTCATGCGTTTTGAGAACATTTACTCTGTCATAAGAGTCCAAAGAGGCGAAAGTGTACTTTAGAGACCTGGGACATGCATGCATGCATACATGTTGTGAAACGTTACTATGACAGTCATTACACGTTCTGCACTTGTTTACGGCGAAAGTAATGCAGCCGTAAGCAAGCACCCGTAATGACGCAACCTGTCAACGTCACGTTTCTTTTTATATACACGCGACTAAACCACAATAAAGTTGTTATTCGACCGATACATCTCGCGGGTTACGGCAGCTCCATTCTCGATATGTGCTAGCACCGAACGTTTTAACCGAGAAATAAAATTTGTACAGCTTAGTCTTACTGCTTTTTTTTTTTAACCTTGCATGCCCCCTTTTCTCTCTGACTCGTTTTGTTTACTCCTCCTTTAATGAACTACTTCGACATCTTGGCCAGCATGACGCCGCTTCATCCAAAGGGTCAAGTGCGAACGGGTCTGTTTGACTGACCACATTGGGTGATGAAGCGGGACCGTGCGCTCGCGGTTGCGTACACACACAAACCCTCAAGGCATTGACGTCAACGCCAAACGCAGAAAGGAAAAAGAAAAAGCAAACGAAAAGATGGATAAAAAAACATATCGAGAAAAACTTGAACGAAAGAAAAACGATCGACACAAACAGCGAACTGGGTAAAGAGCGGGGGCTCCGGGCACTCTGCCGGCGCGGGCTTCGAGAAAGGTGCACACACACCACGGAGTGCTCAAATACAGAGCGCTTGCCGGCGCCTGAAATAGAGCTGTCAGTCACAAGGGCAGCAGGGCAGGGCCCCTAAGGGGGGCAGCTCCGTGACTGAAGCCGTAATCCGCACGCGTAACATGCAGTACACGCACGTAACGAAACTGGAGCAGAGAGCCGCCTGTCCTCCCACGTTCGTCCATGCAGAACGGCGAGGGACAAAGATGTGCGCGCTGATGAACTGCGGCGCGCTCTAGAACTGATTACAACGGCCTTACGTGCAAGACAATGGGCATTAGCGATTCGTTCAACACAGTCAAGGTATACGAGGTAGCCGGGATGGACGAGGCAGGTCTACGATACGTGCAAGTCGGACAAAACGTACGTGCACGTGCTCGAACGCGTGAGGCCATAATGGCCAGTTATAAGAAACATGAATCCCGTACTATGCGATATACGGTACAGCAGATAAAAGATCCTAGCTTGCTACCCTGAATGGAATGGAAAATGAGTGGGATGAGACACATGGATTAAAGAAAAAGAAAATATCGCATGCAGAGAGGAAAAGGGAGAGCTATAGAGAGAGGCGAAGACACAAATGCACCACGTATCAGGCAGATAGGGCGGGGACCGCAAGATCACCGCTGCCCAGATAAGGCGGCACTGCTGGATCTCGTACAGATAATGTCAACGCTAGGTGTGCCGTGCACGCGGTTTATGGCCTCAACGCACTGTGTATACTATATACAAACGCTGCGTAAAGGGTCAGTCCCCCTACGTCTCTTCGCGGAGCAAAAAGTCCCACAAGCCAGTGCGCACGCCGTGCGAACGCGCGCGAGTTAAAACGCGCCGAATTCTTCTTTAAATCTTTCCGGACGATGGAACACGGAGGTGTAGCCTATAGGCGTTCCTTGCCCAGGCCCAGCTGCCATTCACTGCGCGTTGCCGAACGAAACAGAGCAATGTAACACGGGAGCAAGAACGCTACCAATAAACGAGAAACCATACGCATATCCAGAGGAATGACCAAAAAGTGAGAGGGCAGCAACAAGGGAAAGGGGAACGGTGAATGTTCCTTGCAGGGATTCGCGCATGTTCCCGAGCCCAAAATTCCAAGGCCAGGAAAAAAAAAAAAAGACAGGCTATAGGCGAAATGGGAAGATGGAGAAGAAGAGAATGAGAAAGTGATGTAACAAGAGCGTTCGTGCGGGTGCATGGCATTCCTCGGCGGCACCGCATAAACGTTCAAAGCGCCGACCACAGGCGCTCAGCTCATCCCTCCCTCCACGCCGCCACCGCAAAAACCAGAGCGGCTGCTCGCGCGCGCGGTGTAAAGGCACGCGTGCATAGCCCCTGCAGCGGCAGCTGCGCACAATGCGAGCTCCGTGGAACGTTGAGAAGAAAAAAAAAAGGGGAGGGAGGGGGGGATGGAGAAGGTGTTTATACTGGCCGCGAGGAAAGTTTATTTTTCCCGAATAGCTTTCCATCTTTCCGGAGGGTCCGCGCGGAATTCGACTGCACAGACACTCTCGGTGCTCCGATACTGCGGGAGTGTGTGTGTGCGTACGCGCGTGTAGTGTAGTACACGTCACAGGAAGGCGGGCTCTTCACTCGCTGTTCGGCGGGTGCTGCCGCTATACCGTCGTCGGCGTTCTGCGAGACGTCAGAAGCAGATGCATCGCCGGCGGCGGCACATTCCGCAAGCTTTTAAACGCAGCTGGGTGCTGCTGCTGCTGCTGGCTGCCTGGCGGGCTCTGGGCGGCGCAGCCGAGACGGGAGCTAAGAGGCCTTCCTCATCTTCGCTCTCTTCTTTCGCGTTCCGAGTGAACGCGAACGTGCTCTTGAAAACGACTGCCCCGAGGGAAGGCAGCTAGGCTTTCAGACACGGCTCAAGGGCACGGTCGCCGTGTTGCATACGGCGCGCGCATTGGTGCTTGCTGTGGTGACTAGAAGACGTCAATAAAAATCGATTTGCAAGATCTATCTATCTATCTATCTATCTATCTATCTATCTATCTATCTATCTATCTATCTATCTATCTATCTATCTGTCTGTCTGTCTGTCTGTCTGTCTGTCTGTCTGTCTGTCTGTCTGTCTGCTAATGCTCACTTAAGCATGCTGCTTGAACGTGGCTAAATGATTGCCGTTCTATGGCTGGGTGCTGGATTTCTACGGCAAATATTGACTTCTTCGCTAAATAATTGGCGACACTGGCTAATCTCGGTTTCCGTGGTTGACCTTGCAACAGCAGCGCTGTCTTCCCTTCGTCCCAACACAATGATCAAGTTGTTTGTCCTCAACTATGGAAACACAAACAAATCCCAGCCGCGGCGGCTGCATTTCGACGGAGGCGATTATTCTGAGGCCTGTGTGCTGTGCGATGTCAGTGCACGTTAAAGAAACCCAGGTGGTCGAAATTTCCGGAGACTTCCACTACGGCCGCTCTCGTAATCAGAACTGGTTTTGGGACGTTAAACCCAAGAAAATCAAAGACACACAAACTGAGCTGGCTTGCCTGGATATCTCGTGACAATAAACTTCGTGCGCCGAGAAATTTCAAAGAACCAACACTTTTTCATCGGCGTGTTGCATCCTTCAGGAAGTGTCAAGATAGCGCAACATTTAAAGCACCCAAACCGTAATGGCGCGGATGCAAACGTCGCCGAAGAGTGACGTTTATATGCGATTCACTCGCACAGTGACGAAGGCTGTGCATCGAGTGTCGAAATGCGAATCATTAATAGCGCAGTCGCGTCCCTGTGGCGTGTCGGCGGGGCACCGGCTGTCACGCACGAGACGCACGCGACGACGAGCATCCATGGCAACGACGGGCGGCGTCCACGCGACTGGCGCCGCGTCGCGCTCAATAAGCGCGTCTAGACGCGCAGAAAAGACAAAACCACGTGTCCCGTGGTCTCTGGAGCATGTATAACGTGCAATGCGGCACGTACAGCTGTGCAAAGGCTCGATAAGCAGCAGTGCAGGCTGCCGCCTGCTGGCGCCTGTCCCGAGTCGCCGTATATAGCAGCATGCGATGAAGCCGTATTTCCCCGTTATATTTAACAGAATGCTCTATTTGCCTTTTTCGACACATCACCCGCAATAACTACGTAACAAGGCGCCATGACTTCTGACCGAAAAAAATATACTAGTCCCGAATAGAGCGAACTATGGAATATCCTAGTTCGCTATGGTCGCGAGGTCAAGTGGCTTCAACTACCGTGTTTACTTTCGTACTAGGAACTCGAGGCGGCCGTCCCTGGAATCGTGATCAGCAATGCATGCGCGCACACATAACGCTTACCTATGATGATGATTGTGGTTCGGTTAGGAAAGGACGCTATAATTTCTGCGGCCCATGTAGGGAGCATGGCTAAGCGTCCGTGGGGGGTGGGGGAAAGGGAGTGAAAGAGATAGAGAGGAGAGAAAAGGCCGTAGTGGAGGGCTCCAGAAATTTAGACCACCTGGGGTTCTTTAACGTGCACTGACAACGCACAGTACACGGGCCTCTGGCATTTTCGCCTCCATCGAGAATGCGACCGCCGCGGCCGGGATCGAACCTGCGTTTTTTTGGGTGGCAGCCGAGTACCGTAACCACTACAACACCGCGGCGGACCGCCTACCTATTACGCACATTACACAGAAGCAGTCAGCCTTTGATGCTACCCCCCTCTCTCTCTCTTTTTGCCCAGCCTGTAAACGGAGGGAGACGCCCGAACTACCATGTGCAGTAATCCGAAGCCTTCCTTCCTTCCTTCCTTCCTTCCTTCCTTCCTTCCTTCCTTCCTTCCTTCCTTCCTTCCTTCCTTCCTTCCAACTCGTACATAGCTACAGTTCGCTCAAGAGGTGACAACTTCATATAATTTCGGAAGACTAACCATAATAAAAGAATTTTATTGGTGCCGTCTAAGTAATTAGATGCAAGGTAACGCGATAGCCGCGAGAAACAAAAAGAACCATCAATTATTCCAAACTAGAAACGCACTCCCTCCACGCCTGAGTGTGCTTCCGCGCACAAACGTACAACACAACCAGCCGCAGTGTTAGTTATTTAACAGGGAGAGACGGGCCAGACGGATCACTCTACGCCTCAGCGCTTCCGCTTTAATTAGAAAGGCACACGACGCATGTCTACTCGCTATCCCTTCCGCTCACCTAACTTTTCCTTTTTGTCCCGTTTTCCGCATTACCTGCAGTGTCCAGCGGACAGACCCGAAGCGCTATAGCTACGCCGCAGCATGCCGCAGACAAGCATGCAGTACGTGAAGCGTGGACGACAGATGCATGTACATTCGTGAGGCCGACAGAAACAGCTGCCTGAAGCGGCGTGCATTATGAAGGAAGCGCGCGGTTTAGGCGCATGCTCGTGTTTGACCCCACGCGCCATGACCTGAATGACTTTGGGACAACTGCTCGGGACATTTAACGAACTGCCCCCGATGTTCAGCACCTTGCATGTTACATATGCGATCTTATTTGGATATATGCGGTGAGACGTCAGTGTTTTGTTCTGTATGCTCGAACAACAGCATTGCATCGTGTACTGCGTATCGCACCGTGTATTGTATATCGCGCCTCATCATGTGATACCTGCATTTCGCGAAAGTACAGGGTCGCCCACTCTTGGTGCGAACACGGCTCACCGTGGCCGCGCTCCGCGGAGCGCCAGCGCTCGTGGCGTGGCCGCGCATCGAATCTAATCTAGCGCATGCGCACAGGGGCTTGGAAGCGGGGTTTCGTTTCACTTGAAAAGCGCGGGAGTGCATGCCTTGCTGCGATGCACAGCAGCCTGTGGCCCGCGCTTTTCAAGCAAAATGAAACCCCTCTTCCAAGCCCCTGTGCGCATGCGCTAGATTAAATTCGATGCGCGGCCACGCCACGAGCGCTGGCGCTCCGCGGAGCGCGGCCACGGTGCGCCATGTTCGCACCAAGAGTGGACGACCCTGTACATACGTAGCGCGCGTACCGCCATCTTGACCATATGTCATTTCTCCAGTATACACTATACTTCGGCCACGTGTGTGAAATAAGGTATGTAGGGGAGGAAAAGAACACACACACACACACACACACACACACACACACACACGAGGAAGTGAAATAAAACATTGGGTGCCCGCGCAGCATAGACCTTATTGGTATAAAGCAATAGGGTTAGATTATGGAATAGTATACAAATTCAACCATAAGCTGAACTGACGGAACCCGTCATGACTCAGATAAGAGAGGAAGTGACGCAGATCATCGACTCAGAAGATACGATGCTATCGGGTTGCACTCGCGGCATCTGAGCTTAAAGACATGCATCTTTCTTTCTTTCTTTCTTTCTTTCTTTCTTTCTTTCTTTCTTTCTTTCTTTCTTTCTTTCTTTCTAAACGCTTACACGTAAACATATATGACGACAAAATATTTCTCTATTCTAACAGGCAGTACACCAACCTCTAGGTCTAAAATAGATAAAAAACAAGCTCATTGTTATTCCCCACAGGCCAAGTTTGAAGAGGACGCAAGCAACGGGCGCTAAACAAGAGCGGACGGCGCGCGGACCCCGAATTAGACGGAGTCCATCCTGCTTGGCTTCGCACCTCACCGCGGCGCCGGAGAAAAACAGACGCGCACTGAATTTTCGCGCAAAACAACGAGCAGCTGCACAGCGCCGCGAAGCTTTGCTTTTTAACGCTGCCGCCTGTGAAGAAACGCTCTCGCCGGGGAAAAAAAAAAAGAAAAGAAAGAAAATACCCAAGGCGCTCGAGTGCGCATTTCCTCCTAACGCTGACGTGCTTCTTTCGTCCCGTTATTATAAGTCCGTTCGGTATAGTATACAGCGCTTAACAACAGCCGCCTTCATGCGGTAAATGTGCCCTCCCCGCCACGGTGGTTTAGTGGCTGTGGTACACGGCTGCTGATGCGAAGGTCGCGGGATCGAGTCCCGGCAGCTGGCGGCTGCATTTCGATGCGGAGGCTAAATGTTGAGGCCCGTGTGGTGTGTGCGTGCACATTAAAGAAGCCCGGGTTTCCGTCAGAAGCTTGCTAAATATTTGTATGGCTGCGACCTCCTTTATAAGTATACCACTCTTCGAAATTAAAATTCCGGCAAAGGGGATGCTCTTTTTCCGCACCCCAACTACGCAAGTGCTATATGTAGTTCTAGTATATCAGACGAACTATCTCCTAAGATTCAGTAGCTCGAGAAACCATCTCAAATCTCTTGCTTTCTTTCTTTCTCTCTCCCTCTTTTAATAGGCATAGCGTCAACCGCCCTGTCTAATAGAAAGCCGTCCCCTGTTGTGTGCAATGTCCGTGACAGCCAAACGAAATTGCGAGCACCTGGCTACGCATCAGTCGCACGTGGCAAACCTTGTGCCGAGAAATAATCCCTATCCGTGCATGCAAGCGAAAGAATGGTTGTATCTGTCGGATGTTACTCAAAGAAGCGAAAATGGTTAAGCGTGTGTGATCGTGTCGGACACTGTATACAGAGTCATGCTACAAATACAAAAGCTGTAAGCTCGCCGAACGTTTACGGTACACTACCCGGTCGGCCATTGTATAGTCGTCGCAGAATTATACAAGCGGAATTCTCAGCGCGGGAACTACAATATAGGAATCGAGACGTGCTGCCTTAATCCTCGTTCTTTATACATAGCGCACCGGAACAAATGGAGTGTGTAAGTCGTCTTATGCATACTAGTACTATAACACATAATGCCATCTTGATTGCAACGAAATGAGACAGCGCCCGCATACTCATAAATTTAGGTGCACAGCAAAGGGCTTCGTCAAACTCAATCACGAAATCCCAGCAACGTGCATCATTATCATGCCTCGTTTTCTAGCAAAAAAAAAAAAAGAATAAAGAAAGGAAAAACTGGCATGGCTCTGCGATACCGGCGTAACTGTGGGGGCTTAGCGAAGTACAGCAAAGTGTATCGTTGCAGTGTACACACTGGTGTCTCGGAGTCGTCTTAACATTCTTTACGCTCTTCGTCGTCGTCTTCTCCGTACAGCTATAGCTGTACGATCACTATCACTCATGACACCACTACGATATCATGGTGTCACTATCATGTGTCACTGGGTTGAGGGCAATGACGTGAGCAAACGCGAGGCCCTCTGCGGATGACTGGGTGGAGCAAATAGCGAGAGGTTCTAACAGCTCCGCCGTAAAATCACAGTTCAGCGACGGGCGCACAGCTCTTCCCAGCAGGTCCAGCGACCATCGAGCAAGGCAACAGGCTAGTTCGTGTCGCCAGGAGGGCAGCTGCTGCTCTGCCCCAATTATATAATGGTTAAATATGCGCACATGCAAGACGCTCGTATAGCTTCCGCGAATGTGCAATTTTTACGTAATGTATGCACTGACCTTTCCTATATACGCAAAAGCATTCGTCATCCCGGGTCTTTACCGCGTGCACCCGCAGTCGCAACATATATCCTACAACGCGACTGTTAATGCCATAGAGTTTCACACACACACACACAAACACACACACACACACACACACACACACACACACACACACACACACACACACACACACACACACACACACACAAGGAAAAAAGGGGGCACACATATAGGGAATTACTACGGTGTCGCCAGATGTTTCAGCCGCTACCATGTTGACGATTAATTATGGCTCTAGAGACGCCTTGTGGCGTCACTAATGGCGCTATATTCATAGCAACGATACATTTGCGAACATTTCTATGTAATCGTACAGTTCTCTATAAACGCAGCAAAGCCGCAGCGAGTCTCTGTGCACGAGCGACTGGCAATTGCCACATTTGAAACGCGTCGTTTGGCTTAAAAAAAAAAAAAAGAAAAGTCAATTTTTGCGCATCCACAATGACGTTCGAACATGCACAATGTCGAAGAGCAGGCAATCAAATTCGTGCACGCATAATCGTTGCGAATTGTTGCATTTAGAGCGCACGTTATTTGGCTGAAAAATGGTGACATTCCCAGACCAGCAACGACGTTTGAACCTGCACAATATGTCGGAGCTCGGGCGATTCAAATCCGTGCAAACTGTACGAAATTCCTTCGCTGCACCTTAACCGCAGCGCTACCTAACCAAGTGTAAACGCCAGTATACGCTGTTGTGGTAATTTTCGTATACAGGAAATCCTATACGACGTGCGTGCCCGCTTCTGCAGCCACCGTTTTGGTGGCGGCGGCGTCGACGGCGAATTGTTTTAGGGCGTTGGCGGCAGCAGCGAGGGCTGAGGGCGCCCAGACGACGCCGACCGGACCGGATCGATGCAGTCTGGCTTCTCGCGGGGCGCTGCCACGCGCCGGGGCGCAAGGCTGGGGATCGAGAAACCCCTCCCTCCCTGGCTTCTTCCCCGCGCCGTGGAGAAGACACTGCTGCCGAGGAAGGAGGCCGTTGTCACGGCCACGGTTAGAGACTCGCGCGCGCGTATTACAAGGAATGCGTCCCCCATATGTATAGTGTTGCACGCACAGTACACTATCCGGGATACACTGCACATAAGGCTCGTCGGGGAGGCGTGGACTGACGTCTCGGCAACGACAAAGCTTCGGGGTGAGAGAAATGCTCGGCACCATATTGCGCTGAGCGTGGTATGCAAACTGCCTGTACGCCACGTGCCACGCGTACAGGCATGACCTGCAGCTGGCATTGACGGGAGTGGGGAATAATACGCCACATTAGAAATAGGAATATAAGATAATCTGCAGACAAGTGAATCTTCGACTGACACCGACGCAGGAGCACGTATATCGACGACGCCACCTGGAAGAGGTTTTGCCTCGAAATCGGAACGCAACAGAAAAGCGCCAAATCCATTTGCACAGAGAAACGTGAACCAATCGCGTGTTCGTGTGTGAGTGCACTGCTCGAATGCAAAACTGTTTAAGACTGTGTACCAAGCCACCCGCGTCAATGGCAAATGTGTCGTTACTGTGAATTCTTGCCATGGGGTGCTGTAAATGCTTTCAAGGCTCTTCTTCCCAGTAGCTGGATCCTATACAGAACCAAGCCGCAAGACTAAAACGTTTCTTTGCACGGTTGAATTCCGTATACAGGGCCACAGAGGCTACACATCGCGACAACGCGAGTCGAGGTAAATTGGAACGCGCAAGCATGGAATACTTTGAAGGCGAGCGAATGCTTTGTCCATGGCAAAATACGCAGAACGCGGCGCATATCCGATAACGTAAACGCAGCGCGCGGTTACGTGACTGATCACGCGCTCCCCGTACACCTCCGTGCGTCGTGCAGTACACCTGTATATACGCTGCCCAGACGCGCAAGAGCCTTTTGGTTTCTCTGTCGCTGTTCTAAGCTTAAACCGCATGCACGATACCCGCTGCGCAAGCACAGCCTCGCGCGGCACCACTACCATAAGATTAAAATTATAGCGATGCACCTGTATGCATGTCACGAGCGACCAAGGTTGCCGCTAAGGCTTACTCTGCATACGTGCTCATATGCAGGTTGAAATAAAGAGGATACAAACCTCGTGTACCTGTTTGGGCAGCGCAACGTAATGAAAAAATTTTACGTCCGAAGCTTGCTATAGAGTCTGAAGCTTAGGGGGTGCATGCATGAACACTGCCACATAACGAGGCTTGCACAATACGGTGATTCACTCCTATAAATGGTGGACAGATGCGTTGATACTGTAAGACGCGTATAAAACACAATGGGAGGCATGCAGCGATGAGCCTTCCATTGCTCGAAAGCAAGGTGGTGAGGTGCACCACGAGGTCAAACTGGCAAAACCATGTTTCGCGATAGCGGTCCGTTAACTCGCCGCAATAAGAGATGCGCGATTTGGTATCACGTGATGATTATTTACATATATTGTAATTCTGCGATGGATGAAAATCTGTTAGTTTGTAGCCGTCGGAGCGTGTGCTCCTTGTAGTCTACTAGACAAGGTTTACATGTGGTATATAGACGAAAGATTCTCCGACCTGCACAGAGGACTTCTTGTGTTATCCATTGGTTTATGTCCATGTCTCTTTCCCGGGTGACTAAGATGATGGCTGTCTCGACGCCACAACGTCTGCGGAAGGCTCAGGGGAGATGATCGCGAGCAAGCCTGTCATGGCGGCTTCATCTGACAGCGTCGACGACGGACGAAACGACCTCATTTCGAGAGTGACGAGTGAACCCGTTTACAACAGCTGTATACTATACGGCTGCAAGAGAAATCGAGCACGGTTTCGAAGCAACACACCCGCGCTCAAAAGTCGATGTTGGCATTTCTAAAGACTCGATCGGCCCGAACTTGACGCTGCGCGGCCCGATAACGAAAAAGCTGCAGCAGCCAATCATCAGCGGCAAAGCCCCCCCCCCCCCCCCTTGAGGGGCTCGATTTTGAAACTCGGCGGGGCTCGACCCTCCGCCCAAACCGCCGCCAAGATGGGCCGGCGCGATAGCTCGGCCAGACTGACAGCGACGCACAGGGCGAATCGATGCGCGCTCGCAAACCGCACCGGCGCGGAGGAAACTGCTGGAGCGAGCACCCAAGAAGTGCCTCCAGGTGGAAGTGGTAGCGCCTGTTCGCGCGACACCGAGTGCGCCGTTTCCTCGGAATACATTCTCGGCTTTCTTTTAGTGGGACAGCAATTACATAGACACTACATGCGCATTTACGCCGTCGCCGTCATGTTATATATATATATATATATATATATATATATATATATATATATATATATATATATATATATATATATATATGCAGGTATATGTGCAATGAAATCGCATATAAGATAACCCTAAGGAGCTTATTTTTACACAATACACGACATGTTGAGGAAGAAACATGCGCGCATCTTCACGTGCGGCTGTGGCAACTACAATACTGTCATAGAAGAGTACAGTACAGAGCATAAACTTAGCACAAGCAGACGTCATTCACGAGAAACGTATTTCCGACGGATGTGACGCACGCTATACGTACCCATGGCAACAGGGAGACGAGCATCTCGACATGCTCGCATCTGTGCGCAATGAAGAAAGGAAACCATAACAAACGACGAACTGTTACGAAGAAACTAAAGAGGGACGTTGGAGGCGAAATGTTGAGGCACCTGTGCTGTGCGATGTCAGTGCGCGTTAAAGAACCCCAGGTGGTCGAAATTCCCGGAGCGGTCCACTACGGCGTCTCTGATAATCATAGCGTGGTTTTGGAACGTTAAACCCCAGAAAATCAATCAAATCAAGAAACTAAAGGGCTTTCCATAGCTTACGATGGCATCTTTTAAAGAATGCGTACGAGCGGTCATGCGTGCGCGCGTGTACAGTAATTCTCGAAACTATACACTCTCTCACGCAGGCCGCACAATGGAACTTTTTCGGATTACGCACGCATGGTGGCCCGCGGGCGCCACCGTTAACAATATAATATTTTCTTAGAGACAACGAGCATGAACCTTTTTTTCAGCTGCAGGCATTCTTTACGCAAACAGTTCTTGTGCCCAGAGTTTACGAACAATCTCGCAAAAGAACAATTAAACTTGAGCTAGCTCAGCCAGAAAAAAAAAATCAGTTTTTTTTTTCATTATTAGTACGCGCGGACCCAAATCCGCGAATCTCATACCGGCGAAAAAAAAAAAAAGGAAAGGAGGGAAAGAAAGAAAGAAAGAAAGAAAGAAAGAAAGAAAGAAAGAAGTCATTTCTTCGTCATAAGCGAACCTAGCGCAAGACGAGCGAAATGGGCTCAGCGAGAGGACGGTTATCACAGCAATGCCACCTTTTTGTTTGTCCGTTTGCTTGTTTCGTTCGTGGAAGAAGTGCGCATTCAAAATTTCTGCGGTATATACATCGTCGATTCCGCGCCCGATACAGCAGCTGCGGCACCCGAGTGCCACGGCTTTTCAAGGAGAGCGCTTCCAGGATCGAAAAAGAAAAGAGATTACACAGCCTTTATTCCATCCACTGTTTATACCACGATGAGAAGACAGAACAGCGAAGCGAAAGGAAGTTGGAAAAGGCACAGTAGAATGAAACAAACAAACAAAAAATGGTGTCGTGCTTTCAAATCTTCGCAGCAAAGAAATTGAAAAAACAAACAAGAGGGGGTTAAGGGGGAGCACCTCGCGAGCTCGAATGCACTTTCAAGCAAGTGTACTGCGTCCTTTGCTGTGAATAATATCGGTGAAACGCTGTATAGTTACCTTCGCAAAACCATGCAAAGCGCGTCTTCAGGAAAAAGAAAGAAAAGAAAGAATGAAGCAAAAAACAAAGGTATTCCTAATAACTATACGAATTGTCAAGCATGTAGGCGCGTGGTTTTCAAGCGTGTGCACACTTTTTGTAATCACATTTATACATACGAACGAACCCCGGCGGAATTTGTGAGCGCATTCAATTCGTCGTCGCTCGTTTTCTGACTGAATTCAACTTTCCGCCCGGAAACGACAGTTATTGCCTCGCCGAAACAACGCCGCGAGTAAAGAAATTTCCCAACGTACCATTACTTTTCCATCATTCTTATCAGGCGGCTGCGAACGAATGGCCGAAGGCACGCGATAACGACGGTTTGCAGCAAACGCAATGACGAAAAGTAAAGAGAAAAATAAAACAAGTAATGCGCGTCATCAGCACCTGCGTACGACCCTTGCTAAGTATGTGACAACGACAAATATTAGAAAAGAAATAGCAAGCGCAGCGTTAGTCGTTTTGCTAAAGCGGCCACTTTCTCCGAGTCCAACTCACAAAAATGGTGTACAAAACGTTGTTTCCAAGTTCCTCTTTCTTTTTTTCTTTTGGTCCACTGAACAAATAGGCAAACACAACAAGTGGACTGGCAGCAACCAACCCGCGACGTTTCGTGTATGTTATTTTTTTTTAAACAAACTTCAACGCATAGTCGATGACTACGAACACGAAGTCAAAGGGGCGGGGGGAAGGCTTGCAAACGAAAGTATACGCAGCGCGCACTACCCGCCAACTACAGAGGTCGATCCATGCAGCTCGCGAGTGCTGTGCGCATTCAGACTATCCTAGTTCCGTGCAGTAGTAGGCAAGGTGACACGGAAGACCACCCACAACTTCCAGCACAGCGATCGCGATGCAGTGTACAACCGTACATGGTCTGGCCTTCTAACAAATTAGCGCAAAATAGGAGACGGCAGAAGTCGCCCCGGAGATTAAAAAGGAGCGCAGCTCACGCATTTTGTATGTACTCTCTCCTTCCTTCATTTTATTATCTTTCTTTCTTTTTTTGTTTGGGGCATATACCTATTACGCTGCTCTCGCCTCTGTAAAATCCTTCTGTTCACCCCTAACGACATCTATAATTCCCCAACAGCTTCTTCCTACCTTTAGAAAGTTATGTTTAAGATACAGTTCCTTTCCTAAGTACAGTTTCCCCTTCTTTGTTTCTTGTTGGCAACATTACAGACGCTGGTATTTGCCGAACAGCTTACGTGCACGCGACAAGTTTCAGCACATGTTCACAAGCACAGTTTATTCCATCAGCGTCTATCATTTTCTTTTTCTAATTAAGCGGCCAGTTTCAGCACGCTCGCGCGGTAAATAAAAGCGGTTCCCGCCACTGCACCGCCTCTTCTGTTTCACTCAACTGCATTCAGACACTAAAACACAGCACAACGAAAGAAGCCAGTCTAGGGCGAACACTGTCTACCGCGGAGAGCCAAGTAAACAAAGTGCTACTCGGTACTCTTAATCTGGCCCATATGTAATGCTGCACTGAACTGGCACGACCGAGGTGCACGCACACACACAGCGGCGACTAACCGGCTGGGGAGGGATCTGAGCCGGAGGTAGGGTCCACCGAACCGGAAGCCCCCGTGGAAACGGTCGGGCATCGCATCCGCTTCATCCGCGAGCGCTATCTATCTAATTCTCTCCCCGATGCGCCATTGCCTCAGTCAGCCGGTGGCGTCGGCGGCGCTATAGCTGCGCGCTGCGCTGCGCCATAAGCCGACGGCCACCCCCGCATCATTTTCAGTCTCGGCGTCACAACCTCCCTTCTCTCTCTCTCTGCTCTGCCTCCCGAAGTGTGGTACACCCATGCCGGCGCCGGCGCACACCTGGTTTGCTACGTCTGTGGACGGGCGCCGAGTGAGATGCGGCCACCGGAAGGAGCCAGACAACCACGCCCGGTCGCAGTTACATATACGTATTTCCCTGGATGTCGGGGCAGAGATAGTTCACTGCACCGCGACAAAAGCTAGACATCGGTGGCTGGTACATGTACGGGCGTGGTCATACGACTGAAAGCGGAATGGCTTTTTAATGGGTCATCCTAAAACGAAATATCAAGGTGGCTTGTGGAGAGGCAAATGCAACGTTTCTGCAACGGTAAATATCGCGCTTATTTCATTTATTTATTTTTTCGGTTGTTTTGTCCGCTCCGCTTCAGCGCCATCGTTCCGCTAAAGACGTAAAACCAGATACTTCAAAAATCTGCCCACACAGCCTTTGTATGACGCGCACATGCACACACAGGACTGACAACCGGTGGAGACGTCGCAGTTATTGCATTAGCTGCACCCGTGGTGAGCTCAATGGATTATTTTCACATCGTCCGTTACGCCCATAAAGAAGGATATGCCGTTCTATTGAACAGGAAGGAGACATTTACGAGCGCCCCATCACACACCATTTTTGTTCCTTATACATAAAAAAATAGCTCCTAGCATACAATATCTCCAAATTTGTGACGCCACTCTTACGTTCTGGGGCTGGTGATTAGCGGTCAACAACGGACACTGCTAGATAAGAAGTACTGTCCCGCCAATAAACACTCAATAGGGCTGTGAAGGCACTCTTCAAAAGGCCTCAAGTGAATATTAAACTCAACTTATATAGTTTTCTTTAATGCATAACCCTCCCCCTCCAACCCCCCCCCCCCCCCCCCGGCCAGCGTTAACACAGTCATCCCCCGCTCTCACGTACGTAGAAGAGGGCGCTGGTAATACTAAGAACAGGTACACGCAAAACGAGTGTCCATCTTAAGCTATTCCTAGATGATTTACTGAGCAAGAAAAAATAGTCCAAGTTCCCTCCTTGCTGGTATCGGTAGCTCCAAATCTCCTTAACATATACTGGTGCCTTATACTATAAACCAGACACTGCACACGCATGTATGTATTCGCATTACCACGCCTGGAAGTGCACGCAGGGGTGCTTTACGAAAGTGGATGCTATAATAAATGAACACGTTCACTACAGCGTCCGAGATTTCGCGCGAAGGGACGGAACACATGAGTGCGCGCGCGAGCTATAAAGCTTATTGATACAGGTCCGTACGAGAAGAGAAAAACAAGCGCTTCGTGCTCAAACACACCCACGCTTATGAAGGCATATGGTGTACAGCGCAGGATTCGTCCGGTTTGGATAAACTTCAGATTCGCATAAGGTTTTATTTACACAAGCGAGAAAAAGGAGAAAGAAAAAAGAAGAATCAAACCAACTCAGCAGAGCGGGACACGATCCCGACAGTCTCCTAAATGCTCCGTTTTACATCCCTCGAAAGCGGATCCATCTTGTCGAGTTTCGAGAGAAAACACTAATACGTCGCAATTAAAAAGTAAAAAACGCACGAAAGCGAGCAAATAACGTCACCGTACAGGCGCCATCTGGCTCTACCGAAGGGAGAGTCGGGCAGCGAACGAAAACTCACTTTTCACCCTCGTAACGGCCCCGCGTTGGCCTCCGCTACACACGTACCCACACCCCAACCCTCCCCGGCGAACCGGCGACGAAGAGCAGCCAGGCGTCTCCCCGAGAGGGCGCTTCCCCGCATCATGCCTAATTATGGGGAGCAGCCACCTTCGCAGGGTGAAAGCGACCGCCGTTGCCCGTCGCTCCACAAGCGGCCGCGGCAACCCGACCCCCTCCTTCCCTCTCTCACGTGTACTTTCCTCGGCCATAACACACGTATTGCACTGACTGCCCTCTCTCCCCTGTCTCCATTCCTCCTCGCTGCGGAATCTTTGCACTAGGTACACTAGAGCAAAGAGCGGCGCAGGACGTACGAAGGAAAATATAAACTAACATAGAGAGAAACAGAGAAAGAAAAGAGAAAGACAAGGAGGTTAAAAGTAAACATAAACTAGAGGAAATAAACGACCTGCCGCGACGATGCCACCGCCGCTAGTGGGGTGCGTTTTTAATTTCATCCGCTGCCAGTACGCGGTCGCTTTTGCCCTATACTCTCCCGTTCTTCATCTTCTTCCTCTTGTTCTTTATAGTGGACTTACGCAGCGGACATATTTCATTTTCCACGGTGCCTCGCCTGAAGCCGGCATAATATTCTTCCCTCAGGCCAGCCGCACGGAAACATCCGAGCTTCAGCCTGGACCGTCGTATACCTGCCTGATTAATTTCGTTCGTTTACTGTTTCTTTTTCATTTTGGTTTAACTCTTATCCTGTCTTGGTTGCTTCTAAGTTAAGACCCCTACTCTCTCTCTCTCTCTCTCTCCTTCCGGTCCACTGACTGTGGTGCTTTTTAGACGCTTATAGTTAAAATATCGCTCGCCAGTCCAGCAGCTCTCCGAAAGGAGTCAGCAGTGCATGTTGCGTGTATCTGTTAAGAGCAGGTTCGATTTCGAAAGCTCACAGTTCTTTCCAAGCCTATTCAACAAAACGTATTGAACTGTGACGCCCTTGCGATAGTGTTAAATGACCAATCACACTTAAAGTGTGATTTAAAATAGAGCAATAAATTAATTATTCCTCTCAAACGTGGACTGCTATTGTCCAATGTCCACGCTTACGCTATACTTCTATTTTGTAGCGTCCATTATAGACGAACAATACATGAAATCAGAAGACAAATGTAAATACGGCGCTACGAATACATGGTTTTAGACTATACAATCAAGTACACGGCGAGAACTGGCCGGACTGTGGTGGCCTTGAGAAATGAAAAGAAAAGAAACAGTAGCGCATGCCTGGCAGATTCCACCAGAGCGGTTTCAAAGAAAAAAGGAAAGAAACAAAGAAAGAAAGAAAAATACGGTAAGTACTTTCGTTGTCTTCAACTCGGCGACAAATTCAATATCCTTGTAAAACCCGGAAGAAGGCACCGGAAATGCATAAGAGAGGCATCATACGGAACTTGGCGCTTCCAACTTACGCCAATAATACCTGCGCGTGGTTTCGCTGAACCTTATTTTTTAATTTATATCACACAAACACGCTAGCAAATGATTCTCCCTACACCACCTCCAGCTCATCAAAAAAAGAAAGAAAAGGAGGGGGGGGGGGGGGTGCTTACCGTAAATCGGCGAAGCAGCGCGCCAAACGGCGAGAAAGGCTACGAGAAACATTCACGCGGTGCATTGCGTTGCCTCCGTGTCCCTAATCCCCTCCCTCATAACAACCGCGCCTCTTTTCCCCCGTAACATCCCTATTCATCTTCGTATTTACTTTTCTCTGTATACTGTTCTGCGTCGGATCTCAGCAGTGTTGGCTAGACCGAAAAAGAGCACAAGCTAGGTCAAAGTAGTAAAAAAAAAAACAAATAAATAACAACTCGGCGTAGGACTCCAGCGTTTCATCCCCGAAAAACATGGCAGGATGATGGATACACGACCGGCGTTGTGCGGCGAAGCCTGCCACGGTCCGTTCGCGAGAAAGGCTGGGAAAATTCATTAAGCGAGAGAGTCAGGGGCCCGCAGGCAATAATTACTCGTACGCCATACACCGCCGAACATACGCCGAGCATCGAACATCTCTCGCGCTCATCCCGTGTTCAGGTTGCTTACTTCCTTTATGGTAAGGCAGCGCTGTTCGATGTCTTCTGATTTGCCGCGTTTCTGCTTTCGTCCTTTTGTTGATACGAGAGGCAGATGTTGATAGCTGAAGGGGGTGGCTAAGCTACCTTTCTAACACCTCCCCCTTCCACCCACCCACTCACCCTTTTTTCACACACACAAACTCTAATGTACAGGGAGTCTCGAGGAGATGTTACGAAATCTTACCAAGGGGGTGTCTCGTATGTGAAAGCGTGCGTAGTGACGTACATATTCATGGTGTTCGTCAAAGCAAGCACTTCGAGCACGTACGTCAGTATTACGACGCACTGGGAACACGTGAATGGTGATCAGGGCATGATTCGGGCAAGGGAATATATATATATATATATATAGTCTTACAAACAGCAGCACCCCGAAATTTCGATCTTGTCCTAACAGCTTCTGTATTTTGCCGTTTGGTCAGAGCAGATGTTTAACGGTGCCTTATCGCATTGCTTTGTTTATCTTCTTTTCTTCCTGCCTATCTGGAACCAGACAGCTTTGGAGAAATAACCCACGCGTACTGCAGAGCTGATCACCGAGCCCAGCAACGCGACTTACTCAGCACTTAACTGTGTTTAGGAGGCGTAGCGCAGTATCGATACGACAGGGGGGCAGGCGTTACGCACGCATCGTTCAAATGTGACGAGTTTGCGCACGTCCTTGTCTCATAACCCACAAATCCGAGCACTGCAGAGGCACTAAGTGTGCGAGGTAAATTCGCTCGTTCCATATGGAGATGCACATACGTTGCCTTTCATATATACCTCTGCGGCGGCAGCCGCACTCCTTTCACTCCCCCGACCAATCCACTAGTGGAGTGGCTCTGAAGACAAGATTGATGCTCCCTGCACGCGCACCTTATGCGGCCAAGACGGGAACGTCCATTTATTTTCTCGCGGCCCCCGAGACCAGCTAGCTCTTCGTCTCTCAAAAAAAAAAAAGAACCCTAACCTCCTCCTCCGCGATCGCTCCTTCCTCCGTGTGCATGCGTAAACTGTGCTATACCGAATTCAATTATTTTACTCCCTTCCCAGAACGTACTCACTCCTCCTCTTCCATTTACATCTGCCACGAGGAGAGACGAATGGTTTCCGGCGCTGCCTAGAGATGGCGTTGCTCCCTCCATGACGCGTACGTAATCGCTGCGTGTCCATGCCGTTGCTTGACGCAGCCGCCTGTTGGGCTCTCTCCCTCTCTCTCTCTCCCATCGCTCCCGCGGAGGCGCCACCATTTACGAGCCAATAAAACACGCTGACGCCTGACGCCCCCGTTTACGACGACGTACATCCCGATGGATCTTGGCCAGACCAGGCTGACCTGCTGCTGGCCTGTACGTTCAAGCGTACTACGTACACACAAGCCACCACGGGAGCGAGCGACGCAAACCGCGACCGACACCCCAGTGAATGATCGTCTTAAACCACCGCCTCCTTCCCATCGCATCTCGCTCTTCTCCAGCTACCTCAGATGTTGTGCTCCCGAGTATCCTCCGGGACTGGGGGTGATGTAGCTTTTAAAGTGGCTCCATAAACGCGTCCGTGTTTTGTTAAGTCCCCGTAATCTATCGCCGTAACCTTTGTTCCGGTAGGGTGGAAGAAAGGGGGGAGGGGGACCTTGTTGCCTCTGAACACTCGTAAGAGCCTCTACTGATCTAGAGCCGTTTCCCCTGCTTTAAGACACTTTGCTGAGTGCTCGCAAAGAGTCATCGAAGACCACCGTCGTCACTTCTGAATGACCGAGCAGCACGGATGCTGCCAAGATCTGGGACCTGCGCCGCCAGATCGCGGAGGTCATGTTCTGGCCACACAGTGCTTGCGATGCCTCGCCTGGCAATAAGGGCGTAATAATGACACCTGTTTTTTTTTTTGTTGTTGTTGTTGTTTTCTTGCAGGCTCTTGCAGGCAGCTCACAGATGGAAAAATAAAAGAAAGGGTGGGGGGGGGGGGGGTGAAAAACGGTTAATTTTCCTCACTAGTGGATCATCATGCTGGGTACGAACGTCACATAGGAAGGGAATTGTTCCTAACTTTTCAGATCTAGAACTGTACATTCAGAACACACATTCCCGTAGAGTGATAAATCATTATATTAAAACTTATTTATTTAAATTTCTTTTTGTACATTGCGCGCTGCGAGACTGCCTGTCGGACGAGAAAGTTAAGGTCAAGGTTTCTGCGTTTCCGCTCTTAGGGTCAGAGGTGCCAAATGGCAATGGGGGCTAACGCCCTGACACTACGCAATCTGATCAAAGACCCCGCCTCGTCTCTACACCCACCTGGCTAATTCAGCACCGAGTCGTAGCTCGAATCACCGGCGTGCACACGCTCATAGCGAAAGAAAGGTGGAGAGGGAAAGGAGATGCACACAACAAAGAGGAAATAGCGGAGGCGCCGGCGGCACGTAACATATAGCAACTTCATTACAGTCCAACTCGAGAAACGTGAAACTAATTAAGCGCAGTCCGCTTACACCCACAACTCAACGCGGGATCTCGGGACGACACGGCTAATGAAATAAAACAAGAAAGCAAACGTAAGTTGAAGTACGTCAGATTCAACGTCTCGCACTTCAGGACTGCATGATGGATTTATTAATCATTTCCGGGATCTCACACGCGAAAACCGTGATGAAATTATGGCAGTGGAAGGCTCCAGAATATAGCCTATATATACAAGGGCCTCTATTTACGAATAATCATATAATCCCGTCATGGTTTCGCCACGCCAAGACCCAGCAATTGTTGCTTCGCGAGGCACGTTAAAGGACACGAGAATAATAAGAAAAGAAAAACTACTGATTAAGGTTTGTTATTGAATACGGGATTAATTAGGGTGAACACATGAGCCGAACTCGCCCTAAACGAAAAACTGCAGTGCGCTCCGCCCATCCCCTACGCCTCAACGCTCGTCCGTCATAATTCGCATGCTCCCGCTTGCCAAGCCCGTTACGAGCTGAACGGGTCAACGGTTTCATGACTAATGCTCGACAACGAGAGTTAAATTGCCACGCGTCGTCGCACATTGGAATAATCCTCGCGAGGCTATATATCGCCACGATCACTGACCGTAACTATTTTCGGGAGCAAGTGCACAAACATCGTCGATATGTTTACAGATTACACTTACTCTAGCACTGCATAAAGAACTGGCCCTTGTGCTTTTCTATGACGATGACATTTGGGTAATGGCTCGTGCCTACTCTGGGGGCTTGGCTATGAATCGGTATCAATACCTTACTAGGAATTATACAGCGCTATCTTGCACTACTATAATATGTTTAAAGTAAAGTAGATAAACGGGCAAATATCAATAAACAGAAATCTTCAATTGTTCCCGTGAATCGCTTTCTTTTTCGTCTGCCTATTTCATGCTCTATACCCTCTACACTTTAACTAACTAACTAACTAACTAACTAACTAACTAACTAACTAACTAACTAACTAACTAACTAACTAACTAAAGAAAGAAAGAACCAAACAAATAAAATGCCTTCTCTCTCTACACATCCTCAATAAGTATGCAAACTCACACCCTTCCTGTATATATACAGGCGCTGCAAAACGACCGACGACAGATTCTTTTTTTTTTTTTTTCTATCACGAGACTGCCAGCGCAGGCACGTGCGCAACGCTCGCGCCATCGACGGAACACTAGAAGCGGCGGTGGCAACGGCTGGCAGGAAGTGGTGGCTGTGCGCGAAATGCAAGTCGAGCCTGTCGCCGCGTCAAAGCTCAAGACGCAGACACAGGCAGGCAGGCAGGCAGGCGCACCGGCACACAATGCATATACGGGAACGACGTACCGTGCTCCATGATGTGCGCGCTCCATCCCGCGGTTATACTCTATGCGCACACTCGTATACGGAAAGAAGACGACTACACGTCGGGGAGGGGGTGGGTGTGCGTTGTGTTTGCTCGGGAAATAGGGGCTCTCGTTATTTCTCTCAATGCTTGTTATCAAGGATACCGTGGCACAGAGTGCATGCCGTTTCCTCTCTTGTTTACTAAACCAACGAAACCACTCGTGACCGAGGGTTATACTTGGAAGCCCCACAGCAACAACAGACCGCTAGAGAACATGTAAAGCATGCAAAATATGACCGCCATAAGTGTGATGATTGATTTCTGGGGTTTCACGTCCCAAAACCACGATATGATTATGAGAGACACCGTATAGCGGAGGGCACCGGAAATTTCGACCACCTTTAACGTGCACTATCATCGCACAAGGACCTCAACAGTTCGCTCCATACAAATACAGAGGCCGCGGCCGGGCTTCGACCCCGCGACCTCGGGTCGGCAGCCGAGTGCCATACCCACTAGACCACCGTGGCGGTGAACGGTGTTGGTTCGCGCACACACACGCGCTCACACCGAGTGTCATAGGTGAAGCAAAAGCTTATTGACGTAAAAAAAAAAGAAAAAAAAAACGTTGGAGACAACACAGCGGATGTTTTTCAGCGACAGGCTGTTAATTGGGTGTTCGTTTAATTCGGCTCCCTGCAGACAGCGCTTACATAATCGACAGTGTCGAAGAATGACACGCACTGAAGTGTGCTATGTTTTATTACATTTGGATAACTGGTAACTTAACACAATCAGCTTACGTTCAATGTAATCAATTACGTTTAATGAATGTGACCAAACACCCTGTTAATAAACCGGTGTTAATATAGTCATACAAGCGTACAGCCACTTTATTAGCCATATCTGTGCGGAACATCACGTATCGTCCTTATATGACACGAAGTGGAAGACTTTCCGAGACAAACAGCGATCATATTACCAACGGCGTTCCGCGCGAGCCGCCTCGTCGACTGCGGCGTGCGAATGCCGCAGACGGTGGGAAACGACGCCATTCAATACACGTCCGCACGGTATGGCGCGTGTTGCTCACCTAATAACGCTCGCGGCGCACGCGCGAACGGAAGTCACACGGCAGCAAACCTACACCTACTGGGACCGCCATCTCGATCTCCCCCACATGCATACACGTATAGGTATGTCATACGACAACACGCGTGTTTGCTCCTATTGTCTCCTGCGTTCGCAAGGTGTGCAAGACGATCGTAGAGCTAACGGTATACAACTGCATTCTTGCCTTAGTTATGTCCTCTTTCTTCGTATATAGCTATACTTGTTTGTCGTCGAGCACAAGCCTCACCTCCTGCGCGGATGCGCAGCCGCTGTACTTGCTCGACGAAGAATGGATCTCGCAGCTCGCGTTTCCTGTGGATGAACTGACTATACACCCGGATGCGGAATCGAGTATGTCCACACAAACAGTGTGCAGTTGAGCGGAATCCGCAAAGAGAGAAACACACACACACACACACACACACACACACACACACACACACACACACACACACACACACACACACACACACCAGGGGTGCTGTCATGGACACCGTCAAATTCCGCCATATTGTCAAATTCTACAATCTTGGCAGCCCCGATTGGTTAAGAGTGCAGCTTCGGGCTCCCTGATTGGCTCAACGATGCCGCCATTACAGAATTTGACAAGATGGCGGAATTTGAGTGTCTAGGCTAGATTTCCGCGTAGACTCCTTCTTTTTTCTTTTTTTTTTTAATGGCGCGCTGTTACAGATAGCTCTTGTTCACATTTGCAATCCGTCTGTATAGTATCTTGTGCACGACTTTCAACTTTACACGTATTTACGCTCGTCATTATACCTTTCAAAGACGCGCAACGTCAAGGAAAGCGCACCCTGCATACGTTTCTCTTCCGGTAACCTTCGCCCAAGTCAGCTGCGCAGAGCGCGCTCACGAACTAACCAGAAAGAAAGAGCGCACTCGGCTCCAGCTCTGCGGCTCGAAAGACAAAAGAGGAGCCTCGGTGCGCTGAATAGAGGTATGAATATGGCGTATAGAGGGCGCGCGCGTTCATTCCTGCAGCTCGTTAACTTGCGGCACGCGGCTCGTAAGGTCGGCACGCGTTATTCAACGTTGCTCGTCGTAGCTCGGCGTCATTTCTGTTTCTTCTCTTCTTCCTTCTCGCCCTTGCATTTGACGGCTATACGACGCCGTTCTTCAATTGTATACGCCCAACATCGCGTCGGTGGTGGTTGTAGTGCTGCTGCTGATAAAGATGATGGGGGATGACTTTGGAATATGCATGCAATCATTGTGGATGTGGCGATTGCAGCTTCTATTCTCTACAAATTGCAGCTTCTGTTCTCTACACACAGCGTTACGCAGTGTAACAAGAAGCGGCATACGTATGAACATCATTACCGTGACAAACATACCCCGTCAAGGCATATAGTTTCCTTAATAAAGCGAGGCGTTTTTTCAGCCTTTTGTTTCAAGGGAGTTCCACGCATCTATCTGCTCGGTAGGTTTTTCGTCGACCTAAATGGCACTATACTGAAAGTATATACACGTTTCAGTGTAGTGGCTCTAGTTTGTTAACGTGTACTCCGTGCGCAGATCTGCATACAACACTGTGCGTATGAAATGTAATGGATATACAAAGCGTGCTTCTACGATGTAACTGCACCGCTCTGAAAATAAGTGCACAGCGTTCGAGGAAAAAACGATATTTGCCTACTAAACCCGTTATCGCAATTATAGCACTCTGTTACCGCAGCAGCGCCACGCGTCACAAAGCGATTATCACCGATACGATTGTTCGATATCAACAGCTCGCTCTTACTTCTCATTGAATGGCCGTGTGGTTCGAGCAACTGCATAGTTTAGGTCATCTACAGTGTATTAAAACACGACATATTGCCGAAAATTCCGCACCCACAGCTCTTTCGACAATGCGACTTCTAAATCTAGAATGCGAATGCCTATGCAGGCAATACGCCTTGGTCAGCGAAATCCCAACGCGTTTTTGAACAGGACTTTTCTACTAATTTCCGTAACTGTATACATGGCATGCCCTTGGCCGTTACAGCCGCAATCGCACTTTTTTTTTTTTTTTTTGTTCCGCACCATTAGCTGAAAGGAAACAACACAGACAGTCCGAAGCAAGGCGTAAACAGACAAGTGTTTCCACCAGCTTTCCGCTGCGCTCACTTTCCGCACGAGGTCACTACAGCGGCGGCCGAGCTCTAAGATCATTTCCGGCACAATTCCGCCTCGACAGCCCGCCTTCCGACTCCATATATGCACGTTAACGGCCCATTTGTTGTTCTAAGCCAGGCCGAGTGTCAGCGAACGTCCTCGAAACGCACGAACCTCCAGACCAAGTCCTTTCGAAGCGGTATCGAACTGACACTGTCAGTCGGTGTCGCACTGTCGCTTGCGACTGCGCTTTCGCGGCGTAATTATGCACGCGTCATTGCGCTGTAGCCTGCAGACGCGCGCGCAACACCCGAGTTCGTCGAGTGACGACCGGGCTACAAGGCAGACACCACAAGCGCGCGTCTCTCCTCTAGGCCGGCCGCGTGATTTCATTCCAGAGACCGTAGGAACACTGCCGCGGTCATGCTTTAAGACACAGCCGTGATTTAAGAGCGGGGACGACAGCCCTGTGGCATATATGATTGGCAAGCATCCCAATCTGCTTCATCCGTCTATCTGCTCGTAGGAATGGACCTTGGCTGTTTCCTTTGCACCAATGAGAGGGAAGGGGGATAGAAAAGGGAAAGGAGGTTGGGATATTGCTTCGACGCAAAGCTCGGCTATGGAACTGAAGAAGCGTGAAAGTGAGAGACACGCTTGCCGACGGCCCCGGGCCATTCGCAATCAGCGTGGAAGCGGCGCATCCACTGACGGATCAACCAAACAACAACAACAACGACAACAACAACAAATGGTATAATATAGAGAAATAACGGGACTCCCCGGAACGGTGCCCGAAGGGACACGTTATAAGTCTTCGCCACGCAGATCATAAACGATTGACGGACGGACGATGAAGGAGGAAGAAAGGAGGGAGGGTCACGCACAGGCAAGGGATACACCACGGTGCTTACGCAGTCGCCGAGGTGGAAAGGGTACCCGTGTGGTGATGCAATGCGGAAAAGAAGAGATGCGGCGGCGGAAGAAAATGAAACGCCGGTCACTGGGGGGATGGATAGTGTGGGCCGCTAGCTGGGCGGGTCAGTCGGCGCTCTCAGAGCGGCGCGTTTCTTCTTCGCTCGATGACACGCTGTGACTGTTACAGCCGCGCCAGAAAGCGCGCCCCCGGTGCGGTCACGACTCAGCGTCAGTGTGTCGGCCCGGTGGGGCGACGAATGACGATGACCGAAGAAGCGTGCCTGCATGGTGCCGTTTCGCGGATGTCGCAAACGGTTCTTCTTCTTCTTTTTTTTTTTTCTCCTCTCGCCGTTGCGGAGTATTTTACAGCGGGCTGCGACGAGGAGTAATGGGGCCGCCAGCGGTGGAATAAAGTTGCGCAACGATCGCTTCCCTTTTGTTTTTGTTTTTCTTTTCCTGCAACCTGCGCCCGTGATTCTCGCCGGCATATAGGCCTTCTTCGGGTCGATGTATGAGAGCCCATTTTCAAGTTCTGAGAGCTTTTTTTCTTGGCTGCCCCCTACTATAGTTTAGCTTGGTCTTGCTGGTGATCAGGAGCATCGTACGAAGTATGAACTACCTCGCCGATACTAGTTAAAAAGAGATAAAAATTTATAACTTCCCCGCTGTAGACACGACAAATATACAATAAGAGCGTGTGCGTGCGTGCGTGCGTGCGTGCGTGCGCGCGCGTGTGTGTGTGTGTGTGTGTGTGTGTGTGTGTGTGTGTGTGTGTGTGTGTGTGTGTGTGTGTGTGTGTGTGTGTGTGTGTGTGTGTGTGTGTGTGCATGTGTCCATAACACGCAGTCGCTGGTGAAGCAAATGGGCCGCACAGGTTATTTTACGGACGCTCTTATACATGTGCCGCCATCTTGTGTTGACAACGCGTTCCTGTCTCGTATGACGGCCAACTGAATGTGGACGGCATTACACAACAGACTCATACGCAAGGAAACCTACGTACAAGCGTATCCGGCACTTTGCATCCTTGTCAATTTGACGTCCCCACATACAAAATTGACAAACAATTCGCGTAACGGCCCAAGATGGCAGTGCCCATTGGTTTAAAAATCTTCTGTGTGATACGGCAGAGATTTTGTAACAATTAGCAAGTCATGTGCCTCGAAAATAAAGAGGAGCACGAAGAATCTTCGTCTACGCGCGTAGAATTTTCGGCAACAGGCCACGTGCCGTCGTGAACTTCCCGCTTGTACCAGTTGTGCGCCGCTGTGGGGTAGTGCGTCTTTTAAACGTGGTTTGTCCTGCGTCAATAAATATGCGAGCCGATTCTCCGCAAAATAGCTCTTACAAGAAATCGTTTCGTTTCACTTTACGTTATAACGAGTACAGAAGCCCGTACTGAATACACGGGTAACATGTATATAGTACGCCCTATGCAAGTGGGACTTCACGCATGCACGTACACGTTGGTCGCGTAACGAGCAAGAGGGCGGCATGCGCGCCGTTCTGTCTTGATGCACAGCGGGAACGCTCGGCGCAACGGACCGAATGCGCGCGATTTGCATTGATCTACGATGGCAGGTCGCGGAAGGGAGAAAGGGGTCGAAGCGGGGGACTACGTCTACGCAGACGTCTATACGGTCCTCGCCTTCTCGTATAACAAACCCTGTTCGCGCTTGGCAAAGAACGCGCACCGCACGTCGCGCGCCGATGCCGCTATAGCTATAGTGCATGCCTCTGTAGTTTGTAGGTGAATACTGTGGCCGCGCGAAGAAAAGTAGCGTTGAAGTCATTGTCGCTTCATAGGCGTCATCATCTCTCTGCAGCTTCTCGATTGCACAATTCTGCTTGAACGGCTACAGCTGCTACACCACTGTCACTTCGTGCCGCGTTCGTTTTAATGAACTATAGCGGCGCGTAAGATTTCAGCGACATATATCATTTTGAGTCGGAACGTTGGTCAGTCGGGCACGTTTATAGAGATCAAGGAGATTAAAAAAAATTTAATTTTAAACCGCCTTGATAGAGATATACCTTCCGAGAGCGCATATACAAATAAACATCGTCATGTGCATTACAACTAATTTGCGGACGCGCAGTCACGCGTTATTAAGCGTCTCTGACAACGTGCAGTACCGTGGAGTACCGATAATGCTGCTTACAGAAAGAACGGGCCGTTGTTGGGCAGACCGGAATGCAGGGGTTTATCCAGACAGTTGGGTGTTACCCATGGTTTTACCAGAGTTGGGGGGGGGGGGGGGGAGCGCGAGGGGGAACGCGGTGGATACGGAGTTATTGATTAGCTGGAAAGAGCTTGAGCGGGTGTGGGGATCCACCTGGGGGGGATGCTGCATAGACCGCTGCCACCGGTTTGTATACCATTACGCAGTGTATAGAGTCACCCTAAGAACCAAGAAACCGTGGACCTATGAAAGACTAGCCGTCGACAATCTGCACACACATTTCACCTCGGCAGTGTTTCAGCTGCTTCATTTCCTGGGGAAAGGTACAAACATATTTGAGAGTGGACGATCGTGGGGCAATTTACCTGGAACGGCCACCCGAGAGACCCGATTCCACGCGTCCTCACTCACACGTCTTCTTGCTATACGTAAACGTCGCTTATACGCTCGCCGGAAATAGTTGCCATAAGGAACGGATGCAGTAAAAACAGGGGGACGTTTACGGAGTTTTAGAGAAACTCAGCACTTCCGTTGTTGTTTCTATGTAAGGTTGTTCCTGCCTGTTCGACGAAAACAGCCCCATACAGCGGTGCGTGTTTTCGTTCTCGGCGATGCCCTTCTAGCCAAGGCGTCGCCGGAAGAGACAGAATGCGAGCTCCACTGGTCGCGTGCATACACTATATCGCGCCCCGACCGACGCCCTAAGTGAAACGCGCGCCAAGATTCCAAAGGAAGAAAAATAAGGGAGGGGGGGGGGGGGAATATGCAAATACACGTGCAGCGCGGATGGCCTTCTGGAACTTACCAGAAAGAAACAAAAAAAAAAACGTGCGGGTGCGATCGTGCGTATAACAAGTATGTATGTGTGCTGCACGAGAAACGAGGGAAACAAACGACAAAAAATAGCAAAGGAGGTAAAGAATACAAAAATAAAAACGTTCGCGAGATAGAAGACGAGGCGCGCCACTGGCTACAGCCTCGGAAATTAGAACCCCGTGAGGAGACAGAGGAAGAGATATGGTGTTGACGGAAGCCCGAAGTCGGATACGTAGCACAGACAGTGTGTGGCAGAACACGAGCCAGCAGGCACACATGTCGGACAGTTTGCGAGAGGAATGTTATACAGCTGGCGATGAGTATAGAAGAGGAGGAAGGTCTGTACAGAGCTTGGAAACCGAGAGGGGGGGGGGTCTGTTGAAGCAGATGGGGCCTAATAATTCTGCGAGATACCCTGTGACGTATACAGGAGAGAACGGGAGACAGAAACAAATACAGAAACAAAGCTAGAAAAGAAAGAGACACAAACGAAGAAAGCAAGCAGCCCCAGTGACACAAAACCAAGCCCAGTAAACAAACAAAAGCAAACAAAACGAGCGAGTTCAGTGCATGCAGTTTTTCGTTTGTTTGTTTTTGAGTGAGTTGTACCTTCAGTGCAGTAAGGAACGTTACAGTCTCGAGTTGCCGATGGAAAGGAGGGGAACGGTGTTCGCAGACCAGGCGGGAAGCGGCGTCAGCCGGTCGTGACTAATGGCGAGCGAGCGAGACTGGAGAAATCTTGTTTACAGGGTTGCGCGGCGTCGGCGACGTTTGTGCGCGCGCAAGAATTCGCGCGGGAGGTCCCCTCTGCAGCGGGAATGTGTCGCTGCTGCCTAGTATGTACACCTATACACCGCTGCTACGACGAAATATACGTAACGACTCTTTTATTTCATGATATATACCACAGACCTCAAAACCCACGCAACGGTGTCTATGACGTGTCCTGCGTTTATATAATTTGTCGCTGGAACTACGTGCTTCCTGCCACTGAAGACAGCCTTGGGAGCTCGTTTGGAGCGAACAACTTCTCTCCTCCTTCTAAAGTTACAGGCTCTGTGCGAAGTACTAGGCTCTGTGCTAGTACTTTAAAGGGACCCTGAAACGGTTTTGACGATTTTGTGCAAACCTGGTGATCCAGTAGAGCGGGTCATTAGGATCATTTGAGGGCAGATTTCAGCGCTGTGCGTAAAGTGTGGAATTTACAATAAGGTTTTCAACACGTGCATCGCAAAAGATCTCAGCGGCTCGCCAAAAGGCGTTTTCAAACGCCCCCGCCATCGACCGATCGAATGGGAGGCCGCTGATTGGCCCCGAACCAGTCACGTGCACGTAATTTTCCCAACCTAGCTGCGAACAACGTGCTTCTACAACGTGCTCCTTCGTTTCAGCCAACGGTATCGTCGCGGCATCTGGCGGCGTACACACGAGTCGCCGGCGCTCTATTACAGAGGCTAGCACTGCCGAGGCGGGCGACCTCAGTGAGAATATCTGGGGCGCTATGTCGCTACGGAGGGCTCGGCAGAGCGGCTGACGCGGGAGGCGCTGTCGTCGCTAGCGCGCACTCCGCAGCAGATCGAGTTGAGGAGGAACAGCAGTGGTAAGGAGGAAGGCGACAGAAATAAGCCCATAGCTGCCTTAGCGCATGGTGCTTCGCTTTATTTATGGAGTGAATGATTTCGCAATTGTGTTGCCTAATCAGTGACGCAACGTCAAAAAAAAAAAAAAGGTTTCAGGGACCCTTTAACGCACGCAGCCCCTGCTTCGCTTGTGCCTCTGCACATGCAACTACAACAAAACACCCACCAGCTATGTTTCCCAACTTCATGTTCGCTATGCGCCTTACACTTACAGAACAAGCGTGACACAGAATAAGTGTATTAAATGTCCCGAGGACAGCCATAACATGGCGCTCAGGAATATATATGGAGACATCTGCCAATCGACTTCCATCCGTTCCAACAATGCTGCCAGTGGCGCCGGGACCACTGAAGTGAGGGCTGCAGCCAGCACGTGGATACTACATTTTCACGCTGCCCAGCTATATATAGTCTTTGCTCTCTTCTTTCTTCGAGCCAATGCTGTAGCAGTAAGGGAACCATCCGAAGGATGCGGCTCAAACACCGGGATTCAGTCCCGACTGGAAGACGCAGCGCCGGACAAACGGAAAAAGGCCACGGAATCCTGGACTGAAGAAGCCACCTCCCTTCACGTCACGTCTGTATACGCTCCCTATCCGGTTTGTCCCTTCTACAACTTCTTTTTTCTCCCGTCTTTCACGCGCTAGTTAGTTTGCGTCACGCATCGTTACCCTACGTTACCAAATGGCCGCCAATGTCACCTACCAACTAGGCGGGGGACGACCAAAAACTATCGTCCGCTCATTGTCGTGAACGCTTATTTTCTCCCTCACCCTCGATGTCTTTCCCCATGCACGTATAACCTGTAATATAACTTGCGCGACAATATACAGACCGAGTAGTAGTAGTGCTAGTGCTAGTCTGTCCCCCATGCAAAAAAAAAAAATAAAAGAAATGTGGGGGTGCCCGCACCACCCGAAGGTATAGCAGGCTAGTAGTAGTAGTAGTAGTAGTAGTAGTAGTAGTAGTAGTAGTGCCATAAAAGACATCGGCATAAAGAAAAGCTAGCGTTAAAGCTTGTCGAGATTTCCATAGAGAGAACTCTGTGCTCCACTATACAACAGCTTGCCCAGGCCTAGTGTCCATATGTGACTCGGCTGCTGATCCGAAGGTTGCGGGATCGAACCTCGGCCGCGAAAGCTGCATTTCGATGGAGGCGAAGCGTTAAAGAGGCCCATGTATACTGTGCGTTGTCAGTGCACGTTAAAGAACCCCAGGTGGACAAAATTTCCGGAGCCCCCCACTGTGGCATCTCTCATAATCATAGCGTGGCTTTGGGACGTTAAAACCCCAGATACCAATCACTATACGCCAACTTTGGCAACAAACGGACAAAAGAAAACCAGATGCCCACATTTCGTAGCGGCGGGAGTCACCGCACTGGGCCGCTCCGCTGTTTCCAAAGCGCGGCAGAGAAGTTTACGAAGCTGGGGGCGAGAGAGGGAAAATGAGAGAGCGAGAGAGGGAGGGAGTAATTGAAGTGTCTCGGAGGCGTCACGGTGTTACGCCTACCATTAGAAGGAACCGTTAGCCGCGGCCACTCGAAAATAGGAAGGCAACCAAGCGCCCTCCCCTTATAGAGCCATAGCTGCTGCTGCTGCTGTTGCACCCGCGTCTTATAAACACCATTTTCGAAGTGGGGCAGGGTCGCTCAAGTGTGAGAGCGCCCAGCCGGCCAGTCAAGCACTCTCCCAACTCCTTCACGTATACCGCCGTTCACTGTTCTTTCATCAACGTAAACACGCGCGCGCGCACACAGGACATCTGGGGAAGCATAATAGACACGCGCCAGCGTCAAAACAGAGCCGCCCACCCGCGATGTGCCCGTCTCCCCCGCGGCGTACAGAGAAATATCCGACGGATCAGAAAAGGAAAAAGGGAACACGGACAAGAGCTGGTCATCTCCGGGCAAGACACACTTTGGCGGCTTTTGGCTTAACTCGTGGAGGGACGGCACGACAGCGGCGGTGCCTCGTCGCTGTATTATACACACGGTGGGCGCAATACGGCGGTGTGGTGGTATATGGAGCGTGGATAACGACGCCACGGGACGCCAATCTCGGCTGGGGCCAGCGCAGTTTCGTGCTGGGTGAACTGCCTCGTAAGCCGAGGGCCACTATGCTCTTTTCTTAGGCACCGCGCCTTTATTTGAGTGTGTGTGTGTGTGTGTGTGTGTGTGTGTGTGTGTGTGTGTGTGTGTGTGTGTGTGTGTGTGTGTGTGTGTGTGTGTGTGTGTGTGTGTGTGTGTGTGTGTGGGTACGTCTGCATTTAGCACGGCTGCGCTCTTCGCGTTGAGAATTTAACACACACACACACACAAAGAATGAAAAAAAAAAAAAACTTCGCAAATAGCTCCTTTTGTCGTACCTTCGCGCGTGTTCTTTCTATATCTGCGTAATGACTGCGGAGGGAAAACTGCAGACACATGACGCGGGAAATTGAGAAACAACGACAGAAAAATGATACCTTGGGGATTGATCTTAAATGGTGCGCGTATACTACACATCGACATGAACAAACGAGAACTGATAACAGTGCGCCGCGAACTGCAGCTTTCTTTTTTTTTTTTCGGTCCCAACCACTTGCTGTAGAACTGTGTGTGGTAAATGAACTCAACTGCTCAACTCAAAAAAATGAAACCACGTCGTGGGCACAGACACGCCAGAAAGGAGGCGAGACGCCGCCGGGTATACAGATAGGCGTCAGCATCATCGTCGAAGCTCGTGGTCCCAGTGGCAGCGACAACGGAATACGCACTGAGTCAGCGGCGACGACGGAATCCCTGGTGCGTGGACGAGGCATGCAGGCCGCCGCCGCATTCCCAAGAACCGAGAACATCACAGCGACAAGAGAGAGAGAGAGAGGAGAGGGGGGGGGGAGAGAGCGTAATGAGCGTCCCATATGAGAGTGCTTCCTTCCAGTCTCCACCGCAACGCCTTCTGCACCGAAATAAGAACAGGAGAGCTGCCGCATATGAGCCAGTTTGCTTCTCTTCTCCACCGCAACCCTTTCTGCACCGAATTATCAAGCATATCGCGATCACGGCGCGTGTGATTCAGTAACTGCAGCGTGTGAGTTGCGTAGTCGCGGAGGTTGAGGCATCGCCGTTGGCGAATACAAGGGACCGCCGCTGCCAAGCTATGGTCCTTTTGCTTCGCACGCTCCCGTGGCCGTTTGTCACGGAAGTAGTGACAGCGCCGCGGCTCCGGCGTTAGACAAAAGGCGCGAAAGACGATTGGCCATCGCACGCAGGCATAGTGAAAGGCTTGTTGCGAGCGCGACAGCGAGTTTTTTTCTCACGTGGTGCCGCTGTGTACTGCGTCTATAATGTTGCGGTGCAGTCGTGCTTGCGTGTATTACGCCCCGTCTCAAGTAAACGTACACTTGTTACATCCTGTCATATACAAACCGCATACTGCCGCGACTGTACCGCTTTGCATGCAGCACCTGAGCACAAGGTCGCCGGTTCGATTCGTCGCCACATTTCGATGGCGGGCTAAAAACGCCACAAAGCCCGGGTGCCGCGCTCGATCTGGGCGTACAATAAATGACGGTCACACACTTCTTGCTGGTAAAGCTATTAGTGAGTCCCCACAGGTTTAGCCTTCCTTCCTTACAACCGAACGTTTAGTTTCGTAACACACGACCCCGTAATTTAAAATAATTTTGAAGTATCAAAACATGTCCGATTATTGCGAGAAATGTTTAGCCACCAAGCGTGCTCCGAAGCAACGATTCGCCACGAAGTGCGACTGTATCAGAAACATATGGAAGTATTTATTCCGGTATCACAGGCAAATAGTATAAGCACTTGCCGGCCGCAGTCAAAGGATATGCTCGATGTCCGACCATTAAACTATACACGCAAAATTTAGCATGGTATGAAAGTTTTTTTCCCTTCACGCTAAGTCGCTGCGCTAACACGCCAATGGTACAAAGGCGCTGATACTTAGGTAATCGTGCTCCACGAAACGCGAAGCTTTTGCCCGGAGCAGCCACAGACCTCGCAGCCAGAGACACCGCGCACCACCCACGGCTTTTGCACGCTTCTGCGCGAGCGCTCGAAAGACACGCGCAATTCCTGACAGGTACCGCTGTTGCGATGCGCCAGCCGCTTCGTATCGGTCGTGCACATACACACACGACGCGCGCGCGAGAGAAGGCAAAGAGGAAACGCGCGGCCAACAACCAAGCAGGCAGGCGGCGGCGGCGGCCTAGTTTCCAACAGCAGTGGGTGGTGGTGGTGGCGTTGTGGAAGCGAAGCGATGGCCGGGGTCATTTTCGTTTCTGCTTCTACGGCGTTCTTCTTCGTTTCGTGTGGTGTCACCGCGCATCGACGTCGAGAAAGAGTTGCGCCGGAGAGAAGGAGGCATGGCGACACAAAGGAAAGCCGGCGGTGGCGTCATGCGGGGAAGCGGCCCGGCGCTCTACGGTCTATCTGGACGCGTGGGCAGCGCTAACGGGACCGTGAAACTGCAGCTTCCTCCCTCCGTGTCTCGATGGCGTTATTGGTGCTCCTTCTCCTCCTCCTCCTGCATGCACCGACGCCTGTCGCTCACTCACTGCGCATCCGCAGCTCCCCCCCATCACTTCCTCCGCGATGGCGTGCGTAACAGACAAGCACGTGAGCCGCCTTCAAAGCGGGAGCCTGTTCGCACCGACGATCCCTGGTATTATGTGCGCACGCGATGAGGGCCGTGGAGTTCGACAGAACCTCTCGTTCGCCGTAGCCGGTGGTGGCGGTTCATTGTTGTTCTTGGGCAGGCGAAGTGTTGAGCACCGCTCGCCTATACAGTTCGCTTCCCCCTTTGGCTGGGGCTGACTTAATGCAGCACGTGTGGGAATTATACATGAGTATGCGGGCAATTTGGACTACACTACAGCTATACCTCATGATGGGTCGATTCAAGCGTTCGACAAATTCACGTGTGCACTCGCGACCTGACGGAACAGAACGATGAGCACCGAGGGCTATTAGTACGTGCGAGTGAGCGTGCGCGCATCGTTACTCGGTGCAGCGTGCACTTTGCAACAAGACGCTGATCACTGACCACTTTGTATGCCACAAATGTGTTTGAAGTTCGAGAGATCCTCTTTTGTTGTTGTTGTTTCACTATAAAAAATTGGCTGCGTATCTGCATGCTTCGCTGCAAATGCCGTCGAAAGACGATAGCCTTCTGCCGGCCATACTACGCTGCGTGAGATATGGACGCCATCTGGCAGCGCCGTCGGGAAACATGAGCGTGTGCGGAATCCCTGGGCAAATGCCAGGTGCCAGCACCAAATCGTCGGCAGAGGCCTTTCTCGTGCATAGCATCGCATTTTTAGCGCAGCCTAACAAACACTAGGGTCTTTATAATTACGTATCTATGTATTTTCTAGCAAAGGAAGGCACCACATAATACTTACGTATTGACGTTGCGCCCCAGATATGCGTAATATTTGCTTTTTGATCAACTATGTTCCCAAGCATGAAGGCAGCTACCAGTTCAAGATGGCTGGGCATTAGGCAAGTGCTTAAACTTTGGCCGGGTGGCTAAATCGTGTGACAGCACACAAGCAGAAAGACAGACCAGAATTTCTGCGTTCAAGTATCCCACGAAAGACTACCGTCATTAAAACGTCGGCTGTACACATACTCGGAAGTTTCTGTTGCAGGCTGCAACTGAAGACCTCGTTTTGTTGTAAGCGCATACGCGCACGCCATTACTCGTTTCCGCACTCTACGCGACACCAGGAGACCCAAACCACGAATGTGTGAACGTCTTTGAACGTAATATAACCATGCACCATGGGTAGCCTGCCTGCCTGTCTTGCAGAAGTTATTGAATTCTAGCAGATGGTGTGCGTTCCAGCAAAAAGTGACAGGCGTCACACTTTGAAACTTTACACACGGTGACCTTTTTCTTTCTCTTTTCGCATTACTGTTTTTAAAGGGATAGAAGGATCGAAACGCTCTCGGCACCGCGGATGCAGTATGGGTAATAGTGATGATTCAGCATCATAAAAAAAAAAGGCATTAATGATAGAGAAGACACTTCCCAAAGTGCTGCGTTCAGTGTAACCCGAAGCATGCATGCGCAAGTGAAAACTGAACCGATCGTCGAAGAGACTGCAGTAAAGGTCCCCCCCCCCCCCCTTTTTTTTTTCTTTAACGCACGAACGCGCTAAGGGGGCGACGTGCCAGACTTGAGTCTGGCATTCGTGAAGATTCGCCGCCGTCAGCGCAGCCGCCGGGTGTATGCATGTATACACTATACGCAGTGTCGTGTCTATGGGTTTCCCTCGCGGGGAAGAAAGAAGGAAAGGAAAGCCCGCGCTCCTCTTCGTCTTACGCGACAGTCTTGCCACGAAAGCACGCGCAGAAGAGTTCGCAATGCCAAAATCCGCGGCCGTCGAAACCTCGCCTGTGCATTTCCGATACGAATTTTAGTTCGCCCGTAGACTTCTTTACGTTTACGGATATCGGTCTACCGGAGGAGTTTACGGCAGAAACAGAACTTGCTAGCGACATCTAGCGGACGGTTTGTTTAACTACAATGCATTCCATTATCTTTTCAGTCGTGTGAGCGTTCTCGTTAAAAAAAAAAAAAAACAGTGAGTACTGTGAGCTAATTATTGTCTCACGACCAACTGCTTTAGACTAGCTGCCCATAAAAACGTGCTAGCCAGGGTAATAACGGTTTTCTGTGTCTCTGGTTAGGCTTCGCATCATCAGGTGTCTCTACCAGCAATGGTCACGTACACTTTTACGGTAAACCGGTATCCGTAAACGTGAAGATGTCTACGGCCAAACTAAAGTTCCCTAATACAAGCTTTGCAGTTTTATACGCGCGGCATGCCCGACGTGACAGCGCCTCATAACTTCCCTGACAGGGATCGATGTGCACGCGTGTGTACAGTCAAGCCCAAAAGTTTGCGGACAACGCGAGCGCGTGCCAACCAGATCCCAGGTGACGTACACAGTGGAAGCGTCACGAAGGTGTCGGCTGCGCTTTCGCGTGGTCCGTAAACTTTCGTCGTAGACTTCAAGTTACAGTGACGACGGTTATGATGATGACTGTGGTTCGGTAAGGAGATGATGCTATTTTCTGCAGCCCATATAGGAAGCACAGCTCAGCGTCTGTGGGGGGGGAAGGGGGGGGGTGAAGGAGATAAAAATAAGGCTCCGGCACGGGCTCCGGAAATTTTGACCACCTGGGGTTCTTTAAAGTGCACTGACAATGCACCGTACAGTGATGGCCTCACAGCGTGCATCTTACAGCGTTCTTCCGTGCCTTCCTTCTGGCCGTTTTCGCGGCGATGTTGGCCAGTTCATCGTCGGTGGCGTAAGCGCGCGTTCGCGCGGGTACGAACGCGCTGTGGAGAGTGAATGCAAGCAAAGGGAGAGAAAGGAGGGAAGAGAAGAAAGTGCAGGAAAGGAATGAGAAGGAAAACGGAAGAAGAGAGTAGCGACGCAGGAAATCCGGCGCAGCACGAACGCACGTCATGCCTGCCACGGCTGAGAGGTGTAGACAGAGCACAGAACGAGCATGGAACAAGCTTAAAATTTGGGAAAGTTGCCGAAACCATGAACCATATCCTAGTTGAACGTCAAGGTATACCCAACCGACAACCAAACAAAAAGCTATGACGTCTAGCCGATGTATTAAGAGTCAAGGACAGTTATGGAAATATAGATTTGCCACAAAGTCACATGGGAATGCTGGAACATTGGGGGCAGAAAACTGAAGGTCACAGTAGAGTTTGTTATCCATCCATCCATCCATCCATCCATCCATCCATCCATCCATCCATCCGTCGCCCCTTCGCCGACGACATTGTCCGCGCTGGCCACACTACTCACAGCGTACTCTTCGGAACGAGAAACGCAGACGTAGCCCGTAGAGTAAGGCGAGCTGAATGAACAAGACTCGACCGCGTTTGCGTGTGTACATACTGTCAAGCGAGACAGGCGATTCAGCCCACTCCTCAGCCGCACTCGAACTGACCTACATGAACCCGAAGGGCGGTTTTAGCCTAGCAAACCGGTCAGACCCAACTTCGCTGTTTTCACATAAGCGTGATAATGCACTTCGAAAGTCGGTGGCTATATAGTATTGCCCCTTTCTATATACGCATCGTCTCAAACAGGAAACTAGCCAACACTTTCTAGCCGCGCGCGTTACGAGCACGTGCATGAATAGAGAAACGTTACTCGACTCGGCGCAACCGGGCTGCAAGATAGAGCAATGCGCCATACAGTTCCTGGTCTCCCGCAAGCCGACAAAAAAAGGAACGATATGAATCCGTCACAAAGAAAAGTGGCACGAGTTCAGATCGCTGTCTCGGTGCCCACTCTCTTGTCGTCCCTTCGCCATCTCCTTTCTTTCGGCTTGCTACTGCCTGTACGGGATGAAAAGAACAGGCAGTGCGGGAGAGAGAACACAGATGAGGCAGTGACGCAAGGAGAAGATGAAGAGGAAGGTCACAATATGGCGCGGAAAGCTGAAGGCAGAGAGCGATCAGAACGGTCGACCTCCGCAAGAAACAATGGAGGGAGAGAGAGAGACGACTGTGAATCAGCGACCGGCAAAACAGTGCAGCGATTGGCAACACGCACGGGATACGTCACGAGGACAGAGACAAAAGAAAGCAGCGAGAAACGGGTGACACCGTGCAGTCACGAAAACGAGGAACCGTGCCGAGTAGCGCCTTTCGCGACAGCCCTGCAATGCCGACTTAACAAGGAAGAAGACGGAACACCAAGGATCGCCGGCGCCCAAATGGCGCGCAATTGAGGGGAACTGAAAGCGGGCGCGAGAGACGTGTAGTGTGTCTGACGATTGCGCGACTAGCAACAGCTGCGAATAACTGCACACTGTACTCGCGGGAACACCTCTACACGCAACGCTTTTGAAGAAGAAGAAGAGTAAATCTGCAGCCTTTATTGACTGTGCCATCCCTGAATTTGTCTATTGTATCGTGAGTTGCCCCTCACAGCCGACACTGCCTAGGTTTTCGTCGACAACGTACCCTTTGCTATGCGCACTACGTAATGTTTCTAAAAGTTCGGCAAAGGAAAGCTTTTGCAAAGTTTCGTTTTTCCTTTTCCAAGCTATGCGTACTATATTGACTGCTGCAGAGGCCACCGAAACACGTGTGCACTGAAGGTACCACTCTCGCAGCCTGCGTAGCGAACATACTCATCGCGCGCAAATGGCCAATCGGTAAACGTTACGCGGTAGCTCAGTATGCAATGCGTGCGCCTGCCAAGTTTCGATTTTCTTGACCAATTCGCTGAGACTGTAGTCGGCTATGGCTGCACACTTCACAAGGGACGGCGCACATAGTTTCGAATTCATAACTATAGCCCAACAGATAGAAATAGAGATGAAGTAGTCTGTGGTTTGTCAACGTCCTTAGTTCTTAAGCGGTGCGCAAACAGCCTTACTATGAATTGCTGCCAACTATATCCCAAATCAGTAAGTACCCTTCCAATGCAAAATATAGCCAGAAGTATTAGAACCATGCGAAATATACCCCGGCAAACAGCATAAACGCGTCACAGTTTTGTCAGTGGTGCTTCTTCCAGCAACAGCTCTACACATTTTTCGTTGCTCGCGAAGGTTCGGGAAAATCAAGAGCCAGCACAGGCGAGCGCACGAAAGCGCGGTAGCGGCCCTAAAGTCTCCTTCAGTTGAACGTGCACTAGTACAGCGGTCGTCGTATGTACACACACACACACACACACACACACACACACACAACAAACACACAAACGCATGACGTCATCCCCTAACCGGAACAAAGAGAAAAAGAAACAAGTCCGGCACATGGGTGGGGGAAGAGGGCAGAAACCGCAAGCAAAACGTCGCGACAGCCCGCACAGCGCAGCACAACGACCGGAAAGGCATCCCAAGCACGCCATTCCCAGCGGTCGACGTCGCTATCAACGAAAAACTGTCGAAATCGCGGCCGAACGCCTAACCCCCCCCCCCCCCCCCACCCCGGCACACGCCTCCGCAGCAGCAGCAGCAGCAGCGGCACGCTATGTCCTCCTCCTGGACCCGTCTTCGTGAACGGCCCGCTTCCTATCTCTCCTCCTCCTCCTCCTCGGCGTCTGTCGCACAAACACGGGAAGGAGACAATACAGAGTTCGAGAAGGATGTTGTTCGAAGGGTCCTCTCCTCCAGTTCCCGCGACGCACGCGTGAGTGCGTGCGTGTTTCTCGCGGTCCACTGTTGTTGCTGCTCGCTATGTACTTATCGCCCTATCTCTTCGACTTTCTTTTCCCACCCACCTATAGTCTTACGTTCGTTCTGCAAAGCGCACACTGCACACGTGTACCGAAAGCCGAACAGCCACTCCAGCGTTTCGCGGGAATGGATCTTCTCTGGTTGTTCTGCTGCACGACACTAACTGCCGACATTGAGACCACGCGTACCTCACGCGGGCGTACATCATCATCATCATCATCATGTTTTCATAGTATTCACGTTTAAATAAACAGCGCACAAACGGGATACAATTAAGCAACATACACGGCGTAGTGCGCACAATTGACCTTGGTGCCAACGTCTGTGCTTTCTTATTCTGTGTCCTGCTTTGGCTGTGTTGATATAAGCATGTGCCCTTGCCAACAATCCTGGCTTACCAGCACTTTGAAGTTATCTTGTTTCCTCCTCTGTTTTTTGTAGTCTCCTGCGTACAGAGTCACCACCGCATTCGCGGAATTGCACGTCATCAAAAAACGGCGATATATGCGAAGGGGGGGGATAAGACCGGGCAGCCTGCATGCATTCTTCGCGGATGATCCCCTTCTCTGAGTTTCATTCCGTTTTTTCTCAAATTTATAAAATTACATTACAACACGTCTACGTGCCCTTACTGATGACTCACAGCGCTACAAGTGACGGTGCACACAGTTAAGAAGGCACCGAGCTTTTGTCAGTGATATATGGCTGACGACCGCATGATTAGTCAGCCCCTGTTCGCTTTTGGATGAAGTCCAATTTTCTTAGCGATTTCGTCTCGCCGTGCACAGAGGCGCTTTCCTCCGAATTCCGCGAAAACTGTGTGTCTGCTGAGGTGACTAAATCACGGCAACATGGCTTAGTCAACGCGTACGCTTGTTGTATACTCTGCACCAACGTGGAAGTCCGCATGTGTACGTTGGTAGTCCACGATTGTAGGTAGTCCACAAGGAGGCACACATAGTACACGTGCACAATGCTCTGAAACCCCACTCCTCGAGTACCCAACGCCTAGCCGTATGTCCTTCAGAACACCTACCTTGCAGGGAATAAAGTTTTACAACCAACCAAAACACCGTCGGCACCTCTTGCTCACAGCCACATGCATACCTATTGGCCGTTATGCTTTAAATGAAGTCGAAGACCATGCTCGTCACCGCTTTCCAGCGATGGCTCCCGTAAAACGGCCACTCTCTTCTTTCGCTTTCCGTGCACACAAATTTAGGGTTAGCGCTACTTATAGCGCGTCCCATGGACCCCGCACTACGTCGCAGTATGCACATCCAAGCAAGCGTCTTTGGGCGCGTGCAGCCACACGAAGGGAGGGAGACTGGTACGTCTTCCCACATCGTTGCTCTATCGCGACGATTGCGGGGAAGACAGGAAGAGGCTATCAGAGTTATAGACTCTGATAACAGCAGCTGCATGCGATGAAAACGTGGGTCCATGTTGGTTGGACTTGGACCCGAACGACAAGCAAACCGATGGCGACCGCCGTGCCTTGTTATCCCCGTAACTATACACATGGCGGGCAATGATCCTATACATCACCACTAGCGCTGTGAGCAGAACGTGGGGTGCACGCGTTCTGCTCATAACTCTCGAAGCATCGTGTAGAGATCTATCATGGTATAGTGGCCACTCTATACCAGGAGAAAACTCGCATCGCGTGAATGCCGTCCGGCATGGTCATACGGGCCCCTGTATGCAGGGGAGACTAGTTGCACGGCAACACTTCAGTGCGACTATAAAAAAAGGGCATTTCTGCGTTGCAATGACAGTGGACGCAGGATAAGCGTGAACCCAGCAGGACGCTTCATCGAGTGAAAACAGGTTCAAGAATTGCTATACTCCCATCCAACCTGCACTTAGTTAACGTCTCACAATGAAGCTTGTATAGTGGAGGGCCGCCCCCATAGTGGAGAACTTCGGAGTAATTCTGACCACCTGGGGCTCTTTAACGTGCACCTAAAACTAGATACAAGGGTGTATTTTTTTTCTTTCTTTTTCTTCCTTTTCTTCTTTTTTTTTTTTTTGCAATTCGGCCCAGTCGAAACGCGGTCGCCGTGGCCGGGATTCGATCCCGCGACCTCACTGCCTGTTGAGGAAACGACCCTGTCGCCTGTGTTTTACTATGCGGCTAAAATACGTCATCGTATATTGCACCCACGGATACAGGGTGTGGTGTGGGTGGATATGCGTCCTTAAAGCTTGCGCAATAGAAATTCCTAGCGAACGTTTCTCCCTCTCTCTCTCTATGTGTGTGTGTGTGTGTGTGTGTGTGTGTGTGTGTGTGTGTGTGTGTGTGTGTGTGTGTGTGTGTGTGTGTGTGTGTGTGTGTTGTCGGAACCGGTGTTTTGAACCGTGCGGGCGATGTGCGCGCGAGATGTCGTCGAGATATGCGTGAGAATCGGTTCGGTTGGTATGCAGTCGCGTACACATGCACCAGTGAGGACGAAGACGACTACGGCGCACTTGGTGTCTTTTTCACGCGAATAAGAACACACGCATACATAAAGTCAGCCGTCGCACGACAAGGCCCGCCCAGCCGATCGAAGGAAAGGCGCGCGTCTGCATTCGTTCGTAACGGGAGATGCGCGATCGAGCCTGAGGGCCAAGAAGAAGGATCGAAATACGTGCGTGTTTACGAAACAAGAGAAGCCGGGAATGCCTCGAGGTTAATAAAAAAATAAAAAAGGATATGCAGCCAACCAACAAACACCGATACGCACAAAAGGACGGGAATAAACCGAGACGATCAGGGAGCGAGCTCACGTACGTCGCGCGTATATGTAAATACACGGTAAATATAAAAGACGCCGATGTTACGGATTGCCCTCGCGTAAAATAATTTATACGGCATGCACATTTGCGCATACGTTCAAAAAGTGATGAACAAAAGTCGACGGGTTCCTTTAAATATTCGCTCCAACGACGGACGAAACCGCCTACATACTACACTCGGCACCATTTACAAGAAACCTCCTGCTCCTTGTATACCATAACCTACAAAATAATGGTTAAAACGGCCGTCTGTGCAGCCTGCTTGTCAAGGGCACCGACCTTCGGCCAATATATGACGTACACGAGAACCACTGATTCACAGGCGAATTTCTAGAGCACTCTGGTTACGCACACACAGAGAGTATGTCAGTACGAATTACGTGTATAGCGCAGCTTTTCCACAATTTGGAACATTTAACACGAGAGTACATGTTGCCATGCTGTATACAGCGACTTTCGGGTCGTTGCGGTCCATATAGTGTTTCTTGTGGCCAACACACACACACACACACACACACACACACACACACACACACACACACACACACACACACACACACACAACACAATGGCAAGAAGTGACCGCGATCGCGCGTCGACCTGCAGCATTCCGTGGCGAAACGCTTGCCCAGAGGAGTTGCGCGTATAACATCACAAGCAGTAACCATTGCGTCATGCTAAACTACAGTCGTACTACATCTACGTAACATTACAGTGACGACTGCGCAGTAGCTACAGACGCCGCGATCACGACATCTGCCGTTCAAGATGGAGATGTATTCCGAAAGGAAAGAGGGGTGGTCCTCAAAGAGCCCGTCGCGTGGACAGCACAGAAGATGCACGTGCAATCTCTTCTGCAGCGCCCCGACCCACACACAGCATGCAGGCGTATATATATACTTCTCGACCAGCGCAATAATCTCACGCGGGCACCGCGGGTGGCAGATTGCCGCGCTTCGGGCGCATGCACGCTGCACTGGCCAAAGGAACACGCGAACAGCCGCTGCTGGGGCACGGCCAAGGAGGTATGGAAACCGTGGATCCATGCACGTTTCGAAACCATGTATTCTCTCTCAAAGTCGCTGCCGGCGGTCGCGGCGGCTTATTCGCCGTTTCTCACACACAGTCCTTGCGCCGAGCAGCGGGCAAGTAGGCCTAGAAGATCCTCTTTTTCTCTACGTACCGTGAACCATCAGCCGAGCGTTTCACTTTGTCCGCGTTCAGGCGAGCGAAACGCCGCCAACAGCCGCCGCCGCGCTTTCGCCTCCCCCCATATCTTTACTTCTTTCGGTTCCTTCTGGTCTGCCGAGCAGCCAGGACGGTCGTGTCACAGGGGTACATAAACCACGGCTTAACCGAGCCCGCCCACCCATCAGTCAGAAGCCGCGCTCTTAATGAGGTCTTAACGCAACAGAGAAACTGGACGTGCGAGAGAAAGAGGGGAAAATAATGTAGCGGGGTGATATGACCACAAGCCCCCAGCAAAGTATGAATGGCACCCATCCATTAGGTAAAGCAATCTAGGAGCCGGCTGCGCACCTTTTCTGCTAACCATAGAAGTACGTGACACACAAGGTGCGTCCACCGAAATTCCGTATACCAAGCAGTCCTAAGTCATATAGTGCTTGCTGAATGACCCTGAGGCTCGCCTGCTTGCGCGTCGCAGGATCTGGACACGCAGCTTCGCTGTGTGAAACGGGGTGCCAGTTCCCTGGCCCTGCGTGGTCTGGACACACAGGCGCAATGTGATGGCCGTGCGGTGGCTCAGGGCTCGTAAAGGGTCCAAACTCATCTGCCCAATAAAGTTTTAGATGCCAAGCATCTTTTAGCGGTGGCATGTCCCGCGGCGTCGGCGTCCGCACTCACACTGCGTGTTATGTTGCCGCTCATAAGGCGATCGTACAGAAGGGACGGCGTAGCACCGTACGCTATACAAAGCTTCTTTCTCGGCTCTCTCTCTGCATGGTCTTCGACAGCAATTATCAATGGAAAGCAAACGGCTCCCATTGAGCGGCTGGTCTCCCACGCTGGCCCCCAGAGGTTCCTGGTACGAGACCCTTCCCTTTCGCTGAACCCGGCTGGAGGAAGATCGGCCAACGCGGAGGAAGATGAGGCGGGCAAACATGTCATGCTCCCCGCGGTCGCTCCGGGGGGTTGCGGCTGCGCGACCGTGCTTGTCTGCTCAGTGGCCGTTTCGGGGAAGGGCAGCTCGGACGCGTAGGAGGAGAATGCATGAAAAGTGCGCCGTCGCTCGAAGCGACAATGCGCTTGGCCCAACCAATTCTTTAACGACCGGCATGCGCTTTCGGCGCGCCGACCGGAACAAAGGGTTGAGTCGCAGCAATGCACGGTCCGAACTGCGGGAAAGGCGAAGACACGCAGTGTTTCCCGGAACCCACTTTACGACAGGGTTCGACTTGATGAGCCTGGGAGATGGCGCGAATGCCGCAGGGCTGCTACGATACCGATATTTCGATTGTGAGAATATCTGAGAGCGTGGGATAAGGAGAGGGAGAGCCATGATGGGAAAGAATGCCAAAATGCCTGTTTAAACTGCAAAGACGCTGCTGTCGGGATTAGGGACAGCCCACTAGGGAGTGGCTTAATCTGAGGATAAACAGATTGGATGACAGAAGGTTGAGGCGGACCAGCAGTGGCCACCTCCCCTTTTTCTTTGTTACCGCAAGGTACTAAAGACTGGACGGGATTCGTTTCCCTTCAGTCTAGGCTGTAATCACTTAACTGATCGATCAGTAAGACTCCGTACGATGCAACTTCTGTCTGGGCCGTAACCACTCGGTGGTCGAACAGTGAGACTAGGTTCGTTGTATGTAGTAACAGTGTTCTAGGCTCTAACTTAAGAAAAGTTAAGTAGAAGAGTAAGACGCTGTTGATGTCTATGTTATCATCAGTGTGCTTCGGCAAGATGTACATATGACTGTAAATATTAGGGGCGAAGCTCCTTAAAGCGGCACCCGTTCGTCCCTCGTCGTAGTCGTAGTAGTGCGTAACCAGTCTTACGCTTTGACCTCCAAGGTGGTGCCGGTGGGAGATTTCTCCTGTGCGTTGTTGAACAATAAAAAATTCGCAGCGTGCGCGTTAACTAAAAGCCGAATTCTTCTGTCTCTCATTCCCCATTAGCAGCCATTTCGTGCGTCCCCGATGTATGTAGTAGTAGTTAGTAGTAGGTAGCCACCGGCGCGTGCCTGCTAGAGCGCACGCACGCGCCGAGGGCGAGCGCGTGGCACCTGGCGCTCGCCCTCGCCGCGAGCGCCGGGAGCCACGCGCTCCCCGGCAAACTCGACACTGCCCCGGCAAACGCGAGAGACAACGTTGGCGCAGGCAGCGTCTCCTAGCGAGTTTCTTGATTGAGAAATACCGACTGCTCGCGTTGGAGAAGCGTTCACCGGCAAACCCATATATATATATATATATATATATATATATATATATATATATATATATATATATATATATATACACACTGGATCTTGACTTGCAATGAAGTGCCGGTGGGAGATTTCTTGTGCATTGTGCATAGTTGAACCGTGAGGATTCGTAGCATGCGCGTTAACTAAATTAATCCGGAACTCGGCACGATCTACGATGCACATCCCGAGCTTCGCCCACTCATCATCATTCACTCCGTGGATATGCTGTAATTTTTTTTGCTACAATATACCTTCAAGTTCATTACCTCCAACCAGCCTCCTGCTTCATCGACGTCGATCATCTTCTTGACGGGGCTTCAGTCCACATCAAGGAGAAAACGAACAAGAAAAACATAACTCTGCGCATGCGCAACTCTCCTCCTTCCCTCCCTCCAACAGCTGCGCGTTGCTCTCCACTTCTCTCCTACCACCTGCTTGCGCTTCTCCTGCGTTCTCGCTTCTGTCCCGCGGAGTCGGCGTCCACACCCGCACTGCGCATTCTCATTTCCTCTCCACTCGGCATTCCTCCTCTCTGAACGGCGCGCGTCGACTATGGAAACGCTCTTTCTTCAATGAACGCTTTACCAGCTCGCAAGGAACGAGAACGCGCCCTCGCCCGCAAGAGACAACGCTGACGCAGGTAGCGTCTGCTAGCGTCAAATCGATGCAAACGCGACACCCGATGCAAACGCGGTGTGCACCCCCAGTGCTGCTTTGCATCGGCTCTTGGTCCCCTTTCGCGGGAGATGGTGTAATTTTTTCCTCCTCCTCCTTGTGCTGGTATGGCCAAAAAGAACGCCACTTACGAACATCTTGCGAATTCGCTCCCCCTGATTTATTCGCATTTTTTCCGCGAACTTCGCAAGCGTCCATGCGAACACAGCGAAAGCGACGCCCCTTTGATTCGATTTTCGTTCGCGCGCCGTACACGGAACGCGCGACAGGCGTCATCGCGGCGCCGACGGCAACGCCGGCAGAGTCACGACCGCGGGCGGGCGCCAGAACACGCGTCCACAAAAAGAACCCGCGCCAGGCACCTTTCGCGCGCAGCTGTTCGGAAACTCCGCGCCCTGGACACGGCTCCATGCGTCACTGGGGGCCAGCCAGCCAACCAACAGCTTTCGCGCGCCGTCGTTCCAGTTTCTTTCTGCAGGTTAAGTCTCCTTCATTCACACTCTATCGACGACTCAACGCACAGTTACCATGTCGCCTGAGATGATTCCCACGCCACGTCGTTTCTGTTTTCTCCCTGGACGCCCGTGTTCTCTCTCTCTCTCCCTCACATACATACACACACACACACACACACATATATATATATATATATATATATATATATATATATATATATATATATATATATATATATATATATATATATATATATAGGAACACTCTTAAATATGAAGCTATATATAGTAAATAGGTAGTGGATACATGCATTTACCAACTTCTCGGGCACTTTACTACCTTCTTAGTAACATTTTACTAACCAGGAGATTTGGGAAGGTAGTATTTGCTGCATATACTACCCACAGACGCTTCTTAGTATTTTTAACTAGGTAACTAGTAAGTCACTCCTACGTCGCCAGGTGCTTCGTAATGACTTGAATAATAACCACCGCAGCTAGTAGTTACAGTTATAATTTGTTCATTACGTTTGAATAACAGTTTCATGCGACGTCACGACACGCCTATAAGCACAGAGTAGGCCATGAGAATCTGGATTCCGTGTGTGCTGGATGACGCTCGCATGAGGGTCTCGAAGCTCGGATAGACGCACAAATAAAGAAAGAAACGCGTACGAACTATATAGCCTATATAGCCACTATACGTCTTCCTTATGCATACTACTGATGCACTCACGGCACTATTGAATCTGCATACTGCAGACTCAGTAACGCCGCAAGTGCGAGTCCGGCCATGTTGTGTGCCGTGTAAGTGAACAGCGTGCACTGGAAACACCTTGCGCTTTGCGCTAAAGCACAGAGACAAAGCATAGGAAATAGAAGACGAGAGATCAAGATGAACCATTTCCAACTGGGCCATGCCTAGCAGTTTTGCTGGAAACTCCTATATAACTTCAGCACTCCTTCAACATATTACTTAATCTAAAAAAGAAAGGGGGGGCGGCGAAACAAAACACCGCTCGGGGCAAGGCAATTAACTGCGCGCTCCTATTCCAAATTACGTTCGAAACGGTGATCGAAAGAAGGAACGACTCGAAGCTTCTTCCTCCCGTTGATGCCTGCTCACAGCAGGAAGGCGCGCGCCTCGAAGACGGCTGCGTACGTCGATGAACGAATTAACGGGCGATGACGACGGCGCAGCTCACGCGGACACAATGAGCCGGGCGAGGCAATTAATGCTCTCCATGCGGAGGAATAATAATGAAAAAGAGACGAATAATTGCCCGAGTTATCGGCGCTGCGTTTGTCCGTCGATGCATGCATGCGCAGCATGCACGAAGCAGCTGCTCACGAAGCCCGCTAAGAGAGGACGGGCGCAGCTTATTAGAGCTATAGGGATCCGAACCCGCGCTCCGTGAAGATTTCTCTCAGAGATTTTTTTTTTCGTTCCTTAAAAAAAAAATAAAGAAAAAGAAGCATTGAATAATACTCGCGAAGTTGGCCATTGTTGGCTATTTGTTGGCTAACTTTTGGAAAGCGCTGGACATTGGAGTGAATAGGAGGTAGGTGAATTAAACGCTAAAACGGCGCTGTTCTTTTTAACAGCGGGGCTGTTGTATACAACTTGGCGACATACGAGTGTCCTCGTCTGACGTTACGCTCCATTGTGCATTGGATTTGGATTGTGCTGGCTGCGCGCCCTTGTCATCCGCTCTTTCCCTCGACTCAATGCCAACTGCGGCGCAAGACCAAAAAAAGAAAGAAAGAAAGAAAAAGGAAGAACCTGCTCTTGCGCCTGCAGGGACCGACCGCCCATTCGCTCTTGTCCTGGACCCACTAACTGCCGCACTCGACCCACTCTTGCCCTGAGCGCACTGCCACATCCTAGTCATTATGCGAAAGCCAATGTGCGATAATGCGTAGCAAATGGTCGAGCTCGAAGCTGCGGGTTCGACCCCAGGAGCAGCGAGGACAGTGGTCGACAGTGACTCCCTAGCCAGCATCGTCGCAATTAACAATGAAGGAACAGTTCAGGATGTGGAAGACGTTGTGATTTTTTTTTTCTTATCTACATTGCACTTTCGCTCTATCTCGATAGCAGCATCCACGGCGGAGACCAACAACACTTTCGCGGCGAAGAGAACCAGAGGAGAAGAGCTCCCACCCAAAAAAAGAAAGACATACATTCATGTAACATAACTCTGAGACGGAAGGGAGAGTTATAAAGTAACTCCTGCTGCAGGGCACACGCTTCATCTTTACGAAACTGCCACTTTCGGAACCATGCCCGTTGGACGTATACGTCGACATACCAATTCACAGCCACTTTTCTTCCGTTACAGGCTCATGAGTGCATTTCCAGTACCACGTGCAAACACGTACTCCACACTCCACACTTCGGTCAACCATGTTATTCCGGCAGAAAAGAGCGTACATAGACGGGCGCTCGCTCTTCTGTTCGGAAGGTGCACGGTGCAACGAATGCACCGAACAAGCAAGGCGGCGACACAATGTATACACAGAGCGCGCATCATACGGTCGTCGCCCCGTATTCAGAGATAAGACGGATCGTCACCCACGACCGCAATGTTTCCTCGGTACCTCGTCTCGCACGCTTTGTGCACACATTCACGGTCGGAAACGGCAATTATGTCCACTCTGTTGGCCTTTTTTCTGCGCGCAGCGCTCATACGTCATATGCGGATTTGCGCATCTATACCCAAAAGAGCAAAAAGAGAGAAAATAAAATTGGCCGCGTATCTGCGTGCTTCGCTGCAAATGCCGTCGAAAGACGATAGTCTTCTGCCGGCCGTACTACGCTGCGTGAGATATGGACGCCATCTGGCAGCGCCGTCGGGAAACATGAGCTTGTGCAGAATCCCTGGGCAACTGCCAGGTGGCAGCACCAAATCGTCGGCAGAGGCCTTTTTCGTGCAGAGCGTCGCATTTTTAGCGCAGCCTAACAAACACTAGGGTCTTTAGAATTACGTATCTATGTATTTTCTAGCAAAGGAACATACCACCTAATACTTAAGTATTGATGTTGCGCCTCAGATATGCGTAATATTTGCTTTTAAATCAACAACGTTCACAAGTATGAACGCAACTACCAGTTCAAAATGTCTGGGCGTTAGGCAAGTGCTTAATTAAACTTTGGCCTGGTGGCTGAATCGTGTGAGAGAGAGACCAACAGAAAGACAGACCGAAATTTCTGCGTTTAAGTATCTCAAGAAAGACTACCGTCTTTAAAAGAAGTGGCTCCACCATTCCACGAGACAGACCTGCATGCACCGTACATGCATTCACAAACGTTCGCACACGGGCCTAGATGATGCATGAATGCGCACTTATACAACACGAGCCAGACAGACGTGGAGCGAGAAGAGGCGTCGAACGCGGCATAACGAAAACACGTGCCAGCGGCGCGAGCGCTTGACTGGAAAAAGAGCGCGCACACCTGAGTGCGCGGGCGAAAGACGCACATGCCACAGGCGATGACTCACGCCGCCATCGGAGCCAGAAGTACGACGACTGCGCACGATCCACGAATATGCATCGGCGGCACCGGCTGTCGGGACCCTCAAATCTAACGTCGATTATTCGTACACTCTATAAATGTTAGCGTTGGCAACTCCGGCGGTTTTTTCACCACGTTCTGATATCGATGTTTTCCAGTGGAACTGACAGTCTCGTAGCAGCCAGGATGGTTCGGTCTGTTCAGAAAAGCAGCGATAATTTTAAATAACTGTCTGAAAGGCGTGTTCAAACCGAAACTGAAACGGGTAGACGCTTCGTGCAGCGTATGCGATGACGTCACAACCTTGCCGCCATCAGAAATATGGAGCTGGTGCCCGAAAAAGGAGAGTGGCGAGGTCACCCGACGATGCGTTGGGTTATGCCAGCTTTGCTGAACATGACGCCGACGGTTTGTAAGCTGAAGTATCGCCGTCTTGCTTTTGACGGCCCGCTGACTCGGGCAGGCAGCGTTGAAGGTGATGACGTAAAAAGCACAGGGTGGCCCGCGTAGGAATCCGCTAAAAATCCTTAAAATTCATTTCCAGGAAAACTATATAACTTGCAACCGCCTGGATTGGCATATAACTCGGAGAATATATATTGAAAATTTCACTGAGATCTGTGGGCACTGAAGAATTGGCGGAGTTGCCCTTTAAGGGCGTGTCTTTCTAACAATTGCTGGGCTTTTACGAACCAAACCCACAACATGATTGAGAGGCACGGTCGTATGTGGAGGGCTTTCGAAATTTTAACCACTTAGGGCTTCTCTAACGGCACGTAAATCTACGTACACGGGTCTCTAGAGGATGATCAATGAGTCCCTTAGCTAGCACCCTTACTTTTACGGGTATAATAAAAAGATTTCATTACGCTGAACTGCGAACATGACCACGTGTGTCACGAGAACAGGCTTCGGTTTGCATGCATATAAATATCGCATACAAACGTTGGCAGCAACTGCTGCTAAAATATATTTACTGTACTCAATTCGCGTAATCTTACATGCATCGCATACCCCCCTCCGAGACTGCTCAGTTCCTTTAGATATATATACAAGATAAAAAGTGACCACCAGAATCCTCTCAGCGTGTTTTTCCCTCAGTGGGCTTCGTGGGTGACTGCCGAAATTCCTTCTTCAAACTGTCAACGTCAGCGCACAAAATTTTGCGGAAAGCTTCGGCTGTCATCTCGTGAACGTTATGCCACATAGTCTATAATCGTGTCATCGAGGCTCTTTAATAAATATGTCGTCTCTCAAATCCACTCGACCGAACGGAAGATCACCGGTTCGAATTCCTCTCTACTCCCCTGCAGTGCCGCCGCACGAACGCGCACCCCGGCGGCCAACTTCGTATCATCTCCGATAACGGCGCTCAACCATAGTTGTCTGCCGAAAAAGAGCCACGAGCAGGCCTCCGCGCGGCCGGCACTAAATCGTCGTCTACCAAGCCTCCTCCTTCAACTAGTCGATTCCCCGGCCGATAGCGCGCTCGACTGAAGCCGAGGCGCGACCCATAGCGGCAAACAAGGAAGTCTCTCTCTGCAAGCCCGCATTATATAGAGCGCTGGGTGCAAAACTATATGGCCAAACAAACTGTCTTGCTTGTTCTACATAGTGACCTCGCCGACCGGCAACCAACACGGGCCTGTATGCGAGTTCTCCGTGCCCTATAGCTGACAGCCGAGCGATGTACATTAATATCGACGAGCATCGAAGAACCCATAAAGAGAAGTTACGACTTTTGAGGCGAAGGAACCCCGGAAGGGGGGCGACGCAGGAACCGCAAGGCAACGAATCTGCAGAAACAAGCTGCGAACACTTCTCTTCCGCGCTGTATATTTTATTTTTTTTGCCACTTTCCCTATAGCGCGCGTACATATATACACACAGAGCACCGATAAAATAGAGGGTGCATTATACGGTCATCGCTTCCAAGACTCGGCTGACACGTCTTGGGAAGAAGAAGACCGCACGCTCTGGCATGCGGATTTCTGCGAATGGGCGTAGCGGACATCGCGGCTGGTGTGTACGCACGCCGGCACGTGCATGAACGGGCACTCGATCAAGCGATGAGGTTCAGAGGGAGGGGAGCAATGGGTGGGTGGAGGGGGGGGGGGGGGGAGTGAATACAGTGCCGTTGCGAAAGTGTGTGATCAGAAGCGGCAGGGAAGCGGGTAAAGAGAAACGCCTTAAAGGGAGGTGTGTGTGTGTGTATATAGGAAAATAAGTGGGGAAAAAAGAAAAGAAAGAAAACACAGCGTTAGTCGTGCGAGAAATGCCAAGAGAGAGAAAGATCACTTTCTCGACACTCCGCGGAGTCCGTGTTGAAACGGGGTCAGCCGAGGGTGGCCCCCCTCCACCCCCGCGAACACCCCGAGCCGCAGCACGCACGACTGCTCCAAGGTGCGTTTGTGAAATTGTGTGCAACATCTTTGGCCGCCGAGGACGCGCTTTTTCCCGATAGCGAGATATATGGAGCTAACGCTGTGTAATTATCTACGTGCGAATGTGTACACGACTTGTATACGGGCAGTCACATTGTGTGGGGAGACGCATATTTGTATGCAGGGCATGTGCTTGAGCCAGATTACGCATAGGACGATTTCCTTTTTTTTTTTTTTGGGGGGGGGGGGGCAGAGGGAGGGGGGCGGGGATGACAAGGCTTTTCCTAAATACAGAGTATGTAAAAGAGGGGCAACCTACCGGTCGCAGGGTTTAGGTCCACTGCAGGACGGACGCCTCTCCCAACGATTTCCAATGCAACCTATCCTGAGCGAGTTGGTTCCACTTTATGCCCGCAAACCTTTTAATTTCATCGCTCCATCTAACCTTTTGCCCTGTCTCTGTTGCGTTTTCCCTCTCTTGGTATCCATTCCGTCGCTCTTACTGTCCATCTGTTATCTTTCCTGCTCATGACGTGTCCTGCCCAGGTCCACTTCTTCCTTTTAATTGATATAATAATATCAGATACTCCTGTCTGTTCCCCGATCCATTCCGCTCGTTTTTTATCTCTTAGCGTTACCCGTGTCATTTCTCTTTCCATTGCACGTTGCGTGCTCCTTAGTTTCATCTCTAGTTTTTTTTCGTTATCCTCCACGTTTCTGCACCGTACGTTAGTACTGGGAGAATGTAGTGATTGAATACTTTTCGCTTTAGTGAGAGCGGCAAGCGTCCAGTCATGATTTCGTAATGCCTTCCGAATGCGCTCCAGCCCATCCTTATTCTACGGAGGACATCTTTTTCATGGGTAGGAGTTCCTGTTAGTAACTGTCCCAGGTATACGTATTCGTTTACACATTCTAAGGGTTCACTGCTAATTTTTAAATTTTAAAGCTTACAAATACTTGCAGTCAAAGCAAGCGGCGGTGCACTCGTGCTACATTTTTGGGTGAGTGAATTGCCTATCGCAGTTTAAGATATATATTCTAGCAGCATTTACAAGCTTGTGCTTCTCGGAACAGAGTGGACGCGTAGTATATTATATACTCCACACAGGCGCGTTGGTAACGCATGGCAGAACTCTCTAGATCAGCGAGAGTAATATGCAGTACCGCTAAAAGGGCGGATGTTTTCTTATTGGGATTTTGATCCATTTTTTGTCCCTTCGATGTAGCTTAAAGCTTTCACACTTGTAGGGCGAAAGCGTGCAAGCTATCTGAGCGCACGTTTGTGTCGCGTGCATATCTCTTCCTTTATACTGTGACTATAACTCTTTCCGCCTGCCGCTATAAATAACGACGCAGAACAAACAAATGGATTGATTGTTCTGCTGACAACCCAGCAGTCCATTCTTGTCGTCCCATACTCGTCACCACACCCGAGGTTGCAACAACGTGTAGAGTATGAAACCGAGGGGTTTATTCTTTTTTTCTTCAATCACGGTGTGTGGATATGAAAGAACGTCGGTAGCAAAAACTAACCAAGATTATAATCAAAGTCATTATCAGTTGATGCATGCATTTCGACGTACAAGAAGCGAATGTACGACGAAGCGTCGTCTCACACGTGAAAACTTGCAAAGCGCAATGCAACGTCCGCTAATGATTGATTTGTGGGGTTTAACGTGCCAAAACCAGCTCTTATTATGAGAGACGCCGTAGTGGAGGTCTCCGGAAATTTCGACCACCTGGCACCTGCACTGACATCGCACAGCACACGGGCCTCAACATTTCGCCACCATCGAAATGCAGCCGCCGCGGCCGGGATTCGATCCCGCGACCTTCGGATCTGCAGCCGAGTGCCATAACCACACAACGCGCCGTGCGGCTGTGTCACACGCACTCGGGCAAAACACGGAGACACCCTTTCCGTGCATACACATTTCGTCTTTGCACAGCGGCATACCAGCTAACTAGACACGCCGCTGCCGCCGCTTTGCGAGTAGGAAGTGCCAATTAGGAACTGGCACTTTGCCTCGAGAAAAAGAAAGGCGGCACAGCAGCTCGGTGATTAGTGCAGTGTTGTGTGTACAACACGCGACGTCTGGTCTCGCGTGTGGAAACTCGTGGACGACTCGTCATGATGCTCGCGCTGCTCGGGGTCGCGGTTTCCGTGCGTCTTGCGCGATGAGACCGTCCCGATCCTCAGCACACATCCGCGGAAAGGCGACTCAGCCAAGACGCGTCCGTCCACTACTGTCTTGCAGTAGTAGTAGTAGTAGTAGTAGTAGTAGTAGTAGTAGTAGTAGTAGTAGTAGTAGTAGTAGTAGTAATTCGTGCGAATCTTCCGACCGGAACCACGGAGCCCGCGAGAACCAACACAATATGCCTCGGAATTTTTGGCGCTTTTATCGGGCAACGTGAGCCGCTATGAGGTTTTAAGAGAAAACTCACCCATCCATTATTACGCTAAACCACTCATCGATAGCCCAGAGGCCAACATTGCACGGCCTCACGAATGCCAACAAGGCTGCAAAAACTATAGAGGCCGCGTAGAAAGATTGCCATAGAAACAATGCCCCACTGCAGGTGCGATCAATGTAGGTTAGAAGGCGAGAAAAAATAATAATAATAAATGACAAGGCAACCAGGGAAATATCGGCCATTCTTTGTAAGCACAGTCTGCTTCAAGTACCGCGGCACATTAATTGGGACGATTCCCCCATCTGGTTATAGTACCAACGGAATTCCATCGATCGTTAAATGCTCGCGAGCAAGCACGCACACGCGCGCATCGCAACCTATCGGGAACGCACACACTCACGCAGACGCTAGAGCGAGCACGAAAAAAAAAAAAGGAAAGGAATGCAGCCCTCGGTTCCACTACGAATCAACGAATGAAAAGGCGATCGTGCGTGCACGCGAGGAAAGAGCGCGCGCGTGCGCTTCACCGCATACACGTATGCATTGCGGCACTGCAGGCAAGCCACCCCAGCCACCGCCCTCGTGCCTTCGCCACATAATCCGAACACATGAGCCCACGTGGCTGTCGGAAACGACGCCACGTGGGCTTGAGACGACGCGATCAAGCTGGTCAAGCAACGACACATTGTAGTGGTTGTGGTGGTGGTTAGGGGAAGAAAAGACGCTTAATTCTGCATTGCAGTGAACCCACTCCGTGTACATATATCACCTCGAATAATGCGACCTCACTTTTTTTTTTTTAGCAACATGCCATGATTTCGTTCTTTCCGGTTGCTTGCCAGTGCTTGCCAGACGACGACGCAGGGGTCGCGTGTTGTCGCCTGGCAAGCATTATCACCAGATCACGGCTTTCGGTAGTTGCCGCGTGGCGGGTACACCGTAGCTGAAAGCTGCGAATAGCGTTTTTGTTTCCTTGCTTGGTACGTGCACCAACACTAAGGAATTCGGGTTGTTGCTGGGTAAGGTAAATGAACGACTGATCGATTGAATGATTGAATATTCGTCTAGCCAGTCATATTTGAACGAAGAACTTGCGTAATCAAATAAGCGTGTCCATGGCGCGAGCGCTAGGATAAACCACTGGGGAGTACACACACACACATACAAACCATGCATTTGATGCATGACGCAATTACGCACCCATGAAGCTGGCAGAACGGGTACACAAGAGTTCCTATACCACTTCACACACTCAAGTGATCGCCACGACAGCCAAGAAAGCTTATATTTAAAGACTCCTCTACACATACTAACTCAAAACTGTTTCTTTCGACACCTGCTGGCTTTTTACGAGCTCTATATATAAAAGCGCAGTCTTATTACGAGAAACTATACACTAAGCAATAAATTCTGCAGCCCCTCGAAAAAGAACGCTCCAAAAAAACTCTGGCGCTCGCTCGTCTGACGTCGAAGACCGCTTATGTGCTGCAAAACGTGACGGCAACTGTTGCGCGTGCGTTTAAAAAAACAATGGATTGATGGCGGCGGCTCGCCTGAGCAAAGCATGCATGTATATACGTGACCGAACAGGCGGAAACGTGATCGGAATCTTCGCCGCCAGCGCGTCGCTTGTTTTTAGTCAGTAACCCTGAAAATAGAGCGCCGCCACGGTCACGGCCGTAAAGATGGTCAGGTCGATACGCAGACGACGCGCGTGCTCGCCCGAGAGAACAAGTTGTATAATAATAACACCTCACTCGATCCTTCCCGGTCCATGGCAGGCGGAAGAGAGCGTACGTACGTATTATATACAGCCGACAGTCTCTTTAGCAGAGAAGCTGCGTAAGCTAGCCGTAAAAACACTGCCGTGCCACTTTTAACAGCGAAGCTCTTTCAGTTAGCCGTAATTTGTCAGGCATCATGGAATGCCACGCGACACTGGGTTACGTGATTTTGGCGGGAGTATGTCACGTGAAGTTGCGTTGCGTGATTTTGGGTGACCACGCGACATGTTCCCGACAAAAATCACGCAACGCAATGTCATGTGACACATTGCGGCCAAAACATAACATGGATATCAAGGGACCTGTTTCAGTAAACCATCGGCTAGCTTCGCTGTTATCTGGCCCTGCGCGATTTCGCGGAAGCTGCGGGGAGTTTTTTGTTGTTTTTTTTTCTTTTTAGCGGCGGTGAACTAGTTAACCAGAATGTCTGGCTTCGGGAATAGCATACATCTACGTTTATACTGGCCACATTTCAGTAAAAAAAAAAAGTTTATTAAAGAAGAGAGAGAATCAAAGGAAGCAGAGTAGATATTAGCTGCCTATATAGCGTGTACGTGAGCACGAACCATAAGGATATTCAGTTCAGTTTATTACCTTATCAGACCCCTCGAGGGGGTATTACGCAAGGAGTGGTTACTCCGTGAAAGGTAACAAATGCAAAGATATTACCTATAATTTTACACAGTGCGATAATAGTATAGTGTGTCGTCAGTGCATTATACGGTATAGTCTTTATTGTACACCGTTAATTTGAAGGTGGTCTGTCAAACGTTGGCAAAATAAAGAGGGGCAACGAAAAAAGGAATGCAGACGAGACTGGCAACAGTTCGCGCATGTGTAAGTGCGACTCGGTGTGAAACGACCTGAAAGGCGGGATACGCGCGCTGCGGGATGCAAGGTTGATGAGGAAAGGCTCAAAAAGAATTCGTGACAGAGCGATGGGCTAGGGCGAGGAGGCGATGATGATTGATTTGATATGTGGGGTTAAACGTCCCAAAACCAGCTCTGATTATGAGAGACGCCGTATAGTGGAGGTCTCCGCAAATTTCGACCACCTGGGGTTCTTTAAGGTGCACTGACATCGCACAGCACACGGGCCTCAACATTTCGAGGAGGCGATGATGGGCGAGTGGTGACAGATCGAGTGACGTAACGCAAGATGTCATATGAATACGATGTCATATGAAAGAACATGAAAGAGAACAAAGGGGTACGAATAAAAAAAGTCTCGCATGAATGCGACACGAAATCATTGTGACTATGACAACGTCATCGCGTCCGACCAACCCGCATGAATGTAATCAACGCACAGTCACAATGTGTGGCCTTTCATCTAGTGTCTTCTCTGAGGCGCAAAAGCAGGCCTCAGCGTACCGCGGAACGTCAGTCCTGTATATAGTCCATACTGTTAGAGATTAGAAGTTGCGACCGCGTGGTTAACCGCTAGCAATGCAGTAGAGACGCGCTGCAGGGCGCTTGCGAAAAAAAAAAAAATGGGAAGAAGATCGCTCTGGCAATGTAATATAAAAGTCAGGAAGCAGCTGCGCATCGTCGCATTCACAATGCACGAAAAAACAAGCTGCGTTAGGGAGCAACTGTCACAAGCACGCGCGCGTGAGACAGACAGAAAGAGAGAGAAGCAGCAAGACACTCAGCAACTGCTCTATATTACAAGCATACCCCTTTTGCACAAGCACTGGCGACCGATAATTACATAGCGATAAAGATAGGTATTGAAAAATACGTGTTCAAAAGCAGCAACAGCTAAGTCACTGGAATCAAGCAGCCATTAAACGTATATATATATATATATATATATATATATATATATATATATATATATATATATATATATATATATATATATATATATATATATATATCCCATCATAAGAGCTGGTTCTGCAGCTCGACAAAGAATAGACCACATCGCCGTCGCTATCTATATACACGCTCGGCGGCCATAGAAAAACAAAATATACTCAACGCTGCGGGAAGCGATAAATTAAATAAATAGAAAACTTAACACTTAGAACGCGTACATAATGCATACTCATACGGGAAGGCTATACGTAATGCCTGCGGATCGTTACAGATTAGATCAAATGGTACGCAACGCTCGCCGCCACCGCTGAGCTAGGACCGGTCATGTATGTAACAGGCATTGTAGATAATTGGGCGATCGGGCCGCAGGAGACGAGCGTAGAAGCGAAGCGGCACGTAACGGTTCGGTGGATTCCGTCCAACCACGAAGGTGATGATGGCGGGCTGCTGCGTGTGTATATATATACGTAATAGCGGTCGTCAATCACGGTATATAATCGGAAACAGCGCTTCTGTATACACACATGCATGCAAGTAACGGTTGCCTGTATACAACGGCGTTACGTGGCGAATCGTGCTTCGTCCACGGTTCATAAGTGTTCAGTGTTCATGCATTTATTTTTTTTTAAGCTCTCTACGTGTCAGTGCACTGCATTTAATTGCGCATGCTCTTTCCAGGCGGCTCATAATAATAATTACACAGGCCAAACCGAACAAGCTTTGAACGCCATTTGAACGGTTCTTCTGATGAGAGTGCCGGATATCTGTTAACCATGTTGCCCCAAATACATGCATTTGCAAATTCGTACACGTGTCATTTGCGCGTTACGTGCACCATTCAAACGCTGCTGGTGTGTCTGGTTTCGACAGGCCCAAACGAAGCGTTGCGAATACAATAGTGTATATCTGCAGTGTCTTTGATCATATGCTATTCATGTGTTTATACTATGTGGTACGTAACATGCTTATACCATATCTGCCAGCACCTGTAGTAAAACAAGCCAGGCGATCAGTCAGGCTGTAACACTTCCACATCTTATTATAGAGTTTGTGCCACGCGAACTGTTCATTTCTTCTTTTTTTTTTCTGCTCTTCTTTCCTCCATATCTTAACTATATGTTATTCGCATCTTCCCCTCCCCAGGTGAAGGGTAGCCAACCGAGCACGTGCTTGGTTAACTTCCCTACCCTTCCTACTCATCCCTCCCTCCCCCCCCCCCCATCCTCTCTCTCTCTTCTTAACTCGATCGATCCAGCTTTCTTGTCGAGCAGTCGATGTCTGCTCACCCGCAACAAAATAGAGAGAGAGAGAGAGAGAAATGAGGAAGGGAAGGCACGGATGTTCACCAGTCAGGAATCTGGTTGGCTACCCTACACTGGTGCTGATTGAAATAATAGTTATGGCGCTAAAACAACGGGACACAGAAAAGACGAAACACACACTGGCCAGTGTGTGCTTCGTCTTTTCTGTGTCCCGTTGTTTTAGCGCCATAACTATTATTTCAAGCAATGAACCAACTAGCTCAACAACATATCCTTTTGAACTGGTGCTGAGCCGTGCTACCTTTTAATGGCCTGCAGAAGTATGCGCCTATTTCCTTTCCAACGAACCCCCACCCCCTTCTTACACTGGGGGATGAGAGAAGGGGAAGAAAAGGAGAGAGGGGGAATGCCTACAGGACAGTCTTATATAATTTCACAGGCGCTCGGTAAGGCCAGATGCTTTCAGAAAGCCCAAAAGCGCTTTCATTGCCTTCTGAGCCGTTGGTCGGTGAGAACGGTATCCAAAGATTAGACATTGTTTAGTTTATCGGGCTTATAATAGCGGAGTTATCGGAATAGCGGGATGGAAATGCGCGTCCGCAGTATACCGTGAACGGCCGATACCGTTTAGCGTGCGCCCACGGTATTTCGCAGATTTAAAGTTATATGTTTGCGTGTTTATCGTACTTTACGTAAAACATGGTGGCGGTTTCGGACGCCTGAATTTGGCGCAGTGTGGCGGCAATCGCAGCAAGTGACTGCGTAAAATGGCTTCGCTTGCCTTCAGATAGCTTCGACGACGTAGTATATACGGAAGATCGCTTCCCATTTCGAACGTTGCTACGCCTTTAGCGAGAGAACGCTATTTACATTTCTGCAACATGTCAATTTATGCTCTCGGCGCTTGGTTCATACATATTTATTAATCTTTTTTCTCAAAAGTTAGATTGCCTCTGCGCGCGGGGGTGTAAGTAAACATTTTAAGTTTTATTTCTTTTCACTTTCTTTAACGCGTGTATCTTTCGCTAGGGGGCGCCACAAACACAACTGCCGGGCCGTAAACGCTATTCCGCTAAACTAAAGCTCGTTTCCGCAACGAATGTTTGCTGTAAGATTTAACGCTACTCCCTTAGCCCCGCTATCACGCTAACGCGCTAAACTAAAGATGTCTACTGACTCTTCACTTAGAGGACGATCGTCGAGCTTCTCTTACGAAACACAATTGTTTCGTAAAACTATACAGGCCGCTACAGACGGCTGCATTACATTTGCCAACGCACGAGTGAGTCCCGTCACATCTGTTCGAACTGTAAACAAGGACGAAGAAGAGGAAGTGTAGCGCGGTAAATATGTCACGAATGGTTAGCAGCGCTTGAGGCACATGCCACAAAAACGCATCGAGAGTATACGCACACGCACGCACGCACTCAGCATAGAGTCAGTAACGCGGCTTCTATACATGAACGCTCAGAATAGCGAGTCGTCGAGGTCGCGGCATCCTGTAGCGATACGGATAATCGCAGTTTTAAAGCAACACGTACTCCCGAGTCGCCTTGTCGGCCCTGTTGCTATAAAAACAAGTAAACAGAGCGCCGGAGGCAGACGAAGTCTTCTGCCGCGGGCGGCAAACGCTGATAACATGGGCTGGGGGCAAATGCTAGGCTGCAGAGTCACATGTCTCGCTGCTTGGAACTCGTAAAAAGCCACAAGAGAAAGAAATAGGATCAGGGCACCGCCTGGTCACGTGCCGATATACCAGCATGCACAAAACTTGCTGATACAGAGCAAATTTCACGCGTTTAAACTACTGGGAGTGGTAGTCCTTTGCGTGCGTGTGTGTGCGCGTGTGTTTTGCACGTAGGTAACTGCTGAGACAAGTGTCTGAGACATATGCTTTGGCATATCTGACTGTTCCTTTAGCGATCATTCACCGCAGTGGGAAAGCGTTGAAAAGGGGCGTCTTCGAAACGCGGTGTATTCTACCGCGTAACACACGATGATGAGACTAATTTTCGTATGTGACAGAATATTCTCACACATACAACGTGACATCTGACATCTCGTTAATACAATCTTCACGAGAGCAGGCAAATTTAAAATTATTCCAAAACCATATCGACCACATGCGGATGCACTGCGTCTTTTTGGTCAGGCAAAAAAAAAATACAGAAAAGAACATGTCATCCGCAGAAACGCATCAAGTGGAATTATATAAACGAGGTATCACTCCGTATTGTAGCGTAAACGCATCAAGTGGAATCGTATAAACGAGGTGTCACTTGCAGCGTAATCGCATCAAGTGGAATCATATAAACGAGGTATCACTCCGTATTGTAGCGTAAACGCTTCAAGTGGAATCGTATAAACGAGGTATCACGTGTATTGTAGCGTAAACGCATCAAGTGGAATCGTATAAACGAGGTGTCACTCCGTATTGTAGCGCAAGTGCACACTTGAACGAGCAACACGTAAGGCGTTATTCGCGCCAGAAGCCTCCGTATATGCATGCACCGCTATCATTTCCCGAAACACATGGACCTCTCGGGATGCCTTGCGCGTGAATTCGCGCGATAAAACGCTTGCGCATACGAGAACGCAGAACTCGAAACGATGTCCGAAAAGGGCTCTCTAGGCGCGGAAAGTATAGCTATTTCGCCTCGAACGTTCACGTTTTCCAACAAGGACCCCGCAAGTGTGCATGGCACTCGTGAAAGAACAAAGAAAAAAAAAACGAGGTCGAAAGTTTTATTTCCGCGCGCTTCTTCATTCCCACGCGCCTGAACGACCTTGATCTTCCCACACACCGCGACCAACGAAGGGCAATACCGCGCGACCAAGGCCGCACCAGCAATGACATTGACAAAAGCTCGGGCTGCACAGTACATAGTTGCACGATGAGTCTTTGTTACCCTGCTGCTTTTGGACTTTGTTCAGCGCGAAGGGTTTAAGGTGTTCTCATGGTCCTTTGCACATATAGTTAAACTAAGCAGTTATCTCTTATCAGCTTTAACAACGCAGTTATCTTCGTATATGTATACTGGCACACGCACACGTGCGAGTCGATGCGCGTCATCACATCGCCTCGCTTTGGCTGACGGTACACTCGAAGATGCCTCCCGAGTGGCACATCCACTGGCGGGCAGGGTTGAAGGGCCATCGCGTACATATCGAGCAGGGCAGCAGAGCCCGCGGCGGCAGCAGCGATTGGCCTCAGGGCCACCGGAGGCCGAACCAATGAGGAGGCCACTTCCTTGTCGAACGCGGCGCGTCGCTTCGCGTCCATCGGGCCCGACGGGCTTCGCGACACGAGATGTTTCTTTTTTTGCCGCTGCCTGCAGCTGCATGCGTGTATGTGTACGCACTAAACGCCTCGCAACCTGTGATCAGGAACATTCCAGGGGACAGTGACGGAAGCTATATAGCGGCTTATGGAACGTCGCCGTATACTTCCAGGTGCATACGTGTATCATATTGACCGCTTATCAATAGCTTATCTGTATTTTACGAATAATAAGCATTAATGAGCGCTGACTACCATGCAGTTAGGATATATTCACAGAAGATATATATATATATATATATATATATATATAATGTAGGATTACAGGTACATAAATACCAAAAAAGTGGATGGAGGGATGACTGCCTTCGCAGCTCAGCGGTAGAGCATCGGACGCGTTATCCGAAGGAAGGTCATGGGTTCGGTTTCCAAGGAAGCAGGTTTGTCTTTTCGTCCACTTTAATTCCTTTCTACTTACCCCAAAATTACAACATCACAATTACGAATTGGAATAACTTCCCCTATGCTTTCCTAGGCGTCATTGTTTGTTGGTTTATTAAGTTGTGTCTCAGCAATAAACGAGCGCTTGACCCCTACCCCTTGGTTTATATATATATGAACCTCACTATATCGAATCTGGTGGGAACCACAAAACGTTCGGTAAGTATAGTCATACGATATATAAAATTAACATACACGGCAAGCTACGCTCGTCCCACCGTATTTACCCAACTGCAAACTTTTTCGCAGTCTCTGACGATTGTATATATTCGCTCAAGCGAGACAGGAACGATGAAGATATTCAGCGGGCGGGCACTGTCATGTGATGGGGCTTTCGTCCCTGGTTCGCAAATTATAACGAGAAATATATCGGCGAGAAATTACATCGAGAAAGGACGGCACGCCCTCCGTAGCAAGACGATGCCTTGAAATTGAATTTCGAGAATGAACACCACTATACCTACTGTCCGAAAATGTAGGGCAGCAGACGCCTGTACAGCGAGGAGGCCTCGGTCTGAGGAGTCATCAGCGTGTGCCGGCAATAAGTGAATAATGCATGCCTATACACACAGTCCGGATGAGTGAAAATGGGAGGCCTAGACGCGAGTGTAACGAGTTCGAGTGACAACTAATTAAAGCGCTCGGGGCCGAATGAGGATGCGAATAATGAATGGGGGCACCCGAAAGTGTGAATGAACGTGTAATGAGCAACGCCGGCACACGTATATATACTATATGCATGCGATCCGCCGTGAGAATTCGCACGTGTATATATCTAATGCCATATGTATAAAATGGCTTACGAGAATGGAAAACGACGAGAGCGTATCATCATCATCATCATTAGCAGCACAAGCAATAGCATCTGCCTATCTTATGTCCATCTTCAGCACCAAGGCTTCACCTGTCCTGTGCGAGCCGATCCCATTTCGTGCCCGCAGTTTTGTTTCTTTCTTTGTGTGTGTGTGTGTGTGTGTGTTAATTGACTTGATTTCTGGGGTTGTACGTCCCAAAACCTCGGTCTGATTATGAGAGACGCCGTAGTGCTCGGCCACGGAAATTTCGACCACCTGAGGTTCTTTAACGCGCACTGACATCGCACAGCACACGGGCCGTGTGTTTGTGTGTGTGTGTGTGTGTTTGATGGGATCGTGCGCCAATAACGAAACTAATTAGTCAGACCTCTGCACGCATACACACACACAAGAAAAAAGCACATCGTGAAACAAAAGAAGACCGTGGCGGTGTGGAGGCTCACTGCATAGCACGGCTATATTGCAGGCACACGCGCCGTCGCCGTAAATGAAGACAAACGGTTCGTCTCGCCAGCGGCAGAGGTAATTGATTCTCATTCGTTAGGGGGCGACAGTCGCCGCCATTGTCTCTGGGCGAGCACACCCTTTGCTCGCCCGCGTTCCGCCTGGTTCTTCCACGAGGTCCCGCTGTATAGATTGATGGAAGCGAGCGGGGCACCTCGGCTGTCGCCCGTCACAACAACAGCGGGGTCGCGTATAAACGAACCTAGCTCATCGACGCCCACGCCGCCAGCACGCGTATACACAGGCAGCGTATATAATACGGCGCGCCTTGCTTCTTATAATATAGGAGAGCAACAATAGCCGTCACTGCGCGCGCGCGAGAAGCAGCCATCGGATGAGAAAGGTGTCGGTGAACGATAGTCGTGATTCGGGTAAAGAACGACGGCGGTGAGCTATATTATTGCGCAAGTTGTCGTCGCGTGCCACGAACCAGTCGCAATCCACGTCAATACACACGAACACGTATATGCACGCGCGACGGGAAATGCGGGCATATATATACACACACGAGACAGACAAGAAGATTTGGATCCATGATATTTTTGTCGCTGGCAGAATGTAGGAACGGTTCATAACTATATGTTCGCGCACGTCCATATTGTCTTAACTATATATGTTCGCGCATGCGCAATATCTACTTCACACATTTGATTGATTGATTGATTGATTGATTGATTGATTGATTGATTGATTGATTGATTGATTGATGTTTCACGTTACCTGCAGCGGCGAAAAAGAACCCCGAGTCCCCGCACTACTCGAGCGGCGGGAAACGTGCAGTTTCTGCAGCACTGCATCAGGCACGCAAAGGACGTGCGAAGGACGGCGCGATGCAACGGAAACACCTCCTCGACGCTACGTCTATATCCTCTTCCCAGGAGCGAATGCCGCAGGGGAGGACGAAGAAAGGAAGGCACACGCACAACGACGACGACCAAGTTGGCGCTAAGCGTACGCGGTGCGGTATATGAATTGAATGTATGCAGACGCGCCAGAAGCCGCTGCTTTGGTGATCTTCGCATACTAGAAAGGTGTTGCATGCATGTAGAAGCGCGAGTGCGGCCCGTCGTGTTAGAAATACATTATTTACACGAAAGAGAAACGCGCAAGGCGAGGTGACGTAAAGAGCTGCTCACTATATTTCTCTGAATGCACAAAACTGGAGGAGCTTGGGTACCTCCCTCCCTCCCTCTCCTCCTCTATCTATCTATCTATCTATCTATCTATCTATCTATCTATCTATCTATCTATCTATCTATCTATCTATCTATCTATCTATCTATCTATCTATCTATCTATCTATCTATCTATCACACACACACAACACACACACGCACACTATTCGCTCTTCTTTGAAATAATAAATAATATTCTGTCAATAGTATATTGGCCTGGGGGGACCATAACATAACACCCCGGCACCTTCACTAAACTGCGCTGTGTTGTCGACTTCTGTGATGGCGATATCGTGAGCCTACCAGAGAAGTCGTATTAGCCCCATGAGCCAATCTGAGCTTGACGGGATGGCGATCGAATTTGACTAAAATGGCGAATCAGTGGCAATGTCCAAAGCACGTACACCTTTGAAATTTTATAACTGCTCTCGAACGGAACTCACGGCGAAGACAAAGCGACGTGCCACACATACGGCTTCCGCAACCCGATCGACCAAAGCAAATCTGCATACCCGACTACGTGTGTATGCCCGCACCTGATTCCCAAGCCGCCAAACGACGACCACCAATCAACGCCGCAGAGGCGTTCCCGACGCCGGCAGGCACACCACCGTTATATATATGAAGGATCGCGGCTGAACACGCGGATGCAATTCGTTAACGCGCCGAAACAGAGAGCACAGAGCCCGTCCACGAGCCGAGGCGAAGAAATCGTTTCGCTGCTTGCCGCTTCAGTCTTCATCTTCCGCGAAGAGCGCGCCACAAGCACGCACGCAGCTGCAGAGGCGAGGAAGAAGCTAGCGCACTCTGGATTCAATCGCAATGATGCAATATATATATATATATATATATATATATATATATATATATATATATATATATATATATATATATACACGCGTGCAGCTCTGCGCGCGCGGCCGCCACCGCCGCCATCCACGCACCATTCACGCCGCTAACGGAGCGTGGAGCGAGGCACGGTTCCCGTTAAGAAAAAAAAAAAAAAAAAACTCTCGAACGACCTGCATGCCGCTCTCGCCTGCTCGAGTAACAAGGTTTTCTTTTTTTTTCCTTTTTTTTTGTTAACCTGTGTAATTCTTGATCATTATTCTGCTGTAACATCGCGTTCGCGCCGGCACGTATGTAAGTACGTCTTCGGTGCCAGTCCGTCTTTGGGATGAGTGTGCGCGAGAAGATGCCGAAAGGAAAGAGAATTACATATGAAATGCAGCGTAACCTCGATATAACGAACGGGGATATAATCATTTATCGGTTACAATGAACTCGGTGAAACAGTATTGCCAATAAAACAGCATTTTGATAATATGCAATTACCACGAATTATCAGATATAACAAAGCTCATTCCGTGACACAGTGAGGTTGTTATAAGGAGGTTTGACTTTAGTTATAGGGTAGCTTGGACGCAACCGTCGTAAGCTGTTGGAAGAAAAAAAAAGAAACTCGACTCGGCGTTACATTCGCTGTAATACTTTAATGGGAGAGCCTGGCGAAAATTTGGAGATGTATTGAGTTATACGCTGAGCGGTGCAGCATTAGGTTGTACATGCATTAGCGAATGCAGGCTTTCGCTCCACGTGAAATCACGTATATGGCGCATATAGCTCCATATCTAGTGTTTGGGCATGCGACATCACGCGGTCTCAGGCTATCCTATTTTTTTTTTTTATGTATGATGAAAAGTTAAACATTACTCCCTAGCTCTATACTTGTGGCTACCAGCCTAAGTGTCACCTCGGTCCCCCCACCCATACTTTGTTAGACGCTATGAGCTATAGAGTTGATGTCTACAAACATTCGTTCCTGATCAAAACCATCGAAGAATGTAATAAACTAATCTCGGAATTACTTGACGGTACCATTTCGCTCGCGAGTTTCTAAGAAACGCTGTACAGCCACACGGCGCCTAATTTTGACACTGTTATATTTATGTGTGATTGCACAGCATCGCTTCTACGCTGCTGTTTCTGTATTTTCTTATATGCTAGCTGTTTATACATTTTTGGTCTTATAGCTGCATTGTGCCGCTTGTACTATGCTGTTTGCGTAATTGCCTTCAGTGTTGTAAACTTTCCTGCCCTGTAAAAGCCTGAAAGGGGCAAGAAGTATTGAAAATAAATAAATAATAAACAAGGTCACTGCTGCATGCGTTTATGTCCACGCACAAGTAAACGGCTGTATGCGTTTCCACAGAATCAGGTGACCTTTATACCTCACAGCGGTACCTAATTTGAAATCATCTTTGAATAGATAGATAGATAGATAGATAGATAGATAGATAGATAGATAGATAGATAGATAGATAGATAGATAGATAGATAGATAGATAGATAGATAGATAGATAGATAGATAGATAGATATTCTAAGCTTGAAAAAGGCCGTTCTAGCGGACAGTACGTCGTAATAAAGGTGTTTCTTATTCCGCGTGATCCTTTTATGACATAATTAACCTGCTGCTAAGGAATCTTCCGTAATATATATGTATATAGCTCTTCGAAGTGAAGCACGTTTCAGCTGGAGGCCGGCTTTCTTAGGGAACCAAAGAAAGCCGGCCCCCTGCTGAAACGTCCGAGCAATAAAAAGTTTTCAGCTTGTGCGTCCCTCAATTCGAAGGATATATATATATATATATATATATATATATATATATATATATATATATATATATACACTTTAGAGAGAGAGAGAGAGTCACGCTTGCATGTGCACACTACGTTGGTAACCGGGGCAGCAGGCGTTTTGCATATGCGGGCGACGCACAGAGCGCCTAAGTATACACCTGTCAGGCACACGCATACGCACATCCGCGCAAAGCTTTTCGACGCTTATAGTTGATCCATGGCACGCTGCACGCGCATTTTCCCAAGCTCTACCGTATAATCCGTCGAACTTAGGCAGGTTCGTATATACAGCTTGCAGTGTATGTATACCATATACACACAAACGGTCGCCAGTGAACATATAAGCCGAGTTTGTTGTCCGAGCGATATAGTGTACGCAGGCACGGTATACGGCCTATATTTGCACGGGACGCACTGCGCAGCGTCAACGAACGGGCAGCTTATTACTCTGCATTTACGGACGCGCGAGTTATAAGCCAGGTTAGCGCGCGCGGGCACACACGCGGTGTGGTTCGCGCACTGCGCGTTGTTGTTATAATTCCCTATGCGCGCAGAATTGGGTGGGTGTGTGTGTGTGCAGAGGCATACAAGCGCCGCGTTGAAGAAGCCTGCAGAACACGAAACGCACACGCCGACAACACGTCAGTTCTGTGCTGTACACACGCAGCTTCGCCCACGTGCGCGGATCCACGTCGATATTACAGGCAGCCGAACGCGCGTCTGTGCAATATCGTGGTTCCCACGTTTTTAGAAACGGGTGCCTTTCTTTCTTTTCATTTTCCTTTCAGTTTTACCTGAGGTCGTTCTTATGGAGGCGCGCATATTGTGCAACGCGTTTTCTGACCAGACCACTCAACTTGTCAGAGTGAACTGCCACGGTTAAAGGCGATAGTCTTTCTTGGGATACTAGAACGCAGAAATTTTGGTCTGTCTCTCTGTTTGTCTGTCTGGCACACGACTCAGCCACCCGGCCAAAATTTAAGCATTTGCCTAACGCCCAGCCATCCTGAACAGGTAGCTGCGTTCATACTTGTGAACATTGTCGATCAAAAGGAAATATTACGCATATCTGAATCGAATATGTCTTCTTTTTTTTTTTTTTTCACTATTGGTTGGCCACGAGTATAGCCAGTAATTTATGTAATTTATGACGGGAAGAAGGGTAAGGGGGGCAAATCCCACTATTCTTAATGTGTGTTCAGCAAATAGCAAACATTTACTCCAGCCGATGTTTTCAGCACCGAACTTTTGAGACTACTTGGCTTCTTAGGGGAAGACTATCTTCAGGAGGCGCCAATTTTGATGTTTTCCAGTATTCTACCCAGGCACCTGTCGAAAATGCATTATTTACCTTCAGTGTGTTTTCGCGCGTGTACTTCCTTTTATGGACGCCTGCACACATGCACATACAAATTGTACAAATTCCGGCGCTGTTCGAACCCCCCAACCCAGCCACTGCATATATATATATATATATACCCACTCACTTTGTCAGAACAAGGTTTCAAGTACGCCCTTTCATAGAGATTGAAACACGCAAATATCAATACTTCGTTATAATCTGTTTCGCTGTACCGAGGTTTGATTCTGCATACACGACAAGTATCTGTGTATATATATGCGATTCCACCGGGCTCACGGTCTACAGGCTTAAGTATATAGGCTGCAGCGAAGGCCTCTCGCCCATCATATAAGGGTATAACGCGTACATCAAGCTGGCTCAGCGGGATGCTGCGAAGCTGGAGCGAGCAAGTGGGGATATGATGGCGGCGCTATCCGTCAAGGCGGACATCTAAAGCTCCCAAAAGCAGAAAGTGGGCCATCGGTGTACGTGGCCTGCGGAGGGTGTAGTACACCCTGCAAATTAAACTCGGCCAGAATTTGGGTTGGCGCGTCGGTTCAGGGGCGGTTTTTCCGCATTTCGGTACCGCCGCAAAAAAACGCGGTCACCGCATATACATACAGCAGCTATGCTGTGACAACATATACACACGATGCAGACCCCACGAAATAGCAGCAAAGGGCAAAGGCCGCCATTGTCCTTGTCTTCGTTGTATAGCCGAAGCTGGGACCACTCTTTTTTTTTTTTTTTTTACTAGAAGAAATCAACATTGTTTCACTAATCCCGCCTGTTTTAACAGCTGCGCTACGTTCGTCGTGGAGGGAGAATTGTTGTTTTTAATTATAGTCGCGGGAAAGAGCGCCGTGTATTTCCAATTGTGTAGGTAAGCGTCCCTAATCACCTTGTATGCATGAAATTCCGAGCGTATAACCGCTTACTTAAGACTCAACGAAAACCTCCAAGATCTTATCTATAAGTAAGTATGCTTATCGTAAAGCGAACTGCCTCATAAACATTTCTTGACAAGCCCATATATACGCTGCTACAATTCGAGAAAACGCTCTCATACGTACACACACATGCATACACATACAACGTATATATACATATAGTATGTTAACAGACCCGGGCTATACAAGCGACTTTCCCGTGCAACAGACAACCAGTGTCGAATGTATGATGCGCGTGCGTCCACGGCAACACCTTCAAGCGTATGCAGTACCCGAACAAGTCCGGTTTGATGACGCCGTCTTTCTTCATTTTTTTTTCTTTTTAGCAGCAAGTGTCGCTTTCTTTGAGTCACGTCTTTTCCCACAAAGACTTGAGGCATATAGTGTGCATTTCATTTTTCGGCTAACCACAACAATGTTTGAACAACGACAAGCCTTACTAAAGCGCACGTGTATGAAACATGCAAACACGACATGCGTTCATAAATAAAAAAAAAGGAAAGAAAAAGAGAACAAACACTATTTCGTTTGCACGTTGTTGTACATACATCATCACAGCGTGTGCATACAGGAACGCCAAGGAGCAGCGAGCTGTATTTACACTTGCGCACGGTAGTGCATCGCGTTCTCAATTAATTAACACCGGAGTCTCTCATAAGCACACACCGACGAAACAAACCCTATATACCGACAAACATGACAGAAAGAGCGGTGTGTTAATTAGGTGATTGATTTGTGGGGTTTTACGTCCCAAAACCACGCTATGATTATGAGAGACGTCGTAGCGGAGGGCTCCGGAAGTTTCAACCACCTGGGGTTCTTATGTATAGGACGCGGTTCTTTGACCCATGGTCTTAACACGCTGTCAAATCCATCACCTCACGCCGCGGCAGCGCGACCTTTGGTTAATATCCATACCGACGACAAGGCTGACGAAAAGAAGTCCAGGATGACAAGCAAGAACAAAAAAAAAAAAAGCCGTTTGGAAAAGGCGATACCGTTGTGACGGAGCACATGCGATAAGCCTATACGGCTCCGTTCATATGTGCACAGGGTCAAGGCGAAGCACGTAACAAAATTGCGAACAGGGAATTAGCCGGCGGCTGTGCAATACGAGTTTGAGAGAGAAGAGAAAAAGAAAAGCCATTAAAAATGGAGAGATGGAAAGACTTAACGGGGAAAAAAAAGAAACGAAGAAATACAAAGAATGGAGAAGGCAAGAACCACAAGAAGGTCAACTGTATCAGCAGAGAATTAAGCGGGAGGCGGGCCGTGCAAGTTGAGCGCCGACGGCAATATGGAGACCCGCGAAGAAGAAGAAGAAGAAATATACGGACGGAAATAAAAGTCTCGGGGACCCAGGAATTACGATCGCAGTGTGTTCGTGTGCGCGGGAGGACTTAGCAGCGAACGAGCGGGCGCCTATATACCATCGGTGGAATGAGCTTACCGCACTAAGCCGCTAGCTCGTAAACAGCAAAGCCGGCGGCGCCGAGGAGTCTCGCGAGCCGATACGACGATAAAGGGGGTGCCGGGAGAGAAGGAGAGCAAGACGAAGAAGGAAGTGCCTTACCCTGCTGCGAGACGATGACGATATAAGTGGGCGGTATCCTTCAATTACGACCGTAATACACCGCCGGCTGGTGAATCAATACGTCGTCGTAGTTCGCACGTATTATACAGTGTATATAGACAGCGCCACACACACACACACACACACACACACACACACACACACACACACACACACACACACACACACACACACACACACACACACACACACACACACACACACACACACACACACACACGGTGTCTTAGCGAAAGCCTTCTAACTAGGTGTCGACAGTGACGTTCATTGCGTGTTTTTAAATGGAATCGTATACGTGTGTATATAGTTTACGACAGTGCTGGCTGATCTTTTTGTTTGCTTCGTTCCTTCTTTATATGTTCTTGCTCGAGTGTACATATGGCATATGCCACATTTGGAATAGCATGCAAGTATCAGGCGAACCTGCCTCTACATTTCTTGTGCACGATAAATAAATAAATAAATAAATAAATAAATAAATAAATAAATAAATAAATAAATAAATAAGATCAGAGCAACGATGGGTCAACGCCCTTCGGTTTTGCAGATCGGATTTTTCCGTTCTTTCTGCTTCGTGTGCAGCCTATACTCTGACAGAACTTTTGTTTGTTTGTTTGTTTGTTTGTTTGTTGTTTGTTTCTTTCTTTCTTTCTTTCTTTCTTTCTTTCTTTCTTTCTTTCTTTCAAATACGGTACGTTCGCCGAACGCTTTTCTTCGTCTCCTCAGCGTGCTCCTCATATTTCCGGAACCGCATCGCGAGGCTCGTCTTCGTCAAAGCGCTTCGCGCCGATCAAAAGTCCAAGGGACCAAAAAAATGTCACCAAAGGAAATCTACAAATGCGCGTCTCTTTCTCGTCCCCTCCGCGAGCCGTGAGAAATAAAGAAGAAAAAAAAGACATTAAGAGTAACAAAGGCACCAAGCCAGCAATCAGCGATGATGTATATATATAGAGAAGGCATATACGCGGTAAGGTGTACCAGGAAGCGATCTCTCTCTCTTTATGTAATGGGAGACATATATGCGACTTGTCCGCGCCATATAAGGGTGATTGAAACGCGCACGCACGCACACACACACACACACTTTTTTATTTTGCTGTCTCACATACCGCAGCACATCGATAAAAAATGCACGCGATGCTGCAGCTTTCCTTTTTCATTCTTATTTTGGCGCTACACAGAAACGTGCCGCCGTTCTGCCATATATGCACTTTACATCGCGGAAGACAGCGCGCTCTATTAGCCGGCACTAAATTCTACTAAAGACCAGAATATACCTTTTCTCTCTCTGTCTCTTTTTCAGCCTTTCTAGTCTCACTGTTTCGGTATGCAAGATATACCACCGAAAGAAAAAACAAAGAAATTTCACGCAAACAACGTAAAAAGAATACGTGCATCACTACGAACAGCGATCAGGAAACAATACGCCGCAGAAGGTGTAGAGAAGACGTACAGAAAAAAAAAAAAAACAGAAAAAAGGTGGTCTCGAAAAGCCGTAAAAACTAATCTTTTCCGAAGATTCGGGAGGAATTTCGGGACGAAGGACTCCCTTCTCATCGTCTCTCAGCTTCGCTTGTCATGCAGGTTTCTTTCTTTTTCAGCCTTTTTTTTTTTGTATGTTTATGCCGTATACCTTCTCACAAATCAGACAAGAAGGAGCAGATTATTGCGGACAGGAACGATTGAAAAAAAAAAAAGAAAATACGCAGTAATAAAAGAGAAAGAAAGAGAAAGCAGGCTGGCTCAGCGAAGAATGGCGGAGACAAAGACACGTAAAAGACGACGAATCGGCCACGATAACGTACGTATAGAATATTTTAGAAAAATAAAAACAAAAAAGGATAAACTGGGTATACCTGAAAAGATGGGGGATTGCATAACTTCGTGAAGTATATAATATATAGCCTGAAAAGAGAAGACGAGGTCTGGTGGTCCCCGCGAGAAGCGAAATAGCTCCCCGCTTTGAATGGAGGGGGGGGGGAGGGGGGGGAAGCAGGAAGCGACGTGAACGCGCGTTAACAGGAGGAGGGTCTCCTGCGAAAGGCATTGCATAGCGAGTCACGCGACAGATGAGAAAGAAAGAAAGAAAGAAAGAAGAAAGAAAGAAAGAAAGAAAGAAAGAAAGAAAGAAAAGGGGGAATCCACAGCGCAAAATATGTAAAACGAGAATGATAACAAAGGGGGCAGTAAATAGAAAACGGAAGCTCAGGAACAGCACGATCCATGGATACGATACATAGGGGGAAAGGGCGTGGGGGCTGCACTAAAGGCAGAGTTACTGCAGCCGGGTATTTCAGCGACATGCGCGGAGTTGAGAGAAAGAGAGAGGAACGGTTAAGTAAGAAGAGGAGAGAGCGATACAAATATGATGAGAAAGTATAAGCTTTATTTCCTCTTTTGGCCACACACACACACACACACACACACACACACATATATATATATATATATGGAGGGATGGGCGGAGGGGAGGGTGAGGGGTGCCAAGGCGAAGAATGGGGAACAGGGCGCGCGATTTGAGTGAAGTCTGAAGAAGCCCAAAGGAAATAAAAACGAAGAAAGTATAAAGAGGACGAACAGGGGAAAGAGGACAGAGCAAGGGACAAGGGGAGAGGGCGAGGTCGGGTATTTTTCATTCCGCCAAGTGCTCTCGACATATATGCTCTGGCCATACCACGCGTGAGATGCGACGACGTGGCGTGGAAAAGAACGACAAGCGGACGAAGGCAGTGAGCACATTGGGCAGTTGACATCGCGGTTTCCCACTGACCCAAGAGAGACCGCGATGTCCACAGCTCGCCGCAACCAGGGGAAGTCTGTCACAACGGTGGGATGATCTGATGATATCTCTGGTTGCTGTAGCGGCTGTGGTTACACGCCCAGCTAGAAAACACTCTCGTCGACGGCATGGCAATTTCTTGATCCACGGCTACAGGTGCTGACTTGTTAAAATCTTATAGGCATCTGGATCGATACCCAGCTGCAGGGAGGCCGCATTCAGATGGGGATTTAAAGCAGAAAACATCCCTGTACTTAGCCCCACGCGTAAAAAAAAAAAAAAAAGAAGAGTGTCCAAAATTATTCCGGAACCTCCCACTATACGGCGTCGTCGTTTTGGCAACTAAGACCCCATCAATTATATTGCTTAAGGAAGGGGTGGTGGGGGGTGAAGGGGGTAGAGAGAAAAACGTATTAAACGGAATCGTATCAAAAAGATTTCGCTGTGCCGGCGCCGTGCTCTTATACGTTAAATTTACAAAAGGGAACGGTACATACTACTATGGCATGGGGCTAATTAGAGCACCTATTACATGTGCGAGCATAGTTAGCAGTTTGGCACGCTATGAAGTACGTACATATAGGGTTAATCGCGCTAAAAAGGGCCGCTATCTGTGTGTCCATCGTACGAAGAGAAAATAGACGGACAATAGAGCAACGGGTTGACTTGTGGTGTTTTACGTCCCAAAGGAGTGGATCTCGAAGGCAGTGTCATCATGTTTCATTTTCTTTCCAGGATCTTTAGGCCAATCGCAGCTTCAATCAGTATTTTCGAGGACAACGGCTAATAGTAGTCCGGGGTACTTGAGGGATATATCTCGGATAGAGCCTGTGTTTCTTGTGCATCGTACGTTCAGAGTGTACAAATGAATTTTGTTCAACTTGACGTTTTTGTCATCGCATTCTTGCACGTTAAGCGCACAGTCACACACATACAAGCCTATACCCCTTTCTTGCAAATGACCAAATGTTCTACATCGGACATCGTTATGGCATGTTTGTTCTTCGGCGGCTGCAATGTTTGAAACGATGACATTTCGACACAGTAACCTTCGCGACAATTGTCCCCGACCAACCCACTCCACATTATACACGGGAATGACATCTGCGCAGCAAATGATTCCGAGAAAAAAGAAAAAAAAAAAAAAGACGCACATAAGCGAAAGGAAGCGGCGCCCTTTAGGCGCATAAAACGAGCCTCGGCCGCAGCCCGCGCACTCGAGCTCCTCGATCTGTGTCTGTGTGCACTGTACACACAACACACAGAGAGCACATGTCGGCGAGTCGTCGTCCGTGGTGCATGCATGCATGCATGCGCTCATTTAAGCTATATAGAGGCGGCACGGGCACAGAAGGGGCAGGAGAGAAAGAGGGGGGGGGGGGGGGGAGGAGGAAAGCGCGGCGCAACGCTGACTGCAAGGAACGGAAATGATGCGCACACGATATGCAGATATCGCGCGGCTGTGTTTGTACTCCATACGACGCAGCTGCGTAGCTCAGAGAGGAAAGCCAGCCTCCGCTTTCAACGCGCCTTCTTCCTTTCACCGTGTATCGGAAACGGGGATAGGCCGACAGCGGTTCTTTGGTGGTACGAGGAGCGAAAGCATGCGCGAAGATCGCCAAACATCAGAGCCGACAGTTACATTCTGCGCTATGTATCTGTATAGGCATTGTATCTGTTCCCCTCATTTTTACTGGGTCCCGAACGAAGCTGTCGAGCCTGAAGCGACTGTTCTTCTTGTAAGCATAATATGCGAAACGATAAGGAAAAAAAAAAAAAAACGGCACGTAACGCGCTGAACTAAAGAATCAGGGGCCGAATTCACAAAACTTCTCTTTCGTAAGTGAATTTGCCATTGGTCGGTCGGCTTCTCTAATGATATGTGCAGCATCAGGCATTGGCTGAAATTTTCGCTTACGAACTTCTTTGTCGTTAGTTGTTTTTGTGAACACGGGCCCAGTGTACTACTGGTAGACTGACCAGTATTATAACAGAACTTGTTGCCACCGCCGTGTCACAGTACACCCCGTCTCACTCGGCCAAACGAGACGGGTGATCATGACAGTTTATGAAAGGGAACTATTAGCATCCGCTCGTTTGTAGCACAAGGCTACGAGAAAACCCATGCGGATTTCTCAGAACTAAAAGCTTCTTAGCTGGCGAAAAATTACGTCCTTGTCCGAGGTACGAACCAGAGGCCAACGCTTGTTCGGGGCCGCTGGTCCCGTGACCAGGACGAATTTTTCGTCGACTAAGAAGCTCTGATTTCTGAGAAATCCGCGTGGATTTCCTTGTAGCCTTGTGCTCCGAACGGGCGGATGCTAATTTTCCCTTTCCCAAACGTTACTGCACCTTGCGGGCTTCCGTAGAACTCGTGAGTTTCTCCTGCAGCGACATCTTCATCCCCCCCTCCCCAAAGACACACGTTCAACCACGAATTCCTGGAGCGCGAATACATGTACGCGTTCCAAATGCTACATTAATTTTACTCTTTCCCATCGCGTTGTCACTTTCTATACCATTCAGCACGCACTCGTTCGCAACATTTCTCTCTTTCGCTCTCTCCGTGTGTGTGTGTATGTTTTCTCAACCAAAGTGGAGGAGTCAGAAGTAGCGCCACAGCGTGCGTATCTCTCGCCAGAACGACGCCACATCAATCTCGTTTCTGCTCTGTGTTAAAAGCTCACGCATCGCGACAGAGAAATAAAATAACAAAATGAAAAAAAAAAAAACGCCAGCTTGTCAACAAGACTCCCACACAGCACCGAACACAAGAATATACACTTTGCCCTCTCACTACTCAACACCCTGGTCCTCCTCTTCTTCCTCCTTTAAAAAGACACCCTCCAGCGGCCTCTCAAGTTCAACACATGCTCTTTTGATTCTTCGCCACTCCTACTACTCAGCAACCCCGCCCTCCCCACTCCCACCCTCACACACACTACCCACTCCGATGTACTCCAGTCCGTGCGGTGCCTCTATCTATCCCCCCAGCGTTCTAGCGCACAATTTCTAATAAACGCCAAGTGAATACACACAAAAAAAAGCCAAAGGAATGCGATGAACCGCGCTCGAGCAACGGCGCACACATCAACCGCCTTTCGGTGGTGCCGCCGCCATCTCCTCCCAACAGCTCGACGATATCGCGCGCGACGCCTGCCCCCGTCAGTGCTGGCGGCAACTTCCGGTGCTTGCGCTGCAGCAGCGAAGGCACCGCTGTAGAGGGGGGAAGCCATCAATTCTCAGCGGGGGTGGGTGGATTGGCGGCGCAGAAGAGATGGTTACTCTCGGGAGCTGGACTTGGCGACCGAGAAAGACGACCGTTGAAGAAACTCGAAGGAACGATATTACTTCTTGGACCGCTGCATGCGGTGGGCGCGCGAACGGCCGCAGTTCCGAGACACGGGCCCAATTATACGCGCGCTAATTCGGTAGGCCCGACAGTTCGATTGCGCGAGAAATACCCAGGAAGGACTTGCTGGTGCACCCTACTTCTATAAACGAGGCAACATCAGGAAGATAGGAGCAGAATTTGAGGGAGGGAGGGAGGGGGCTGCGACCTGTCTTTACGTTATACGTACGTTCGTGCGTATATATATATATATATATATATATATATATATATATATATATATATATATATATATATATATATATCAAAACATTTCTTCCTGGCTATGGGGACTTCAGAGTGAGAGAGAGACATTGTAAGGCCTTCAAATCGTACAGAGTGAGGTTACATATTCCGACTCGCACCTTATCCCGGCCACATAGGTTAAATGCAAGCTATGTAGCAGCAGATAACACATGCCCAAGCCCCCGAATGAAATAATCAAGCATTTATGCTTTTCGACGTTGTTCTTCACGCGAGCGGTGCTTCTACACGCCGACCTAATTCAATCTTTAGTTCACCGTCAGAAACTTCCGGTATGCGCGCGTCCGATAGCAATCAGTCTTTGTTCGGCATATATAGCGTAAAGCTCGTTACAGAAATCAGCCAGATTACGAATCTCTCAAGCTGAAAAAAAAAAAAAAAAGGTGCTTACGACTGCACTTATGTTAATAGGGATTCAAAGATGCAAACCACGTGTGCGACTGTGATTTCTACCTGACTATGTTGAAACCACTTTACATACAAATGGTTATGAATGCTCAGAGTATAGCAATAAGAAAAACGGGATATAACAAATTATCCTTTGTAATGAAGCGCCTACTGTTTCAGTTACGTTTAGGAATTGATTTCTTTCTTTTTCTTTCAAGAGGGATCTGCACAGAATGAAAGGTGGACACGTATTAATAAAATAAAACCGCCGATTTCTTCCTACACGCCTTTTCACGCATTCTCCCTTTCCGCGTCCCAGGGAGCACCGCGATGTCACACGGGAACAAAATAGCTCGACATATAGCAGGCACACCGTTCTAGCGACGCTGGCCGCACAAGAACTTCTCAACCTGCATTAGCCATGCAAAATACCACGTGGTTTAGATGGCCGCGTAATACATAACAAACCTAATTTGCCCGGCGCCTTGTGAAGCGGCGTAGGGCGGCATGAGCGTGAAACAGCCCTGCACCCCTTATACACCACGGCTCACGGCATTCTGCGTGAAGACAAAGCAGCTACCCGAGGAGGGAGGAAAACAATAACATGCGCACAGAAATACAAATATATATATATATATATATATATATATATATATATATATATATATATATATATATATATATATAATCACTGCATTAACAAAGCGAATGAAGTAGGTTAACGTGCACGCGGTCAATGTAAAGTGTATGCACTTTGCCTCATCCCTAAAATATATGTAAAAGTGTTTCGATGCAGGCTGGCTGGTATGTCATCCAAGGGTTTTTCTTTTTTTTTTTCTTAGCGCGAAGCAGCGACGTTATGAAAGTAAAGAGAAAAAAAAAAAACCTTCCTTTCTCTCATAACGTTATTACTACACGGCGCGCTGCAAACAAGACCTCGCCCAAAGTATATACACACACACACGACCATGGCCTCCAAGATCGCACGGAACGCGAGGGGCACACTCGCACCCCCTTATATCCGCAGCGTCTCCGCCACGCCGCCACCCACCCCGGCCACGGGCGCGATCGATGAAGCGACGAGGTTTTTGCCCCCAAGCCCGTTCCCCACGCCTGGTCACCGGCCGCTGCGCCTCCTCCTCCCTTCGCGCGCACGTCTGGGTCGTGGTCAAGTTTAATCAATGCCCGGCAGCAGCTTGGCGACCGAGGACTGGCTCCGTAACCACCCTCCTCCTCCCTCATCCTTTCTCTCTCTCTCTCTCTCTCTAGCTGCGTGCAGATATATAACGGCACTCACGTCGCAGGAATCCTCGGCTCGCGAGCCGAGGTGGCCGCGGATAACTTTTGGCCGCTTTGCCGTGCTTCCGCTTGCTCGTACTGCGTACTGTACCTATTTCGCCCGTTTCTGCAACGACAGCACGCACTACCGATGGCGTGGCGGTCGGCGTACGGTACGTGACGCGGCCTCTCCGATAATGGATGGGAGTGCAAGCGGCGCGAACGGGGCGAATGTCATTACGCTTCGCGTATGTATAGTATACCTGCAGTAATGCCCTCGGTGACAGGAGCCGGAAGAATTTACGCTGCAGGGGGTTGGGAAGACGCTCAGAGTGGTCCGGCACGGCTAATGTGGGCAAGAGAACAGGAGCGGCTTTCAGCGGCGGATGCGAGAGATTATATACCGTGGTCGCGTGCGAGGTGTGGCACGAGGTCAGGTGTCTGTGCGGCCGTTTAGTTCATTGGTCATTCTATATTATGTGCATAGACGCATGCGGTCAGGGCGGAGACGTGCAACATCCCTTCGTCATGCAAGGCACGGAAGTCGATGTCGCCATGACGAGGAAAAATAAAAGAAGTGGCGCTCGGGAATATTCTGGCGTTTTAGCAAAGTACTCGTAACTATGTTATACATAGAGCCCATCGCTATAACAAACCGGCAAGTTGTCATCTGGGCACGCGCGGTGCAGATCATGTATAATACACGCGCATGGCTTTATACCGCCCCCCCCCCCCCCCCCCCCCGAACAGATTTCTTTTTTCTCTTTCTCTTTTTTGTCAAAGTACTATAATATGTCAGCAAGGAACCACAGAAATATCTCAAAAGCTCCACGTGAAAATTTAGGAAGCATATGCATACAGGAAAAAAGAGCGAAGAACATCGATCCATATGTCCCATATACGCGGAAAAAAGGCATCTCCACTAACCCCCCCCCCCCCCCCCCGCTATTCTTTTTTTCTGCTCTGACAGTCCCTTACATTCAACACTTGATGCCATTAACGATACACACCTTTAAAACAGAGGCAATATAAAAAGTTGCGGATGAATCTACAAAAAAATAGTACAGGCATACAAACAGCGCGACTACGCGCTGACGCGTGCCTTCGCTGCTCGAAAGCTAAGATTAAAATGTTGGGCGATTATGTGATAATTTGGCCATATCAATCCTGCACTTCAGGAAATGCAATTCATGGCTTGTGCCTCTTTCAACATGTCACATTTTATTATTTATTTATTTATTTATTTATTTATTTATTTATTTATTTATTACTCTCAAGGAATGTGATGGCTGCAGCGGCACCGCAACTGTATACTGCATTTGCCCTAGACATACTATTAGGCGCGTTACATTGCAACATCATTCGTGCTAAACATCATCGTTACCATCGTCTACCGACCCTATAGAAGACATCTATACCGCTCATTTAAGTAAAAATGCAGGTTGTAGTTTACTGCATTAGTATGCACACTACGGCCAGAATAAAAAAAAAAAAGAAGAATGAACCAACACGCATTAATGCATGGAATTTGTGTAAACTAACAGTCCCATTACCATAAGAAAAGACGCATATCGGGTCAGCACAACGCAGGTGACGCAATTTCCGTGACAAAACAAAAGCGATGACCCTATATACACGTATCAGTAATTACTATAAGCGGCGATATAACGAGACGCATTGTGCGTGGGCCAGCAGCTGACGCGACGCTTAATTGCGACAGTGTTTATTTACTGACATTACACGCGGCGTCTTTCCGTCCGCATTAGTCGCTGCCGCAGGCTATACGCGCGTAACACCGAACGCGTGCACTCGCGTCAATCTATATGTAGCGTTTGTTCACGCGAACAGCGGGGATGACATCAGCCGCGCGCGTCCGGATGAGCTTTCGTTCCGGTGTGGCAAACAAGAGTCGAAACACGACTGACAACGCCGCGCGCGCGCGACTTCCGTTTCCGGAGTTATCGCAGTCACGTATGTTACACACGCACCGGCTGCGCACGCGTATATAGTCGACCGGTCTCTGAACCCCATCAGACGAGGAGGAGGGAAGACGCGGTTACGAAATTGAATACAAATAGCGTCGTGTTTATATCGTCTAAATTATCCGTCAGCCATGATTAACGGGACTTTATAAAGCGAAAAAATGTGTAAGAGGTTTACACTGTAAATAAATGATACTTCAAGACTCGATTGTATTGTCGTTAATTTCATCCTTCTATATGTTCAATACTAAAAGGTAAAATCAATCTCGAAAGCTGTATTTTATTATTTTTTCTTTAATTCACGCCGAAGCTTCGGCCTCGTGAGGTCAGAAGGCCAATTCCTTCTTATTTTTTTTTTCTTTCGTACTCTCGGCAAATTCGCTCCCTGAAATGTTCTGAAACTCTCTGTATTAAGCATATGGCTTCCTTAGAACACAGTTTACTTCTTTTTTTTTTTTTTTTTTGCCGGTGAATGTTTACGTAGGTCTTAGCAGACACCGTCAAATATCTAAGACGTCACGCATGTTAGTGAACTTAAAAGCGGCGCGGCCACCCGTATTATCTTTATGCGCATTTCCTAGCTTAGCGAGTTTAATGACAGAATTTATCGACGTCTCCTAAAATTTACATACTTCCTTTTCTTCCGAATATACAGCCCCAAACTTGGAGGGGAAGAAAAAAAAAAAAAGCTGGGGATTCACAGCATGAACACTTACATCAAATGAACCCACTATTCATAATTAGAAATAAAAGTTATGATTACAAGACTGTGTAACTGTAAAACGCAACACGCCGTAACATGCAGTGTTAACAGATAAACCCATAGTTTCGGAATGATTATCACTCCAATGGCGAGCTTACCCCCCACCCCCCTTTTTTCTAGGAATATAATCCGCGTCTTCAAGACTCCAGTCTTTTTGGGTCTTGAAGACGCGGTCAAGTATCTTGCCAACATTCAACTTTCCCCCCACACTCACACAGACAGTTTTTCGTGGACGCCATATTGCCATGTACGCTTCGGAGGCACGCATTCAGTCGTTCGGCCGATGTCACCCGCGTTCTGTCTGTTTCTCGTCGCAGTTTTAGCGGGACTCCAAAGGCCGTTTAACCCTACTTCTCTTAACGAAGAACCTGTTCACTGTGCATAACCACTCAAGGGCTTTCACGCAGAGTGTATGCTTTCGAAGTGTATTGCACCCTATTGGTGGCCTGATGAAGTAATGTATGTACGTTGCGTTTAATCGCATGTCCACTACGTTAGAAGAGCTTTAGGAAACCTTCATGCACTTGATAGATTTCACAGAGATTGTTGCAGAGATTGGAGCCCTCCGCTACGGCGTCTTCCATAATCAGGTCGTAGTTTTGGTACGTTAAACCCCAATAATCAGTCAGTCAATCAATCGAGATTGTTGCACTGCATCAGCTCGGGAACGCGTGTTCGACACCCGTCACCTCTATCAGGGCGAAACGCGGACACACCTGTGTAAATAGATTTTATTGCACATTGAATGAACAGTAGGTGGTCAAAATTAATCCGCAGTCCAGACCCACGGCGTACCTCGTAACGGTATGTCGCAGTTCTGTCAAGCAACCCCCACCTCCACAGCTACATATATTCTGCGCGCATTGCAATGGTCACTGAACTCGATGCAGTGAATCGGCTTCGGACAACGGCCAACAAAAGTCAACGCAAGAGGTGCCGCCGGAGAGCATATAGGCTCGATCACGAGCGCGGTATAGAAGCCCACAAAGATAAAAGAACGAAGTGCGTGGCACAATAAAGAAAAAAAAAAAGGAAAGAAAGAAAGAAACGGTTGTCACTAAAAAACAGGGTGCTCGCAAAACTCAATTTGCACGGCGGCGACACGTTTTTTTTTGTTGGAGCGCTAGACGAGGCGAAATAAGCCGGGCAGATGAATAAATAACTCGGAAAACTACGCAGTGTGCGTGTCTGTGCCTGTGTAAAGAAAAAGAAAAAAAAAGAAAAGGAATAGAAAGAAAGGTGTGTGTATGTACGTGAGAGAGAGAATACGGGTCGAGAGAGGTGGCGCGTAATTGGACGGAACAGTCGTCGTCACGGCAGTGGAATTTGTCAAACGGAACCGCGATCGGGAAATGCGCGCGACGCAAAAGAAAGGAAGCAAATACGGCGACGCCCGTTTTAATTCGACACCGAAAAACGAGCAAAAAAACTTAAAAAATAAAGTAAAAGGCCCATCAAACTCGGGCTCTTCGACCTGCTGCGCCGCGAAGCCTCCTCTTGCGTCACCCTCGGGCGAGGACAGTAAGCGAGTCACGTTGAGACTTCCTGCGAACTCCCACCGTTTCCCTTTTCTTTCCAGCGAGCCGCCGTTTCCATCTCGTTCGAACAAGGTGAAAGCGAATGCAGAAGGTTGAATGCAAAGAAAGAATACACGAACGACGGAGCGAGAGAAATGCGACCGACGCCAAGTCAGAGCCAACTCAATCGCATAAGCCAATAGAGATCGGAAAAAAAAGGGGCGCCAGCGTACGTAAGTTAATAGGCGGGACGAGCTAAGAAAGGGGAGGGGGGGTTCTGGTAAGGAGACACAAGCAAGCGAGCAAAGGCGCGGCTCCTCTGTAGGCACTCGATCGCAATTGTATTTGCGACTTAACGCATCGGTGTCTTACTACCTAATTTTTGGTCAACCTTTCGCGTTCACTCCCTTCTTTCCTATCGAATTCAGTTTCAGTTAAAAAAAGTGAGAAGGGGGGGGGGGGTCAAGAGCCCTCTGTCCGCTCTTTAGAGAATGCTGTCCTTTCACTAGTTTTTTTCTTTGCTATTTTTAATCAGTAGAAGTACCTTAACGGATGCACAGAAATAAATTCGGAAGGAGGGGGGTGCAAAGAGTGAGCTCCAAACAAGCGACCGGAGAAGCAAATGGAGAAAAAAAAAGATAAGCATTAATCTCATACGACCAGAGATAGGATGGTAACTCAAAGATTCGAGTCGGCAAACACAGCGGTAGAAGTGTTTTACACGCAGACGGCGCTAGCCGAAGGAGATGCACGACAGCCTACATCCCTCGCGGTGGGGAAGAGGTGCAATCCCATATATGCACGGAGCCAATAGCGAACAAAATCCACACAAAAAAAGAGCAAATGAAGGCGACAGAGCACATAACAGTGCGCGAGGTGCTAAAACAAGGAGAAACGACCGAAAACGACTGTACCGCCGGGAGCACGAGAGGGAAGCGGCGAAACAATGCTCGGGAGATGAAGATGAGGAAGACCGAACCAGAACGCATACGACAGCACCAGGCTATAAATATAAAGTCAGGACGCGGAAGGGAGGCTAGGGAACGTCGGCCTGGTCGCTTGGGGGAAGTGCCTAGGGAGTGCGGGAAAAGAGGGAAGAAGCATAAACGGGAAGGAGAGACGAAGGGATAACGTACTTCCCGCGGGTAAGCATTCGCCTCCTCCCCCATCAAAGCACCGGCTGCTTTCCATTAAAAAAATAAAGAAAGAAACGAGGGAGAGCGAGCGCTTTTTGCGAAACGTCCAGTCTCTCCTCCTGCCAACGCGTCTCCTCCTTCCATCCTGGACGCTGCCTGCCTCCGGCAGTCTCTCTGGCCGGGGAAATATCGATCCGACGCCCCGGCTAGTGGTAGCACGCAGTTCCGAGCTAGACAGAGCGGAATGGAGAGGGATTGCCCCCCACCTTTTCTTTCTCTCTCCTTGCGCTGTTGCCGGCCTTCTCCTTTCCATGCCTATCAATTAAACAACAAATAGGCAAAAGGAAAAACCGGCACTAACATTTTGCAGCCACCTCGCCCCTTCCGCAGGCAACGCAGAGCGAAAACGAGAAATACGCAGCAAGAACGCTCTAACAACAGCGCAGAGAGGGATGGGGGGGGGGGGGGGCTTTCACCTTCCCTTTTGTTTCCCTCTTTCCCTTTATCAGAGTAAACGCTCTAGCTCTCCATTCTTTCTGTTCCCCCCTCCTCAATGCCACCCTAAACAGAACCTGCAAGCCCTCGCCCCTGCCACCGCTAGCACAGTGCAAACACACAAACTGATCTCGGAAGGTTTCCTTTAAACCTTCCTTTTTTTTCCTCCCTCATTCACCGCCACTTCACCAATGCACGCCTCCACCTCCGAAGATAACCGACGGCACTGACGACAAAAAAAAAAAGGCATAGAAAATGCGAGCGAAAACTGCCTGCTGTTTCGAGGGGAAGGATACGTCAGGCTACGAGGAGGGAACCCCCTCTCTCCCGGGTTTCCCTGGGAAGACCGCCCTCTCTTGCCCTTTCCCTGGAAATCCCACTCGCCAGCTCCGCTTCCTCTCCCCTTGCCCTTAACCTTCCCCGTCCATCTCGCACTCACTCCGCCGCCTCGCCTCTCCGCTTCCCGTGGAGCCCCGCGCGTCTACTCCCGTCTATCCCTCGCCCCTCTCCCTCTTCTCTCATGTCTTCCTTTTCTCCTCCCCCTTCCACGTAACACCTCCTCCTTCCTGCACTTCTCGGCAGCAGAACGAACAAACACATCAGCCTCCTCCGAAAATGTGCCGGCGGCCCGACGAAGAAATGTCCGAACACAATATGGCCTGGGCGTGGTCCGTCTCTTCGGGGGTTCCTTGCGCGCGCGCACAGCACACACACACCACACACACACACACGCTGCCGCTTGTACGCATGGCTTCCCGATTGGACGCCGGTCAGCAATCACCGGCGACGCCGAATTTGTTCCGGGGTATTTCCTACTGCAGGGCGGTTCCTCCTTGCACGTCTTTTCGCTTTCGCTGCAACGTCGCGAGGATCACTCCGGCACTCGCCCTTCGTTCCGTGTGGATGGCGGCGACACCACCCGACTCCAGCGATGTTGCACTTTCCCATAAATGCGAGTTCAAATGCGCACTCGCATTCTTACCTCCGCAAATAATTCATGGATGCAATTGCAAAAGAAACGGCATACATTAATGGTCCACCGATAGACTTGATCAAGCATGTGACGCAATAAGCCCCTCGGTGCAGACAAGAGGAGCAAACAATATCTTAATTTTCTACACCGAGAAAGCGGGAAGTGACCGCGAGTCAACAGCACACATATGTCACGCCCAAGCTCAGCGCACTGTTATTAAATAGGCCCAGGTGCACGTGCGATTTGCGAATTCATAGCGCGCAACTCTCGAATACCGTGAACCAACTGCAGCACGTTAAGGGGGCGCGCCCACAAGATTCCAAAACCGAAACGATTACGCTATCGCGCGCACGGAGCTGCGCGACAAAATAATAATAATAAACGGGCGGCAAGACGTAGCCGTTGCATGCATACAACGAGACACTTTATGAACTTTGTTCGCGAAAAAAAAGAGCGCAGCAGCAAGAGCTTTGCTCCTCTTCGCGATGCGACAGTGGCGAGCGCTCCGCGATGACAGCTCCCGGCGTGATAGGGGCGGGGAGCGCGCGCGAGCAGACGCTTCCACACGCATTGCCACAAGATGCGTGCGATTTGAGCGGCGCAAGGAGCTTATAGATGCTGCGTAGACGATTAGAGGCCTCGAGCACAGGCACTGGGGTCCGAATATCCCGGGTTCCTGCAAGAAAAGCGACAGAGAAACGAGATATTTGTCAACTCACGAGGAGTGTCGAGTCCTGTCGCCATGGTAGAAGCAGAAGACGCTTAGCCGGCTTAGCCTCGAGCGCTGCACCGATCGCTTTTATAAGGAGTGTTACTCTCGACACCAACGCCGCCCCTGAGTACGCTGCGAAGGAAAAAGCTATTGCTCGTGTTTAAGTAACTCAATGTTTTCATAAACTATTTATAGAAGTGCTGGCCGAATTGAGTGAGCTCATTTGAGCTATACATGAAACCAAAACTGCATTTTTGTTTAATACACGTGGCGCTAGAGGGAGCCACCTCTCCTGTCAGTCACAAGACAAGCTTCGCCCAGCTGCTTTGATAGACGAGTGCGATCACCAATTGTGCGGCAAATCGGGGCTAATTGAGCGTGAATTACTTTGCCTGCTGATCGTGCGAGACTCGGATGCAAAACAGATCCAGCGCCATGAAGAAAAAGGTACCCGTTTCAATTCGATCTCCTTCGCTCGTTTCCGTCGGTGTACACGAGCGAAGAACAAGCGCATCGCTGCTGCCAGTGCAGCCTTCGTTCGCTAATGCGATCGTCTCGTGCTGCCGGTGTGTTGTCAAATGACGAAATTATTTCACTGCATTACACCTAGTATGTCAGAACAACTTGTATATCGTCGCTTCACCAACTAAACTGCTTGTGCACGAGAAACAAGACACGCCTTCCGGTGTTGGTATCCGAGTTGAGCGTCTCGCGAGTTTCAAATCATCGTGCTTACAAAACCGATCTGAATTTTTCTTTTTGCGCAGACACACAGGTTACTAACAGTGCTTCACTTATGTGTCACTAAGTGCTGCTAGAAAATCTGCTGCGTGGCTTGTCGTTAGTAGACCGACAATTGTTTGGTGCCCATGCCTATTCCTTGTGTATTTTGTTATGTAAGATGCTTTTCAGGGTATTTTTAAATCAGAATAAGTGATGCTGTGGAAAGAAACAAGGGACAGTTTACACTGTGGACTGACGTATACGCGGTGCACTGTACTGGGGGTGAGACGAATGGTTACAGCGAACACGTTATTAGGCTCGCGCTTTCTTTTTCTTGTCCAAAAGAATATACATAGATAACGATCATATCTTACAGTGCATGAATGCTTCACGCGGTGCATACACCAGTCACGTGTTACTGTTGATTGAGAAGTTTGATCTGATAAGTTTATAAGAGATTGATCCATGATATGGAAGGAACAGCATACCTGGGAAAGACAGGTTCACTCGCATGTGTGTACCTCTTGTTATTATTATTTTTTTTAGTGAAACGCGTTTTGCATCGTACGGTCGTCATAGTAGTGCCTGCTAATAACTAAATACCGGTGTGGAGGATGAATGGAGAGAAATTAGAGACAAAGTGGTGGGCTGGTGTGCAGAGTGGCCGACTACGCTGTCGTGGGTACGAGGAATTGCAGGTTTAGAAGACACAACCTAAAATAGAATGGTAATGAGAAGAGAGTCTGCACATGAGCTTGATGTAGCAGTACAGAATATTATATACTCAGCCCACACCTCTTCAATTACAACACGTTCAACCCAACTTGTGCTGAGGATTGTCTGGACTGTTGGCCAAGGATTCTTTTCCAGCAAAGGCTGATTGTCAATTCTTATTTGCTGTTATTGAGTGTTCTTTTCTATAGAGCACTACAAGCTAGCCAAATGCCTCATGGTCACATCTGTTGCATATGGTTATATTGGTCATTCTGATGCAGGGTTATATTGGGTGTTTGTGATGGTTACGTCAAGTCAAGGGCTGCACAAAAGTGTGTCTTCTCCTCACGATATACCATGCAGGAGACAGATCCATAGGTGCATATCCAAGTTATGTTGGCGGGTGTATGTGAAGGTCATCATGTTACATTGTAAACTTGCTGTGGTGGCCACATTTCAATGAGGGTTAAGTGCAAAAAACACTCATGTGTTTAGATTTAGGTGCACACTGAAGAACCCCTAATTGGTTAAAATTACTCGAGCCCTCCACTATGCGGCGTGCCTCATAATCATTGCTGGTTTTGGGATGCAAAGCCCAATTAATTGTTATTATTTTGTAAACTCATGTGCTAGTGAATGGAACCCTGAAGCTGCATCAAATCTTGACTGTGACAGTGCTATGCAGAGAGTAACATCAAAGGCAGATCAGGCAGCCCCGCCTGCAAAGTTGCTACTGTCAATAATGCACTCACCTTCCTCAATTGACAGGTATTTAGACACCCCCCTCCCTGCGGAGGATCCCCACAGCCTCCAGATTTCTTTCCAGCTAACCAATAACTTTACATCAAAGGCAGATCAGGCAGTCTCGCCTGCAAGGTCGCTACTGTAAATGATGCACTCTCCCAGTATCGACTGGTGGCAATTTATGCACCCCTCAACTGAGGTGGATCCCCACAGTTTGGGTGGATCCCCACAGCCCCCAATGCATCTTGCGTTGATTCTGCCATGGATAAATAGTCATATATCAATGACCAATTATTTGTGAGGCTTTGAAAAGCAACATGGCGCACTGTGAAGCATTGGGGTGCCACTTGCACGAGCTGACTGACAGCTATCTTAGTCGACATTTCATCATATCTTCAAAAACAGATAACTGTTATCTTTCTACGTGATCCTTAATCCAATCATGTATTCTTTCCAACTCTGTAGGTGCTGCTCATGGGCAAGAGCGGTTCGGGGAAAACAAGCATGAGGTCGATCATATTTGCCAACTACATTGCCCGAGATACACGGAGACTGGGTGCCACAAGTGAGTGTGTTTGGAATCATTTGACTTATCTTGGCTCTTTGTCACGATAGTTTAGACTGAATGAGACGAGGGCAAACTGGAAAACTCCACTGTGCTTCTCCGTTATCCAGGCCATTTCTTTCTAAAAGTTACTAGAGAGCATTCTGGTGCTGTGGGAACCCAGTTACCATGAGCATGACGGGTAGCACACAAACCTGCGTAATTTTTCTGCTTGTAAGTTTTTCATGTGACTTCATTTACTATGCTATGTCTGCTTTTATTTGTCTAAACTTTCAGGTAATCATGTTCTTTTTCTAAATGTGTCAGGCAATAAGTTTATGTACGCTCGTATAATCATTTAGGGATTCTTTCACTCATAATGCAATATTTTCTTAAAGGCAACACTTTTTGAACAAAGCCAGAAAATGGTGCTGATTAGTCATGGAGGCTCCTGCAAACATTTGAGCCAAACATTATTGCACCACACGCACCAAGGCATTCTCAGTTTGGTTTCAAACACAGCTGGAAAGCATCTGGTCTTCTTTCAGAAAATAACGTCATTGGGGCACCGACTGCGCCGCTTATGGTAAATATAGCATTGGCTTATTTCATGATCAAGGAAAGATCATCTGCTTTGCTTTTTTCCTTTCTTTCTTTCTTTTTTAGCATATCTATTTAAATGAAAAAGAAAAAAGTCAAGCGACATTGTCGGTGCCCCCAATGATGTCATTTGTTGAAAGAACAGCGGCCATATTCCAACTGTGTTTGAAACCATGTGAATTTCCTGGTGCATGCAGCACAACCATATTTGGCCCACATGTTCACGGGAGCCTCCACGACTGATGGGCACCATTTCCTAATTATGCAGTGTTGAAGACCTGTAAGTACAGTGTTTACAAAATGAAATGTGCCATTTTATGGTGAACTAATGCACATACTTTTGTTTCCACTATCTTTGGTTCATTTCATATGGATTAGGAGGGACACTTGGGATAGTTGGTGACCCCCCCTCCCCCTCCCATTTTTTTTTTTTTTTGGTGAGAATAACAGCTGAACAAGACGATGACAAAGAAAGAACACGACGTGGCCACTGACTCACAACTAAGAGTACACTGGAAGACACATGGAAAAAACATATATAGCACCAGTCACATTACAAAACCATTTCATCTGTATGGCAGAGTTATCGGGGTCATAAAATTACCAGATCATGGCTAAGAGAGACATGTGTGTCAAAAAGCAAAGGCATAAAAAGAAAGGAAGCGTGAAATACAGAAACGAATGCCAGAAAAGAGTAAATAACATACATGAGAGTCCAGATAATTATACAATTTAGCATGGACATGGCTGAAATTCAAGTAGCGAACCTCCTTGTCACTAGAGGCCACCGATGGTTTGCTCAAGCACCTTTCCCTCTCACTTTTGGTGTAAAAAGCTACCATAACTTCTCTAGTGCACTTGTCCAGATAATAAGCGGACACATGGTTTTCTGAACAACCGGCTGACAGCCATATTCCTTACAATTAGCGGGCAAGTGCAAACTGCCAATAGCCGTTAACGATGACAAGTGTTCTTTTACTCTAACATTGATACAACACCCGGTTTCTCGTATATAAGCCCTCCTGTATGTTAGTGGCACATTATGGACAACAAATGATTGGCTACAAACATATCTATTATTATTCTTTTCCGGACAAAAAGTGCATGTGTTGGTAAATCAGACATTTTCTTATGCAAACGGGAGCAGATTGAGGACAGTTTATTGGGATGGATAAGGCAGCATGCACCCCATATCTACTGCTCACATTCTTCAAGCAATGTGAAAACTTGTGCAATTCCCCGATCCTGGTTGTAGCCTATGTAAACATGAATACGCAGACATATCCTATGGAAATGCGCACATATCACGAACATCCTTGCCCATAATAACCCGGACCTCCTTGAGGAGTGTTGGCGCGATGCGCTGGCCAGCTCAGAACTGCAAGACCAAGTTTAGGCCATCCAGCAGGCCCGGGAGACAGTGGAAAGGCTAAACCTCACCGCGAGCACCCGGGTGGCCTAGGCCAGGCCGCCAATCTGCAGGTTCTTTAAAATAAAGTTTTGTCCATCCATCCATCCTTATGAAACTACTGCCAGCCTCTTTTCATTCTGCTCGTGCTCTTTCTTTCTTTCTTTTTTTTTTACATACATGTCTGATTAGCAATATCCTTTGACCTGTTTGATTAGGTTTTGACAGGCCCTCACAATTTCCGAATTGGGACATCTTGCACCTTCAGTCTCTCAACTTAGCTTAGGAAGCTTTCTTTCAATGAATGAGCGCAGGTTTTCTGGAGCGTGGCTCATAGAGCAGCATAAACATGTCATATGGGCATAATGTCGACTCTTGGTGCACACCTCGCATGTGCTCACTCTTCTTGCATACGTGTCCGGTCCACAAAGAGTCACAAATAAGTTCACCAGTGCTCTCTATGCAGAGAGTTAAGTGCACTAAGCCTCCTGTCTATGGCATGTGAGCCTGGGGATTACATTTGTAAAAGGAAGGCCTTGATTCACATTATTCGTTCCTAATGGACTGAGCCGCAAAACCTTGTGAGCTCCCCTTTGTAGCCACTGCCGTGAAGAAATGACCATAGAAAAGCTTTGTGCCGCCAAGAACTCTGCTTCAACAAATTTCTGCTGTAGTACTCCATAGACTTTCTTTATAGAGCTCTTCTATATGCTCAACATGGAGCATTTAGTTTCACTTATGCTCAACATGGGTTTTTCATTGCAGTCGATGTTGAGCACTCACATGTGCGCTTCCTGGGCAACCTGGTGCTGAACCTGTGGGATTGTGGTGGCCAGGAAGCCTTCATGGAAAACTACTTTGCCAGCCAGAAGGACACCATCTTCCGGAATGTTGAGGTTAGTTCATTATGTAATGCACTTTTGGTGTGTGGACATGAAATCCTCATGTCCACTGTTGGGGAAGAACGCACTGTGTGAAAAGTCTTCCATGCCATTCAGGTTTTGATCTATGTCTTTGATGTGGAGTCAAGGGAGCTGGAAAAAGACCTTCATTACTACCAGTCGTGCTTGGAGGCGATACTGCAGAATTCAGCCGAGGCCAAGATCTTCTGTCTCGTTCACAAGATGGACCTTGTTCCTGAAGAACAGAGGGAAAGGGTGCGTTTTTATATCTCTATCCTCTGCTTTTTACGTGCAATATGCAAATCTGCTGTTTTCCATGAAGACATGCAAGTTTCAAAGGCTTCCTCCTGCTGGTATTATTCTGGGTGAATTTGAGGTTTGCGTCGCAAAAAATTACCACATCTGATCAGAAACGTCTACATTAACATGTGTGAAAATGAAATCTCAATGAAATAACAGTTAGGTGCCGATGCCTGCTTGCCTTGAATAAACATTATGAGAGCATCTTCACAGCTTTGGCAATGCACTGACTCGTACATCAGAAGGGTACTTTTATGCCCCCTCACATGTAATTTTTATCTTGTGCACACAAATTAAATGAAATCCCCTCCTAATTGTTGACATCTTGTCAGTACCACATATAATAATGAAGCTAAAGAAATACATTATGAGGAGATCAGTGGAAATATGAATCATAAGCATGCTTCTCTTCTTTTTTATTGTTTATTTGTAAACTTTGAAACAACTGAGTCATCCAGCGTAATTGATATGACTAAGCCAGTAGACAGTGAGGCTTCCTTCATTTATACTGGTATCGAAGGAAAGCTTGGCCACTTCAACTTTTGATGTGAATCATTGCTGTCCAATGAATTCCCTCTTGGATGCTCTGACACGCTTTGTTGTTGGTTTCAGTGCTGCCAGTGCCATAGAAATTGAGAGTAATTTCATTCACTCGTATCATTGTTCTTAATTGCTGTCACAAAAGGCTCGCCATAAAGAAATAGTGCAATGCATGAATAGAAGTGTAAACGAAACAGAGGTGGAGTAAGAAAGCTTTCTGTGAAGGGCTTGTTACTCTGTAACGTTGCTTTATTTTAGGAGTATGCCACTGTTTTCTGCACTCGTAGTGCAGATTGATGTGTACAATGAAAAAATGTGATAGGAACGATTGAAGCAGTATCTTGGTAATTGCCAAGAAATTCCACCTGTTGATTTTTCCATGCGTACTCCAGTTTGCATGACGAGTATAATGTGTACCGAGTATAACTATGTGTACCGTTCATTCACTGTCGCTATACCTTTGCAGATATTTCGTCTGAGACAAGAGGACCTCAACAGGTTGTCGAAGCCTTTGGAGTGTGTTTGTTTCAAGACATCCATATGGGATGAAACTCTTTACAAGGTCAGGCAGACGTGATCTTTTTTTCAAATTCTTATACGTGTTCTCTTACTCGTAACACGATATCCCAACATGGAAGATTATTGCGCTGCAGGCACCAGGGAATTCACAATTTTGTTTCAAGTATGGCTGGAAACCGCTTGCTTCTTTTTCAACAAATCGCGTCACAGGGGCACCAACGAAGTCCCTTGACCTTTTCGTCTGTTCTTACAGATAGGTACATTTTCTTTATTTGGGGCGCTCAAAACGAACAAATAAAGCATTAGTGAGGACGTTTAGGCGATCATGAAATGAGCTGACGCTATTTCTACTTTGTGTGACGTAGTGAGTGCCTCCATTGATGTCATTTATTGAAAGAAGAGTAGACAGTTCCCAGCCGTATCTCAAAGTGCAGATTCCCTGGTGCATGCAATGCAATAATATTTGGCTCACTTGTTCTCTAGAGCCTCCACAACTGATTGGCACTGTTTTCTGACTATGTTCAAATAGTGTTACACTGTCTTAGGGCTTTCATTTTTGCTGTGTTCAGATTCTCTGAACTTCAGGCTTATCGTGACATATGAGCATTTTTTATACTACCAACTGACTGACAACTGAACTATTGCTACTTTAGCTGCTAGTTAGTACTGTGCAAGAGGAATAATATCCTATTTAATTTCGTACATGAGTGCAGGTTATGTTCATCATGGTTTAAAAGGCAGTTATAAGTAGTGGTGTACAAATACTAGAAAATTTTGAATATTAAATTGAATAGTTCCCCATTTGATATGATTTTCTTAATTGAATATTCTTTGTTTGTAAAGCTGAATATTCTGATACTTTAAAGACACCTCAGTATGTTAACTACACCAAAGTAAACACAAAATTGATGTAAAATTATAACTTTCATCTTTGCTGGCATATTACTTATCGATAAAACATGACAGCTTTTGGTACCTTACTTCGGGAGCATGGCTTTGCTGGCTTTGCAATGGTCATTTCACGCTTCTTGAACAGTTCTGTGGATATGGATGGTCTGCTCACTTCCTTGGGACACGCTGTATTTGTGCATGTAGTGCTAATGTTGTGCATACTAGGACATGAACATAGATTTACATTGATTGCAATGGCTGTTCAATATTCCAGGATTATTTGAAGAGTGTTTGATATTCAATTCAATTCACTCCTGTGATTATTTTATTCATATTAGATGAGGTGTCAAAATTTTCTATTCACACACCGCTGTTAGTAACAGTGAATGTAAAATGCAGCTGCAACATGGTTTGCTTCAACATTTAATTTGAGTAAAGGTAAAATGGATGGCATTTCAATTTTTCTTCACATTTAGTCAGTTGGGCAAATCTGTTTCAAGTTCTTTAGTGCCTGGCTGTAGTGCTAATTAGCTTCCACTACAGTGGAAATCAAGAGAGACATTGCTGTAACATTGGCTGTGCTTATTGATCACAAATGTAAACTTCACCTTGCAATTTGCTCTTAATTAATAGTCACCAGAGAAAGTCAAGCCTAGTTACCCCCTGTGTTGTTGTTAGCTGGTTTCTTGCATGCTACACAAAATAAATTATAGTTAGTGTGCTTAGCATAGTTACAATGCAATTCAAATATTGTAAGGTTACATTCATGTTTTTCTTGTATTATATGGCTAGAACAGGACAATGCTACTGTATAGTAAGCATTTGAACACTGCAGCTGTTTCATGGTTACATGCATTTTCATGGTGAAACCTTGAATACTTTCAATAAGTTGATTAGTTAGCGAATGTTTGCAGCAGTCTATATGGCCCATAAATCTACAAGCCTCACTTTGTGTACTGCTGTCCCATTATGTTGCCATAACTCTCAGTGGTTTGCCATTTGAATAAAATTGCTAAGTTGTTCTGCATCTTCAGCAGAAACACCTTGTGCTTTGCAGAGGAGTTGCCTTGGCATGTGCGTGACCTGTGATTGTTTTCATGCAGGCCTGGTCATCAATTGTGTACACACTCATACCAAACGTCCAGCAGCTGGAAAGCAACTTGCAGCAGTTTACCAACATCATTGATGCCAACGAAGTCCTCCTATTTGAGCGTGCCACTTTCCTTGTGAGTATGCAGGTGGATGTGATCGTTGAGAAGGAGGAGGCTAGTTCTTGTGGTATGCAAGGGAGTATGAGGCAGCTGACTGTGTATTGCAGAGGCTCTAGCGAATAGGTGGTCGGCATTTCTATCTAATAAACTGTGGTGGGTGTGCCAAGATGGCTGGTCACTTTGTGGGCACCACTTTCACTTGCTTTTGGTGCTTACAATATCTTAAAGTTGAAGCAAGAAGCAGTGTACTGCAACTTGTTTGTGAAAGAGCAAGAAGTTTCGTAGGAGCAAAAAATTTTGTTTGAAATAGGTTTTTTAAAACATCCGGTGTTAGCAGTCATTCAAAATACTGTGAAAGGAAAAGAATGCTTGAAGGAGTTCGTCTGGGAATATGGACATGTTTGCCAAGGCCTTACTGGATACATGCGCACTTACTTGTGGCCTAGATGGTTAATGGCGACAATGTCTTATGCTATTCCATGCTTTCTGCGCTTTATCATTGGTCAGAATGATGCTCCACCACGTCATGAACAGGATAAGCCTTTCATGGACAGTGGGTGGTAATATTGGTGTTGAATTGTGCAGAAGGCGTTGCTTCAAGGTCTTGACCTGTATCCCGACCTTTGGTGTGTTGTCCTTACAAATGAATTTTATTAAATGAACTATGCATAACATCATTCTTGGGAACGTAATCACCTAACATGCTCCAATAGTTTATGAAATTAAATTCCAACAAATGCAAGCTAATGACTCTTGCCAGTCTAGTAGCTCCTCAACATGCAAACTTGGTGATGTTGATCTTAAAAATGTGTCGTCGTACTGGTATTTAGGCGTTACCATCTCTTTCAGTCTAACATGGAATGCCCCTATTAATGTCATCACAAACAATGGTAACCGTACATTGGGATACATATATCATAATTTTAGCAAAACTCTGCCTTCCATCAAGATACTCCTTTATAGAGCTCTTGTGTGCTTGAAATTATGATACGCTGCTGCAATCTGGACCCCCACCACGAAAACTTGATTGCATCTCTTGAACTAATTCAGAATAATGCTGCACAGTTCATTGTCTCTTATTATCACCATACATCAAGCGTAACAGCAATGAAGCACCGTTTGTCAGTGCTATTTTTATCACTACATCGCAGGTACTTCCGCCTTTGTCACTTTCATAAGATCTACCGTCATCCATCACCATGTAGCGAGCTCATTACGCCTCCCACTTATCATCCATCTTGGATTGATCACAAACACAAGGTTAAAGGTACTTTTTGCAACACCAACACATTATCTTGCTCCTTCGTACCGGTCACATCAAACGCTTGGAATCGGCTACCAGATGGCATCGTTTCCATTTCTGATCACTCCCTCTTTTGTCATTCTTTATCAGCCCATCTATTTTGGGATAACCCTCCATAGTAATCTAATCTTTCCCCCTTCCTACAACTTTCTTTCTACATGTGTCAAGATGCTGGCATTTCTTTTCTTTGCATTTATATTTGGTTTATATTTTGCCGCTGGTACTGTATCATTTTACCACATTCACAGTGTTCGTTTCTATTATTTTATATTTCTTACGTTTCAGTTTTGTTGTGGTTCATCGAGTAGAGATTTTATTTGCTTTAGTCTTGTTTTATGTATATATATAGCACGTTTTGTTTCGTTGTTTTGTATTTTTCATATCTTGTAACCCGTTCCCTTCTGTAATGCTTCGGTGATTGATAGTAACAAAAATAAACAAGTAAGTAAATAAATTTCCAAGTAATTTCCTGCTTCTTAACAGTGCATTTTGTGCGCACTAGATCATTTAGTTTGGTATTTTCAATCTAGTAGTTTCGGTGGCAGACTAAAACAGAGACTCTGTGGTGTAACCTAATTTGAATTATGTGGCAACAAAGCTAACGTCTTAAGTTATGCATAGTTCACTGTGTTGGCTCGTATTTATGCATCCTTATATGCATTATGTCTTAGAGGCCAGTGGAAGTGCCATAGAGCTGTATGGATTATTGGCATGTGGGTTATTAATTGGTGATTGAACACAGAACTTTGCCAGGACCAGCCACACATGTGAAATTATTTGGCAATTCACATTAAAGGATTTGATTAAGAAATATTGTACCGCACCTCTACATTTCAGTGCAACAGGTCAAGGCTCATTCCTTGTAAGTCATTGCTGAAATGTGAGCAGTTCTATCTCTGTTCTATGCTAAAACATCCAGGCGTCCTTTAATGTTTCCCACAAATTGTGCTTCTTCCTTGGAACAGATAATCAGCCACTGCCAGCGCAAGCCACACCATGACGTTCACCGCTTTGAGAAGGTCTCCAACATCATCAAGCAGTTCAAGTTGAGCTGCAGCAAGCTGGCGGCCCAGTTCCAAAGCATGGAAGTGCGAAACAGCAACTTTGCCGCGTTCATCGATGTCTTCACTCCAAACACATACATCATGGTGATCATGGCTGACCCTACCATGCGTGAGTTTGGAGTTACTCATTTCTCAACTTGTGACACATCAAGATGAGGGGCTATACTTTGGTGTCCTTGCTGCTTAGCGGCACTTTAAACAAAGCTATTTCTGTATGCAGCACAGATTGTTCTAAGTGCAAGCAGAATTCAGTGGTTCTGAACAACAAAAGATTGATGCACCTCTATTTTATCCACTTGAATACTTTCATGGTCTAGAAAATTACAGAACAGGGTGGAGACATTAGATGCCAGAAAGCATGAACAAATATAAAGTCAGTTAAGACAGAAATCTCACTAATAGGAACACAAGTTGGTTGTAAGACATGTATGTGGTTCAGAAAATTTAGTTGGTGACTTGGCATGTTTCAGCCAGCACATATATATGCGCATTATGAGGTCACTTTCCTTTAGCTCGTATTTCAGGTTTTAGTTGTGAGATTACGTTTCAGCATTCTGGCTACCTTTATATGCAAAAAAAAATATGGCATTTTTTCAACCAGGGCGTTATAAAATGTAGTATAACCTCACTACAACAGATTACAACGGACATATGGAAACAACCTACCAAGCTGTGATGTTATGCTGAACTTCCTACCTCTTCCATTCGTTGAGCTTATTTTACAAAGGGTTCTGATACAACATATATCTGTATATAATGGACTAAATCTGCCTTTTACATGGTCAGAGTGTGCATGCGCTGCAACCGGCGTGAACGACCTGTACGGCGTCGTAGCAGATGACACAGGCAGCACGCAATGCGAAACGGTGAACTCATTACTGAAAGTAATAACGTTCAGCGCCACTTATGCCGGTATGCCATCCTCAAACACATTTTTGGTAGCGTGAAGGTCTCTCACACCATCGCACAATGCAGGCAGGATAACGCTCCCTATCAGACATGGTCTTAGCAGCGAGGAATGCGCACAGAATGCATGAGAGCATGTATTTCAGTAAAACCATTTCTCCACGCTCCCGTAGTTAAACAGTTTTTGTAACGATGACAGGGATAGGAAAAAGCAGAAGCCCTGCAATATGCATTGTGTTGGACCTCAAGGTCCGCCGGCTACCAGGCTGTCTTGTGGTACAAGAGACGGCACGTCCGAAAACGAACGCTTTAATGGAACATTAAAGAAAAAGAACAGATGGCTTCATGCCCTCGAGCGAGCCGCAGCTCGTGAGGAGCAATCACGATGATGATAAACGTCGTCTGCTAGGTTGGTGAAGAGGAAGTTACAACATGCATGATCACTGGGAACATCACGATAAAGAAAACTTACCCGGCTAGGCAGAGGGTGCCAAAGTGTCGCCTGTCGTATTCCTTTGACAGTATGAATATAGCAGTACTTTCCGGGTTGAGGGACGAGTAATTCATATAGTCCCGTGAGTTGACGTGTGGTTCAACTCATTAAACATTAGGGCGTGCACATACACGTCATCCCCCAATTATTCATTGTTCGTTGTTGTAAGATAACACCGTGATTGACTTCCTGCGGTGAATTCCTCCAGCTGCTTCTCGCTTGGAGCTTTCACTGATCCTGGTCTCGTACATCCGTTCATGACGGTGACCAGGTATGCAGGTGCTCCGTGACTTCACCAAATTCTACTGTGAGAAAAATGGAGTGAGCTCTAGCTATGTCTCTGCATGCTTATTTGGAGAAAAACTTTCCAGAGTTGGGCAAAAGACATGACATGTCCGTTCAGTTTCAGCACACCAAGATGACTGGTTCATTTCCGAAGGAAGAGACGGAAAGGCGACAAACAAAAAAGCAACAAAATAACAAATAACACAAATACAAAGAGTCATCAAAGGGTAACCCCGCGTCTTTTAGCAGCTTAGCAGACAGCATGACCTTGGCTACAGCCATGCGGACTTGTTTTTGAGGGGCTTTAGTTACTGCGCCTGTGGTACCGCAGGCCTGCGGGCTATGCCCTACAGATGTCAATCCCGGGTGCTTTCATTCCGCGTCCCCGCACTTGGCGTCGGCCAACTTCCACGCATTGAAGAGAACAGCACGTCCGTGAACTTACAGTGCACTAAGAAGACTTGTTCATTTTCGCAAGGAGAGACGGAAAAGGGGGAGGCAAGTAACAAAAAACAGCAAAAATATAAAGAGTCAACAGAGCTTTCGGTCCTTTACAGCATACTCAAGAGCGAGCATAGCCAGAATATTGAGAAATGGAAGCTGTATTGTTTATGGTGTAGTGGGAGGCAGGCCCGCGGGCCCTCTCGGATGCAGCTGCATGTGCTTTCAAGCGACGTACCTCCACATTACGCACGCTGTCTCAAACAAACCGGATTCCACCCCTCAACTGAATGTCCATATGGGAAGCGAGCGATATTTGCTTTGCCTTCACACTCAGGCTGCATTTCTTCCCGTTTGTAGACCCCAAAGGCTTTCTCATGGGCGGCTCTTCTTCTCACTTTTGGTGTTCACAAAGCCGGCAAGGCCTGCCAGAAGAGGGTACAGCGTCTTAAATTGAAAATAAGTACGATGCTCACTGTGTGTGTTGCTGCGCGACCATGTTGTGCGATAGAGAAACACTGCGGTAGCAGACAACAGTCGGCGCGACACCATACATCTTGTTTCGTGCCCGTGTCCGTGAGAGGGCACCACACAGACATGCAAATGGCAGATTGTAAGGTCAGCAAGCTGATAAGCATTCTTTTAAGCCAACTTCTATACCATAGACATCCCAACATCTATAACTTCAAACTTCAAACAGTGTGTGGCATACTTTTGGGACAGCAAGTGGGATCAACAGAGTGAGGTAGTGTGGCAGCAGGTGAAGTTAACAGTCTTGTAATGATGGAGACATGGATAATGTCCAAACTGTTTGCTGTGGAGCAAAGTTGGAGCTGACAGGCTCTTTTATAAACTTAAGGAATAAGTTTGTTCTTTGACCATGTCTGTGGTCTGTGATCTACAACCGATTCTAGTTATGGCAGATCCATTTAGTGTCTGCATAAAAGTCTGTTACAAACAGTATGTGTCTTCTACATACCTCTTTTACAACAGACCAATATCTCCTTCACTATCAAGGTCTATTGTAATGAGGTTATACCGTATTGTTATAGCTGAGGCTCAAAGCAAGAAATGCTTCATTTTTCCATTCATCTTTGCCTGACTAGGTTCACAACTAAGCACAATGCCCAACTGAGCGAGAATACCATCTCGTTTTCCAATTTTTGCCAGTGTTCCATGTAATGGCCATGATCCCTACATGTGAAAGGCTTGTATACATAAAGCTGTTGCATAGCTGTGTTCAGGGCAAAACTCTAGTGCAGCCATGGCTGCCATTTGCAAGGTGCTGTTACTGTGTCCCAAAAAAAGGTTTGCTGAACCACAGTAAAGCTATGCATCAAGCTATGCAAAGCTTGATGCATAGCTTTACTGTGGTTCAGCAAAGGCCAGAAACTTGGGAACAGTAGTTTTCTGCAAAAGTTGGATGTCCATCAGGCAGGCATCATACGTTGCTCTAAGCAGGAAAAGCACGTTCATGATGTAGTATGACACTCCTGAAAGTAGTCCTGGATGTCGTTCTGGTGAACATTCCCACAAAATGACTCTTTCATAGTCGTAAGCATGTTTGGAAGCTTTCAGTTTATTTTTCTCAAGATGCTTTAATTGCTCGTTGTTGTAGTTTGGGTTCGTATTGCAGGCACAAACCGTATAGGCATCAGGTATGAGTACTACATCAAGCATAGTGCAGGAAATAAAAAAAGAAGGTAGTTTGTTTACAGCTTGCAGGTAGCAGTATTATTGCTCTCATGAGTGCTCAAACCTCTAAATCTCTCTGTATTTCCACGGATCGCTTGTTAGGAAAGTGGCTAATATAATTTATGCCCAGTTCACCATTCAGCAGCAGTCCAGCACTATGCAGCACTGTGCCTCCAAAGAGAGGGTCAAGTGAGTTGAATCCACTCAAGTCCAATGGCGATTGTAGAGTAGGCAACAAAAAAAAAAAAAAAAAAGGGTGCACACAAAGCCACTGCACAGTGAAGCTGTATATGCTTAGGAGACCAGGCCTGCTGGAAGCTTTGAAAGCGCTGTGTGTTGTCCTTACTTTTCCGAGGCCCATGTCATTCCCCCTGTACCAGCCACGAAGTTCCTCCACAAAACGCTGTACCACATGTGGACTTACTTGCTGAGCACTGCAAGATTTCACCATACTGGGGAGCTTTCATGCACAGCAACTGGTGAAACTGGCATGAATGCAACATGCAGCACGAATGTCTTGGAAACTGTTTCACCGCTGCATTCTCACAAGGACAGTCGAATTCACAGGAATCATTGAGTCGATGCTGTCACAGGCAGGAGCCGTCTGTCGCCCAGTTGACCCTCCCATGAACTCCATAATCCCATTGCAGGCCTACTAACCATTAAAATGTACAGATCTTCCTTCCTGGAACTTGCAGCCTCGGTGCCACATTGAGCTCTACAGAATGTTCCTACATCTCCAAATCTTTAGCAACCCTGGCATTTCTTCTTTCGCCAATGTGCCAAATGTAACATTGTACTGTATATTAAAGTTTGCGTACATGAGGGGTTCTCAAAGTGGGTTTCGCGGAACCTAAGGGTTCCGCAGGCCCCTCTTCGGGGTTCCGTGAGCCACATAAATTTTTCCTAGTTCCGCACTCGCCAACTCAACTCACTTAGATGGCGATCCCGAGGTTTGAAGCTCCATTATTCACGGCTCACTTAGCAGTGAAGATGTTGAAGTGGCAAATGAGTTTCTAGAACTGCAGGCTAACACTGCCCTTAAAGAGAAATTTGGCTGCCGAAGTGTTGTTGCCTTCTGGATGGAGGCTTCTCCTGTATTCCCACATCTGTTTAATGAGGCATTGGATATGCTGCTGCCATTTGCGACAACATATGCATGTGAGCACGCATTCTCGGCACTAGCCTATTTGAAAAATAAGCACAGGAATCGACTGAACCCCGCAGCCGGCATGCAGTTGGCACTGAGTGTGACTGAGGAAAGTGAGTTAAGTTGCATGTTGGTGAATAAACTTTTTATATACCCTTGTATTTATTGAAAATAAAAATGAAAAATGCTCGCCGGGAAAGGGGGGGGGGGGGGGTTCCTTAGCACTTGATGTAGCTGAGCAGGGTTCCCTGGCACCAACATGCTTGACAACTTCTGGTGTACATGACTACAACTTATATCAATTTCGGTCACTTAGGCTTTAAAAAAACCACTCACTTCATAATGCATGAGCCGATCAGAACTTTTCTTTATATCTATAATTGTTGAGTGTGTCTGCAGTGTGCTTTCTCTTAGAAGCATTTGGCTATTTAAGGGGCCTTGCAACATCTGTCAAGTTATCAGAGAAAGATCCTACTATGATTGAACTCAGCTGCCTCATGAATTTTCTGCTGCAAAATTTTTTGGGGTAGGTCCAGTACAGTAAAAGCTTGTTAATTTGGATTTTACAGGACTGGAAGAAAGATCCAAATTAATGGAATGTCTGAAGCATTGAGAGCACCAATAAAATAGTAAACAAGTGTATGCTACATTGCTGCACTTGCATTTTATGAATGGATAAGCAAATCCTGTTCTTATTTTGCGCAACGGCTATGTAAAAGACTCCATTCTAGTCAACTTCTAGTTTCCGTCTCATATGATCATGGTGAAAGGCTCCGGCCATCTCTTAATTTAACCCGGACGTGCCATTCACCCCCTCCCTTTATCTGCTGCTGCCACTACTAGCACGATGTGCTATGCACACATGGCAGGAACTTTCTGCCTGTAACCTCGTCCGCAAGATTTTGTTCATTCATCGTAATTGTAGCTGGCAAGCTTGATGCCAACATGTGGACTGCAGCACAGAATCGCTCTTTTATCGCCACAGCTTCCACCGTGTTTGACACGTTACATAGTGCACATTGCACCGAGCCAAACAACACTACCACTGCTGATGAAACCATGGCCGCTTGTCTGCGCAACTCTGAAAATGCATACGGCCTGCACACAAGGTTGAAACAAAATGAACAAAAACTACTGAGCGTCCAATCCGTGGCGCATTGCTCCCACAAGCTCAGTGAAAATTTGTTAGCATTGAACTTGTAGGGGTCTGTCTTAAACTGAAGGCATTTTTCAGGTTGTGAAATGATTGTTTCTTCCCTTTTCTCTCACAGCGCCAGCAGCCACCCTGATCAACATCAAGAATGCACGTAAACACTTTGAGAAGCTCGAGAGTGCCAAGGGCTCAAGCTCACAATCACTCGCAAGGCGATAGTAGTTCCTAGAGACTGTTAATAGTAACCTCTCGTTTCATCTCACCTTGCTCTCAGTATGAGCTGCCCCTGGTGCACCGTACAATACTGTGGCACCAAAGCCACTTGTGCTGCCTCGTCTGGCCACTACCTGTCCGGCCTGAAGATCCCAAATGAGTTAATTGTGCAAGGGTCAGGACAAGGTTTAAAGCATAAGCATGCCACATACTGATGTGGGCAGGTCTTGTCATGGCAATATCACAGGGAGGAATGTAAGTAGCATCACTCACAGGTGCTGCAGCTTGTTTTAGGCAGTTCAGAATATACAGTTTGGAAATGTTGAGATGTGTATTTTGTACAAACTGATGATAAATAAATATGTTGCTATTGAGATTCCATTTGCCTTTTTGTTATGAAAATGTGGTGTAATTAAAAGTGCAGGAAGGTGGCAAGGGTTTGCAATAATATGTCTGGAGTCATTCTACAGCGCTACTGTGCTAGTATGGTAAGTCCAATGTGGCCTTGTAGGGTGTATTAATCACTGCGACACACTTCATTGTAGCTGTCATTGCATGGTATTCATGATATTCCTTGTGACACTCAAGTCTCCATACACCAGTGATTGCAACGGCAAAATATATCCTCTGCAATCACGAATTATGATGAACAATAATTTATAAAGTTGTACAGGGTCATCCACTCTTGGTACGAACACGGCTCACCGTGGCCGTGCTCCGCGAAACGCCAGCGCTCGTTGCGTGGCCGCGAATCGAGTCTAATCTAGCGCATGCGCACAGGGGCTTTGAAGCGGAGTTTCATTTCGCTTGAAAAGCGTGGGAGTGCATGCCTTGCTGCGATGCACAGCATCCTGTGGCCCACGATTTCAAGCGATACGAAACTCCGCTGCCAAGCCCCCGTGCGCATGCGCTAGATTAGATTCGAAGCGCGGCCATGCCATGAGCTCTGGCGCTCCGCGGAGCGCGGCCACGGTGAGCCGTGTTCACACCAAGAGTGGACGACCGTGTACGTGCCAAAACCATAATATGACTGTGATGCATGCCCTGCAGTGGAGCACTACGCAGTATTTTACCGCCTCGGGTTCTTTAGTCTGCACCTAAATGTAAGCACTTCAGTTGAACCTGCCATAACGAACCTTGATATAATGAATTCCCCAATATTATGAAGTTTTTCAATTCCCGTCCGCAGATGAAAATGTATTTTTAACCTCCCTATAACGAAGTGGCCATGGGAGGCACACTTGATATAACGAATTCTCCCCGACGAAAAACCTAGTAATTTCGCCCCAACATCGAGTTTTAGCACAAGCAGTGGCCAGATGCATTCCTGCGTTTATCCCACCGACGATGGAGTGCGAAGCAATGCCATCGCGAATGGCACGCATGCAGCCGTTGCGGCAACCTAGCTTCCGCAGAGTGCTTCCGGCGAAACACGATGTAGAAGCATGCTTGTCTGCATGACCCCCACTTCCTCCTAAGCTTCCCTGCATCACTTGAGTCGGCAATGCGACCTTTACCTCCACAGAGGTGTCGTATCTTGTGCCCAGTGGGTTTTGCACAGTCTGCGCCGCCACACGCTGCTGTAGGTTTCCATGTCTGTTCTTTTTTATTTAGCCATCATGCCCTTCGCTTTTCTCGCTTCTCTTATTTTTCTTTTTTTTCCACACGATACGCAAGCGTGCAAGTTGACTCAAGAATCCACGTATTCAGTCACTTAGGTATATAGTAACTGCAAGGTTGAGTGCTTCAATGGAGAAAAGGCCCACCTGTCACGGAGAAGCATGGCTTTCATTTCATTGCGCATGCATAGAAAATTCAGCCCTGGGCTGTGCGCAGTTTTGTGGGACTTTAAAAAAAATAATTTTGCGGGCGACTGTGTCCTCTTCACTGAAGAGGTGTTGTATGAGGCGCTAATGTAAAGTGTCCATTATCACGGTGATGGTGACAAATCTTCGGAAGACAATTCGATCCTATGCCTTCCGTGTTTTTGCTGTGAAATAGATGTATGTGTTCTGGGCTAGGCATACCTTCAGTTGCCCCATTGTTCCATTTGCATGCTTCTTTTTCAAGTTTTCATGCCAAAACTGGATACAACAAAAACCTCTTTATAACAGAAATTTGCGAGCATTTGTCAACTTCATTATCTCCAGGTTCAACTGTATATGGGTGTTCCTGCGTTTGACTCTCAATGAAATGTGGCTGCCATGGCTAGGATTCAATCCCTTGAGCCTTGCAAGCCAACATCCTAGCCGCTGAGGCACCTTGGTGGGTTATGGTGAATTGCTGATAAATGCACCAAATTTGGTTTTATTCTGAAGTACCACATTTCATAGGAAAGCAATTCAGCGGTTGTACATTTCATACATCATTATGCACATAGCAGTCATCTCTGCAGACGCTTAGAGGGACACTAAAGGCCAACAACCTTTTGTGATAGCGTGAAGGGAGAATGCTTGAGACCGTCTAGAACGTCAATATTATCCATGACAGAGCTTAAGTCAATGAGAAATTTAAGTCAGTTTAAATCTGCCCTGAAACACATTTCACGCACATTGATTTTATTGTACCTTTGCTTTGTGTCGGACTTGATGACGACCAAAACACCACAGAAAGTGGTGAAATGGGACTGTGTTATATTTTAATTTGTCCCTGAAATCGGTTTCCGTGCTGACTGCAGCGACATGGCATTTTGCTAGTGTACCGGAGGGGACCAAAACCTAATTGTCCAAGCTTTCGTGGGATCATTTCCAGGGGATTGATACGTCGCTCCTTGGGATCTTTTCCGGCGATTGCGTCCCGTGCCTCACAACTTGGGATCGCTGACATAGGTGACTGGTAGTCCTGCCCAAGTTTTCCATTTGTTACCTGGGACCGTCTGCCTACATTTTACCTGAACTCTGGAGGCACACCATATAAAAAAGAGAGGTGATAGTTGCATTAGTCAACCGCCTATCAGTCTGCATTCAAAAGAGTATCGATTCCTAGAAGAACATTACAGATAGTTTTTTTTGTTTGTCAGCTTAGAAGGCACGTGCGTGTGAAATAAAAATGCGCATGCACATTATATGACACATATACTTGACGATGCTGTGAAGAATAAAGCAGTTGTAAGTAGCGCCTGTCCTGTGTCCTTCCTCCCTAGTGTGTTCTGTTACGTTTTTGTGCTCATATTTGTTGCAGTGCCTCACTACTCTTGCAGTGCCTCACTAGTTGCACTTCATGTTTTTTGTTTCATTGCATATTACATAATTATCAGTTTCTTTCAAAGTTTAGCTCTGTGTTAGTACAAGCAGAACACAGCGATTGCATATTTTTTAAAGTGCACTAGTAAAATGATATGTGACCATGTGTATAAATTAATTTTGAAGTTATCTGAAGCTGTAAAATTTCAACAGCAGCCTTAGGGATTGTGCAAACAATATTACTATGAGTTAAACATTAAGGCAGCTAGCTTGCTGCTGTGACACAGCAGATGTGCAATAGCATCACCAATTGCTAGCCTTTCAGCAGTCGGCACCACAAAAGAAGTAGTTCTAAAACCATTTGAGGGCATCACATAATTTTAAAATTTTGAGGCTGTGATTTCTGCAAGTTAAACCATGAACACGCCTTGTTTGATTTTTTTCCCCTTTTACATCTGATTTATAAAATGGACTTGACGCAAAGCACATGTTACAGATGCACTAACTGTGGGGTCTTGTTGACAGAAGCATAGACCTGCCGCAACATGGTGCATCCTGGGTGTTCTCCTGAACCAAGAAGTTGCAGTGCAATTAGCTTGCTTATCCACAAGAACAAGAAACGTTTTGCTTCACTGAAAGTTGCCGACACAAGTAAGGCACTTCTTTGATTAGATGAATAGATCAGAGGCCAAAATGGCCTGAAGGAAATATTCTGGTCATGAAGTCTGAATGGGAAGCTATTACCTATTATGGTTTAAGAACTCGATAATTTGGTCAGCCGAGCCAAAAGGAGCTATTTTGGTCATGGCCGAAATTTGAAACTCCTAAGACCTGCCAAGATTTAGAGCATCAGAACTTGTGGAGCCATTTCAGGCGCTATATGGCGCCAGTTGTACAAGGGCATTGTCATTTTTGGAGCTCTCCCAAACCAAAACCGAAACAAGCCGGTCATAAGCAGGCCGTAAATAATTCTCTGTCGCGTGATGGAGTAGTTGTTGCGCCGTGTTATGGCTAACAGGTCCTCAGCTACGTATTGCAGCAAAAAAAAAAAAAGCATCAGACAAAAATTTTTGTCTCGGCGCCCCTTTAAGTATGCTTTCTATGTTGCCAAATTCTCTTTCAGAGGCTGCAATGTTGAATTTTTTTGGCCCGGAGAACAGCAGTCTATCTTGAAAGTTGCAGCTGCACCAATTGTGGCTGCATCACATACTGCAGTTCTTCCCTCAGAAGCTCACCAAACTTTCAAGAAAGTGCACGTCATTTGTAGGATTATTGTTGGGGCTTGTCGAGGAACGCCAACTTTGGCATCAAAATAAACTGTTATCTAGAAACTGGTTGTATTTGTCCGCGCTTTAGCAGATGCCATGACATTGCTGTATACGCATTGCCTTGTGATATTAATAAGAAGCATGCAAGCAATCGTGGGTACCCTAATTAGTACTCAGGATGTCCCAGAAATATCACAGAGGATCATTTGAGGATGTTCCAGAAAATCCCCAACAAATCCTGAAAATGTTCTCCAACTATCCTAGCGGGCCATTTGAGAATGTTGCGGACACATCCTGGAGCCGGACACGAGGATCTTTCTAGAACCCCTTTAGGACCAGTTGAGAATGTACCCAGTACATCCAAATGTTCTCACGGAGACGCACTGAGGACATACTAGGGATGCCTCTTCCTTGTCTGGATATGAAATCTATTTCGTTTTGCGATATGGACAGTCTGGAAAGGTTTTTGTTGTCGCCATCATGTCCCGTATAAAGTACAAATTGATAATAACCCTCAGTGCATTGTACCTTATAGCCGTGGGTAAAAGCACTTGAGCGAGGCAGCCGAATGCGGCTGAAGCAGACATCAAACGAACCCGGCCCATCCCTGTCGCTCAGAGTGCGCAAATATGCAATAACATATCACACTGCTCAAAAGGCCTGCGTCGAAACGGAGGGAAAATGCCCCGCCCGTCTTTAAAGAGCATCAAAAGACGTGATAAGGTGTTTGTGTGTGGTGTGTGCGTCTTCCATACCAGTCTGGTTGCATCCGTGGCTATAAGTTTCGTTCCTGCCGTCATCGTAGGTTCGGTTGGTTGGGTCATTTGGGGGGTGTTGGCCGTGGTGTTGCACCAGGGAGGCCAATGCCTGATCTGGTGCTCAGGTGAGTTATGCAGATGAAGCGTGGTGGTTGTAAGAGCCCTTATGCATCTCTTGTCCAGGTCCTCCCTGGGGGAGGGGTCTTTAAAACGTGTTATATTGTATGGTCAAGACAGCAGAAAGCAAAATGGTTAATGGAAAGAAAAAAGATAAGGTGTATTACAATCGACGCTACAGTGAGAACTAAGAGGGAAAAAAAATGACCCAGGAGGATCCAAACTCCGGACCCTTTGGTTTATGACAAAAAGCATGGCCTAGTTGTCTGGGTGGCCGTGTCACCGAGGTGTTTACATGATAATGAGGACAGATAAATGATGGTCAATTCAAGCGACGGAATGGATACCAAGAGACGGAAGGCACTGCTGTGGGCAACAAAGAGTAAGATGGGGAGAGAAAATTAAAAAATTTGCATGTATAACATTGAACCAGCTCGCACAGGACAGGTCACAGTGGAGATCGTTGGGAGAGACCTTTGTTTTGCAGTGAACATGATGGCATATACGTGAAAACCATAAACAACATATACAAAGATTGCACAGCCACACTACTCCTACATGAGAGAAGCAGAGAAATCCCGATCAGGAGAGGCGTGAGACAGGGCGATACAATATCACCGATGCTATTCACTGCATGTTTAGAGGAAGTCTTTAAACGTCTAGACTGGGAAGAAAAGGGCATTCGAATAGACGGAGAATATCTAAACAATTTAAGATTTGCAGACGACATTGTGCTCTTTAGCAGTGATGGTGATGAACTACAAAACATGATTGATGACCTAAACAGGGAAAGCATTAAAATTGGATTAAAAATGAATAGGCAAAAGACCAAAGTTATGCTCAATAGCTTAGCTAAGGAACAGGAATTTAAAATCAACAATGAACCCTTACAATGTGTAAACGAATATGTATATCTGGGACAGTTAATATCAGGAACTCCTACCCAGGAAAATGAAATTCTCCGTAGAATAAGGCTGGGCTGGAGCGCATTCGGAAGGCATTACGAAATCATGACCGGACACTTACCGCTCTCATTAAAGCGAAAAGTATTCAATCACTGCATTCTCCCAGTACTAACGTACGGCGCAGAAACATGGAGAATAACGAAAAAACTAGAGATGAAACTAAGGAGCACGCAACGTGCAATGGAAAGAAAAATGATAGGGGTAACGCTAAGAGATAAAAAATGAGCGGAATGGATAAGAGAACAGACAGGAGTAGCCGATATTATCTTATCAATTAAAAGAAAGAAGTGGACCTGGGCAGGACATGTCATGAGGAGGAAGGATAATAGGTGGACAGTAAGAGCGACGGAATGGATACCACGAGAGGGAAAACGCAACAGAGGTAGGCAAAAGGTTAGATGGAGCGATGAAATTAAAAAGTTTGCGGGCATAAAGTGGAACCAACTCGCTCAGGATAGGGTGGATTGGAAATCGTTGGGAAAGGCCTTCGTCCTGCAGTGGACCTAAACAGGCTGATGATGATGATGATGATGATGATGATGATGATGGAGACATATGGCACTTTTTCATGAAAAACTTTATTTGCCAGTTCAAAGTGCATGTACAATATGTGCAGGTATTGTAAGAATGCAAAAAAAAAAAAACTTTTCTTTTACCATCGCCAATGAAACGCTGCATGCTGAAATATATGCAAACATTGTGCTTTCCACATAGTGGTTGCAAGCGGTACCATTCAGCACATCAAACTGAAATGAGGGAGGGTTACATTTACATAATGATTGATGCCTGAAGTGATCATCTTGCTGGTACTGGAAGGTGGAACAACAGCTTAAAAACTGAGTTGACTGTTGCTGCTGCCACATTGGACAGCAAAGATAATGCTGAAGCAAGCACAACAGACCATAGACATGCTTGCACATCCTTTCCAATTTTCTAGGAAATGGACAACCGGTGAATGCTATTTCTTCTCACCCACCCTTTCACCAAAATTTTCTTACTGACAAAATTGTGGTAAAACTGCGTAAGATTTAATATGTACTAGGACGTATATATAAGAAGCAAGGCTTGACTTGGTTCATGGCACCATTTTTTTAGGCAGTAGTAAAACAACAAATGGTGAACACAGTTTAACACTATAAACAAGGTGTCCACACTTGGAACTATAAAACGTGATAATAAGGAAGCATGGTAAAAAAAAAAAGTACACCACATGATACACATGCAGTGTAATTTTCAGAGATGCAACTAGTCATCAATACAATACACTAAAAAATGCTCAAGAACAAAGAGAAAAAATGTTGCACTATATACACAAGCTTTATGGAACATAATACAGAATATCTCATAATCTCATATAACAGCACATAAAGAACTTAATATGCATGGCACAACAGACGGGTATGGTATTGCTAGTGAGACTGCTTTAACTCAAGACTGAACAGTGTGTTCTATAGATACACACAAATTTATGAGGTTCAGTTCAATAAATTCATTTGAGGATATAGTATATTCCTTGAGAGACATATTGCTGTACCAATTTGCTCAAGTTTCAGGACCCCTTTAAGGCTTGTTATGCTCAACTGGAATAAAAACTGACTCTGTTGACTTGTAACACACTTTGTTTCCGGCAGAAAAAGAAAATTATACACATGAACATCTTTGGTGGTGGGCAGGGACAGCTGACCGAATTGTGTTACCAGTGAGCCTTGAGCCGCTGGACTACCTTGTACACGAAGTCTGAATGGCTGGCATAAAGCTGTAGATCCTTGTGGATATCTGTCCATTTGACTTTGGCGGCATCATCACCAGCTTCGAGGGAAAACTTGCCTGTGATGTTGCCACTCTCATCATGAAAATTGCATGCAACTGTCTCCATCCAGGCATTGTCTGTGTTTCGTGGATCATCTACATAGCCTTTATAAACCTGCATCACACATGGTAACATATGTAAACAAACAAAGCTCACGACTTGGTAGTCTTAATAGATCAACAGTGTAATGACATCTGACTCTTCATGTTCATCAAACCATTTGCATTTTAACACTGCCTTCACACTTTAATGTTTTACCACATATAAAGACAATAAAATTTCACAATGGACAAGTTCGATGGAATCTGTGATGGGACAACATAGGTAGTAGAAAAAAGGCACATGCACAAGTATCACGTCCTGTTTTTCTTCGTTTCTTAATGTTGTTCTATGAGTGGATTCTAGCAAATATACCAGAATCATTGCATACTTGAAAACACAATTTGGTGAATGGTGTTATTACTTCAGCCTGAATAAACTAGTTTATGTAAAATTTTGCACGTTTTGTTTTAATGCTGTTTTAGTGGGCTGGAAATTTCACTGGTGACATGCTGGAATTTCATTCCGCTTCCAATAACGTGCAGCTTCACAGGTGCTATTCACAGCCACTTAAAACATTTCTTACAATTATATCAGCTCTGTAACTTTGAAAAGGTTGATATGACGGTCTACACTACTCTTCCGTAACCAGTTCAGTGGAACGTTACTGCATTAAGATGGTTATGGACACCAAAGTCTGTGACTCTACCCTCCATCTGCTCCAAAACTGCATCTCGAAAGTAGCTTCCTGCTATCACCAAACGATCAGTGGCGACCAAGTAATTAGGAAGGAGGAGACCAAAGAACGAGAAAATGACGCGCTGACATGAAGGCACAAGCAGAAGCTAGGCATTGAACAAAGAGACACAAGCATGCAATCAGATAATTCGCTAGAAATTGGAGGCAACTTGATTCTTGTTGCAAACCTTGCAGCTTGGTCACCAAGATGCCGAACTGCCCATGTAGCTGACGGTAAAGGAGTGTACAAAGAAGCCGACAAAAGGGGGGAAAGCGACATCTATTTCGTGCACACATCAAGAATAACGACATTGCCACACACTGTATGGTAGCATTATAGTGGCTAATTGCTTTGCTATACAACAGCAAAGCATAACTCGACAGAGCACTCACCTCAGTGCCCTTACTGAAGAAAGACTCTAGAGACTTCTCCAGTGCACGTCTGTCTTCCTCACTCAGAGATAAGCTGTTCATGGTCTCTTCAGAGAATTCTCTTCGTAGTGTAGCACTCACCAGCTCTCCAGGATCCACCATTCCCTAGAGAGAAATTAAACCTGAAGTTGATGCAGAAACTGCACAGTGGCTTATGAGAGATGCTATAACGGAGCTCTGAATTAATTTTGACAACCTGAGGTTTTTTATTGTGTTCAAGTGCACAAGTGTCGAGGAGTAGCTGAACGTGGTTGTTGCAGGCAGGAACCGAACCCATAACTTAGTACCACAGCTAGTGAGGCAAAGTGGCAGAGGAAAAACAATGGCACTTTCTAACTACTGTTTCCAAGTCTGCGCACAAGTTTTACAGCATCAGAAGTTATATCATTGAACAGAAGTTGTCTCCATGTACTGTAAAAAAGATTTAACACAGCCGGATACTGTTTTGACAGATTAAAGTGCATGTTTGTCCAGTAGTTTTGCAGCTATGCTTCTCACAGAAATAGGTAAGCAAACGTTAACGCACTGTTATTCCTCCACAAGATGCCCATGTATATTGGGGTCCTATGCGAACCATTACAATGCTGTCTTTGTATGCAAACTGTATTGATGCATAAGTGTAGTGTACCAGCTATTACTTACCCCAGGGATAGCCCACTCGCCCGAGTCTTTCCTTGCAATGGCCACAAACTGCAGCACTGGCAGTTGGCTGCACTGGTTTACAACTTTCGTGCCTGCTGTATCTCTCTTCCACCTAAAGTGAGAAGAAGGAACTGGCACAGACTGGCTCACGAACACCACAAAAAAAATGATAAACTATTTGGTTTTCATCATTAGATGATGCCCACAAGGACACAGCTGGCCCTTTTGCTGCAAGCTTTGCCCTTACTGTTCTTTGTATTGCCACACTGTGTGTATTACCTCACCAATTTATGGTATTGTATACTGTATACTTTAGATTTGTATACTTTAGATTTCTACGTCTTCTTTGGCTCTTTACGTACTGTCGTGGTCTAGTGGCTATGGCATTTGACTGCTACATGGTCACAGGATGAAATCCTGGCAACTGTAGCAACGTTTCGGCGGAGGAGAAATGCTGAAGGCCCGTGTACTATGCAAAGTCAGTGCACATTACAGAACTCCAGGTGGTCAAACTTTTTGAGGCCTCCACTACGGCTTTTTCTAATTATATTGTAGTTTTTAGGACATAAAACACCAGAAATTATTATTCTTTGCCTCTCCCTCTACAATGTGCAGATTATGAGGGTACAAACAAATGAAAAAATAAAAACAAACAAGAACAAAAGCTGCCTACAGTGCTGTTAATTTCTTTAATCTGGTAACACATTTTGACTGCAAAGAGAAATTGTGTGAATCAATAAACCAGTGGCAGAGATGATTTGATAAAATGCTCCCAGAAATACTATTAATAATTTCTGGGCTTTTACATCCCAAAATCGTGATATGGTTATGTGAGGTGCTGTAGTGGAGTGCTCTGGAATTCCTACTGCCTGGGGTTCTTTAGCATGCACTAACCTCGCACTGTACATGAGTCATTAGCATTTCACCTCCATCGAAATGTGGCTGTTGTGGCCAGGGTTCAATCCCTCAACCTTCAGGCCAGCAGTTGCATGCCACAGTCACTAGACCACTGTGGTGGGTACCACGGCAGATTTGGGGAATGCTGCGAGCCAAGCCAAAAATACATTTAAAACATTCTGTTCCTTGAGACAGGGAGTGACAGCGTGCAGGGCGGGCTGAGAAATGGAACTGGTTTGAAAAGTAGGATGACACAGATTCAGTTGGCTATTTTTGTGTTCTTTTGAAATCCAGTTCAACATAAGCTGTAAGCAAATGAATGTTTCTTGTAGATTGTAATCACTGAGAAAATAGCCAGCAGTTCTAAATTTAGGTTTTTCATGTTATAAATGTTGACGCTGGCATGCACGACCACCTGCAAACCACTAACATTCCACTTCATTTGGAAGCTTCAGCATGAAGTGTCGCTGTTATAATTCCTTGGCATGTTTGTTGGATGCTGCAAAAATTTTTGGATGCAAAATGTGTGGCATAAAGAGGCAACATTCTTGTATACGATAGATTATTATCTTCACGTGACATGACATTTTCAGTAATATTTTAATTAATGAAACTGTGAACGTTAAGAAGCTATAATAGAAAGGTAGTGTACAGTCATTTCATGTTACTGGTGTAAGAGATATTGGGCAACCGTGAAGTTATATGAACTAAAATTCAAGAAATATTGTCATGTTAAAAGCTGCCACGTTGCTTAGAGCTACACATCTTATTTTACCCTGAATCTTGAGTGAGAGGTACTTAGGTTTCCTTATAGTTTACTTTCGACCTAAATCCTCATAAAGTGCTCAAACATGGTCACAAGTTCCTCTAACAAAGGTTTGGCTAAATTCAGTCATTTTGCAGCCACACACACATAAAACAGCACGATAAATGAGATGCAAGCGCAGATGCTCAACTTTTGTTTATGTACATGGGAATTACCCTTAAAGGAGTCGTGAAACGTTTTCGGAACATTTTCTACTAAGTGAGTATTCGGGATCCTGACCCTCCAATCAACAATATGTGCTGCTCCGCTGCACCGTGTGCGTTGATTTAGAACGATTAAAAACGCGGTTTCAGTTTCACTGCGCGCTTTCCCCTCAACTCTGCAGATGACGTCATGTTAGTAGTCACCAGACCTCCGAGATTGGCGCGCCTTCAGAGGCCACGGGAAAACAAACCGTGCTGCAGCTTTGCTTCCGAATAGCGGCACCGCACGGTTTCTAAGTATTTTATTTCTTTCTAGCTTTCAAGTAAATCGATTCTTTTAGAGCAAATGCGAGTTCACTATACGTTTGAACCTAAAAATATCTTACTGCAACGTCACCGAATAGTACCACGCCGGCCGGTAGTGTCGCATAGTCGTTTCGGGAGCGCAAGAAAGCATGGTTTTAAAACGGGAGCTATTAAATGTGCAGTGAATATTTCGCCGAAATATTTTGGAATCGGCTTGTCGAATGCGCTTTGAAGCAGTGAAAATTACAACCGGCCATCTCCAAATTCTTTTCACGACCCCTTTAAGGGCCCCTAAATCACCCCTCAATATTTTTTAAAGGATATAAGGTAAACACACACACATCCATATCAGAACACCATCACGATCATCGTTGCCAGATGTAGCAGTGCTATGCATAGCGCTGCAGGAGAGCCACAAAATGAAGAAAACTACCCTGTTCAGCTCTCCGAGCATTTCCTATGCTTCCCAGATCGTCCGAACGTCACCAGGCTGCACCTGATGATGCCATTAGTTCCTGGTGCTGTCACTGGTTGAACAACTACCGGCAAGGTCTGCAAGAAATTACACATGTTCTCTCTTCCTTACTGCACTGCTTGCCATGCCATTGTGGGCAGGCAGTGGCAGCCAACAGAAGGGTCTCCCTGTGAGGTTTTAGGGGCGAAGCTCCTTAAAGCGGCACCCGTTCGTCCCTCGTCGTAGTCGTAGTCGTAGTGCGTAACCAGTCTTACGCTTTGACCTCCAAGGTGGTGCCGGTGGGAGATTTCTCCTGTGCGTTGTTGAACAATAAAAAAAATTCGCAGCGTGCGCGTTAACTAAAAGCCGAATTCTTCTGTCTCTCATTCCCCATTAGCAGCCATTGGCATGTTCCAGTAGGAAACGTTAGTAGAAGTACAAGTGTTAAAAGCCGACTTCTGCTGTCTCTCATTCCCAGTAGCAGCCATTGTTTACCTCCAAGGTAGTGCCTGGTGAGATTTCTCCTGTGCGTGATTAAACAATAAAAATTTTGTTCAAAACGCCGTTGATTGATGAAATAAACCAACGAAAGACACCAGATGTTTTCTAAAAGCAAAACGAAAAGATGCCAGATGTTTCTAAAGCAAAACGAAAAGACGCCAGCTGCTTAACGATAGACGCCAGATGTTTCTAAAGCAAAACGAAAAGACGCCAGCTGCTTAACGAAAGACGCCATTTAATCAATCGTTTCACGTCATTTTTATCAGGCGAATTAACGGAAGAAATTTCACGGTTTAACCGATGATTACTTCCAGGAGCTTCGCCCAATCTCATCATCATTCACCTCGTGGATCTGCCGTCAATTTTTTCAACAAAGCCAGTCACCATATGGTTCCACTGTGTTGGCGAGGTCATTAGTGGCACACTTCAAAGGATGACAGGCTGGCACAAAGCAACAGAACTCATTGGCGATAGGCTGTCACGTGACATTTGGAGGAGTACTTGGCGAGGAAAAGGCGGCACTGGGCAGATCGCACATAGCGAAGGAAAGAGCGAAATTAGCGAGGACCAGTTTCCGATCATAAAACATGTCTAACTCCGCTATTACTGCACCATTTCAAAAAATTCTTGTAGCTGCGTGTTTGTTGCCAACCTGTGTACAACTGCAATGCCAGAACAAAATTTCGACTTCTGGGTGCTTTAGGGACTTTTTAAGCTTCAAATCATCCTAAAGCTTCACTATACAACTAACCTTGTGACAATGGGATCAGCAGCATGATTGGGTCCCCATCGTCCTAATCTTCCTCGTCCAGACAATCCTGTCCTTCCGTGAGGATTCAAAGGCCTGCCATCAACTACAGCGTATGTCCCCTCGTGGCTCCGTCTATTGACATTGCCATCCACGGTATTCCAGCATGGCGAGAAATCAGCCCTGTTGAGTGGAATATCAAAAGTATCATCGAAGCATTTTTAGAAAAATAAATACTGAAAGCATTGGTCATAACTCCATCAAGTGGCTCCTGAAATGTCTCGATTTCACAAGGTAAATGAGTGGTTTGAGATTATCTCAGCGTCTCCAGGATAAATGAAGCCCCACTGACCTCGCCAACTATGAACAGGTGAACCTTCTTTTTTTCTCAAGCTTCTTATTTGGTCTCTTGTACAGTTAACCTATCTGAATCCACTTATATTCCCCAAATGATGGCCCCTTTGACTATTGATATAGCCAAATAAAAATATGCAACCACTCAAACAGCTATACGAGAACTGTGGTCTAGGTCTAATGATAAAATAAGCAAATGTCTCCAAGCATGGAGAGAATATTTGACTAAAGGAACATTAAGAAAACACTGGACAAATGATAACTCATGAATTCTTTTTAAAAACTGCATACATAACCCAACATCTACTGTTAATTTAATGTCGCGTCTTCATTAAATACATGTTCTCCAGTGAGTTTACAAAAGAAATGGTGGGCCCCTAGCTATATAAATAGAGAATTTGCTGCCATTTTTCTGTGCTAAGCTCACTGTTACCTTTAGGGTCTATACACTGACATCGCTGAGGGCACGATTTTGTTGTACAGAAAGTGCAGTGAAAATCCACGCTTTATCTCAACCTGTTTGTATTGAGAAGCATGGTGGAAGCTGCAAATTGTACAACAAAGTTGAATATGTTGATGTCACATGAATACTCCTTATTAGAAGCCTCATAATTCAAAATTGCAAGCATAATTTTAATTACTGTTCTTTTTTTATTTTTGCCTGGTGAAAAACATACCTCAGCTCTTTTTACAATGTTGAGATCACAGAATCTCGGGGTTCAGAAAACAAGAGCGCATGAACTCAAGATATTCGTACCATGCAGTGGCTGCGGCATCTGACAGCTGGCATTTAAAGTGGTATTCAGAAGAAATAAGCAATGGTGATGAGGCACCCATTCAAGTGGATTTATATATCTAATTTATATTAGATATACTAATATAAATGGAAGTTGGTAGGATAGTAGGTAAATCTGGAATAATTTTATCACTTAGGCATGAGGATTCCTTTACATACACCTAAGTGACGCAGGTGTATTAGCTTGTCCTAATGACCACTTGCAAAAGTCAGAGTGCCACATGGTGCGGTAAAGTGGAAGCAATGCTTGGTTGGAAAGCAAACCACACTCCAGCCTTGCTTCCATGGGGCGGCACCCAGCAGCGACGAGCTTTTGCAACGTTTCATGAATGCCTTAACATTTTTTCTTGGAGGAGGCTCATTACCTTCATAAATGTGAATAAAGAAGACATGATTCCCTAGCAGGATTTTTCTTTTTTGTTTTTCTAGTGGGTCGTATGGTTGACTTCTTCGGGTGCTTAAATACGACCGCTCTCGCTAATTCTTTTTTCGTATATCCACCTTGAGAACAAGCCAGATGCTTGCGAGTCGGTTCGATGCATGGTGGACGGGAGGGCACCTTACCAGGTCCACACAGAAGAAGAAGAAGAAGAAGAAGAAGAAGAACAACAACAACAACAACAACAACAAAAAAAAACTAGTGTGAACTCGCAGATTAAGGTTAACTGGTTAACGAAACAAGTACCCACTGTTTAGTAGAAATGCCCAAACATACATGGATGGATCAACATTGCACACTGGCACAAATACAGGTAATAATGTTAAGTGTTCAACCAGCTTCGTCACTCACACATGCACAAATAAAAAATACGCTCTATCACATTTCCATACTCTGTCGGAACTAAAGTATATGCACGTAGTCTGAGTGTGTACTGAATTCGATATGGCTGGCTGGCCGCAGATGCTATTGGTTCAAACAAATTAAATATTGAAGGTTTTGTTGCGCTTTCAGTCACCAAGTGCCGTGGATGCTGCAAGGTGGTCTGTTAATGCAGCATACCTCGTTTCACCGCTGTCCATAGAATATTACCCCGAAACAATATTCCCGGAAGGAAACAAAGAAATTACTACTCTTCATGCCACTATAACAGTATGTGCAGCAGTGAGCCACACAGTTGGCAGGCATATTTGGCTTGCGGATCCTTGAGGCGTGAGGCACGCAGCTTTCGCAGCCGGTTTGCTTTCCAACCAAGCAGACGCCGCCGGCCCTGGCGCATGCGCAGTCGTACTTTTATGCAAGTGACGCATTCGGGAATCGAACTTGTGCCCTTGGGCAGCGCAACAACATACTGCGAAGCTACCACGGCAGGTTTACTACCTGTTGTTATTAGTGTTATTGGCTATTTCCTTACCACAGCACAGGCGGGATCTGAGGGTAACATGCAAAAACGGTTACTAGCAACTGCTACAAGAACGACAGTAACAACAACGACGACAAAATAAGTAAGAGAACGCAATCGCACAATGATTGTCTGCTTTAACTGCGTTTCTTTTTTTTCCTTTAAACTATGGTTATAAAGCAGCACGTGACAACCCGAAAAAAGCTACTTGTACCCCAGTTCAGGGTCTGCCCAAGGCTTGGACGAGAGGCCGGGTATGCTGTACTCAGGTGGCTTGTAATCGATCCACTCCACAGACCAGGGTACCTTGTTCTCTGGTACATGCAACCGCTGCACATTCGTTCCGGGATAAGTCGCACCGCGACACTTGTAGTGAACGCGCATTGTCCTCGGCACGAACGTCTACGAGAAGAGAAGGGAGGCATTGACAAGCACTATGAGTACGACGAACTACGCGTACAAAGCAATTCCAAATGACGACGAAACCATCGTGGGTACTCACAGGAAAATAGAAAAACGCTTTCAACAAACTTTGCGTCAGCATCGAACGTCCTCACATTGCAGCAGGGGGGACGTATGGCGGTACGCCAGCTGTTAGAAAAGAAAAGTACTGTCGCGATTTACCGCTGCCGCTTTCTCAACTGGACTTTTGTGAATCACCGTAATACGGGGGCTTTTCTTCCAGTTACTTTCGGCCACTTTCGGCTTTCCGCGACTTTGGCTATGACAGGAATCGTAGAGCCAAAATAGCCAAAGTGAGCCAAGAAAAGACAAATTGATGATGATACGTCCTACTAATGTTTAAAGCTACGTCAAGAACGCAAAAATGCGTGCGTGAAACAGTTCTCACATTCGCCACTAGGTGTACAAAATTACATACTGGTCAGGTTTTGACGTGCCTGTGATATCGCGTAGGGCAATGGCGAAAAACGCGCGCTTTTCTTCGAAAGTTCTCAAACGTGAATATCTCATTATGCTTACTGAAGTTCTGGATAACCGTCCTAGCAATTTGCCGTCTGAGGTTTATTCATGTCTCGCTCCGTTTCAGAAAAAAATGGACCTTCTCAAGGAGAGCGGCGAGTCATGTACGGAGATCACATGTCGGAGGTGTCGGTGCGGTCCCAACACGGTCAGTTTCGATAACTACAGTTAGAAACTTCTCGTCTCCTTCGCGATACTACGCTCAGTGACCCTTATGGCTGATTGCAAAGAAACCCGTCTTCAATAATAATGTACGAAATTTTCGTTAGCTTAGTTCAAAGCCTCAGGCAACGCCTGCTCAGACCGCGTAGTGCCGTCAAGTTTAATAGATCTTCAGTGATTTTTTTTTTTTTTTTTCATCCTTCATTGTGCTTCGTGAAACTACAGCATTAGTGAGTTCCTGTAGAACTTGCACCTGTGAAAAAAAAAAAAAGTTCAAAGAAGGTTACGGAGGTTAACCTCAAGTGATACTTGCAGGCCGTGTGACAGGAAGCCAGCACTGCTTTCGAAACCAAGTTTGCCATCACTCGTAGACATCATATCTGAGCCCTTCAATGTTTTCTTTAAGTTTCCACCAATAGTTTCATGAACCTCTCATATGTCTGTGTAAGAACACATAGAAAATATGCTACAAAATCTGGTGTTGATACTTTTAGCCTGTTTAAAAGTAGCTCAGAAGAAGCTAACATTGTATGGCGAGTACTAGACCATGTCACTTTTGCAGATATGAACTGCACTGGTGTAAATGGTTGTTACTTGCTCATTTTCCATAAAATATTTTGTATATGTTGTAGGTCGGTCGTTCACATCTATCAAGGTCTTTGATGACAACGATGAGTACAAGAAAGGAGCCTATCTTGTTTCTCTTGCCAAGAAATGTGGGCTTACCCTCAACTCGGGCAGAAAGCACAACACCTTGAGTGAGTATGACGCTGTGGACATGTAATTTTGCTACTGTCACAGTGTCACATTTCGTTGTCAAAACTGGGCTTCAAGAGGTTTAGCCTGTTTGCTCAAGCACAAACCAGACCATATGTATATGGCATGTGTCAAGAAGACAGGGTGTATGCAAAGCCCTTTTGCAGCAAATTGTAAATCACACAAAAGGCAATATGCATGATTGATGCCTCAATATACATCTGGAAAAGTTCAGAGAGACTAGGTAAGGACACAGTGCTGGTATTCTTTTGCTGACTGTAAAGGTTGCAGGATCAATTCTCTGCAATAGTGGCTACATTCTAATGGAACTGTAGAAGTGGGTGCACTTTCAGCTGCATTGAAAATTCTTGAAGGGTTGATTGGAGAGAATACATCCTTGTCCAACAGAGTTGTCCAACTTGCATGCATATTTGATCTGGCTGTGTAACCGTTTCTACCACAGTGCCATGTAAAATGGCATGGAAAGCGATGCGATAAGTGAAGAGACCACTTTTAAAATCAACTTTGCTATTGATTTTCTGTTCATTGTTGAAATGTGCCTCTGCTAGAAAAACAGAACCAACTTTAAGTGCATAAAAACGTGCAAACTTGCCTATTATTGGTATCCACCAGAAGCAAAAGTTTGTGTTGATGAAATGGACTCTCCTTTGCCAGCCATTCGAAGAAAGAGTTTTTTTTTTTTTTTGGATTCATAGCCTTCGGCCATGAGTAAATATTCTTTGCTAATCTGTATACACTTTACAATGCACCACCGAATAACTGAGTGGCAGTTACAAAGCTGGAAGTGATACCTCATGCCACTGGTCGAACAATGATGCATTTAAGACATTTTTTGTATCATGTTAGTGTTTTCTAATGAAAAGTGAAATGAGAAAATGACAGTATTTTTGCAGTCATGTGAATGTGACGGTTTCTTTATCAGCTGCTATGTACTAATGGTTGTCACTGCAGTACAGTTGCACCCTTTGACCTGTCTGTCACACAAGACCAATCATCACATGGATTGCTTGTGTTTCCTTTCCTGAAGACCTAGAACTCACTACTTTCCCATTAAGAAGGCTACGTCATGCTAATAGTGAACATGCAGTTTGTGTTCTGGAAGTAGTGGGTATGCAGTTCCAAAGCTAGGAAGGGCCCAAAGATTAGTTGACTGTTATTTTTGCATGACAGAAATAATCCTTAAAGGGATTGGCTGCTTTTAGGATGCGAGAAAGTGATACCATCGTGTCTGCCATTTACCGCTGTCTAATGACACGCAGCCATACCAGAGCTCTCTAATGGCAGTCTTATAAATGTGACCATAACATCAAGTTGCACGAACACTGAGATAAAAAGCAATTTTTCTCGCATGAGTAAATTACCTTCTGACATTACCAAAAGTGCTACTTTTGCAAGAAGATGGTTAGTACGCTAGAAAATGCCCAGAAACAAAGTACAGGTGGGGATGCCTCTCTTGAGTTTTCCACTCTAATACTACATTGACGACGTCTGCTAAGGCGTACATAATAATTTTATTGGTGAAATATACACTGACAAAGAAACAAGCCCTTGACCCATTCCCCTTTCATTATCACTTTGTGCCGTAAGGAAGTTAACAGCATGTTTTCTAAAATTTTATTGAGCCAACATGGCGATGATATAAAAAAGAAAGAAAAAAGATGATTTGGTGATGTCACAAGCTGAAAGTTATGGTGGGAAATTCAAAAATAAAATTATGATGTTTATGTAGTTTTACATTGAACATAATATACAGCAAAATTAATGACAGTGGAGTTCCACAAGAGCTGTCTGTCACTTTCAACCATTTGTTTTGCTTAAGTGCCCTTGTAGCCATACCATAATATAGGGGTGGTTGTGACTTTAAACGGTGTAAAACTTCACAAGGTGTCTCATACAACTATTGTTTTATTGGTTGTTATAGTGATGCAGTGACTGATACTATTTACTTTCGTGGACCACTAGTTTGGACCTATTATCAAACAAGAGTGAAAACTGTATTGAAAGCTCGATGGACAGAATACTACGCATGTCATATACCATGAAGGAAAAGTAAGGGTAGATGTGCTTGAACTGTAGGTTTTCATTGTTGTCTGAGTTCAGTGCTGCTTTGCACTGCAGGTGCTGACTCCACTACATTCAGCAAGGATTTCACACAAAGTTTAAAAGAACATCCTGAATATCCTCAGGTGGGCAGTTATATTATGTTTCTTTTTCTCATTATAATGTTTATTTTATAACTGCACCTTACAGCAGCACATTATACATGCCCAAATTATGTTCTATCAGCATCAGTATTTTTTGTCATCTGTTCTTTTATTTAGGTTGTTGCAGAAGTCCTAAAAGAACTAAAGGAGTATTTGGATAACAAAGAGAGGTAACATTTTCTTTTTATTCATTGACCACGTATTAACAGTGACAACCGATTTAAAGAACTGGGACTTATTCCTTACATTTTTTTTTTCTTTTCAGGTTGCAAAAGGCACTCACTGTGACTTATCAGGATTCGGATGACAACAGGTGGGTGCTGTTACCCCATTTTTGGATGATGCGCAGTTGCAGCATGCTTGCAGAGACCACACCATCGCTCCTTGCCTGGTTGATTTATAGGCTCTTGAAACCCATAGCTTGTGGAGCACGAACAGGCAGGACAAAAAGAAACATGAACAGCATAGATGGACACTGCCTACACATGTTTGTTTTTATGTCCTGGCTGTTTGCGCTGCACTAACTGAGACTTGGTGTTTTGGTTACTGCATTGTCATGGCATTGGAGGGTCTCAGCAAAGTCCTCATTTTCTCTTTTGCCAAGTCTAGTTGATTTTGCTTTCAGTTTTTGCTTTCTTCGGAGAAGTGTTTCTGGGTGTTGCGGCTGAATAGTTCTAGACTAATGCCTTGTATAATTCACCAAGTGTTGGTGTACAGGAGTAAGAGAAGCATATCACTATGTGCCCCTTCCTTTGGAGCCTAGAGCCTCATCCTTTGGAGCCTTTTGCCTTTTGTGCCAGCTAAAGATGACAGCATCTTAATGATGAAAGATGCTTGCAATAAACTGCTATTTCACTTGGTGCATTCACAACCATTTCTTGCTCAGAAGTCAAGGTTATTGTATGTATTAAAGAAAAATAGTGGTTGCAGAAAGTTGATGAATTTTTAATATTTCTTGGTGTCATTCCTTTAGTGAGATGCAATCATATTTTTTTTAACTTTTTCAGTGCCACACTGAAAAATCGAGACAGCGTGTTTCGTCTATTTCTTCGCGTGGAACCGCTTCAGGTTTGTTTTTGACATGCAACTTTCATTGTTGTTGTGTCTACAGCTCTTTTTCCCAGCTTTGCGGAATATTTGTCTGGGCTAAATGCTTTTCAATATGTTTACGCCACTTCCTGTATGTCAGTTGTCTCTGCTGTTTTGCAAATTTAGGAAAGATTTTAGGGGGATTTTTTTTTTCTGATTTATGCATTGACTGCATGCTTTAGGTAGTACTTATGCTTGAATAACCAGATTGTTTCTCGATTGATACTATCTCATGACATGCTACAAAGGAGAGAAAAAGAAGTTGTCACCTCCAACCAAATTGCCTATATGTCTTTGCATTGCAGTGGGGTCTGACTGAACACCTGCTGGAAAAAATGGTGGAAGTAGCTGTTACTGATGAGTGAGTAAACACTGTATTACCCCGTTTGATGTATTCGCTGTTCCTGTATTTTAGGTTGCCCCCCCCCCCCCCCTCCACTTCCCCCACAATGACTTTGGCCTTAAGGGATGTCGGCCTGGAGACTCACTCTCCAGGCAGACATCTCCTCCTTTCCTCTCATTAAATGCTATCTATTGTGTCTTGACAAAGAAAGATGGAAACCAAGGCGAACTTGATAGCAGGGGCTTACTGCTTCATTCGACGCATCGGGGCGTCAGTACAAGGAACGAAACATAAGACATAAGACATCGATACAGATAGCTGCCGGCTTTTTATATTCTTCGCAAAGGCGGTACATCATAGACACGTGGACAGGCACGCAGGCAGTTAGCATAGTGGCCGCGCAGATGTTATCACAGATAGCCTCCAGCTTGCGCCCAGCCGAACGGCGTCATGCATGCCATTATTCATATGTAACACTATCTTCTTCTTCTTCTTCTTGGCCTTAAGGGGTAAAACAAAGAAATTAATTAATTAATAACTGGTTCTTTAGTTGTGTTACTTTTCTAGTTCTTGCTTCTCACCTTGTGTTGCTTGCTCTCATTTCGCTAACTGAAGATACCAGTAAGTGTACAGGCAGCACTAAAAGCATGCCACGAACTTCATACCTGAAAAGATGTTCAACTTCTGAACAGTTCATGGCTATAGTGTGTAAAACTATAGAGCAGCATGTAGACACTACCATATAAAGCCAGTGGTGAATGAAGCCAAAGAAAGCATTCGGGGATGTTGTTTGCAGTTTTTAATGTAATTGTCCAAAGTATGAGCTAAATGGAATTTACAGTGGAAAAACCTGCCACCTGGGGAACTGCACCTGTGACCTCTGTTTTGTGTGTACTGCACTAAAAGCATGCCACAAAGCAGTTGTGCTGTAGTGGTCGTTCTTCCCTTGCCAACTTTCTTGGGTCAGAGGCGGCTTTACATTTATGCATATGTATGAGATTTACTCTTGGCAGTGTTCGCCAGCACCATTTGCGGCCATAGTGATGAATGTGGAACTTCCCTTTGCCTGACGGTGTCAGGTAAAATGTGAGCTTTATGAGCAGGCAGCTGACCAATAAACCCATCTACACTAGCTAAAATAATCAAACCTGTTGTAGTCAAGACCCTTGCCATGAAATGAACGAAAAGGTGGATTGATTGAAGGGGTCTATCTTTTGTTAGACACTACCATATGAAGCCAAAGAAAGCATAGGGAATGTTACCTGTAATTTTTTGATTGAGGTGTAGAAATCATAAAAGGAAATGAAAACGGATGAACAAACTTGCCCACACTGAGCAAATTCCCATAATATATTGCCTGTAGCATGCAATGTGAAGTTGCACACGTGGCTGTCATTATTTTTTCATGCACACATTAGGTCAAGGTTTCACGTTTAATGCCTGTGCTGGTACTAATATTACAGGTCGCCTGCAAACACCTTCCATGCCCAGGTGCTCAATCAGTTCAAATGGCTGGATGGTCTGGCGGGCACCAAGGTTTGTGTCTTCATTCTGTCACCAAGAGAGTTTGTGTAATGGCATCGGGACAATCACAATACTTTACTTAGTGTAGTACTTGGTTATGACCTGTTAGCTGTCTGTAGATTGCTTTGCATGGTGATGGTAATGAGCTGCACAAGTAATTGTAAAGTCAGCATCAGACTTACTGTCAATTACATAAGAACACAGTCATCCAACAAGAGGCCATGGCTATTGCTGTGACTTCTGTGCTTCTTTGCAACTTCTACAGAAACTTGGGCTAGTAATTGTCACTGAGCAAAGTTGTCCTCTGTTGTAGAAAATAGGTTGCTTGTCTGCATGTGTAAATTTTCACTGCTGCTTGTATTGCACAAAATAGTACAGGACACTTATTTTTCCCAACACCATCTCACAATAAAACAGGCCTTCATATTGTGATTCTGACACATGTTCATATGCTTCTACATCATATGGTTCAATAAGCATGCTGTTGTGCTTTGGTTCTTTCTTTTGCATTTATATTCTGTACACAGAAGGTTCAAAATTTGAGCAAGTTGGTACAGGTGAAACATCTTGCTGGGGTAGTGCAAAAGTGAAAGACACAAGGCAAGATGGAACACGGGGCAGTTCTGCACACAGATGTTCTTCAAATAAAATAGGGTTACCATTAGCTGTGCAAAAGATTGCACCACCCATCAAACTTGTTTTGCGTCATGAAAGTTGGTCATTTTTATTTTATTTTATTTTATTTATTCATTTTTTTTTTTGTTCTCTTTCAGGCCTTCATGGGCAAAGTTTTTGATGAAGTTCTCCCTGTGATTCCACTGCATGTACGCAAGGACCTTGTGCTTGCTCTGCCACATATACTGGAAGACTCTGAACACCTTGCTGCAGCTCGAAAACTGGGGTGCGAATTCTTCACATTCCCTTACAGCAAAGGTGTACATGTGGCTAGGTTTCCATGCGTTATTGTCATTTGTAACTGAAAGCTGTGGGCCAGCCTTTACAGATGTGGGGAAAAACTATGTGAGTTATAGTTAGAAAGCTTCAAGAATTTAACATCATTTAGGCTTCTCTTATATTATGTTGTAATGTGATGATGTCACCACATAATCTTACGTTGTGGTGTAATGATGTCATGTGTCGCATGACTCTTGGTGGCTTTCATGTTCATGCAGGACCATGGACACCAGATTTCTCAGTGCATGAGCCAAGTAATGCCTTTGTATTAATAATGGAACTGAATGAATATTCCTTTGTCTAGCCTTATAGGATGTGCTACAGCTTTGCTGTTCATCTACCTGCTCCTCTCTGCATATCTTTATTCATGAAGCAGCAGGGAATTCATTGCCGCAGCATTCAGTTGACCGGTGCCACTGATGTTGTTTCAGCGAGCTTTTCACTGACGACAAGGAGCTTGGTCCTACGGTACTTGAAGCCCTCAGCAACCTCTATGTGGAACCAGAAGTGATATCAGAGGTAATGCCACAAAATGTCTGCTTTCTTGTGGTTTCATGCCAAAGCCCTGCCTGCCACCTGTATCTTGAGAACAAATGGGTGAGAGGTTAAGCCTAATTGAAGTTTGTCTTCACTATGGAGCCTAACTGTGGGATAGGCTTTATTCTAAGAGCCCTTCCAAGGTGTTTTTGAAGCGTGATGTAAACTGTTGCAGATCATCTGCGATTTAATTGAATTGAACCAAATAGCTCTGGACATTCTGTGATTTAGAGCACTATGTAATAAGTTCTATAACGTCTCTTTGGAGGAGGAGGAGGAGGAGGAGGAAAGAAAGGCAGGGAGGTTGACCAGACGTGCATCCGGTTTGCTACCCTATACTGGGGGAAAGGGATTAAGGGAATAAAAGAGAGAAAGAGAAAAAAGGGTGGTGCAACTGTCAGGGGCTAGACAATGCGTGCCTGTTCATTGTGGACCTGCAGGCGATCACTCAGCCCGGTTGAGCGTAAAAACTGATGCAACAGCCGCATCGTTTTGCTTTGCTAGCCTGCAATGCGTAGGTTGACTAAGCATAGGTAAGGCATAGGTTGACTTGTAGTTGACTAAGGATGTGGCATTGCACCATGCATGCAGAGGCTCAAGTTATTAAGGCATTGTGGTACTATTATAGTACCATGGTACAATCCATGGTACTATTATAGTACCATGGATTGAAGCTGTAAAAATGTGTCTGCATCTTCATTTGGGTTCATGTGTCTTGCTTTCCTTTCAACAGGTCCGAACCCGGGTGCTGACTGTGCTGAAATCATTAAAACTCAACCAGTTGCCCCCAACCATCAAATTTGTGCTTTCCAACTGCACTGCTCAGGAAGCCCCACAGGTATGTGCAGTGTCTGACTAAAAATGCCTAACACTTAGCAAGACCGCTTGTAACTGGCTGTAGAGGGTTGTGTGATTTCTGGACGCATGCATCGGCATACTTAACAATATCCTATTGATAATAATAACAGTTTTCAAATCCCCAATACATATTGTTAATGTGCTAAAATCTTCAGAGCAGCAATAGTAGGACGTATGTAACCTGATTTAACAGTTTTCGTTGTTGGAGGAGGGGCGCCAAGGTTATCACTATGCTTTGGGGAAGATGAGTCGGCAGCGAAAGTTTGCAGACGCGAACTAACTCTCGTAAAGATCTGTATTAGCTCTTAGACTCTGAGCATAGCCTCACATTAAACGTTTCAGTGCATAGAGGTTTTTGGGATGTTTGGGTTTGGAGATTTTCAATGCTATGTTCCAAGTCTAAGTGGTAATATAGGTTTTCCTAGAGTTTCGTGTCCTGTAAACTTTTGCCGTTGACTGTACATATGCAAAATCTCAGTTAGGCTAATAGTATGCAATTGACCCTGTTTGGGTGAAGATGAATACAGGGTGCTTCATTCAGGCTTGATGTCTACAAAAGTTTATGAAGAAGTGGTTGTAAAAAGTGGTTTTGTCAAAATAAAAGAAATGTATTATCCAGAAAAACGTACTAAGCGGGATTGTATGAACGAGATTTGACTATTTTTCTCTGTGATGAACAGATTGTTAAAAATAGTAAAAAAAGTTCGCACAGCTTGCACTGTGGTGCAAGGCTGGAAGCAACAGCGAGCTAGTGTTTGGCATAACTTCTTAACCTCGAAACTGAGTGGTTTCGGCAGGATGACGTCACACGACTAGCTGCGTGATTTTGCGTGGTTTTGGGCAGGAACACATCACTTGACTAGCTATGTGATTTTATGCTGTTTATGTGGGAACACATCACATGACTAGAATTACATGATCTTACGTGGAGAACACGTCATGTGATTAGCTGTTTTGTGATTTTATGGGGTTTTGGCAGGAACACGTCAAGTGACTTGCTGTCACGTGATTTTACGTGAGTTCAGTCGTGTGGCTAGCTGTTACCTGATTTTTATGTGGTTTCAATCACGTGATGAGTTGTTTTGTGATCTTATGTGGTTTGAAGGAAACATGTGACGTGACTAGCTGTTACATGATTTTACGTGATTTCGATCACATTACTAGCTGTTACGGCATTTTATGTGCTTTTGGTCATGGGACTAGCCGTTATGTATTCATGTAAAGCAATATCTAAGCTAGGCGATGCGAGCGCACAAGGTAGCGTCTCGGCAATGCACGCTTCACTAATTGGAGCATTTTCCGGCTAGTTTTGTCTGCAGATTGTGCACAGCCTGCTTAGTTATGCTTGAACAGGAACCAGCTTCTCAGCACATAACCGACTTAGCTTATTTTTTTTGTTATTGTAAGTGATGAGAGTAAAAAAAAGTCATTTTTTACGCACTCTTTATGAGGCCCGGGCCATTTTATTTTATTGTGACAGCTGTTGGTTCAGTGCATCCAGAGTAACCCATAAGGCACGATATCCGTGATTTGGATCCTGATGTCATGGGTCTAGCATGCTGTTTCACGCATCTCTTGATTATATAACCAGTTTTGATAATTGACCTAAGAAAGTGACCGACACCCGCCATAAGTGTCACAGAAATTTTACTGAGCACATTTCACTGAGCGCTCTGTTGCCTGCACTCAGTGAAATGTGCTTCACAGAAAAGAGACAGCGGCGCGCTCCCGCGCTGTAGCAGACGACGTGAAGCACCTCCCCTAGGACCCTGTGCGCCTGCGCTGCGTTGCTTCGATGCGCGGAGTGCGGCCACGCTGAGCCATGTTCACCCTAAGCGTGGTCGAGCCTGTACATTCTAAGCTGTAAGTGAACGGTTGTAAACGTTGCATTGTATCTACTAACAAACAATGCATTCAGGTGAAACCACACTTAACTAAGTTTCAGGATTAAGTTGCATAAATTTGTTACTAGCTCACAGGAGCCATGGCTTGCATCTTTTTGCATTCCAGGTAGTGTCTGAGTTGAGGGCCAACCTTGAACTTCGTCACATTCTGCCAGTTACTTCTACGCCAACAAGTTTCAGGTATAATGACCATTCGTCGATTGTTTGTGAATCCGCTGTATAATCAGTTGCTTTTACTGATGGCACCAATCATGTGATGTGACTTTGTATTTATCTGAATTCTTAAATACTGCGTATTGCGTAAAAAGGGGTGCCATATATACATACAGTTTGCATTTCTGGGATTTATTAAAATTTCAGGGGATGTTTTATGGTACATATACTTCAAAGAAATTGCCACATTTTATCATTTATTACTTCTTTTTTATATTACAGCATAATAAATTTGGAGTTGATTATTTGTGTCCTATATGGGTCATGCATTATAAATGGAAACACTGGCCATGCAAAAACGCACCCAGAATGCTGAAAGCAACATTACTTATGTGAAAAATATACAGTAATGTTAGGTCAACAGTACGCGAATCATAAGTAGTACGTGTTATGACTTGTTGCATTACATATAAGAATGCATGAAACATTTATGTCAGTGACAGTGGCACACACCTTCCTATAGGCACTCTTAGGAAAAAAATGCCCTTTAACCTTTAATTACAAATCTTTTCCAGCTTTTATGAAAGGAAAGGCTGTTTTCTTTTTTTTGATAAAGCCAAATTGTTGTAAGAAAGGTTATGAGTGGAGGTTTTTCTTTTTTTGTGTGTCTATGGGGGAGGGGGGTGGGGGCGGGCGGGGGCGTGCTAAAAAGAAATAGATATGCTTGACTCTTTCAAAAGGACATGTTGTTGAGCTAGTTGGTTCATTTCTTGAGGGAACAGGTATGGCGCTAATCAACAGGACAGAGTCAGTGTTTGTAGATATACTCGGTGAAAATAGCGTTTTTAATAAAAAGGGCAGGCGATCAGAGCATTAGCATGCCGTCAATTCTATTGAGTGATAAAGAAGTCTTTTTCTTGAATGATAGCCTGTAGCTATCGCTAGTTTAGTCTGTGCGTAAAGTAGCTTGCTAACACTTGATTTTGATGGTGTCATGAACACATGCTCCTGTGTGCATGCCTCATTGTTCACGTGAGCTATTGTACTTATAGATTAAGTCCACTCTTTGGTTTATGATGCCTTTTTCTGCGCCCTTTCTTTCTCACTTTTTTTCACTTATTTCCCTGGGTATGTCTGCAAAGATAATCTTGCCTGGCATACTGTATAAAATCCAGTGGTGTTTCCTGTGAATAAACAGTTGGAAGTTGGCGCCCGTGTGTGTTCCGTCTTATCTTTGTCCCATTGATTTAGCGCCATTCCAATTCCCTCAACAATTGACTCTTTCATTTATGTTGCATGCTGCTTTTGCATTTCACATTTGGTTCTGATCACTGCCCCGTTTATGACTGCTTGCTCATTTCAGTCACAACAAAGGTGAAAGATACGCAGTCCACAACAGCAATGCCATCTTAAAAAAAGAAAAAGTAAAGGGGGGGGAAGGAGGAGTCTTGTTGCAAAAAGTTGAGGTGCTATCTGCTGCAGCTGTGGTGGAGTATGTGTCTTTCATTGCTGTTCTGGCAGGTCATGCCACTCTTTCATGAACCTCTGGCTGAAAAGTCAAATAAACCACATATTTTTGAATATGGTTTGTGGCAGAAACTTCAGTTAAAAATTGTGGTTGCTCAGTCTTCACTTACCTTTGGGTTTGTCTTCATCAAACTAAATCTCCTTTGTTGTAAATGGCTGGTTGACATTCTTCTATTTTCCAGAAAAGCAGGAAGCTCTTGGTTTTCAACCTACGTGATACTGGCTTAGTGAAGGAATACCTTAATCTGTGTTATATTGGAGCAAGTTTAATGGTGGAGTGCAGTTTTTTATGTAGGAATGCAGTTGTGGTATGCTTATTTGCAGAGCCACTGTGTATTTTGATGTTGGAGGAGTGTGTGAACGGGAAAATGTACTGTGTCGTAAGGCCTCTTCTTTGTGTACATGATGTAGCATCAGCAATAATAACTAATATATATATTCTTGTAGAGGAGTAACATGAAGATGGCAAACGTGGCCACACCCTCATAGCTGCTTTATTGAGGAAGATGAAAGTCAAAACAGTGCTGCCGCGGTGCCTGGCCCAGCCGAAAATGTGGTCCGCGGTTTTCATCATTTGCACAGGGTGCTCCTCCTCTTTGCTCGAAACCAATTATATGCGACTGTGACACCCCTACATAGACACTCCTCCTCCCTGCTTCTTGTTATGCAATGTACGATTGTAGGTTTATAATTAAAAGAAAAATGATTATATAGGAACCATTGTTAAGTCCAGGCCATGTATGTGTTGAGCAATGGCAACCTTTAGCTGCTTGAAGTTTTGCCTGAAGGAGAGTGTTCTTCTGTGGCACCTAGGGCTGTCAGTATTCTTAATCTTGCACACATCTCTCGAATGCTGGGGCAGATGACTGGCATGATAGATTTTTTAATTGTATATTTTGGTTTATGATATGTCCTTGGTTCAGAAAGTATCATTTTTATATGATCTTGTGATGATGTATTTCTTACAGGAACATTTCTTGCACTTGTGTGGTAGTATACGGTTTACTGAGATACTGTGACACTAGACATTCTCTGTTTTCATTATAGCCTTTGTAGCTTTAGTTAACAAATTGAACTAGCTTGGTTGTAACGGACATGCAAATTCAGTTCTTTTTTGGACAGCCTAACAGTCGCATACATGTCAGAAGTGATGTTTTTGTTCGTGCACCTGCACAGTGCTGAAGAAGATGAGGAGCTCCAAACACTCACTGAAATATCAAATGCCGTGCAGTCGCGCAGGTTTCTTCGTGATGCTTGGATGAAGGTTTGTGCCGTTTTATTCTTTTGATTTTTATCTTGCTTGCTTGTTATCATGGGCACATGAAAGTAGAAGTTTGGTTTTATATATCGTCTCTATGAATACACCTTGACTTGCATGAAAATGCGGGGAACACAAAGGTGTTTATGAATTGAATATATGTTGAAGCTCCCAGATCTTACTGATTATTTTACAGAAATAGTGTATAGTAAAGCTTCTTGACGCATTCTCGATTACATCTGACGTTGGAGCTTAACGGATTGGTGTTGGCTTGTGAAGCTCAAGGTTATGCGATCGAATCTGGCCATGAAAGCTGCATTTTGATGGGAACAAAGTGCATAAAACGCCTGTGTACTTAGGTTTACGTGTTTTGACCAGGGGGTCAAAATTGCTCCAGAGCCTTCCACTACAGGATGAGCCTCATCATATTCATCATATTTAGGTTTTGGCACGTAAAATCCCAGCAATTATTATTATGTTCACAATAATAGTGTCAAGGCCAAAGAGCTAAGCATGCTACTTTCCTGCTTGACACAGCAATGTAACTGTGCACCAAGGTCGAATTGCTGCTGCTCTTCAATTTTGTAAAATCTTGTAGTCTTTCAAATCATCAGTGCACTGAAACTTCAATGTGAAATCACTCTTACCAACATGGACAATGCTTACATGCGATGAACTATGCTTCTGTGTTCATTATTTCATGCTGCGTCTTGTCTATGAGAGAGGATGCAGGGGTCCTGCTATGTCACCGGTGCGTTCTCGGAGACGCCTAGCCGGATTCACCAGATTAGCGTTCGGTAGCGTTCGCTGACAGCCATAACAGGCTTGCCATGACTATGGTGAACTGGAATATATTCTAGTTTACTATACCGTAACTGAATGCAAAATGGCTATCATTGCATTTCTCCCTCATATCTGTGCTTATCCTCTCAATCGAGTGCATGAAGCACACCATCCGAGATTGCCACGATGCAATCTTGGAGACCACGCTCCGACCATGCTTATGCATAGCTGCGCTAGCTGGCGCGGCATGCCGCGGCGAGCGGAAGGGAACTGCAATAGCACGGAGGAATGATGGCGAGTGAATGATGTTACCGCAGCTTGCACGTGACTACACCCAGCAACGTACGGCAGTTTTATCAGGATGGAGTTATGAATTGCTATGCCGAACGGCCTGCGAATACCGCGGATCTATAGTGAGTGTGAAAGCCACAGCACAGCCGTTCCTGGAACTGCAGGGGTTCAAAGTCGGGGGGTGCATTTATTACACGGGAGAAAAAAAAAATCCAGAATTTCACTACTGAGGTTTTCGGTGTGTTTATTATGTAGGTGCGTTCATTACGCAAGTAAATATGGCAACTAGTGAGTTATTCTTGATGAGAGGACATGCTAGCAAAACACGTCATCTCGTGTGCACCATTCTGGTCGAATTGTGGCTTCATACACAGGTAGTGAATGTGCTCGTGTGAGTTGGGATGAGCCTATGTGATGCAGATGCAATTGTGTAGTTGAATAATTTTAGTAATTATGGAAAAAAAAAAACGCATTTTATTGCATTCTTGCAGAATATTGAAAATGTCAAGGTTGCTGCAGATCACAAGGTAAGCTTTTACTGTCTACATTGTCTCGAAGTTTAACCATTAGTATTTCAAATTTGCAAGCGTGGAACATTCATTTGCTAAATGGGCTGTGAATAGAAGTTCAAAGGAAAACTCTTCCATCCAAAGTGCTACCTCATCCACACAATTCCAGAAACATGATACAAGTAGAGAAAAGTGACCTGTGAGATTATACAATGAACACAAAATGGATGAACTATCATTACCCAAAATTAAAGCCACTTACCTCCGTAAGGTGTTATAAAATCACTGGGGAGCTTTCTCTATCTCAGTATTGCATGTTGAAATAGAACACTCCAAACAACTCAGTTCTAGATCTAACTACTATAACTTTGTTTACATGGTGTCATCAATACTAAATTTAAAGTGGGGGGCGAGTTTTACTTTTCTTCTCTTTCCCAGACTCTGGACATCTTGTTTCTTGTCATGCTGCACAAGTTCTTACCGAAACCTGAAGCTAAGGCTGTGGAAAGTCTGCTTCGCAAGAAAGTGCGCAGTGGCCAGTTCACAGGGAGCCTACTTGACCGAACTTTTGACTCGCACCCTCAGGTCAGTTGCCCACCACTGTCTGGATGGCAGAGCATTGTCTTGTCTTGCTTTAAGGGCATGCTTTGGGGTATGAAGCATCTACCAAAAGTTTAAAAGTCATTGCGTATATTAAAATTGATCTTGAATTCTGTTACATGGCTTCCAGGGTATTCCTGACACATTTAGCTTGTGGAGAACAAGAATGATATCACTTGAACTTCTCTTTCCGAGAACCGTAGAAGAATAGACACTGAATGCAGTTGCCCTCAAACTTATCATAATAACTGTAGTTCTGACAATGTCCAGGTCCTCCAAATGTGATCACAGGATGACTGTGGGGACGGGGGAGACAATCTTGTAGTCTGTGGAGTGGTTACATCACCGTAATTGCTGTCAGAGTTACTGCAGCAGCCAATTGAAATTTTAAATTTTAATGTTTAAGAGCAATTTCCAAAAATTACAAAATAATTCAAGCTAAAATAAAGCATGGCCATGTTTATATTCAGTGTTCTCCATTAGTAAGGGCGAACGTTCATCGCAACATCTTCCCCTGTTGAGGCCATTTCGGTAAAAATCAGTGCAAGGTAACCTGTGGGGCAGATTTGGTGCCCCTCCACCTCTCATGTGTTTAAAGGGAGGGGGTGCGCACCTTCTGCTGCCCTCCACTGTGTGCACGCCTATGGCCATGTTTAATAGTTGAAGGGAAAGTATCTGCCATGAAAGTTTTTGCTCAGTTACAAAGCATATAGACTATCGTCTATATTTGCAGGGTGAATAAGGGCACCCAAAGCACTCTATCTTATGGTATTTCAAAGCACAGTGCCAACAGTAAAGAAGATATGAAAATGGGAGGGAAAGTGCTCCTTTTAATTATGCATTTTACATAGAGAAAAACATCAATGGGTAGTTCTTATTAAGCTTTCCTGGCTTTCATTCGATAGATCTTGGTTATGGGGCGCAAGTGGCGTGTACATCTAAGGTCCTAAAGACTGTTCAGGTTTTTCTGGCATTCCAGTGACTTAAGGATTAGTCGTGTGAGGATTCTTATAAACGAGAAGTTGATCTTCCCAGTGCACTATTCATGCACAACATAGTGACAGTGTTAAAACGTTAGTCGGGAAGTGTGACCCTTGAATTTCGCAGGAGCTGGGGAGTATTTATTCCCTAGCTGCAAGCGTTCATTGGGGAAGGAGAAGTTATTCTCATATTCAACCTTGGTGCTCACTGTAGAGAAAGAAATGAATTTGCCAGAAGCAGTATTTTAAGGAATCTCACCTCTTAATCTAGGAATGAGTCCTCCATCTGAATAACTCGTTTATATATCTTTAAACAGGTGCCAACTCATAAGAGCATGGTTGTAGAAAAAAAAATGAAATTGTGAATAAATTTTTTCGTTATATAGAGGCTAAATTGCATAATGTTATGAAAATCTGAAGATGATTCATTATGTGCAGGATTTCATTACATCGAAGTATGTTGTATTTATATTAAACTCCATGTTCTCGTTGTTTGCAGGTGATGAAAGTGTACAGCCGTACAATGATGCACCTGGCTCAGGTGCTTCTCTGGTGTCCAGAACCACAGGTGCTGAAGTTTGGAGAGCGCATGTACCAGCGCATGTTCGTCTGCTATGGAGGCACCACCAGAGAGGCATCCTCATTTTATATCTTCTTTTTGTGACCTGAACAAGTTGTGTTTACTCAGAGAAGCAGTTTTCTCACATCTGTTAAGTCCATGGAGATATGCTGTGTGCATCCCTACACCCTGTATTCCTGCACCTACTATGCACGGATATATATATTACATAAACATCCATCCCTGATGGAGAAGTAGGTGGTGCCCTCTGGATCTTGTGGGGACAAACTTGGTGTGCGTGTGAGAGAGTGAGTGAGTGAGTGAGTGAGTGAGTGAGTGAGTGAGTGAGTGAGTGAGTGAGTGAGTGAGTGAGTGAGTGAGTGAGTGAGTGAGTGAGCAGTGGTTCGTGTTTCAGGACTAATAAATGTGACTGTCGCACTTCTTCTATTCACCTTCTAACTTCCTCCTGTTATATTGAAAGCCATGGCATAAATATAGCACAAACCTTATCTTATTTCAATAGCAGTAAAATAACATTCCTAGCGCATTGTTGCCATTAGTGCCACTGTGTTGTGCCTTATGTATATAAGTAGTATATGCATATACTGTGTTGCAAGGAAAAATAGCACTGAAGAAAATTTTGTATGAGGCACCTGACCAGGGAATCGAACCACCAACATGTTGCTATGCAGCACAACAGCTCAGATAACTCGGCCGTGACAACACGCACACTTTCTAGGGCGAAGAGCGAGCTATACGCAGACATTCCAACAATTGGTGCAAAGTTATTGCCACTTAGTTCGCATTGAAATGAGTGCCAGGACAAATGTCAGTTCAGTCTGTGCTGCTTCTGCAGCATAGCAGCAGGCCGCTCGCATCCTGCTTCGTGCAATTGTGCAACCACATATCAGAACACCGGCCGAGGAGCTCCAGCGAGTATTAGTCGTACTGGAGCAAGGTGTGCTCACATACGTATCCAGATGCAGGAACAGTGCACTGCTGCGCATGTGACGCACGCTGAAGATCAATGCCATGGGTGCCAAAACACAGCACTGCAGGAAAGCGAAGCCGTGGCAAGGCAATGGCATTGGCAGGATCCTGCAGTTCCAGAGCACAAAGTGGAAGCACATCAGTCTTATTCCAGAGTCCGTGCCTGTGTTATTTCATATGCGCTCAATATTGCCTCTAAAGCTGGTAGTCTTATTTCATATGTAGTCAAAGCACATTATAACCAGTTCAATGTGACATGAAAATAGCTTTGTTATAACTGATAAATCATCACAAAATGTATATTCATGATACTTTTTTAAAGGCAACACTTTTTTCTTTTATAATTCGGTATAGCCAATAATTTCTGATATCCGAGTTCATTATATTGAGCTCCGACTTAGTGTCTGAGTGGGTTCCTACCCCGTTAATCGCTTCACTCTTTTGGCTATACTGTACTTTTTTTCTCCATGGCTCTCACAACAGTAAGGCTGTGCAAATATAAAAGGTTTTGGATACGCATTGAATATGAATATAAAGTGCAAATACCAAACTGAATACTAGATATCAAAGTGAAAACGTACCCTCAGTAACAATGTTTCATGTAACGAAGTAATACAATTCAGAAACTACACTAAAATCTATCAATGCAAGGTATAACACACTGTCTAGACTAACTTGTCATATTGTACCTGTATTGATAAAACATAACAGGATAGAGCAAATAATAAACACTGAAGGCTGTAATGCAAGAATATTGATTGTTCTGCATAGCCAGGCCACTGCAATGCATGACAACTCATACACAAGGAGGTGGCTGCAAATGGCAGGGAAGCATATATCGGTTGCCTGCTCAAAGTGTACAGTACATCATCATGGTTAGATGAGCACCATCAGTACTGCTGAGCATGTCGTTGAAGATGCTTATCGGGATAGCGCATGCCGGCGATGAGAACTCGTACATACTGGTGCACTCTTTGTTGACCACCATCATGCCTCCATGCACAGCCAACGTACACCCAAACGTGTACCACTCGGTCAAGTATTCGAATACCTCATTTTTGAATTGAATACGAATACGGAAATAGTAATAGTTGACAAATAATTGAAACATTAAAGTGTTCTCACTCACCTAATTATCAGATTTCATCATTCTTTATCTGGGATAAGATAAGATCAGTGCGTTATGTAGGTGAGTGTGCAGTGTTGATATCAAATAATTCTTGCCAAAATCATGAATGTATACGTAGTATCAGCATTAGGCTCCTATTCAAACATTTGTATTAAATTGTGACAGTACTTTCAGAATGTTTGTTGGGTAAATCGATCACATTCAAGGAAACGCAACAGTATGACAAAATAAATAGAATACATAGCTCCGCAAATGTCACTATTACTAGGGCTGCTGTTTCTAGCTTCTGCCATTAATTTGGGCGCACAGAACATTAATTGGTCTAGCACTGCCATTTGCTATGCATAATGCTGTTTTGAGATGACTGTCCTCCTTCCAGGAAGTGGTCCTGAACCTTGTCACCCATTTTGGAAGTGGTGTCGCCTCTCAGATGGATGCGGCTTTCGATTGTGCTTTGGACCTTGTTCGTCAGCACACAATTCTCATGGCGCCATATGGTGGCTTCTTCAAGGTTGGCAATAGTACTTCTATTTTCAACTGTTTTCTTTGAAGCAACTGTGATAAGTGTTCATGTTTCGCTTCAGTAGCAACCTTTCTTTTTTCACTACATTAAAGTTTTGTTTTGATGTGTTACCTGCTGTCTGTGACAGTTCGAGGATGCAGAAGACACACCCCCTTCCCACTACAATAAGCATGCTGTACCTTAAGTTTGTTCCTCTTGCTTCAAGAAATAGTTCTTTTACATATCCACTAACACAAAGAGAAGGTACACTAATTGACTAATAATTAGTATGCTGTATTTGTGCACCATATGCATGGGCAGCCGAACTACCATGTGTTGGGATAAGCAAGGCAGTTAATAGCACAAATAGTCTGCTTGAAGAAGGGACCTGGTTAGCTTCAGTAAGAAGTACTCGACCTCCTCACCACCCTCTAGCTCCCTCCTTTCATTGTGTATGGGTACAAACAACAGCCAAGATGTGTCAGGAAAGCTTGAATGTCCTCATTGATTTGTTCACACACACATTTGAACTCGATGCATTAATGTTTCCCCAGCGGGCTTAATCTTAAGACAATGAAGGTGGGGTGTTGTGTACAAGTGATGACAAAGGGGGTGAAGCTGTTGAATGTAAGCTAGGTGTTTCTATCGTAGTGGGTTCATTATGTAAAACTCAACATGGCTCAGCTGATCCGAGGGTTGCGGAATTGAATCCCAGCCGTGGCAGCTGCATTTCGATGGAGGCGAAATGTTGAAGCCCGCATGCTGTGCGATGTGAGTGCAGTTAAAGAACACCAGGTGGTCAAAATTTCCAGAGCCCTCCACTACGGCGTATCTGATAATCATAGCCGGTTTTGGGACGTAAAACCCCAGAAAGCAAGCAAGCATTATGGCTCAGCTGTATTTTCTTGTTTTCTGTGGAAGGTAAGCAGTGATATCCTGCTTCTGTGTTTTGTGTCATGAATGCAGAGCACCCTGGACATACTGCGAAACCTATCGCTGTGCCAAATACGCACACTTTTCCTGATCATTGCACTCATTGCCTATCGCGGAGGCCGACAGGGCGAAACATACCAGGTGAGTACAACAAACGGGCCATTTTGTAGCGTGCAATGTATGCGTATGTTGTGTTAATGTGTTAAGGTGTTTTGCAACTGTGCAGTGAAGTACTGCTGAAGACTTAGTTTAACCTCTCAGGAATTGTTATTATTCTGATGCATTCTGTTTCCATCTGTCTGTCCATCTGACAAGGCGTGAGAAATTGGTTGTACTCAGTCTGTATTTAGACTTTTCCAATTTTCAAGCATGGGCACATCAAATGATGGCTTGGATGATGCTATACTATGTTATAACCCAAAATTAAAAAACTTGCGATTTTTATCTTGTCAGGTACTGATAAGGTGAGACCTTAGACACATATTTTTGCATAAATTGAACTAAAAGGGTACTCATAAACCCTGCAGGACGAGTTGCACATGGTAATACGCAAGATGGTGATGAAATCTTGCCCCAGGTGAGCCTTTTCTTTTTTTAGTGACAGTGATGGTGATGTTAGCAGCCATGTCAGCTCCTGTAACGAGGTTATTTCAACCTGCGTGTTCTCAGCAATGTACAGTAAAACCTCGGTAATTTGTACTCGGTTAATTGGGAATCCCGGATAATTTGTATAATTTGTACGGTCCCGAATTTTTACATGTAAATTTAACCGGATAATTGGAACGGCTAGTCTGTGACTTCCCGGTTAATTTGCACACGATCGCGGCTTTCGATCTGTGGGATAGGAGGCGACAATCTTGGAGGCCGCGTATTTTGTACTGAAAGCACGTCATAGACGCCATGCTGGAGCGAGCTGTGAGGTAAATTGGGATCTTGGAGGCCGCAAACTCTTTTTGTACTAAATGTACGTCATAGACGCCATGTTGGAGCAATTTTTGTAAACGCCAGGCGGCGATGTGTGCTGTTACGATCTACCACCATCATCATCTTTTCAACAACGCAGTGTGTGTACGTTTTGTAAGCCTTGTGCATCAGTGAGCATTCATCTGCCTGGTGTGGTTGTGTCCGCCTGTGCTTTTTTTGCTTTTCCCCTGTGAATTGTTTAATTGCCGCGTGCTCAGAAGATGCCGAAGTATAAAAGCCTGTCGCTCCAAGAAAAGGTTTGCTTAATTGAAGAAGCCAGCAAATCAACAGCATCGAAAACGGCCCTCGCCGAAAAGCACCACGTGCCCTTGTCAACGCTTTGCAACATTATTAAGAACAAGCAGAAGATAATCGATGCCTACAACAAGACTCACTCGGCAAAGCGCACACGAGTACGCCCTCCTACATACGCCGACGTTGAAGAGGCTTTAATTGCTTGGCTCCAGAAAGCAAATGCAGCTCACCTTCCTGTCAACGGGACCATTTTGCGGGAAAAAGCTAACCAGCTGGCGCTGCAGCTTGGCCATGAAGACTTTAAATGCAGCAATGGGTGGTTTTGCCGCTTCAAGGAGCGCAACAACTTGATTTTTGTGACTGTTTGTGGTGAAAGCGGCAGCGCGGACCAGAGCGTTGTCGACAGCTGGAAGCAGCACACCTTGGCTCCGCTTCTCACGAAATACCAAGCAGCGGATGTGTGTACAATCTTGATGAGGCTGCTCTATTCTACAAAATGCTGCCCACGAAAACATTCGCGTCGAAGGAGGCAGACGTTAAGGGGCGGAAACAAAACAAAGACAGGGTCACTGTCTTGTTCGGCGCGAATATGTGCGGCGAGGACAAGCTGCCGCTGCTTGTTGTTGGCAAGACGGAGAAGCCTCGTTTTAAAAATGCACGACTGCCACCCAAGAACGATCTTATTTATAAACATAATAAGAAAGCGTGGATGACAGCTGCAATTTTTGAGGAGTACGTGCGGTACCTTGATCGCAAGTTTGCGGCTGCGGGGCGCAGTGTTTTGTTCGTCGTCGATAACTGCCCTGCTCACGGCGACATTCAAAATCTGCAGGCAGTTAAACTGGTATTCCTACCACCTAATACGACGTTTCTATCGCAGCCGATGGACCAAGGCGTCATCCTTCATACTAGGAAAATATATTGCTACAATCTGCTGAAGCGGATGCTCCTTTGTTACGATAACGGCAAGGAGTACTCCATCGACCTTCTTGGCGCTACAGTCGACTCCCGTTAATACGAAGTTGACGGGGACCGCGAAAAACTTCGAATTAACCGAACTTCCAATTAACCAAATCGGGTAAAAACGGACATTTTCATTAATTCGTTTGGAAAAGGAATCTGCTTGCGGCATCTTGCCGCGGAGAGCAAGTTTTGCAGGCTGTAGACGTGGCCGAGTGCTGTTGCTCTCTGCAGCAAAAAACCGCTGCGCGAGGGCAAGCCCCGCAGCTACATCAGCAGCTGTAGGTTGCGGCTCGCTTGAAACATCGTCGTCCAAGTAACTTTCGTCAGCAGCCTTGTTGGGCCGAACGATCCCGAGTATTTCGGTGTCCGTCAGCGCACCACACGTTTCAACTTGACTGTCAACGGCAACGTATTCTCCGAAAGGGACGAGCTGGTCGAAGACTATTGTGGTCAAGTTCGGTTGTGTGCGCTTCCTCCGCTGGAGAAGACGAACCACCTCCATCTCTCGAGGCACTTGCACTAAAACCACAGGTCCTGAAGCAGTTCGCGATCGTCTCCTCTTTAATGCAACCCCATGCTCGCGCTAGCATGTGGATAGCACTGAAGCGGCTCACCTCGCACTGCGTGGAGTTGTCCATGCACAAATGCATCCGTTCGAGAAGGTGCTTTCGCGTACAGTCATCCATCGGACGAAGAAAAATTTTTAATGTCTAATATCGCCGCAAGCGATAAGGCTTTTGCTGCTACGATATCGCCACTGAGCCGAAGTTGGTTGCTCCGGGCCTCCCTAATCGAAAATGAGCAACGCTTGCTCTAACTCCGGGTGGGCACCGGTGCGCATTCTCATGCGTGACATTTTAAATTGGTTGTTCTCAAATGCTTCGAGTGTCGAGCGCTTGTTAATGGTGTTCGAAAGAGCGCTTGATTCCGTTCTTCTGTGCGATGTGCCGCTTGGCGTTGCCTCCGTCCTCAACTGCCTTCGAAATCTTAACTTTCGTCGCCAAGTCAAGCGTACGATAACGTCCGCGAGTTGCCATTACCGCGACTGTGCAACGATGCCGGCGGGCCGATTCACTACTAACACTCGAGGAAACATAGATAGACCTAGTACGTCAACGCGACCATGCAAGGCTGCGATTGCGCTGGACGGATGGGCTAAGCCTGCCGCCTCATCATTTTCGGCGCTGTCGTCAGCTGCGATGCCGATGCCGCCAGTACCTAACATTGACGCTTCATGAGCTGTGGCGCTGTAGTCAGCTGCGATGCTAGCGATGTAAATTCAGCTCGCAAGGCTGTTTTTCACTTTAATAATACGGAATTTCTCAAACATTACGATCATCTTGATCTATAAGATTGAGAAAAAAAATTCTAATTAACCGACACCTTAGACTTCTAACTTCGAATTACCGAGCATTTTTTTCTATTGGCTTGCATGCAAAACTGACGGGACCCCGACTTCACTTCCAATTAACCGAAAATTCCAATTAAGCGACTTCGAATTATCGGGAGTTGACTGTATATGCCTCATTGTTCATGCGTGGAGGCAAGTGGAGTCCACCGTTATCCGACACTGTTTTGAGCACGCCGGTTTTGTGAAGGATGCCACCACCGTCACCACTGACAGTACTATCACCTGGGAGTTTGAGGAGGAGGGGGAGACTCTCTGTGCTCTATATGAGGCCTTGCACACCAAGGACGGAGAGTGCAGCCCAATCAGCTTTTCCGATTACTCGACAGTCGAGGACACAGTGCAGATGTGCTACGATGACCTAGACAGCGAGATCGCTGCAAAAGCGTCCGACTCGGCCGCAAATAATGAAGAACAAAGTGATGACGAGCCTCCGCGAGCACCCCCTTTGGCGGAAGTCGTCGATGCACTTGGTGTTGTGCGTAGCTTTGTCGAGTGCAACGGCGGTGAGGCTGAGATGCTGCGCCTGGTCGACCGTCTCGAAAGTATGACTTTTAGCGCGGCAAACTACAGAAAACGTCAGTCTCGCATTGAGGACTTCTTCTCGAAGTAGGTGCACTTATGGCAATAAATATGTGCCACTCATGTAACACGTTTTCTGGCTGATTCTTTAGCTTTCGCATCGTTTCGGATAATTGGGAATCCCGCTTAATTGGGATATTTTGCTGGGTCCCGAGGCCTTCAAATTAACGAGGTTTTACTGTATGTCATGTTTCTTATGTCCAATTCCAATAGACGTTTTTCAAGCTATCCCAGAAGCCACTGCGGGCGCGTAGTGCAGTATGGGAAATGTGTGTACATCGGCGGAGGCAAGCTCGGTTTAAGCAAGCGCCTGACACAGTGGCAGCTGTGGAATCGAAGCTACGACGCAATAAGAATCGAATCCGAGTTTGGTGAATGCAGTCTGTCGACGTAGCCTGTTCATCCGCATTGTGAAACGTGCATAACATTTACATTTGCGCGTCCGAAAACGATGTACGTACACAAAACAGGCGCACGCTCAACATGGCTATACTCTGCTTTGCTCTCGAACATTCTCAGGGCAGCATCTTCAGAATAACTGCATCAACTGCATCACGTGAGCTGCAGCAATGACATTTGCCACTTACATGACAGCTGTGATCGTAATGTCAACAATCGCAAAACTCTACAAATAAAGACAAAAACTAAAATTCACACACTCAGTCTCAGTACAGCAATAAAAATGCTCACGCAACAGGATAGTTCACATAGCATAACATTTCAGAAAAATGAAATCGCACAAATGTTCACACAGCAGTCTGTGTGAACATCTAGGCACTCGTAAGTCTTCTCTTCTTCAGTGCAGCAGTTAAGATTACTTCTTTCTCATATGCTACTGTTCTCGCCCTTCGGTGTCGGCTCGTGCCTTCGACGTCACAGATGAAGACCACTAGAAAACAAATCACTATAAAATACGGGGCACGTAAGCTAGCGCATGCACCCGTCACTTAAGGGTAATACGGATCTGGAACATTTCACGCTGATCACTGTAGCTGTAGTTTAGCTGCCTTATCTAGAGCTCATATTGGGGCAGTGTTTAACACAGGCTTCAGGGAAAGGCTGTATACCAGATAGCGCATTCTTGGAAATGCTTTTTGCTTACATGCCATGTTTGGTTAATTGACAACCAATGCTACGGATCGCTGTTACGACAGCGTTCTCGTCGCATGAAACACGCACGTTCCAAATCTGCGAGAGCGTGCACGCAATAACACCCTCGCTTCATTAATCAAACGCACCTGTTGTCGAGTCCCGAGTTATTACTACAATATTAGAATACTGCCAATGCGCTGCGCCAACACGTCTCCTTGTTTACGTGCGAGGCTACTGCTTCCCTATGCTGAAGAAAAATACACACGTTTCAAGAACCAACCTTATACTTAAATCTGAACTTTTCTTGTACTTATTGCCGCCATAAGTACAGCTTCCTTAAGGTAGCCCCCGACCTACCTTGACGCTCACTTGTAAGCAAACAAAATGGCAGGCATGGATGACAACGTCACGGAATTGGTTTAAAATGTGGACCGGCATGAATTACCGAGCTGCGTGCAGCATATGCGTAAGTGCGAGTGTCGCAAATCCCATGGAGATTTGCGACGAGCATGGGTACTTGTGCTGCTTCCGCTCCACAACAAGTGCCGTTCTCAAGCTTCATGCTATCCCTGCGAAAGGACACCGATGGTCGCAGAGGTACCTTGGCAGCTCCTTATCCAACAAGGCTACACCCGCTTCAGCAAGACTCTTCATTTTGTAAACGGTGCGCAACAAGTCATTTATGGATAATGGCTGTTGCAGCAGAGCATCGAAGGAAAGTGTACGCGATCGCATGTGCGCTATTTCACCGACACAGCTGGACATGGCACGTCGGCGGAGGTAGCATGCATCAGGGATCACTGTCAACAAAATGTGGTTTTACTAAAGTGAAGTTTTATTGAAAAGGGAATCAAGCGACAGTAGTGAGAAGCGGGAACAGAGCCCAGCGGGACAGAAGAAAAGTACATGCACCAAGCACGAAGGGGTGCTAAAATGAGCCGGAATAATCCACGCGGTAAATGGAAAGCCATACACGTTTAATTAGAGAACAATGAATTACAGTACCTTGAAAGAGATATCCACAACAGACTTCGTTCATGCACTGCGCACAGTTCGTTTGTTTAGCACACACTGCCCGTTGGTCTACTTCGTCGTCGCAAACACATCGCTATTTTGCAGTTGCCTGCGTAGGACCACACTGCAATGTCGACACAAACACATACACAGGAATACAGCGTCCACACCTCGGTGTTCTCCGCACACGCGGAGTGGAGATACAAGCACATGGTCACTTGCAAACGCACGTACACTGTCGAGACTCCGGGAAACTACGTTGACGAGACATGCCAGCGCACACCCCGCACGATCAGTCCGACCCCCCCGAATAACCCCGTCTACACCCCTTGCTCCCCTCCTTTTTCATTGTCCCGTGCAGCTGTGCGCCTGCTTACAAAAGAAAACACACAAAAAGTGCGTTTAGCCTCGCTCCCATGTCACTCACTTACTCGGACAAGAGCGCCTTTCATAAGGTCGCCTTAAAATTTTGTAAGGTGGGTTTCGGAAAGCTCCTTTACCTTTTCTTAAACTTAAGTTCAAGTTCTCCTTACAAAAGTAACCTTATCGTGATAAGTTAAGTTTGGTTCTAGAATACGGCGGTGTTCCAGACGACGCTGATACATAAGCTTGTACGATGTCTTCACCAAAAAAGGCGGTGTAGAAAATCTTTTCGATTTGGTAGCTGCCGATCAGCGAAAGACGCGCTTGGAAAGGCTGGGCTTCGCTCTGCTGGGTGGCTGGATGTACACACATTTCCCAGAAGCACTTGCGCGCCCACGGGTGGCGCTGCGGTGCTTGAAAAAGGTGTATTGCGGAATTGGAACAAGCGTTTACGCTTGTTTTGGATAAACCTTGTTCCAACGACAGAGTGAGGGCGAGGGTCATGTTCCAGGGAAAGCATTGGTATGGATTCAGAGCAGCACTCACTTCGTGGAACAGTAAAAGTTGATCTGTGAAAATCGGTAGAGTGTACTGGAAATCTGCATAACACATTTCCTTTTACACGTGTTTACCTGCTCGGTGGCATTTCGATAGTCATAGGTTGTTGTTACAACTGCAAACAACGTAAACAAATTGTGGTAGTGAATGACCACACACAGCGTATCCTATGTAACCCTGCACCTGGAAAAACTTCCACTTTTCTTCAGAGGCAAAGTTTTGATTTACAGTCACTGATTAGGAGATATTGCATGCACCAGAGTTCAGTGCTGTCTTGCAGAGTCAGTTGGCTGCTATGAATCCATTGCAATTCAACGCTACATCATGCAGCAGGCATTTTTCACACTTATGTCAGGCATGCAATAATGTGAGTTTGTGCCAAGTGTTTTCACTAAAAGTTCTTGCACTAGTAACTCCTTTGCCCTCTGTGTCGGCACCACTTGGAGTGGTTAGGCATGTGGGCAGCTTCTTTATATGTCAAACGTTCTGTTGCACTTCATGAGAAACAGTTGTTGACATAACCTTTTTCCAGATCTAAGAGGATTGGTGTTGTTGCAGCGTTGATGACAGTCAAAGCCATGGCCTCAACCAAGTGAGCTCTGTTCACTTCACAGTCCCAACTATAATTTCTCTTCTTTGTTCTGAATGCTGACCTAAGTTTATTTTAGCTCCAAATTCTCTCCTTTACTTTTTTTTTTCTTTTACAGCATAACTCTTGCTTGTATACATAGTTGTTTTTGAACTGCTTTCTTTTGTCAGTTTTAACAAGGAACGTTTTGTGGGAAGCAAACCATGATCTCCTTTGTTCACTTATATTGGTCACCATCAAAAATGTCATTCCCCAAGTTGAAATTGGGAAAACTACCTTTATTAATGTAAATTAGGACATCTGTAGCATTGCGTAGAACTGCAGCCAGGATGGAATGTAAACTAGAAGATTAAAAGCTTACGAATTTGTTCAAAACCTGTTGTGAGAAGCTAACTCCATTTACATGCATAATACCACTACTGGCTGATGTTGGCTGACTGTTGGTGACACTTATTCCCACGCTCTTAGCAAAGGCATCGATGCGTCTCTGATCGATAAAATGCTTTGCACACAGTGCAGCTGCGAACTCGCCACAATTTTTCTTTATAGCTGAAGTAATCTAGTGGCTTCATAGCTTGTGTGTGCAATGTTTTGACTCTTTAAAAAATGAACTTTCTGAGAGAAAATGGCATTCCACTAATGTTTGTCTCACAGGGGAACCAGGACCAGCGAATCACTTCAGTTGTCTGCATCTACTTCATCAAGCCACGCTACTCCTGCTGATCTGGTTCGGTCTGCAGTTGACCTCCTCGAGCTTGTGAGGGCATCAACTGCCTGCTGGCCTCAGGCTATGTCTCTCTTTTATGATGAGCTCAGCCGTATTGTTGTTCGTGGAGAGCTGGGCCAGAGCATTGAGGTAGGCCTTGGCTGCCTGTAACATATACATATTGCATACTTTACTACATGCTTTAAATGTATTCATTTTCACGCTGGAATTAATGGGCATTCTTTGCCAAGCAAACCAAGCAGTGAGCCTTTGTTTCTTTGGCACAGAGTTCAAGGAAAGAATAGTAGAAATAGGGTGATTCTAACTACTTAGGTAATTTCTGTGTCCTGAATGTTCTTATTTTATGTTTATCTTTAACAACAAAGAAGACATTTGTGGGATAGTGTAATGTAAGTATATAAAGATTGTATAATAAGTTCTTTTGAAAATACATGAAGTTGTGTCGTGTTTAAGGTTTTCAATTCATAAATATTTTAGAGCAAATGAAAATAAGGAAGGAGGTGTGGGTTACATGAAACATGTGAGCCATTTCTAGGTGTTGAGTGTAAAAGCAGCTGCCAGAAACTCATTGCTTGGTATGATACACCTGTCATTAGTTGGCAGACATTCCTGCCCTCTTGACTGCTGCCAAATAGCAGCTTCAGTTTCTGGCATTGCATGTTGTGTGCTTGAACTTTACCTTAAATTTGTTTTCATGTCTTCTATGACATTTTACAGACCTGGATTAGCGACACCATTATAACCAAAGCATGCTTTTTTCGGCCTTTGCCTATGTCAAAAGGGCAACCCACCTTTCAAGAGCAATTTACTACACTTTTCACTCGCAGACACATTCAACACAATCACAACACCGCATGGAAACAAAGTTCTCAAGTCCGGCATCAGCGGAAGAACGCCGTTATTTTCGTCTGGCGATGCTTGCGAACAGCGCTGCGAACAATTTCGTCCTCCACAAAGCTTAAGCACTGAAGCGATTTCTCGCTCAAACTGTTTTTCGCGCAGTACGTTTTCACTTTAGCGAGGTATTCCAATGCGTCTTTGCACGGGAAATCTGGTTCTGGCGTCGGGTCGACATCGTCTTCGCCGTCCGACTCGTCGTCCGTTGCAACCTCCGCACTACCGTGCACCGCTGCGACGATCGCGTCATCTGTGCTCGCTTCCTCGCAGACAGAAAGCTCCGACTCCCCGGCATCGACAAATTCTTGGAAAGTGTCGGTGGCGGTTACAAAGTTGCTGTCAACGAGGCTGGACCACACGTCGTCAGTGTTGAGGGTCTCATCGGCGAGCGACGTGTCGCTCTGCTCATCGTCTTCCAGAGCCTCTGCATTGCGCACGAAGCCTGCCCTCTTGAAACACTTGCTTATGGTATCGGCCTTTACCTGCCACCATGAAGCGACCACCATGTCAATTGCGCCTCTTAAGTTCACTTTAAGAGGCTGCTGCTGCTGCATGCTCAGCAAAACTCTCTCGCAAATGCGCTTTTTGTACAGCGCCTTTACGGTTGCGATGACACCCTGGTTGAGAGGTTGACTTTTTGCTGTAGTGTTGGCAGGCAAAAACTTTAGGTTGACTGCGGTCAACTTCGGCTTGACGTTGTGGGCCGTGCAGTTGTCGAGGATAAGCACGACCCGCCGCTTCTCTGCCACCATATCCTCATCAAACTTGCAAAGCCAGCTGGTGAACAAATCCTGCGTCATCCACGCCTTTTTATTGGCTTTGTAGGTCACTGGCAGGCACTCTCGCTTTTTAAAGCAACGTGGCCTTGCCGATTTACCTATGACAAAGAGGCGGCGCTTGTTGCTCCCGTCCAAATTGGCGCAAAACAATACAGTTATGCGCTCCTTTGAGACCTTGCGGCCGGAGCAGGCTTCGCCTTTCAGCGCAAGCGTGCGGTTGGGCAAAAGGTTATAAAATAAACCAGCTTCATCGGCATTATAAATGTCTCTGTCAGTATAGGTCGACAGCATACTCTCCAAGTTCAAGCGAAGCCAGACTTCGATAGACTCGTCGTCGACAGCGCCGCTTTCTCCGCACACCACTTTGCAGCTGATGCCATGGCGATCTTTGAAACGCTGAATCCACCCGTTGAGTGGATTGAAGTCGTCGTGGCCTAAAAGAGCTCCGAGACACTTGGCCTTTTGTTGGAGCATGGGGCCACTTACTGGGATGCTCTGAGCCCTAACTTCGCGGAACCACCTGAACAGCGCTGCGTCCACGTCTTCGTATTTTGACGTACGTATTCTCTTCCGTGACAGGGAAGACGAATCTTGCTGCAGTTGCTGCCGCAGTTTGTCCTTGTTTTTGTAGATGGTCGACACGGTCGTGTCGGAAACGCCGTATTTCGCCGCCACCGACGCCTTCTTCAGGCCACTCTCAATGTCCCTTATGACGCATTCCTTAATCTCCAGCGATAAGGCACAGCGTTTTTTCACACCGCTTGAAGACGCCGCCGACGCCATGGCGACAGGAGCTACGCAACACACGTGCTCTGGGCTCTCAGACGGCAACGACACGGCGAAGCGCACACAGCAAATCCAAAGAGGCAAAAGAAGGAGGTTGAGAAAAAAAAAAAGCATGCTACCGTGCAGCGCGCACCCGGATTGGACGCTGCCACGGTCGCCACGGTGACGAAAACACGCTCCCTCCTTCCAAGGTCTCCCCGACTCCCTCCCTACTGTACCCTCTCTTCTCCTCCGCAATGTTTGACTTTTCGCGGCGGTCTCCACGTGCGCCCTCCCGCTCACACTCCCAACGTTCCGGCGCGCCGGGAACGCCGCCGGGAAACCGTGCCGACCGTGCTCCGTTCGCCGATTTTATGGTCGCGCGCCTAAAAACTCCGCGCTATAACCGGTATTCTCCTTCGCGCGCCTACGCAATAAACGGTCGGCCTATACATTGAGTTCTATGGGCGACATATCGGTGGTCAAAAAAACCCACGTTATAACCGGTCCCGCGCAAAATGCGGTTACGTTATAAGTGGTCTGCACTGTAGAACAAATAAGTGCGGTTACTGTTACAGACAGCTGTAGTACATAGTACTTTCACTGCTGTATCATTAGATTCTTAAAATGCAAATTAGGCTTTCTTTTCTTCATTTCACTTACCTTTCTTATATTCTGGTTCTGTGTTTGCCTTTTAGGACTAATTAAGATTATTCATGGGAAATTTCATTTGTTATCCCTCCACCACTGTTGCCACTTCCACCATGCCTTTATTTTTATTTTTAAATTTAATTGTGAGCCTCTTCCGCCTATTACCGGCTACATTGTCATAGATAGGTTCCTTTTAAACTTCGTTTCAGGCCTTTGGTTGATTGGGGTTGCTTGTTTCCGAGTTTTGAAATTTAGAAATGTTAAGTTAAATCACTAATGAAAACCATGTAGTGTCTAAAGTGCTGCACACTGTCTAGTAATGGAACTACATGCCACTGGCGTCCACTTCAGCTTACGGTATGTAAGTTTCCTGAGGAGGTGAAGTAACATAACATAACATAACTTTATTTTCCTTAAAGAGCCCTCGAGGGGGTATTACATAAGGGGTGGGTTAACATATAATTTTTTTTTTTTTTACAGCAAACACCATGTAGGTTGGCATGGGGTTTAGAAAGCAGGGAAGAAATTGGCTTTAACCTGGTACTTATGAAACACTATCGGTGTGGAAGAACCAGGTGAAACCAGGTTTTACCTGAAAACGAACGCTCTATGTTGGTGAAATGAACTGGTTGCAAAGTTTTATGAGCAAGAAGTGTCTGACGGGGCTTCCACTATGTACAGTGTGTCAGCACTTATTCTTGTGCATCGATTGCCTAGTATAAACAGAATGTGGTGGGTTCGCAGATGCTGTTGGAATGGCACGATGAAAATTGTTTTCCACAAAAGAAAATGTGCAGGCTGACATAATACTACAGGAACTTGTAATCATGTCATCTTTCTGTTTGCCTTTCTTTTCTTACAGTGAACCAATCCAGCATGAGTTGTGCTATGGTCTGGACAACCTGCCTGAAGGAGCAATTGCCCTCAATTTGCTTCCTTTGCTTCTTACTGAGAAGGCACAACAGCAGCAGCTGAAGCCTAAGAGCAAGTATGTGACTTTATTTACATTTGTCAAACAATGCTACACAGATTTTGACTTTTTGCAACAAGTTAAGGGTTTCTGTGCAAATTTTTTCTTCTCTCTCCCCTTTTCCTTTTTAACCACATGCAAATATCTTGGCACATTGGTACTTGTATAGAATAATGGTGAGTGCTTTTCAATGTTCAGTGTGTTGTATGGAAACCAAATTTGCTCACCTGATTAATGATGCATTGACATCTGTTCAGTTATTGTCCCTGTTATATATCATCCCTGCATAATTTCGTGCTATTGCCAAAACCTATGTAGGTCTTTTATATTGCAGAGCAACACTATGTCCTTCTGATAAAGCTATCAGAGCCACCTCTTGCAAATCTGCCCATGTGTGCCTCTTTCTAGAATCCCTTAGTGGTGCCTGTCAGAGTTCAACTTAATTGAATTCATCATTCGTATCAGAGATTTCTCTTGCATTGAGTCTATAGGCTCACTTTTTGTTCCTCTAATCTGAATAATTGGCTCAACCTAACTCTTGAAGGCAGTCGGTAGTTCTCATTTTGTAACATCCTGTGTTTCTGACAATCTATGCCACCTTTTCTAGCTTGTGTTAACTTATTCAAGTTAATTTGTCTCACTCCTCTTCTCGTAGACACCGTTCCCTGCTCACCCTGTGCTCCTTATTTCGTCTGCTGCGCATTGCGGAGCAGACAACCAGTGGTGAGACATTAGAAGGCATAGATGCCCTGCTCGGATGCCCAGTGAAAATGCCCACTTCCGAGGTGTACAGTTCGTTCCACACACTTTCCATCGAACACCGTGAGACTGTTGTTTCTGCAGCCTTCTACTGTGTTAACTGGTTTCGTGAGGTGAGTCGTATTTGCCATACCTGTAGCTTTTGTGTACTACATAACTGCATTAGTTCGAAATATGGCTGCTTCTTGAAGAGGACCAGCCGTATTTCATAAAGATATGCCAATATTAAGTGCCTTGAAGCTTGCGCACAACATCCCGACAATTTTTAGATGTTGCGTACAATCTTTCAGGCACTTAAAATTGCCAGATATTAAAGAAATTTTGCACAGGGTATCTCTGGACAGCATGGAGTGTTGACATCTATACAGAATTTTCATTATCTATTACAGAATTTTTTTGTAATTTGAAATGAATGTAAGAGAAATCTGCAGTATACAACAGGCACCTATGGTTTTTTTTTTTTGTTGGAAATGTAGCAAGCACAGCATGTTATTTCCACATCTTAGGTAGTTTTCGGCACACTACTGCCCCTGCGCAGCAGAATGAGCCATATTGAGATGCTGTGTGAAAATTTTTAATAAGCAAAAATAGTGTGCACAAAAGACCATATATTGTGCTATCACAGCTGTTCTAACTTACGAATCATTACAGCTGCAATAATGGTAATTGCAGTTTTGAAATCAGCATCGCAAACTCTACTTGTGACAGAAATTTCGGCGTTCTAGGCCAAGGATTAAGGAAAAAGCTTCTTCGAGGAGCATCTCCTCTTCAGGCATATAGACGTCCCCTTTTATCAAAGGACACAAGGTTAAAAAAAAAAGGAAAAAACTGCCAATTATACCCGATTTTCTTCTCACTGCAATGAGGACAACTTTCGGGAGCCATTGTAAAGCTTGGCTATTCATTGATATTGGGTATAATCAATGACTTGACTCGAGATGATGCTTTGCATTGTGTGATTTTGGTTTAGAGGGAGTTGGGTGGACCTGCTTTTGAGTTAGGGGTCATGACATACTAATGGTGTCCTAGTGTTTTTATGTCATGCTTCCTACCTGATCCCTTTTATGCTTATTTGTATAGTGGTCACATAAAGCAGCAGATGTAGCTTGCACTGCTCATACCAAGGAAGGATTCTGGTGGCTCCATAAAGTTTCTCACAGTTACCTAGAGGGAAATGTGGCACCACTGTCTATGTGAGCTTCGCCGTGCTGACATGGGAATTATGGTATATGTGTCTGCGAGGCCTGTGTTGGCTGGCGTTAAGCATGGCTTTGACTGATATGTGGACACGGCTGCATAAATAACGCTTCCCTAAAATAAAACATTTGTAAATGGATCTCATTCAGCGATACTACAGCCTACAATGAAGTGTTACTCACCTTCAGGGCATACTCAAACTCGAACGGTGAAATGAAGAAACAGATGACAGATGGATGCTGAATGAGCGTTAACGTTTCTGTCTGCCTTCCAAACTCAGCAGCCGGTCACTGTTTTTTATGTTTTATAAAACAGCATTAGTTCTCAAAGTAGAAGTTCTCAGATATAAACAAACATTTTTTTGTGGTTAATGCCAAAAAAAAAAAAAAAGTGATACAGACTCTTTCAGTGCAAAATTAGTCATTGTGTCATGGAGAACTCATCCAAGCCAGACACGTCTTTGAGACACCCGAGCTTTTTGTGAACAATGCCCATCCAAATCCGACACATTCCAGCATTCCCATGCATACAACAGCATTTCAGCACCAGTTTTCCCTCTAGGTAATGGTAAGAAACTCTATGGGTTGCTCTTCAAGATGCATGTTTTCTTATCTATTGTGCAATGGAACTTGCTCTACTCAGTATTTATTGTTCATTCTCTGTGGCTTACTGCTTTGACATATAGGACAGATTGCAGAACACAGTCTCACAGGCTAGAACAAGTAAAGGCTGGAAATGCTTCAGAAGCAGTCATTCTTGTTCTTAGGTGGCACACTGCAAGGGGGAAATAATCCCAGGGAAGTGCTCGGCCCTCCAAAGATGTAATTTGCCTGCGTTTTTTCTCTTTTATGTGCAGCTCGTGAATGGGTTCTGCGCTTTGCGTGACGAGCAGACGAGAACAAAGGTAGTGGACCGAATTCGCCGCATTGTTGAGCTGCAAAAGAGCCTCGAAAAGTGGCTGCAAGGTAGCATTCATTTGTGGCTTCTAACATTGTTGGTCGCATGGCGTGTTCCCTGAAACAGTGTGTTTAGACTGGCATTGGATAGGCATTTCAAGCTAGTTAGATCATCAAAAAGAAGACAGCATTGGAATATATAGTAGTATTCTGATGAGCCAAGTTAAAATATATTAATGTGAAACTCTTAATAATAAACTCTTATTGCAGTTGCCTCTTGCCATGTTGATACTACTGCCCACTCAGTGATCCCTTGTCACCCAAAGAAAAGGCTCATGGACATGTTAGCTAATGTTAGCTCCTTGCGCTTGACAAGGCCATTTCATTTCCTTTTTTTTTTTTTGTTCAACTTCTGTGTTGATGATCTTATTGATTGACTTCATTATGGAATACAGTGTATTTGACCGGTGATTTGTGCCCTACTTGCAGCGCAGCGTTATAAAAGTAATAGCATTAAGTAACTTAAGTGTTATCATGGTGGTGGCCATTTTCTAGTCTTACTTTGTAAACCTAATGTGGCTTTTGGCTGATGCTCTAACATCTTTACCTTTTAATGCATTATCTAGGCTTACTTTGTAAACCTAATGTGGCTTTTGGCTAATGCTCTAATATCTATACCATTTAACGCATTATTTTGCCAGGAGTGCCCAGCTATCTCCCTCCTCTGGCTGTATTTGACATCGATGATGCGGATACCAAACCTCCAGTTGTTAACAATCCAGCAGGAAAGAAGAAGCGCAAGGGAAAGGCAACTGGAAAGTGGGTAAACTTGTCTACCTTGACGAAGCACTATTAATGTCATGAATGAACATGTTCACTATGTGTAAACCTATCAGCACAAACGTCCTGGCCTATGTTTGCTTGCACATGTTACTTGCACCGCAAAAAAAGCACACGTGCAAAATGGCACGCCAGCACGCATAAGTTTTGATGCGTAGGACTGTTTCATTGAAAGGTGTGGTGCGCTGCAGTGGAGCTGCATGTTGCTTTAACAGGGAGCGGCAGTGAGAGACCATCAGGAAGAATGAAAAAAAGAGAAAGAAGAATAAATGCCTACATGAGCTTTACTGCACATACCGCATTTACTCAAATCTAACATGCACCTTTTTTCCGATAAAACGGGTCCAAAAATCGTATGTGCGTTAGAATCGAGTGCGGATGAACGACACCGTCACTGTGTCGCCGTCGGCATCAAAATAACTGCCTCCCACGCGCTTCGAGCGCTTTTGAATGGCCACCGGCGAAAAAATTAACTAGCAGCTCGGCGGTCCTTGGCGCGCACAGTTTCTGTAGTTTCTGTGTCGCCACCGGTCCTGTGTGTAACAATGCCACGACGCACATGATGCATAGGCCGATGATACTCGCCGCGCCGGCCTGGCCGTCTTGCGGCCAGCCACATTCGCTACGTCGCCGATGCAATCTCCGAGACGGCCAGCCGCACCAGCTTTCGGTTGTGTTCACGGGTGGCCATAACAGGAGAATAGATGTTTCCTGTCACTGCATGTGAACCGGCTCATCATCGCATTTCTCCCTCATATCCGTGCTGAGCCTGAGCCTCTCAGTCGTGCACGCTGCTTGATGTCTGAGGTTGCATCGCGGCAATTTCAGGGAGCACGGCCCGACCATGCTTAGGCTTAGCTGCGCCAGCCTGTGCAGCACGCATGGCAGCATGCGGTAGCGGGCGGGAGGGAACTGTGATAACATGGAGGAATGGCAGCACTGCGAGTAAATAATGTTATCACCACTTGCACACGGCTACACCTGGCAACATGTGGCAGTTTTATTGGGAAGCAAGAGTTAGGAATTGGCGCGCCGAATGTCTTCGAGACGCTGCAGATCAAATGAAGCGGGAATGCCACAGCACGGCCGTTTGCGGGACTGCAGGGGTTCAAAGTTGGTGGTGCGTTTATTATGCTAGTGCGTTCATTACGTGAGTACGGCATTTGTTTTTATGAATGTGAGAAGGTTAATTACTAAGGACTTTCTTTTTTCCGTGTCATGAAATATGGGTGCGCGTTACAGTCGATGTTCTACATTTTTTTCTTTTTTGGCCGCGGGAATCAGGTGCGCTTTACAATCGAAGGTGTGGTAGAATTGAGTAAATATGGTAAGTAGCTTTGTATGCTTGGTTCTATGAAAAGATTACAGCATCGTGTGCACTTGTATGTGCAGTTATCCATATAATAAAGTCAGTAAAATTGTCAATACTGAAACTATGGAATTGACATGCAACTCTTCATGCAAAGTACAGTCAGTAATGTATTTTTTTCACATTGTAAAAACTACAGGAATGTTCGAACATAAGGCAGTATGAAAAAATTGTTTTAATAATGTTAATGAAGTCAGTTTTGTGGAAACGCAGCCTCGGAGGTGACTGCTTGATGCTGCACCAATGATGTCGTCTTCACAGCTTCCACACGTGGCACATAAAGCTGATGTGAACACAGATCAGGTGCACTGTGGGTATAAGCATTAAACAAAGCTATCGTACCCAGTTTGCTACTGCAGCTTCTTATCACTTCCTTGGGTGTTGCCCAGAGTTGTGTTGTGCCGATATGTTCACTGAACTGAACACCTGCTCTCCATTCAGTCCAATAAAGGTGCAACATTGAAAACCATCTCATGCCACAGAAACGGAAAAGTTTCTATTTAAGATCTCAGGGAAGCAAGGTGATAACTCGAATTACGTCACCTGTGTTTATGTTGACCCCATTTTTTGTTTTGTTACGGTCCCATACATTTGGTCTAAGAATCTAACAAGACTTGGTGCAATGGTGTGAATTAGAGCTGTGCGAATAGCAAAATTTTGAGTGCGACGCGAATTCGAATACTTATGTTCAAGTGCGAATTGAATCGAATATTTTTAGAATAATTTTCTAATATTTCCTTACTTATACCATGTCAAATTATGGAGAAATATTCTGCTAAACATGGGCAAAAAGATTTATTGCATGACTAGTGTATTGCCACAGTGTCATTCCAAAGTCCTGAGGAACAGTCCAACAGAGAATTGTGCACCAGAAAGCTGAGCTAACTTTGTAGCATTATGTGAGTGTTAACTTTACCACTGTACACGGGTGTTATGCGCCGAAGCAGACTACATGCGGGAATGGGTCACTTGACATAGCGTATTTTTTCCCCTTAATTACCAACCTTGAATAGTTCGAGTAGTAAAATTTAAGTGTGAATCAAATCGAATAGGAAACGCTATTTGAAAATTAATTGAAATTTCGAATATTCACACACCTCTAATGCGAATTATGCCCATGTATTGGTTCAACACAAGTCTTACAAATTGGCTTCAACGCACAACACCCACATAATATTATAGAGCTTGTAGCGGTGCAGTGGTAACTGGAAGCTGCGTCTTCACCGCCTGTCTTGTTCTCGCAGTTGTTCTTTCGTATAGAGAGAGAGAAAGGTAAACGAAAGACAGGGGGGGTTAACTTATTGGGATGGAATTGCTTCCATCTTTGGGCCTAGGACCACTCCTAGGCCCAAACCAAGGAACACAGTCGATTCTCGAGCACACACACAACACAGAATATATATATTACACTGAAAATACACACACGACCTGGAGGCTAAACACACAGATACGCACTGCTAACCTGACGTAAGTGCAGTCCTACGGCTGTTGTTATAACGTCTCTATTAGAAAAATAGTCTCTCGCCCTGCTTTCCCTGGTGTGTTGTCGTTGGCGCGTCCAGGCCGAGGTAGACTGCGAAACATCTGTCATCAGTGAGGTGCCGACTATGTGGGTTCACTCATGGGACTGTTGGACCGCAACAGCGGCCCTTACGCGCCACAGCGACTGTTGACTGTTTCAGTAGCCACGGCAACAGCCGGTAGGCCGTAGTAGTTGCATCTCCAGCTACTGTGTTGTCGACAGCGATGGCTGGAATGGCAGCGCCAGTAGCAAGGCTGGTCGCCACAGTGGCCGAGAACATGGCCACCTTGTCTGGCTCCCTGGTCCGGTCACCCAGCACAAAACACATGCTGTTGAGGGTTTCTGCACCAGTGGCTCAGCTTGCCTGGCTCCCTGGACCAGTCGCCCAGCAGGAATGCAGGTCCTTGACGCCGCAGTACGCAGTAGTGGTCGGTCCCAGATTCTCTGGATTGGACGTCCAGGGAAAACCAGCTGGCTTCAATGCTGAACAGTACCGAACCACTGCACGCACCGCACGAACACACTTTGTCGTCATTGTCCCCGCACGGCGAACACTCAACTGTTTGAATTTCGCGCCTCTATCTTGACACTTATCAAGATCAAGTTTTCTTTAAGAAGGTGGGAGTGGCTGTTTTGGTATTGCAAAACGGTAATTTAATAAAACAACTATATATATTTTTTTAGTTTCCTTTAACTCCTTGAGCTGTATGCATTGCAACTGCACACTGTGCACAATCGTTTATAGCCTTGTTTAACAAATATGATTAACACGGAAGTACAGGTTATTAATCAGTATGTGTTTACTCCTCTTTGATATCTTGTTGCAGGGGCAAAAAGCGAAAGATTTCCTCTGATGATGATGACTCCGGCGACGAAGCTGGGCCATCTGTTAGATCTGCGACACCTCCAGATCCTGACGAAGATGTAAGCTAAACAAAACCTAACTAGTAGCAGTAAATTTCATTTTATCATAAAGGGACTCTGAAACAGTTTTGATGTTTTTCTGCAAATGCATTATACCAATAGCTCAAGTCCTTCTGATCATTAGCACATAAATATCTGCGCTCTGGGCTCGGCGTGTAATTTACTACAATGTTTTAAATATGCACATCGTGAGGGATTGACGCATCTCGAAATGTTTTCAACCGCCCATGTCCACAGGACATCCAATGGGCACGCAATGATTGCCTTTCATCATGAGTAGCGAAATACCAGCGATGTAATGTCATGAGCACCGAAGGTCCAGCGAACAGTATTGTCGCGGCATCTGGCGGCACACTACCACAGAGGCTAGCACTGCTGAGGTCGGCGACATCAGAGACATTGCGGCATCATGTCGCTACTGAGGCCTCGGCACAGTGGCTGACGTGGGAGGCGCAGTCGTCACTAGCAGATACCTTGCATCGAGCCGAGGTAGGAAAGAATAGCCGTGGTAAAGAGGAAGGCAACAGAAATAAGCCCATAGGCAAGGTGCTTCACTTAATTTATGGTGTGAATGATTTCACAATGACATTGTTTAATTGACGACACAATGTCAAAAAACCAGTTTAGGAATTTTTTAAAGGGACTGTCTACCACATGGCAAATTTTTTTTCGGTTGTAGTGAGAATGAAAAGATTCTTTCTTAGATTGACGGAAAACAAGCATGCTTGTACCCCATAAAAAAAGGAATAATACTTTAAATGGGTCATGAAAGTCGTGAAAAAATGATGGTGGCACCATCCTCGGTGCTGTGTGTCAATCTTCAAGTTAAAGTAGATTTCTGGCCTTGTTTTTGCGACATGTCAGTTAAACAGAGTGTGTCAGAGTGTGTGTGTTACTCTCCTGTCCAGTCCGCGTCTAATAAGTCCCGCGCTTAACTCTGACAAATCTCCAAGTGTAATGAAAAACTAAGAAATACCTATGCAGATTCGCTTAACTTGCCTAAAAATAAAAGTGTATTACTTACAATTATATTCTACGCCACATGTCTGGTAGTGCTCGTTCGTGACAGAGAGTAATTGTCATCTTTAAATTAACATTTCAAAAAGCCCAGTAACAAGTGTTGGCATCCATGCACATACAGAGAGGGTGACCATGAAGATTGAAAAATTCTGTTTTAACAGTTTTTATTGATTTTTCCGTGAAACCATTGCAAGGCTGTACATTTCGAAAGCTACACCTTACGTTACAGTAAAAACAGGAAATCAACGAAGGACGGTAAACAGTCTCTATAAGATGTTTTCTTCTTCCTTCTGTTAAATAAAATTATGCATCAATGTTAGGACCTGATAGTGTTTACGTTTGTACATATAACCCGTTACAGTGCAGGTCTCTGGTAATCCTGTGGAGCTGCAAAAATCGGATTCTAGAAGGAAAACATAACTTATGATTTGTTCCTGAATACTATGCTAGAAACATTCCAGCACTTTAAGTGAGCTTTCTATTATTTCCCTATTTTCCATCTCCCGATAAAGATGACATTTCAAAGCTCTACATTGAAAACTGGCTGTCATAAAACCTGTGGCTAACAGATTGTACGCAGATTGTGGGTGTATTTGTCAAACCACCGCTTCCTATATAAGTTATGTTTGATACTGATTAAACCTTGCTTAGTCGTTACTGTATTCACTCGATTGTATCGCAACCACAGTTGCAACAAAAATGGTATCTCAATGGAATACTTGAAAAATGGCTCAAATCAATCAGAAAGGACTGAAATTCCAGTAACTTTCCTTGAAAGTCCTGTGGCAACTTCTGCCAGATGGAAGTTGTCTGCTGGAAGGAAATCCTGTTGCTTTGCATGAAGCTGTGCATCCAACCATGTGATGGTTTGAACTTCACTCAAGAAAGCTATCTGCGTGCGACATCGCTTACCTTGAAATAGATTAGTTCAACTCTGAATCCCTTGGGGTGGCTGTGCTGTTCTGTGACAAAATGAGCAACATGCTGCTCTTATCTGACTTGGAAGATGTGGGGAGGCCTATGGAGCCCTTTTTAGTTGGGCTCACGTGTGAAAAGAAGCTCCCATTGGAGTTATCATCCAGTAGTGGTCAACTCATTCGCCTCGAGGCTTTGGGCAGCGGCTGAATTGTCGATTTCTTCAGCCATCAAAATAGCACACTTCTTGAAGTGGGCATCGTACTGAGCATGACACGTTGCCGTTGCAAGGGCAGCCAAAGAGTAGTCAAAATAACCGAGGGCATCCAAAGCCACCGAGATTACCAACACAACAACACAAGAACAGAGGCAAAGTATGCACTATCCCCATATACAGCACCGTCATACATACACACATGCACACACATAAAGAAAAAAATTGAAAGGAAAAGAAGAGGACAGTTATTGGCATGTAGTGGATCCAGATTTCATTTCACTGGCATAAGTTGCCAATGTGACTTCTGAAATGGCTAGGGCCAATTAGAATTAGGTGTGTCATTGCACTTTCTATGCAGCTTGAATTTTGTATCCAATTCTAACAAAAAGGTTGACTTTCTGGAGCGAGGACTTGGGCAAAAACTCGGAATATAGTCGAGTAAATTCAATAAATAGAACATGGAAAATCGAGATGTCCTGTAATAAAAGATGCAGTTGATAGGTAACCTACCAGAATAAGCAAGCTAACTTTTTCTGTAAAGTTGCACAACCTATTGCACAGTATTGAAAATTTACATCACATTTATATATTTACTTTAGAGGATACCTGTTGAAGCCTCAGCAGCATATAATTAATCTAAACAGCTCACAGATATCAGACAGCCATGTAACAATGTAACATTTTCCTGCCAGGAAAAAGGAACAACGAAGGAAAATGTTAGTTGAGCATATAGTCAAAGCAACATTCTAGAAACCTCCTAGTGCTAATTTCGTGCTATAAATTGCCTAAGCTGAGAGAAAATTGCATCTGAAGGGTCGGCATACTGATATCCTAATTCATATTGCCCAACTCTGAATGTTGCACATGCCATCACCACCTTTTACTATTTCTTAAGTGGCACTATGTGTTTAATGGCTAAGACATGCAGTAGCACAGCCAGAAAGTGAGCCGGCAATGTCAGATGGACATGTGATGGCTGTGTTGCAGTTGCAGTGAGCTTCACAAATGAGAAAGCCAGCAAAATGTTACACGTTACCAAAAACAGTGAAATGGGAGTGTGCAGGTGACGAAACATGATGGCCGCCCGTGTTGCTGTCAAGAGATCATGGCTGAAACTTGGTGGCCATTACATGTTTCTGGCTCCTGCTGTTGAGTCAGGCACGCTGCTGGGATACAACCTTGTGCAGCACCAAGACTAATGATGAGAAGATATCCTTTCTAACTCTAAGAATCTTATATGTAGCGAAACTAACGAACGCTATACAGTGGAACCCCGTTCATACGTTTTTCAGCGGACAGGGGAGAAAAAACGTAACAGCCGGGAAAGCGCAAGAGTGAGGAAAGCTCCCAAAATGAATGAGAACAGGGCCGCTTTGATTTCAAACAATTTATTTCAGCAAGGTGAGCCATCTAGGTCGCCGACCGATAATCCGGACAGCCGCACAGTACCGCTAGTGCCAACATAGGCTTATTGTGATAAAACCGGCTGATATTTCGGATGGTTTCTAGCTCTAGATTCGATAATTCGGACTCCGTTCGCGGCTGTCGAGCGCAGTGAATGGGCCACCATTATAGCCTTCGGCGCCCCGATGAAAGAAAGTATGGCCTCAGAGATCGCAATCAAAACTGTGATCATTGAGGTTTAGTTCCAGCGTGACGCGCCAATTTTGGAAGCAAGTCTCCTCGTCACTGTGATCACCGCATCCTGTTCCGGCACCCCGCGCGTGGTTTGTGATTGCGAGTACGGCTGGTCGGCTGGTCGCGTCGGGTCCGCGATCGCTCGATAGTGCTTTCACTTTCCGTCTTCAGTGCTTGTTTACCGTATTTACCCGCATAATTTGCGCCCTCGCATAATTTGCGCACCCCTGATATTTAGCCAGCAATACAAAAAAAAATTCTCGTATATTTTGCACTCGCCGTCCGGCCAGAATCAGCTCGCCGGCGAGCACACAGACAGACTTTGGACAGCCGCGTGGCCGCACCCCTCGCTGCGCGGGCGAGCACAGTCATACGCAAAAGGGGCTGCGAGTGCGATGTTCCTTTTTCCGATTCTTTTCTCCGGAAGTCCCCAGAGCCCAAAGTACGGTCGCTAGAAGAAAAGCACTCGAGTGGGGGCGACGAAAACGGCTGAAGCAGAGATCAAACGCGCCCGGCACATCTCCGTCGCTCGGAGGCGATAACATCACCCCTATCGGATCGCCTGCCGTCGAAGCGGGGAGGAAACGCCCCGCCCGTTTTTAACGAGCGTGAAAAGACGCAAAAGCGGGAGGGGGGTTGGGGAGTGTCGCTCGGCTGCCGAGATAGCGCCGGTGCTATCTCGGCAGCCATCAGCGTTCGGCGATTCCTGCAAGCGTGACCAAGACTGTCAAAAGTAAAATCAAAATAGCGAAGCTCGGGCGGGTACGGCGTGCCAGGTTGCGACGCATCATGCGGGAACACGCCCACAGTTGCGACGTAACAGCGGGGTTTGCAATACATGGGACCCTATGGGAGCTATGGCGGGACCGATGAAAAACAACGTAACAGCCGGGAAAACGCAGCAGTGAGGAACGTAACAGCGGGGTTCCACTGTAGTGGGACGCACCCTCTCCAGTGCCATCTAGTGAGTCTGGCCCTACCATGCATTGCTCGTGCTCGCCGCTCACTCTTGGGGCTCGTGACCTCAGCCGTTGATTAAGCTACCGGTCTGCCCTTACGCCAGCGTTCAATAAACGCCTTTACATATATAAGAGAAGCTCAGAGGAAGATGGATGCTTGAATCGATGAACAAATCGCAAAGTACGGTTTAGAACAGGGAATGTCGCGGGAGCCAACGGTCTCGACAAGCGGACGTGTCTTCGTCAGGCAGTTGCCGCACTGACGAAGACAAGTCCGCTTGTCGAAACGTTGGCTCCCGCGACATTCCCTGTTCTAAATCGTACTTTGCGATTTGTTCATCGATTTACATATATAAAGTTGTAAGTGCATCTCTAGCATTTTGCCACTACAGCGTGCTGCCTTAACCTTTTTATCGTCGGTGTTTATGATTGGTAGATTTACACAGGATGAGCATCATTATTGGGCTAGTACTGAATGTCCCTATGGCATCACATTTCATGTCCAACGTTCACTTTAATGGCTGCATCACATAAGCATGATTGCCAACCATATTGATTTGTTAGACCTCTCTCTTTTTTTTGTGTCCTTTGGATTATGCAACATTTTACTAGCTTTCGACTTCTTCAGTGCGAGTCTTAGCTGACAGTTGTGCTTGCGTGAGCTCATTGGTTGCACAAAGCGGGGGAGGGTTCCAGCCAACTACATTGATGAGGACAGAAAGGATGACAACCCACTGGTTCAGTTACTGGTCCAGTGATGTGTTGTCAAGGTTTCTGTAGTTGGCTGAAACTCTTGTTGCTGTGAGTGTTAACTGGTGTATCATAAGCATATTATTGTTGCTTGGTCATTGCAGCTTTGTGCTAAAATGCAATGGACACATAATGTTCTTTTACTTCATTAATAGCATCTAGAGTTTATGCCGTAAGGGAGAATTTCATTACTTATGTGCCTACAGCATGAACACAACAGGGCTTTTCATTCCATTGGAGTACAAAATGTGCAGGGTGCTGAGAGCGGCAACGAAGATGAAGAGGCAGATGAGCCAGAAGTGACTGCGATGGGCTCACTGTCTGCATCATGGCGGCCTTTCCTGCGGGAACTTGACTTCGATGTCTTCGACATTCTCAGAGTTGGACTGGTCACTGGCAGTAATGAGGTACTCATCATCACTACAGAGCAGAGGAAATTCTCAAGATTGGTGCTGAAAATACTAACGAGACACTACTGCACTCACAGATTCCCAGATTTATTATCACAAGTGAGAATACTAAGAGGAAAAAAGTGCTTTCCTTGCAGTAAGGTAAATAAAACAAGAAAACAGTTAGCATTGAAACCAAGAAAAGCACAGGTGCTCAAAGTGTTTCCTGTACAAAAAAGAGCCAGGCCTGCGCGGAACCGCAGGACAGTGAAAGCATAAGCTGGAGGAGTGACCTTCTTAGAGGCCATTTTAGACGCTTGAGGAAACTATAGTGCAAGTAGAGGTGGCTAGGTATCCCCTGCGTCATAACTCTTATCATTTCGCCAAGTAGGGAAGTACCCACTACGCGATAATTACTGCGGTATTGTAACGTGCAAATCTGTATAACTGCACATCTTAGAGAGTCTCTTGGCGTCGTTTTCCCAAGAACTAACCGAACTCTCGGGCCGGTGTCGACGGCGAGCTGCAGTTTGGGCTTCTCCCTGCAGAGCTGTCTGTTACGCCCGACGTTGCCTTGCTGCAGCCGCGCGCGTACTCTGCGATTCGCTTATTCAGCAGCGGTCAGCACCTTACGAGGAGGCGTCATCAGGTATATCGAAGAGCCAAGTCAGGTTGCTGGCAAGGCTGCAGTACGTCGCCTGCCGCGTGATGCATGGCACGATACAACGAAACTGCTTCAAAAGGCAGCGCTTCGTAATAATGATGACGGAAATGTTGAAGAAGATTGTTTCATAGTGATGATGTTGATGATGCCTCTGTAATGGGTTCAGAGCTACAAACCATGCAGCCCTTTGTTCTTTCAAATGATTCCTCGAACTCGTTGTGCAATCCACTTTCCCCGACATGTAGGGGCGCATTATTATTCTGCCACGTAACATTACATTTGTTAATGTGATTCCTTGGCAGACGTTATACCTGTTTATGTCTTTTAGGGAAGATTTTTCAAGCACAGGCATGGCTCAGTGGTAGAATGCTCGGTTTGAATCCTCCTCAGTGCTGGTTATTTTTTGTAAAATTTGCGCGATAGCGGTTACGGACACCGGCGGCGGCGGCGGCGGCGGACAACTACGGCGCAAAAACGGCCCTTGTTGTGATCTCGTAACAGCTTACGCTGTAAAATGCCGAAATATGAGTGGGGGATCAATTTGCCATAAACTTCAAGTTAAAAGTGCAACAGAAACTGCAAATGGAAGAAGCAATAAAAAGGTAAACTGTAATTTCTTGCAATGTGCTGTCTTTTCAGTGTTGTGTAGTTTTGCAATGTCTTTTGTCATTGGTTACATGCAGAGTTTTGGTTCTGCATGACATCAGTAAATTCTTGCTGTGAACTACTGTCTCTTTTTTTTTTCACCTAAATTTTTTTCTTTAGAAAAAGCGTACATTTTGTTGCAAACTGATCTTTTTCGAGGAAGCTGTTTCAGAAGGCTGAGTGCAGTTTGATGATTCCTTGATGGTCTTGTACGTCCTCATTGTTTTGCTTTATCCTCCAAAGCACAGAAAAGGAGACTGCATGTTGCAATCTGGTTAACCTTCCTGCCTTTTCATTCATTATTTTCTCCCTGTCTCCCCCATCACTGCATATCACTACATATCCCTGCTGTCAGCTGGAGATGAGCTGCGAGTACAGAGCAGATAAGTCAAATGTGCAAACACAATTTCTAAAGGGAGACTAGAGAGAAGTTATTTTAGATGTTTTACAAATAATCATTACCCTTCCACATTATCAAAAGAAGCCACTGTTACTATTATAAGAAGCTTAGTAAACAAGAAAAATAGCGATGATGAAAAACAGGCCGGGGTGCTCTTTGCAATTCTTGTGGTAGTTCATGTTGGTATGAAGCATTTTGAAAGTACCTCCTCAGGCCTTGTTGATTTTTTACCAGTAAAATGGAATGCTTTGTGCCACATGACCTTAAAGATTGAACCTAGCCAGTTTTGAGAAATTTTACTAGGCCATAATACAAATACAGGTGTAAAAAAGGAAAATTCATTCATATCCTTTACACTGCACTGATGTCACAGTTCTGGAATTTCAGTGTGGCACTTCAAAAACGGAATATCAAGCTCCATTTTCTTTTCTACAATAAACCTATCATTGCAAGTTGACTAAGTATGCAGTTTCAAAAGGTGCATATGTTGAATTAGAATTTGTCCCATTGTCCCTTTAAATGCCTTGTCAAGGAAAATTGGAGTTAACTGTGGACTTATGGGATGTTCAATTTCGCTTGCAGCCATCGTCATCATCAAAACTTACGACAACTGAGCTTCTCTTTGTACTCGGAGAGCTGGCCGCTAAGCTGGACTGGGCTCTTCCTTCCAGCGGACCAAAGCGTGCATTCCCATTCAAGGTGCAGTAGTTCCTTTCACAATGCCTGCCAAGTAACCTCTGTCTCTAATCTCGTGCAACTGCTGTGGTGTTGTACTGGCTTTTATGCATCGCTTTTATGAGACAGTGTTCTCACTTGATTAACAGCAAAGCTGATTAAGGTTGAGACAAATCACAGCCGAGCTGTCAACAGATAGCAGCGGAGCTGTCACGTAGAAGGCACAGAGCAGGAATGTTTAGGAGTTGAAACTCCCTCAGCGCAGGCATGCACCGGCAACCAGATAATGTCACTAAAATGGGATGCGCTGACGGTAGCAGTGGAGGCGTATGCAGTAGCAGCACCTTATGACGCGTTATGTAAGCCGAAACGAAAAAAAAAAGGGATAGGACAGTGGCTGCGCCCTATGGTGGCAACTGCAGCGGCATTGCGACTGCATGGGAGCGACACACGTGACCAGTTGTCTTGGCAACCAAAATGGCCTTGTCGGCCGCCAGGCACTGCCAGCATGACGAGGGTGCCGTTAGCATGTAATATTATCTGGTCACCTCAAGTAGTGGAGCTCCTACTCCTAAATGTTCCTTTGCTCCGTGGCAGAAGGGAAAAGCTCATGCCTTTGACCCACTACCCATGCTGCCACATGATAGTCATTATGCGAAGAACAATATGGAAAGAGATAAAAATAAGAAGGAAGGACCGAAAGAAGAGGTTCGGGTTGCAGAGAAAGGAAAAGCGGACCCATGTTCGCCTTTGACCCACCACCTATACACCTGCCCTGAGCCCGCTTCTACGTGACAGTGATACCGATAGTGAAGAAAAAGAAAGAAAAGTCTTGGTTTGCACTGAAGGGAAAAAGCAGTACTATATCTGTGCCTCCCCTCGACCCACTACCCGCATCGTTGCCCTCAGCCCACGGCTACATTATAGTGATAGTGAACTTGACACTCTTGCCCCAGCTTTGCTGTTTATTCAGATTTTGCAAGCATGGAACTGGCTTTACTTTTTGAATGTTGCACACAGGCCAAGGTGCCACGTGATGTTGGCTTCTCGAACCTGGCTTTGAGTCCCAAGCCTGACGTGGTTAAGTTCATGGTCAGCGTGGTTCCTCACCTGTGCTCACTGCTGGAGGACGTCAGTGGGTACTTTCAGGTAACCAGTCGCCCCAAGCGCTGTTTCACATGTGTTCAATTGTAAGCCAAGAGTTACTACGGGCATTACTGCATCGAGTGAAAACCTGAGAATTCAGTAGTTGTTTTATCTATGAAAATCACACTGCTTCTAGCTTCTGTGTACCTCCTTGTCTTGAAAAAGGTTTTCTTAATTAGTATGCCAACACTGAAAGAAGTTCAGCTCCATTATGAAATAGTGGAATTGAACAGCTAGTGTATGCAGCTGGCACGTCTGCATAAGTTCACTGTGTGTTTAGCTGTGATGCATTTCCTAGTGAATTATTTGGTTGCCACATACCTGTGAACTTTTTTTTTTTTTCGTAAGGCTTCCAAATGCAGGCTCATTTTATGATTATCAACTGCACTGTCATATTTCACGAAAAAGAAAGTTGCATTCTATGACTGTATATACCTTTGGATCTTGTCTGATTGTGAAAGTACTGTATGAAAATAGTACCTGATTACCTGATTCAAACAACTCCTACTTAAGTTTAAAGGCTCAACTCCAGCGATTTTTCAAGCATGTCAAGGTAAAAGCGGTTTTATGCTCCTGAGGCACTCCTGTCACACTCCTTATAGTAGAAATGCTCAGTAAACACAAAAACCGAAACCGAAATCCAACCCAGCAGTTACGTCAAATCAGTCAAACTGACTTTTGCAAGGTGCAACAGTGGATGCACCCTTCCCCTGGTGGTAATGTCACAAAGGTTGGCGGCACACGTAGATCTCGAAGGCCATGGTATGGTAGCAGTGCGCTTCCATCGCTTTGCCCAAGATGACGTAAACACACATTGTGGCCCATAATAGTAGGAAGCCAGGTGGGCAGTTCAAGGGAATCGGTAAAAATTTAACTGGAAGCAGTCTGCGCATCTTTCAAACCTGTCATCTTGAACCAATGACGCAAGTGTGCCAAGGAACGTACCAAGCAAGTTTCACTGAGCTCTGTTGACCTCGAAAAATCGCCAGCATTGGCTTTTAACAGCACACCAGTAAGAATCAAGTATGGACCAATGCCTAGTCGCCGCCTTATTCAAATATTTTTCTGAAACAGGCAAAATTGACAATGGCAAGGCTGTGTTATCTGTAAACAGTGTGTTGCTTGTCACTATGGGTTGTTTGAAGTTTGCATATGTGCACAGAGGGAAGTGCATGCTCCAGGGAAACATTTATTTGCTTTTTAGTATGAAATTCCTCTTTCTGCATTACTGTTGTTCATCAAATATCAAGTGCACAGGTTTGCAGGTGTTGTGTCGACTATATTGACGTAGATCTAGCACTGGAGTCTACAAGACCTAATGTATGGCAGTTCAGCCTGCACGGGGTCCTGGGGCAGTGCATTAAACTTCAATATACTACACAGCAATATTGAAGAGTGTCCTAACGTAACCAGGATAAAGATGAATCAGGTTTATGTGTACTGCTGATTATTCCCATGGTACTGAAATAATGACAGCATGACAGCACCAAATAGCCCCCTAGTAATACTGTTAAGCCTGGATATAAACAATTGGCAAATGCTAAACAATTCTTTTTATAAAGAGGTTTTTGTGATGTCCAGTGTCGGCATGAAAATTAGAAGCAGCATGCAAATAAAAGAAAGGGACAACTGGAGGTAGGCCTAACCCAGAACGCATTTATTTTGCGGCAAAATTGGAAGGTGTAGCTCAAATCAACCTCCAAAGATTTGTCGCCATCACTGTGATATCGTGCTGGGACCCCAATATGAGGTTTGGAGGGAGGAGGAGACACAGCTGCGGCAGCAAGAATTGCAGTGGCGATTCGAGTGATGCACGGCAGCTCAGAAAGAAGTAGAGGCTGACACAGCTGACAAGCATCATCACCCCTCGTGTTGCATTGGTGGCACTGTGGAACGTGAGGAGCAAGGCTGCCACTGTGACTGCGCTGCACGCCATTTGCGATGATATCGCTTTGCGCTGCATCTTCGAAGGGGTAGCCGTAGGAGTCGATGTGGCTTCTGGTTGAGCTAAAATTCTAAACTTAGGGTGACATTACTAGGGTCATTAGTAGAGGGAATTTGGTGTGTCAAGGTGTTTCCCGCTGCCACTATGTTATACAGAGGTTACAAATATGTGTTCTTCTATCGAGTTGTGGCAAGGTATTTAAGAATTTTGTAATATCCAGGAGCTTGTTGCGTCAAGGTTCGTTATAGGCAGTTCTAATTGTAGTATTAACAGAAGACTCATGTTTGCAAGCCCACATTGCTAGTCTGTCAAAAACCAAATATGTTACCTCATTGAAATTAATGGCCGATTTGTTCCATTGTGTAAAAGAGAAAGTACTCAGTGACTCATTTGTTGTTTGCCAGTAGTTTCTTTGTAACTTCCCCGAAAAGAATACATTTCCACACAACTTAAGCAGAGGAAAGTAAAATAAAGAATTGTGTCGCGAAGGCACTTTCAGCTAGATATCTGAGTTAAACTATTATGGAACTTCATTATAGTGTTGTCGATGTCTTTTTCTTTTGCATTGTGTCACCTTGTGTCGTAAACTTCTGCACAGACCACAGAACCAAAACCATTTCTTTTATTACGTGTAAAAAGAAACCGTTTCACTGCGATGTCGTCTCATGACTCATGAGTCTGTTGCATTTTTGTATTTTAATCTTATTCTGTGATTCTTGCTTCTCAGCTTGACTTTCAAGTCTCTTTCAAGTCTATTGATACTTTTAAGCCGTAATTCTTGCAGTGATCAGTTTCTCAAATTTTAAGCATTATTACTTTGAAATTTCTCTTTTTATTGCTGGCTGACATCCTCTCTTTCTATAAAAAAAAAAGGAAATTTGTTTACTGATATCCATATTCTACAGCAATTTTACAACCCAAATATCCAGACTGCCTTAAGTATATTTGTGAGCATGATGACAGCACCATACAGAGACTCAAAATACTAAAATAAAACTTAACATTGTTTTTGCCTAATATTTTGTGTTGTCTTTCTTTTCTTTTTTGCCAGGACTTGATATCTCAAAATGATGGCATTGTTGATGCAGCATCCATGTTTACAAACATAGCTAAGGAGACAGCATCTTGCATGACTCTCTTATTCACCTGCCTGAATGCGTTCTTTTCATGGTAAGTCTGCTGCCTCGATATAACTACACTCTGTTTGACCATAGCAGGCAGCACTACATTTGTTGGCTGCTCATATTTGTGACAAAAAAAGTTTTGCGTCACAAACGAACGACAGGATATGGACAGGTTAGGTAATCCAATATGCTATACATTTCTGTTGCAAAATACTGTAATGTATTTAATTATGTTGAAGACATAACTGTGAACCTATTTACGATTGACAAAACTGAATGTCACGTTTCTGTGGCCAGTGTCCCCTCCCCAAAGCACCATTGGCACTTTCAACCAAAATGGAAAAGCAATGTTGCATAAGTAATTTTACAAACTTTCTGTCCACACATTATAGTGTATGACGTAGTTTATTCTGTGTAAACCATTGCAGTTCTAGTACGACCAATCTGTAGAATACTCAGGGTAAATGAAACTTTGTTGGCTGGACTACTTGCCAGTGGACTCAACAATTCTAACACTGCTAATTGAGTCTCAATTAATTCGAATAGATTCCGAATATATGGTTTTCGTGGTATGTTTTTTAATGTACGTATTTACAAGCTACTCTATTTAAAGTATACCATTTATACTATCAGTTCATGCGCTTTCCTTTTCTGTAAGGAAGCACTAGCAGACTTCGTTCCTTCTAACTGAACGTCTGCCCCCATACATTTTTGAAACAGCCAAATGTAATGCACTTGCCTGCCAGAACCTGTGAAAGCGGTCAGAACCAGGAGCAGGAAAAAAGAATGCAAAACACACGTACACGTACAGTGATAGCTGCTTTTATCACATGCAAGCCATCTCTGTTATAATCTATCACATCTGTATTTTATGGTATGTTGCACCATGCTATACTTAAGGTTGCACCTGATCATTCAAACAATATTATGGTGTCCCCTAGTTTGAACTATTAGGAGTCTATACCATGTCGCGGTGTTTACTGCTAAAGTGTGAAGCAGAGTAATTTCATATTCTAACGTAGAAAATTAGTGTCTTACATGTAAAGTGAATTTAAAGGAGCTTTAACACAGCAAGGGCATAAAGATGTAGACATGCATAGTGTCAGACATAGGAGGTGCAATTGACGATACTCTGTGATGTACTTAAAGCATTTAGGAGTTTTGACTGCAGTGACACGTCGTATTCTGCTGTAGCCAGCGGCGATCTCATCACGAACATGTTTGTGCGCCCTACCTTTCAAATAGGAGAGTCAGTAAAACACCGCTTCTAGGAAAATTTTCGTAGATTACTATGTTGCACTAAACTAGAAGAGGAAGATGGAGGCTTGAATCGATGAACAGATCGCTAAGAACGATTTAGAACAGGGAATGTCACACGAGCCAACGTTTCGACAAGTGGACTTGTCGCCGTCCTGACGAAGACAAGTCCACTTATCGAAACGTTGGCTCCTGCGACATTCCCTGGTCTAAATCGTTTTTAGCAATCTGTTCATCGATTGATGCTGCACTAAGACATTATCATCACTAAAATGACATATGATACTACCTTTGACCCTTGTAATGTAAGAAACAGCAGGAAAAATGAGATGTTTAGAATATCTGCAAATGATCTGCAATAAGAATTTGAAGATCTGTTCACTTCAACATAGAAATGTTTCCTGGCTCTTTCTTCAGCTTGTAGTACAATTAAACCTCGATATAACTAACTTCAATACAGTCAAACCCATTTATAACGATCCCAAATATAATGATCTATCGGTTATAACGACCATATTTTGGTGCACTTATGATTTTCCTATGCTGTCCATTGAAGCAGCGTCTAGATATAGTGAACACTCTTCTAAGCGTCGTGTTTTTACGATGAACACTTCAGACGCATCTGGGATAAAAGTATGGCGCATACGAAATGAAAAAAAATATATATATAAACAGTCCTTCAAAACATGAGGCAGCGCGCTCATGCATGGCTTGCCTCATTTGCACACCTGTTAAATTCTGTTACCTTGAAAATTTTGATAATGCAAAGTTGATTTAAGACAGAATGCAAGCTTGTCTTTGAGATCCAGTTATTTTTCCATTTCGCTCATAAAAGCATATCTCAGTCAACATCCAGCCGTAGGCGGTTTGCGTTACTCACATCACAGGCTTTGGGCTCACAAATAGACGTTGCGGCTGTCTTCAACACATGAAAAAAAAACTTTTCTTTGGTATTAGTTCGATAATAAAAAAGGCACATCACCACTTGTACTTAGTTCTGAACAGACACGAAGCACACAGGCCGAAGGTGAGCACGAATTGATCCCATGCAGACTCTCTTCAAAGATTATCCGGTGCCATTTTGCGGTGGCAATATTCCGGTAGTTCCACATTGAACGGATCAGATGAGAGACTGTTCCCAATGCCACGGATGCAGTTTCAGTGTCGTACTGGATGCTTACACGCAGTTAATTTCTTGGATTCTTTTGTTGGGAAAAAAAAGAGTGCGCTTTAGATGGTGAGTAAACACGCATATAATACTGCTGAGTCTGGCTGCCTGCGTGTCGAAGCGCAAGCACAAAGTCACATCGTTCCCACTGATGCTCAAGCATTGCTATCTTAACTGTCGATATTTACGAAGAGTGAATCATCGAGAACGTACTGCGCAAAGGATCGGTGCTCGTTGAAACTTCGTTTGTGCAGTTGCTTATATGGAATTGTGACGACGTTCAACCTTTCGAACACTGTGCTTTCCGGTCAAAACAACAGAGCTCCTGGCACATTCAACCAGGCGCAGTTGATGTGAGAAAAAAAAAAAAAAGAGAGAGAGCAGAAAAGGAAAAGCTATTATGGCAGGTGGCGTCTTGAACTTTTTGTTTTTTTTCTGCAGTGTCTATGCACTCTTCTCGAAGTGGCAGGTACAATTCGTTTCAAAGGCAGTTTAGTCCACTCGTAAGCATGCAGCGGGCGTTGTTTCACAAAGCGAAAAGGCTGAACATTTCACTGGAGGGGTTGTTAGTGTTTTGTTATAGAACTGGGCAAAAAGGAAAAATGACTTGGCCGCTAATTCTTGCATGTTTTGGAGGCCAAGTCCATATACAACGAACTACTGACATAACGATCACTTTTCTCGGCACTTTTGAGTTCGTTAAAAGTGGGTTTGACTTTATAATGAAATTCTGGATATAGCAAAGCATTTGATCTTTCCAACATGATGTCCATAGAACACAGTGTATTTTTGCCTCTATATAAAGAGCATGTTTATCTACGATTTCAGTATAACGAAGTTTCACTGGTGCCGCAGAAGAAGAGTAACTCAATAAATTGGAACTTCTGCTGGTGTCAGCGAAAAAATGGCCGAGTTTCATGCAGTTTTTGCAAGCATATTTTTCAAATTGCGCGCCAGATCTGTCAATGTGGAGTAGCTGAGTGCTTGCCTTCTCACCACCAGTGTGGGGGGAGACAGACAGCATGCATGCAAACAGCCTCCCACATCTTGCATCATATTGCACACCTTCTGTGCCTTGCGCACTCTGCAGGCGGTGTGGTTCCATAAAACACATCACCCATATTGTGTGTTAGCGGCCAATTTGATGGTGTTGTAACTGCCAAATGTCGAGTGACTAGCACATGTAGCTGTAGAAGCAGTACTAAACGCAGCGGGCTTTCATTTATCTCGTGAGAGATCATGATCATAGGTATGTGGCCAATGAGTCTTGCATGTTGTAGGTGGTCATGATCAGCGAAATAAAAGGTGTTGCTGTTTATTCCTGGATATCACCCGGCTTGTTATGCATGATTTCTAACATGAGAGAAGCATGATTTACACTTTATGAGCAGCAGGGTAGAGTTCCAGCAAAATAAATCCGAACTAATGGGTGCTTTTACCATGAATGAAGTTCTTTTTCGCTAAGTGCACTGTGGCAACAAGGGTGTAAATAGCCAACCACCATCTTCCTTTTTTTCCGATGCTCACAGTTATTCGACTCACAGCTACAACACTTAAAAGTTATGGTGCTTTTCTGTAATAAATGCAACCTTTACAATACCTGCCTAACCGACCCATGGTGGTGAATGAAATTCGCGACACTGTAACTGGTCTTGGTAAATTCTTTGTGCATAGCTGTTCGATGTTGCAAAGCAGAAAACATGGCCTTTGTGAATGGAGGAGCCGTAATTCAGGCTGCCACCTTGCATTCACACGTTTTTCAACCAAAGTTTTTTTTTTCTTTGTTTCTGTAGAATGGCTATGGTTTCAGAGGTTGCACATTGATTGGACTTGGTTGATAGGTAGCAGTTCAGTTAGCATAACGTCGGCATCACCCCCTGGATAAGGAAAACATCGAAGGTATTGGTAATATGCCACGCTGGCAGAATGGGTGCAGTAGCTTCGCTGTTCATCTATCACCACAGTACGCTACACCTGTTTTTCTTTTCTTTACATGTGACTTATAGCCGCTACGACTTGAGCTCTGACAGTGCATTATCAGGGCATGGTCGCTGAATCTTTGGTTAAACATGGAACCTTTTCTAGACGTCACTGATTTAAAATTTTTTTTCATACTGCTCTATTATTTGAACATTCTTGTGGCATTTCCATTCAAAAAAGAATCCTTGGGCGACTATACCTTGCATAAAAGTGTGAATTTCAATTTAACGAAGCTTTGATAAACAAAGTAAATTGCTGATTCCACCTACTTTGTTATATTGAGGTTTAACTGTACTAAAATCTTAGTATATATAATCTGTATAGATATGCCCAGTAATTAATTATTGAGTGTAGCAAAATGCAACTTAAATCTTTTTGCTGACGTGAGCGCTTAACAAGCTTACATTTATAAGAAATGTTGAATAGGACAGTAAGTACCTTATTTTTGTCCTGGATGCAACTTTCTTGTGTGGAAGCGTAGTCTTGTTGTGCTTGCCTTTTGATAAAATTTTGGAATGTGCGTCTTTCAGGAATGGCTTTGAGACAAGTGAGAATCGAGACCAGCTGTGTGAGGCATTCCGTTCCATATCCGACCGCATTGGGACAACACAGTTGACACAGGCCTATGTTATGGCTTTGGGAAAGTGAGTGCTGCCATTCTAAAATGCTTTGGTTCACTCTTGCAATGTCCTGTTGCTAGACTAAATTCCAGAAAAGAAGTTCCCAGATGGGGCTGGGTATTGCAGCCACCTCCGCCGAATGTTGCAAGACAGCTTATCATAACACTAGACACTAACATGTTGCTAAGCACAATGGAAACAAATATGTCTTTGTATTTCAAATTTGTTTTCTGGCAACCACGTTTGTATCTGTAGCAATTGCAACTTGATCTTGCTTCTAGGCGAGCCTTCTCATACTTTGCCAAGTTCTCAGAATCGGTCACAGACCCAGCGGGAGCGACAGCCCTCTTGCGGCTTCTTGGAACAGTTGCCGACCGTGCTCAGATGTACTCGCTGGAGCAGCGGGGCATCCGTGAGGTTGCCGAGGGCTTCCTTCGACGCAACTGGCTCTGTCGTGTCAGCACATCCAACGTGCCACAGCGGCCACAGGGAACACACTTCAACGAGTGCCTCCAAGTTATGCTCAGGTTTGCTGTTCTCTGGTACTTGCTTTCTCTGCTGCCATCTGCTTGGGCCAGCTTTCTTGCTTTAAATTGTGCAATCACTCAGGAGAGCTAAAAAATGTGCCAGTCAAAAAAAAAAAAATGAGAGAGAGAGGACAAATCTTGTGTATAGCAGTGGTGCCCAATAGACCAGAAGCACTTCAGAATCAAAGCCTCAGCTGATTCAGTCATTGCTTGGTCAATGGTGCCAATTTAAAGTCTCTCAAAAAAGGAAGAGGGCCACTCAAGCAGGTGGGGACGCTCGCTCAGGATTTTACGGTGCTATCAGCTATGTTTATGAGGACATTTATTAAATTGTTCTATTGTCTTGTAATTTTGGGGAAAAGCAGTGGTAAAAAGTACAGCTGTGCGAATGACAGAATTTTGAGTGCAAAGCGAATTCGAATATTTCTTTACTAATACCATGTCAAATTATGAAGAAATGTTCTGCTAAACATGGACAAAAAGTTCATTGCACGACTAGTGTACTGCCACGGTGTCATTCCAAAATCCTGAGGAACAGTCCAACAAAGCACTGTGCAACAGAAAGCTGAGCTAACTTCGCCGCAGTACACGAGCATTAGCTTTGCTGCAGTACACGGGTGTTATGCGGCGAAGCAGAGTAGATGCGGGAGTGGGCCACTTGACATGCGACATAGTGAATTTTTTCCCCGTAATTAAAAACTCCGAATAGTTCGAATAATAAAATTTAAGTGCGATTCGAATCGAATAGCAAACGCTATTCGAAAATTACACGAAATTTCGAATATTCACACACCCCTAGTGAAAAGTGTTTTGCAGTTATAGGCTAATCACAGTAAGAATAGCACTTTTTTGGATCATTTTTCTTTACTTTGTGACAAAACCCTCTAATCCTGCTAGACAGAATCTACCCTTTTCTACCATTTCATGTCTCTTTCTCTTTCTTTTCTGTTTTTTGCAATGCAGCACATTCCTGTCGGAGTCTGAGTGTGTACTCCAGAGCCTGCACGAACTCGCGACTGACTGCTTGCCCAGTATTCTGGACGAATCTCCACTAGCTCAACAGGAGGAGGAGCAGTCAAAGCAGTTTCCAACACTCGATAAGTGAGGCATTATTATGACTGCTTGTCATCTTGTCTGTCATGCTGTATGCATACAGTCAATTCTTGCTACAATGAAATTGATGGTGCACGGAAAATATTTCATTGAAGCGAAAATGTTGTTGTCATGAAAGTGAAAGATATAACTTACCCGAGCTGATGGAACAAAGAAACCTTTATGACTCAATCTTGCGCGCTGCGTAACGGAAGTAGTCGGAAGTGTTCGGAAATGGTGGATACTAAAACCATACCTTCCAAGTTTGGATAAACGGAAACTCAATTATACTGCGCCCTCGATTGTAATGTGCACCTGTTCGTAAAAACAATGCCGTACTCGCATAATGAATGCACTCGCATAATAAACATGCCGCCAACTTTGAACCCCTGCAGTCCCTTCAAGCGGCCGCATTGTCCATTTTGAGCTGACAAACGCATTGCATACTTGCACACTCATGATCATGCCTGCCAAGAACTGCATTGATATGCACCGTGCAAGTTGCCCAAATTTCAAACTGAGTGTTGGTTATTCTCTTCTTGGAAGCATTGTGCACAAGAGGAGAGGATGGTGCTCTGCACTGCCATGGCACGATATGTCACGCTAAAATGCCTCTGCATCACTAAGTACCATGACACCTGACACTCATCAAGAGTGCACGTCGGCAGCCCGAACAATGAATTGCCCAATTAGGAGATAGCACTCTGGTGGCTCACTACTTGGACGGGACTACCGGCTGTGGGCACAATAGCTTGCGCTTTGCCTTCTTTTCCTTTTTTTTTTGTCTTTTTGTTGCTTTGCCCCGCAGCATTGGCATGTGGCGAGGGTGTCGAACTGGCAGTGATCCTTGCCTCCTGAAATCCTGGTGTCATGCTGCTTGATACATTTTTGTCTTTGCTAATAATGGACCAATTTAAAAAGTTCTAGTGGTAAAGTGCTCCTTCTTGAATAGCACTTATTAAGAACCCCCAGTGCATAACTGAAATTTGCCATATGGCCTTTAAAGGCAAACTGAAAATAAACTTAACTGTAGTGAGCTCAGTTATGAGTTGCACATACTTACTATTAAAGCAGTCATGACAAAGCTTAAAAGCAGATTGTTTATCAAGTGCTGTGATGTCAAATGTATACAAGATTTGTACTCTAACTGGATAAAGTGCAGATCAAGTCATACCTGTTGAATCTAGGCTAGGTGACTTGATTTTGGGCCATGAATGCAAGATATAATTCATGTTAAATCGTGTGGTTGGCACATCTCATGCGTTTGAAAAAGATTGTCTGATATTAGTAACAACCTCCAAAGGGCACTAATTTAACTAAAAATTATTATAAAGGTAAGTATTTTGTCTTTACTTTCACATTTTGCTTATTAGAGTCTAATGCGTATAAACATCAGCCGTGCATACTTTCTATTGTTCTCTGTGAGCCACTATTTTGGCTGTGCCATCTAGTACACGCAGCTTCTAGTAGAAGCGGTGCTTACTATAATTTTACTTGATTCTAAGTAGGTACTTTAGAATTGGAGCAAATATTCCACATATACCATGCAACACCAATGAATGTGCATGTTATTAATCCACATGGCATCACCAACCTGAGAGGAGAGTTAACTTTCCTGTCTTCATATTTTGAAAATTGCCGTGAACAGTTGCAATTCTATTACGCATGTAATAATGCAGCCTCAGCGATAATTGAAGTCTGAACCGCTTGCGAGGCCTACTATTCCACAAAAATGTAAGCTGCTCACTTTACGACTACCAGAAGCTTTTCTTTTTCATTATGTATGATTTTTTTTTTCTACAAGGCTCCTTGTAGCTTTTTATAAGGTGATTTGTGGTCTTTGTATGTGATACCATACTACAAGCATGCAGAAAAGCTGTGTCAGGTTTGGACTACACATCGTAAGCACATCATGACTTATTGCTGTGAAGGTGCTTTACAAATTGCTGTCATTTGATCCACAGGTCTACTCTCAACGTATACTACAAGACAATGTTCTCCAACTTGGCCGATGGGGTTCAAAGCCTCTCTATAAAAGTAGCTGTGAACCAAGAGGTATGGCTGCTCACTCGAGAACTCCTCTTTCTTCAGTGTAACAGGCATTGTGTGCACATCGGAATTGAACTGCTGTTTTTCTTCTAGGAAAAGGTGAAGCAGCTTGAGAAGTGGACATTAGCTGTCGAAATCTTTCACAAGCTAGTGGAGGTTGTCAAGGTCGGTGCTGCTGCACATTCTATGCATACCTCTTCTAGTCTTTCATTACAATAGATTTAAGAAGATGTTGGCTACGTTTGATTAATCTGAAGATTTGTTTCAAGTCAGCATTGCAGTAGAATTAAAACAGAAGACTGTTGCTACTTCTAGAAGAAAATGAAGGCTGCATGGCCCTAATTACTGCAGGCCTATTACAGCAGAGACCATTTATAACGTAACCGCTTATAGTGCAGGGCCGGCTATAGTGCGGTTTTTTTCTTACCCCCATTTACCCTCCCATAGAACTTAATGTATAGGCATACCGCTTATTGTGCAGCTCCGTGAGATGAAAGACCGGTTATAATGCGGCTGCAATTGAGGCAGCGAGCAGGCTTCACAATGGAGGTGCCCTGCCCGAGAAAAGCGCAACTAATCGCCATGGAGGAGGAAAAAGCGCGGAACGAATGAACAAGGAGCGGAGGGAAGATAAAAAGAAAGGCCGCGGCAGCAGCGGGTCGCGGGCGCGCCCTGTGAGGATAGGATTGCCAAGGCGACCGAGAACGCTGCTACGGCCTTTTCTCAGCTCCTAATGCACGCTCCGTAGGGAACGCGCGCCCGCAATCGCATGATGTCCGCGTTACCGGTGTTTGTCTCCAGCTCTACTTTTTTAATCATTTCACGCTCACTGCCCTTGAATCACCCCGCGAGCACGGTTTCTTGTGCACCCGATCCCTGTGTTGTCAAGGGCAAGCTTCCCGTGCGGCACGCCGCCCGCGACCCCACAAACTAGGCCTAACGAGCGCTACCTTTTCGGTGCCGGCTGCAGATAGGGAGCCGCGGGCGACTGTCTTTCATGGCGGCCGCGTTTAAAACGCGGAAGAATCACTTCGACAAAGGAAGCAAAGGCATGGATGGCAGGTGCACTATTCGAATGGCGGTTTGCGGTCGCTACGTTTTTGCCATCGCGCACGCGTCAGAGAAAACGAAGGATAGCGCGTACAGTAATCGGTTCCCGTTTCTGCGCAGTACGGTTCCGCGGAAGTGCGCGTTAGCGGCGATGTCGCTATAAAGCCTTTTCTTTTTTTTCTTTTTTGCACAGCGCGGCCCCACGTAAATCTTCGAAATATCAATTTTTTTCTTTTTTTTTAAGCGGGTGAAAGCAGCCCGGTCACGCTCTTCGAATGTCTAACACGCGCCGCTACCTGCGCGACAGTTTTTACACACATGTAGACTTTGAAAAATGATGTTTTGGTTATAGTTCCGTACCGCTTATAGTGTGGGTATTCGCGACTCCAGCGACTTACATTATAAGCGGTATATGCTGTAGTTAATGTATGTATTATAGTTTGTTGAGGATGCTTAATAGTTGTATAAATAAACAAATTCTAGATAAATGACGACTTCATTGGCTGTTATTGCATGTATACAAGTTATGGTTCCCACTGCAGCAAATATACTTTTTACAGAAGAAATCTCTTCGTCTATACTGCATTATTTTATCAGAATCAGTTTTTGTCAAAGCACTCTATACAAAACAGGATTGTACACTTTGGTAGGCAGGACCTTGTAGATCATATTATTAAAAATAAATTGTAATTGTTGCCACATGTTATGCCTACTTGCTTGTTAGCACAGGGGTATGCAGAATAGTTCTGTTCTTTCTTTGGCTACTATGTCTCGATGGTTGAGCTGCTCCTGCTCTACTTTTACAGAAATTGTCGGTGAGAAAGAACCTGGCTGTTTGCTTGAAGGTAAGCACTCTGCTTATGAGCGACTAAAAAGGTGCTCACATCCAAGTGTATCTAAATTGGAAGTTTGCTTGCAAAAATGCAGACAATCTTTGAGGCATAGAATTCTGCATTGGTATAGCAAGGAAACATTTCTTGCTTGTCAGTTCAATCTTTTTCTTTCCTTTCTTCTCACTCTCCCAATCATGCTTCAGCTGACGTTAGTTTTTAATTTATCATAGTTACTAGACATCTCATGCTCCAAGTGCATCTAGAAATGCATTAGGGCAAACAGTCAATCGGAGAAATCTACACCACTATCTTGGGAAACATACCTACTGCAGCTGTGCATGGCCACTTGGTGAAACAGCACAAAACTGAAGGCATGCACTCTGGAGGTCAGCAGAGAAGTGACAGTAGCAACATTTATTGTAGGCAGTGTGCAATACAAAAGCAGCTGATGAACTCGCATTAGTCTTGGAATCCAGAAGGTTGTGTCCTGTGGCAGCCTCTTGGTCATTGTTTTTGCCTGTGCCCCTGCGTTGTAAGAACTGCATCAGCCCATGGTTGTAAAATCGTGACAGCATGTTTAAATCTATAACTGTAAGGTATAATCACGCATTACAATAACGTCCCCTCAAGCTGCTCAATGCAGCTTTTTTGCCTGGTCGTCCTCGCAACCTTGTTGTTGTAAATAAACAATTCAATTCAATTCAATTCAATTCAATGTTTGCCACACGGACTAGACAAACGGGGAGAGGGAAAAAAAAAAGCGGGCAGCTATGCACTGATGGTGCAAAGACTGAGGATAGAGCATAGCTGGTGGAGTTTCTCTTCTTCTTTTCTACCTCCTCACTCTTGCCTCCTTTCCCCATCCTCTAGCTATACTATAGTGTATGTGCCCATGGTATGCTTCACCCTCACCCTTACTTTCTTTTCCTACCCCCATGCTACTCTGTCCCCTCCTCCTCATGCTCATTTCCCTTTCCCACCCCCTTTTTCTACTATACAAGGCTATGCTATGCTATGGAACACCTCCACCTTTATGTAGGAGTGGGCTAAGGTCATTATCACAAGAGAAGAAAGAAGTGCATATTCAGGGCATGTCATAAAAGTGCACTCTCACTTATTTCGTTATGATGATAGCTTTCTGTTCAAGGTGAACGGTGCAAGGAAAAGCTTAAACAGCTACGCTATTAATAAATAGTGGTTGTAAACATGTGTCATTCATGTACACTGTCACCCCTGCCTTGTTGCTTATTGTGCTCTTCATATTTTTGCTATTACTAAATTGCCTGCCTTAATCAATTTTTGAAGATTAGTGTGCCGTGAGTAACAGTCTTGTTTGGGCTAGTTGATGCATTCTTGAACACATAATAGGGCAGTGCAAGACAACGCAGGCAAAGAAAGGCACCTTTTGTATACCTACATTTCTATGTCTCTCTTTTCTCGCACTTCCCTATTATGCGTTCAAGCATACTATCAGCCATGTGTATCCAGTTTCTGAAAAAAGAAAAAAAAAATTGTCACAAAGCCCAGTTGATCGCTTCTCACATTGCTCTTACCAACAGTTTGGGCGTCAGTTTTTGGACTCCTTCCTGCGGAATGGGATGCCTCTGCTCGACTCACTTTTCAAATCCCATACCGCTGAAGTGCAGGCTTTACTGAAGAATCTACAGCAAAGCACACGCTACCTCCAGCACATCTGCAGCCACTCCAAGGTGAACTGCTTGTATACTGTGTATATTGTGAATGTGCTAATGCCATGCACAGGGACAGTGCATGCACATTTCGTTTGAGTGCTGGCCATTCCAGACTGTCAGTTGCAGTGTGTTGTTTGGCAAATTATTAAACAAGTGCTTTTGGGAAATATAGCAATGACACTTTTACAGGATTTTGCATGGCTCATCATCAGATGCATCACCATCTATGAGCGGCAGCGTTTTAGGAGCTATGCCAAGACGATGTGTTCAGCATTGTGCAAAGAATGCTGTTAGCTGCACTCATTGAGCAAGGAAAAAACAGGGGAGAGGCCATGACGTCATTTTTTGTGAGGCCAGTGTTAGAATCTTCAAGATGGGCAATGCGCCGGCTTTCCATCATTTCAATGGAGCTTGGCACATGTGCATCACAGTACTTCAAACCAACACTCTGCTTCTCGCAGCAAAAGGTTGTGAGTTGTACGTTGCTGTGATCATCGCACATGTCATAGCACGATGCGTAGCAACGAAGAATGCTGCTTACGAGCACAAACACGTGTTCTGTTCATGGCATGTGAAGGATCATCCTAACTTAGCAAAAAAGATTCTGGCAGCCAAGCACTGCAGTAATGTAGCAACAGTGCACCAAGGAGTGTTGTTCCCCATCGTATGTTTAAATAGAGGCTTTGTCTGCTTCTGAATATGTGCAGCCGTGCAAATCATGGCCAGAATACACTGCAGGTATGCAAAATGGCATGAGGCTGTTGTTGAAACACTGATACTATGGGTGCCAAAGTAAACCACATGCTCAATCAGCAGTGACGTGCAGCTTGTGGCTTCGTGACTGTGTTTGTACGACGCCTGAACACGCAGAGGTGACCATCATAGCATGAATTTCCAGCTCTGATGAAGCGCACTTCGTACAAAGGCAGTTGCATGTTGGCATGTGCCCAAAACTTTCAGTGTATGCCCTTTATCTACAAGGATCACTGCTCCAATGAGCTGCTGCGAGCAGTACCCCAATGAATGTATGTACACTGCAGACATCGTGAAAATAATGACAAACAGTGGTTCTCTATCGCACTGGCATCCCCCTGAACGTATCCCAAGCCTGCTGTTGCTGGCTGCCACTGGCTCGACAGACATGCTATGCTGCAGCAAGAACATGGTGGCACATCTCACTACAATTTCTGACATGCGACCTCCATTGCAAAAATTTTCTCCATGTGTGCCACATCTTGTGCACTCATAGTAAAAGTCCTGCGAGCATCATAAGCGAAGGAGCCAATTAAGGTGCTTTTTATATGCACAAGTTCAATTCACAGCTATAAACCTCTTCAGAACATACGTATGTTACACACAAAAGCGCGCTTTAATGTCTTGCTGTCCAGTGTTACAAGCAGAAACACTGCACATCGATCACTGACCTGCCGGGCGTTCACCATACAAACTACATGACATAGTGGTTTCCTTCTGTGATGGCGCTTTGGCATGGCTTTGCTGAACACTGCAAATCCCCTTCACTTGCAGAACAGTACGTGGATTCTCACTCGTTCGATGCTCCTTATAGCTCAGATGAGCTGGCTGCAACAACCAGCGGGAGAATGCTGCATATTTGTACCGAACAAATAATGCATGCTGACGCACTGCAACTGTTCACCAGCATGCACACTTTCAGTTTGCCATCGCATGATCATTTGGTATATGGCCTACAGAACTGTATGCACCGTATCAACACAGCTGCCAGCGTGCGCATGGCCATACCAAACCCGCCGTTGCGCTTTGTCAAAATGGCCACTAATATGTCTCTTCTTCCACACTTCTCTGTCAGTGCACAGGCTGGGTGTGGCCTCCCCGAAGTTCCCTTCCTCTGTGGCTGCAGGTTACACACTCATTGCAATGTCATGCCACTGCCTTTCATTACTATCACCAGTTATGAAGGCACAGTGTACACAACACACTCACTCGGTCCCGCCAACCCGAGTAGTCACACGTACTGTACGCAACGTTGTGCTCACGAGTCTTTCGACGGGCTTTCACAGCGCAGGCTCCTTTCCCAAGTGTTTTCACCCCACATGAAAGCCAAGTGCCAGGCCGGGGAACGCTTGTGCCCATTTAACTGGTGGGTGACCGGCGGCGGTGGGAATCGAACCCACGACCTCCCACAGCCGAAGCGGACACTTTACCACTAGGCCACGCGTGCTTGAAGATTTTTATCCATTTTGCTTTCACGGTGTTTTCTTTCATTTTTCCTTTTTTGAAGATGCCAGATTAACAAGTGCACATATGTGAGCACTGACAAGGGAAAGAGTTGCAAAGGCCCTGGACGCAACAGACTTAAAGGAAACCAAATACAGGCAGTTTTTGGCATACCTGTTCTATAAAGCCGAAGTGGTCACTTCAGCATTGTGATAGGTGAAGTGTTAGTATGTACAGTCTGCTGAAGTGCACGTGCATTATGCGTATTCTTTTAAAAAATGACTATTGTGTGCCTATTGTGTGCAGCTGGTGAAGGATGTGGCACTGACGGGACAAGTTCCTGCGGTGCGCAAGACACTAGAAGGCTTCGTCTTCCGTGTCAAGGCCATGCTGACAGTTAACCACTGTCGGGAAGCTTTCTGGGTGGGGAACCTCAAGAACCGGGACCTGAAGGTAATGTGGGGTGGTGATACAAAGTTTGTTGGGCTAAACCTGTTTTTCCATGTTTGGGAAAAGACTGTCTATAATTCAAAGTCTGATAATGCAAACTCTTGGTTAATTCAAACATTTCAAATTTTCAGTTGGCCTGCTATGTTTTCATTGTATTTGAAAGGTAATAGAACTTTTTGCTGGGCTGGTCGGTTCATGTTAATATTGACCATAAGGTTATGGTCACTTGGCGCAGCAATTGAAGAATGGATGGGGTCAAGGGGAGCACCAAACTTTCACCTGCTTATTCTTTCTTTCTTTCTTTTCGTACACACTTCATATGCACGTCTAATCACAGCTGTTTATCAAAAAATCTTTTCCACTTGCAGAAGTGAAACTGATGTACTGCTAATACAGGATATTAGGGCCCCTGAATTTATGCAGTGTAACTATTGAAATTCTGCAAATCCAGATTGAAGAATCTGCAAAATTTTACGGCAACACTGAACATGCATAAGGTACATGCGACAGCTTATTTTGATAAAAAGCTGCAGGCTCCAGACGTACTTGCATTATTTAAAACTTAAGGGAACTGTTGTTGCAGAGCACCGGATGATGCTTGTGACACTTTTGGGCCACAACATCACCATAACTACTGAGTGATCTCTGTGTGAACAGTTCGTGTGCATTGATAGCTATTTAAGGGTACTTGAAAGTGTGCAAGGATGCATTGTAATTCTCATGCATACTCTTGTTAATTTTCAAATATTAAATTTTGTTAACTTCATGTCACAAAATGTGACATGCATTAACGGAATGTGCTTTACTTTCTGCAGGCAGAAAGGTGCAACACGCAGTAGCTGCTGTACATTCAGTAAAATTTACTCCTTCCTAAAGCTAATAACACGTAAGAAGGGAATCTGAAAGCTAGGTTTTCTCCTGGTTCCAGGTACAGTTACAGAGAATTGTAATTAGTATAATACAATTAGACTATATTTGTAGCATTTTAATAGTAGCAGTAAAACGAGAAATGTTTTAGAATTTACTGTATTTAGTCAACGTAAACCTAAGTAATTCACTCCAACGCATTAAAAAATTTATTCGGGTAACTGGTAATATGCTCATTTACCCGTAAAGTGCGTCTTCGCGGCACTGCAGATTTCCCCTGAAAAGGCTGTTTCACGGCATAGATACCTATACTGCAGTGAAATTATCTTTACAGGTGAGGTGCAGAAAGATGCACATGTCTTGTTTGTTCAGAATACTTTAAAATTTTGGCAATTAGCTTCATCTTGAAGATAATTGGGATATTGTAATATTCGTTCAAATATTCACACAAGCCTAGTGTTAATTATGTACCACTCAGGAAACTGTACTTAGCACAAATCACCTGAATATTCGACGCTCTTGCCGGGAACATCCATGTTTGATTGTTCGAGAACATAGAATATGCGCTTTTCAAATCAGTGGTGCTCTAAGTAAGAAAATTATTCTATTCCTATCTGACATTTCAGGTATTCGCACATTTGCTAGCTATTTTGCACTTGGAAAGCTGCGTTGACTCTTCTTTGCATGCCCTAAACCTGTGCCAGTGAGCGGGGGAAACAGCGTTCCGCTATTGTTTTCAAAAGTGAGGCTTTTGATCTTTTTTCGCGTTTTCGCGAAAAACATGAATTCCGGGATTTTTCGCGGTATCATGGAAAGCTAGGGCCCTTAAAGATGATCCATATGCCACTGAAAAGCCTCTAACAACTCACATGATGTTGCATCTTTGCTTTTACCCAGAATCCACACCTTATGGAACTGCGATAGGCCGGCAGATGTGCTCCATCCTTTTCTTTTAAAGATGGCTCATGTTCTCTTGCATGCTTGCTAATGCAACGTCCTGTTTGGCCGACATGCGTCAGGCCACAAGGTAGTGGAATCTTGTAGATAACTCCTGTGGCACATCTCATATACGGCAAGTCACGCTCGTTACCGCAACCACATTCTTTGCTTCCATCAGACAGTGTGCACGGGCAAAGCTTGGCCAGCTTGCACGGCACAGAGTAAGCAATTGGCCGGTTCTCAATGCTCTTCAGGTTGTGGACAACACTGCGCATATATGGTGTGACCACTGGTCTCGCCTTACTCTGTGCTTGCTGTACCCTTGTGCTTTCTTGGTCACGCTTGAAATTCTGAAGGAGCGACTCAGAGACTGCGACAAGTAGCGTGTGCGGGAACCCGGCCAAATACAGCCATTCCAATTGGTTTTGGAAGCTCCTCTGCGTAACAGGAGAGTGCAACCGTAGAAGAGCATACTCCAGGCAGTGTTCAGAAATGGCCTTCTTAACTGTTTTGGAGTGTGCTGAATCATATGGCAGCAATCCCCTCGTGGTATTCAATACGTCAACAGGCATGATACATCTGCAAGGTGATGTTAACACCTAAAAACTGCAAAGAATTGTCAACAGGCAATTCATGAGTAAAAACCAAACCATTCTTGAGATGGCAAAATGTTGTGCTAGAATGTTATAATGGGTTGAAATGAGGCACTGATTTGATGTTTTAAGACAATTAAAAGATTATCAATGTACCTAAATACTTCCAAAACTCTCTCTCTTTCTCTTTCCTCCCTCCAATTAAAATGCACTTGCAAGGGACGGTCGACAGTTGATAAAAACAAATTGTAAATAACTGGAGTGATGCATGAGCCTATGCAAATGCCTTATCGTTGAGCATAAAAGTCTCCATCTAAATAGATGAAAGTGACCTTAAGATAAAACTCTAGAATTGATTAAAAACTGCAAAGAATTGTCAACAGGCAATTCATGAGTAAAAACCAAACCATTCTTGAGATGGCAAAATGTTGTGCTAGAATGTTATAATGGGTTGAAATGAGGCACTGATTTGATGTTTTAAGACAATTAAAAGATTATCAATGTACCTAAATACTTCCAAAACTCTCTCTCTTTCTCTTTCCTCTCTCCAATTAAAATGCACTTGCAAGGGACGGTCGACAGTTGATAAAAACAAATTGTAAATAACTGGAGTGATGCATGAGCCTATGCAAATGCCTTATCGTTGAGCATAAAAGTCTCCATCTAAATAGATGAAAGTGACCTTAAGATAAAACTCTAGAATTGATTAAAAAAAGTCACAGTTTCGCCAGAAGAGCGAAGCAATGACTGTGATAGCAATGCATGAAATAATATATGAAGTAATACCAGCAGCTTTAGGGGCAGTCTGAATTGTAGTGAACGTGGGCTTATTAAATAAGCATGCAGCTGTGCTTAGGCGTGACCAGACACACGAAGGGAATGGATGACCACGACATGCTGCTCGCAGAAGAGTGGTACTGATGACAAATGGTGCCCATGGACAAGCGTCAAAGGTTATTTACGTTCCTTGTTGCTGCTGTACGGTCAGTATTGTGTGTGTACCAGATTGTGTGTACCACATTGTGTGTACCACGCTGTAGAAATTGAGCAGAGGAGGAAGCGTTCACCTAATAACACGAGGGAAGATAGCGTACGTAAAGGTAGAACACGAGCAATTGTGAAACAGCCATAGAGTATAATGTGGCCATTGAGGGGCAGAGATAATGGTTAAGGAGAACTGCGAGATAAGTTATCTTATTTTGGTTTCTTCTGGTACACGCTTCACACTGCGCGACCGCGCTAAGCAGCGTGAACTTTGCACCGCCGAAAAACTTTGCCCAGTACAGCGGCATTAATCTATAGAAACAAACATATATGCTGGACATGACGGCAGTGGAGAAAGGCCCGTTCAGGTGTCCATATAACTATTGCAATAACATACCTTCTATGGTTTTTATTGTTAAGAGGCCTTTCATATCAAGGCACATGGATCATCTTGTATTAGGGGTACATCAGTCTCACTTATGCAACATAAAGAAGATTTCTTGATACATGGTTGTGATTAGATGTTTGCATGAAGAGTTTTTTATGTACTGAGCACGTCTGTGCATGTAGTATGCTTATTGAAAAGGAGGAAAGATAACTGTCAAGGGTTGGTGCTCACCTTGACCACATCCTTCTTCAATTGTCGCTCCAGGCATACAGGGACTTTAGTTGCACTGAACTATACTTCTGCTTGCATCTGACAATTCATATAAATTCTGGGATCCCCTCAACTTTGAATCAAGAGCCTACTTTATTTAAGAACGAATGTTTGAGTTCTTTTGGCACTTGGGTATACTGATGAAGATTTACTGTTTAAGGAAGTGTGAAAGTTGTGACAGTAGAAGAAAAAAGAAATATGGTATTGGTAGCAACTAAGCTTTATTTTTTCAATGATGCATTCTTGTTTGAAGTGTAGCATAAGGCAGATGACTGACAAACACATGAGTGAAACAGCAGCACAAATTGTGGCAAGCTACACTGAGAGCACAAAACAAAAAAGTAACGGTATGTTACTACTGGGCGTGTGGGCACATTCATGCTATCAGTTATCGTAGTGCGGGCAGTAACACACGGTCTGCCAATGGTGTGCACACCAGTACGTGTGCCACATCAAAGGCCCAGACGCGCGTTACGCCATTATTATGCTAGTCTATATGAGGTCTAATGGGCACGTGGCTTTGGTGCTGCCTCCTTTTACTGTTCATTGTAGTATATTACCTCTACCATGTGGTACAACCCAGAGTAGTACAATGATTACGTATTTTTGCCAACATAAATCTATGCATGCAAGTAGTCCAGAGATATTGAACAAAAGTAAAGGCTTTGCAAGTACTTTTTGTACAGTGATATCGCACACGATATGGCACATGCATTGCAAAAGCGACGTTAGATCCTATTTTTTTTAATGACAGAGTCTAAGGAAAAGAGCATATTTTTGGAGTGTCTTTCTCTTATACAACAATAATAATAATCTGTCTTGCTCACAACTTTCCTATCAGGGAGGCTGTGTGATACTGATAACACTACACCATTTGTGACAAGGGACTACTTGGCATGTGCCGATAATGCAAGGCGAGCTCATGAGATAGATGACTATCATTTACTGCGTGGAGGACACCTGAAATGTAACTATTTTTTAATAGTGAAAAAGGTAAACAGTCATATCTTTGTGTATGACATTCATTTACTGGCTAGTAACTATTTGCACTAGCAGGTGACAGTGTCCATCTTATGCAAGCGTCTAACACAACTGAGGAAACCGGGCCATAGGAATTTCAGGCCATGAGTGCACTGTGTAGGGTTAGTTGACACAGTGCAAAAGCTTTGAAAAAGGGGGCTGAGTTTCTGGTGAACAGTCTATAGGCATTGTACTGAGTCCAGTGTACTCTGAAAGGAAATTGCGGCTATGTTTTATGCAACGAAGTTTTGCAAGCACTATGCTATTCCATGGCTTTCATGCTTATGTAGGGAGAAGAAATTTTGACACAGTCATTACGCGAAGAAACAGACGAGGAAATGGCACCTGCAGATGACGCAGAAGATGGCAACGACTCGGTGAGGCTTTTGAGTTTTTCATTTCTGCAAGGATGGCGTGTGTATTAAAACAGCAATTTCCTGTATTGATTGTTGAAACTGCATTCTTTGTTCAGGATGCCTCCCATAACAGCGAAGTAAACACGGCTGATGAAGCTATGGAACCAGAAGTCAGCGAGGAGTTTTAAGAAGCAGTGCCCATGACAAATTTATAGGCTTTTCCTGATGTTTATTTTGTCTTGTTCATAAGTCTGATTTTTATTATTGAAGTTAATTTAACATATCTTTATTATGCTTCATTGTACTGATAAGTCATCATGTCACCTAGCTTTAAGTTTTGACAAAGGCCTGCCCATGTGGCTCTTTTTACTGTACATTAATAAAGGAATTGCTTTGTCTTGCAATAATTTTCTTTAAATTTCGCCCCCATCTAATTTTTTTTCCATAGTATTTATGAAGTGCAGCTGTCATTGGTGACAATGAAGTTTTAAAATCAATGTCTGTGCCATATTTTGGAAGTATCTCCTCAAACATTTTCTGGGGAGGAATGCTTCAGAGTCTGCCTTTATATTTTGATTGAGCTAAAAAAACTGATTTCTCAGGTTTTATGTGCCACACCCACGATATGATTATGAGAAACGGGGTAGTGGAGGTCTCCGAAAATATTGACCCCCTGCAGTTCTCTAAACGTACACTGACGATGCACAGTACACGAGCCTCTGGCATTTTTGCCTCCATCGAGAATGCTACCGCCGCCGCAGGGGTGGAACAGGTGTGCCATTTGCGCCAATGTGCACCAAACTTGTTTACCTGCACCATCCTGCAAACCTCCCCTGTTGTGGCGAACTCGTTTATCAATGCCATCCTGCGCCGCACCTCCCACGTTTAGCTGCTAGTTCCAACTGCCATCAATCCCTGTGCCCGAAAACGTTTATGGTTTCTGTTTCGTTGGCTCCGCAGGCACTATGCACCATGGAGGAATGGAAACAAAATGTAAGGTGGCGGTGTCGCATCACTCCCCTAGCCTCGGCAAAGTAACCTTTCCTCACACTTCCCTTGCCTGTTCTTTCACTATCTGGCCGTTCCTTCCTCAGTGTTCCTCACCAGGTGCGCGCGGCTTCCTAGGGCTTTCTCCCCCCTCCCGTCTTCTCGAAATCGTCACGTGACACTCTCTCCAAGCTACGCGCCTTTGTTTGGGACTTTGCGTGGTGTTCTGACGATATTGTTTGCCGGTGCTGACTGCTGCGCTACGACTAATGAAGCATGACCAAATTAAGTAAAATGTTTTTGTGACTGATCACAAAAGACATTCGCATGAAAGGTTTTAGTTTATTGGAGGTGAAAAACTGTCCGAGCTTTGCGGCTCATAAGTTTTCATAGCAGCTTCTATTAAGCTATCAGCGTATTGGACAGTTTGCCCACGCTTGCTGATTCGGTTTGCTTTTGCACTAAAGTAATTATGCATTTTCGCCTGCAGACCATGGTTGTACTTTGCTTATGTGGACAGTGAAGGACGGTCCAACATTACCTATTCCTTATAACGAGACCTCATTACGTGGTGCAATGCACATTCGTCGACTCTCGCAACCCTGTGATGGGCAAAACGCTAAACTACCGTATTTACTCGCATAATGATCGCACTTTTTTTCAAAAAAATTGACGCAAATTTCGGGGTGCGATCATTACGCGGGGTAAATTTTCCGCAAAATACTATTTTGAGCACCGAGAACACAGACAAGTCGCATATCAGAATTCTTACGATAGCTATCATGAACATAACCAAAAATAGAAGTAGAGTAAGGCTTGTCTTTGTAATAAACGCACACATTACGCAGGAACTACATGCATTGCACATTGCCCTTTAATTTTTTCATTCACTGACCCCCTAACTTTCATTCAGTGTCTGAAGCGTCACTGGTGTCAGTGTCGTCGCCGCTCGATTCCCTGCCGGACCTTCAGTGTCTGAAGCGGCACTGGTGTCAGTGTCGTCGCCGCTCGATTCCCTGTCGGAACCGGCACTGTCATCGCAGTCCCACAGAAGGTTATTTTCCGTTCCGTCGAGCACGTTAGATATGCCTATCTTCTTGAAGCTGTCGGCGTGGTGAAAACTACGGCATTTGTCTGTACTGCTATGCTAATACGGCAGGTTTCCGCCAAGGGTGGGCAAAAATTAGGCATCTGCTTGGTGCGTCCAGTTCGCTTGGTGAGTCTTGAAGAGTTATTTACGTAACGTTCAAGAGATGGTAAAGATGATGATCGTCAGCTAGACTTGGCACACGTCATATCGCTGCGGCAAGTTCGGGGTGCGATCATTACGCGGGGAAAAAAGAAAATCCAATTTTGACGGCAAAATTTAGGCGTGCGATCATTACGCGAGTGCGATCATTATGCGAGTAAATACGGTATGTTCAGCTTCACAGGCACTGCACCTGCTGAAGAAATGCCGAGTACCGTTGTGATTTCGCTTAAACAATGCCATTTGTAGGACACGGGTTGAGGCCTGTTATCTGGCCCCTCTTCGACACGCACAAGCTTTGGCCATTGGACAGTGATGACGCAGTGCACTTGCTGGCACCGAAGGTAAATAGTTAACTTTGCGTACTGTAAACCTCGAGATATAGTATAAGAACTGCATTAGGTTCTAATGCACTGTAGATTGCCTTATATAGTAGATGTAACATAATAACGAAACGCTAAAATTATTTTGCAGTTCTGGAGAGCTTTAACAAGAAAAATTCCATGTACTGCCACATGTTACAAGTGAGGAGTAAACTATGTAGATTTTTTGACAATATAAAACAAACTGTAAGCGTGAATCATTGTTGCATGTAAGTTTTTGTTTAGCTTACAGGGTAGTGTTGGCAAGTTCTCGTTCCACTTGACTGCACTCGCACTTTTGCACGGTTAATGGCAAAGTATCCACTTAGTCGCATGCAGTGCTGTCAGTGCTGCATCATAAAATATCTTGTCAGCATCGGCTGTACAGTTACCATTGGCAGTGGCTGTTTGTTCTACTTTTTGAAACGAAGTGCTCAGATCCACTAAATGTAGCGCTCCCTCTAGGACGCCTGCTGAATCACAAAGAGCAAAAGTGCAGATGATGATATTAAGTCGGTTTTTGCATGGATAATTCTAATTGAGCATTGTCTCCCACTGACTTTCATTAGCAGTATTTGGCACAACAAATTGGTTTTGGTTAGCTGGAGTAAGTTTTTGTTGTTGTTGGGGAGAAAGTGGGGGGGTGGCAGTTAGGGAGTGTCACTGGTGTCGCCGATGAATTGCAGGTATAGTGACGTAGTGCACACGCATATGCGATTGCTTATACCTATATACTAACAAACAAGAGCGGTATGTCGCACAACTAAACTTCACGAACAGAGTTGAATCGATGATCGCAAACGCTTGCCGTTACGACGAGGCATGACAGCTGCACTGCCCGCTGAGCGTGCGCGCACGTCCCGTGACAGGGCTGCCTCGTCCTAATTGTTCACCATTCCAACTGTGCCACTTCCCCAAAACTTAGCCGGCCACGAAACTTCGAATAAAGGGCACGCATAAAAATTGACATTGTCAAGAACGAATAAGATTTCTAGTTGACTGAAGCCGCCCTCGTGCGCGTGCCCTCATGCTCCCGTTACCGCCTTCGCTTACTCGTCTTGAATCAGAAGCACGCTGGTTCGGTTAAGGAAATGGCGCTATTTTCTGCAGCCTATGTATGGAGCACGCCTCAGCGTCCGCGGATGTAGGGGAAGGTGACTGAAAGAGATGGGAAGAGGGGAACGCCGTAGTGGAGGACTCCGGAAGGTTTGACCGCCTGGTTTTTTTTGTTTTTTTTTACCTGCACTGACAGCACGCGCAGTACTGGGGCCTCTGGCGTTTTCGCCTCCATCGAAAACGTGACCGCCGCGGCCGAGATCGAATTCGCTTAGAGCAACCCCTCACCTCCTCCCCCTTCTGAAAAAAGAGAGGAAAAAAAAAAACGCGGGTTCGATCTCGGCCACCGCGGTCACATATCGGTCTGTCTATGGCTTCTGCAGGCGAAGGCCTCTCCCCTAGTTCCTATGCTAATTGCGGCCATGCTATGTCCTCGCAAACTTCTTGAATTCGTACCTGCCAACCTAACCATCGGCCTCCACGTGCCACCATTGCATTCTCTAGGGATCCGCTCTGTTACCCTCAATGACCAACGGTTATCTTGCCTTCTTATTGCATGCCCTGCCACCCATTTCTTGATTTCTACTAACCCCGAGCCAAAGAGCGGCCTGGCCTCTGGGAAGCGCAATTTCAGGCACCAAGAGAACTTGGGTTCCATTCCCACCCAGGCTGGCAAATATTCTTCTCAGTGATCATCAGCCATGTGTAGCAGGGACGTCCCTGAAAAATTTTACGTCAATCCGAACCCCTATAGCTACGCTCGCGTTGACGCCGACTGCTACAACACTGCTGGATTTATCGGCCATAACCGTGTCGTCTCGCTCACGCGCACTCACCCCGGAATTAGCATACCACGTGACCCATCCCATCTTTGCGCTAAATGCTTCTCGGCGCGGTTGCCCCGACGGACGGGGCAACCGCGCTGGTTCAGATATGCCCAGATAGTCTCAGATACGCCCTGTGGCGGCGGCCGTATTCCTGGGGACCTACGTTGGGCCACGTGGTTAGCTCAAAGCGGACACGAATCCTTCGGGCAAGCGCATTTGTTTCTTTGGTTTCAATGCATGGTTACAGTTAAAGGGGTCCTGAACCACCGCTCGGGCTTGGTTTTGAAAATGGCTGGGTGTGTATTGAATGCCTCTCAGAAATTCACAGCTGAAAGAATTTTTCAAGACGGTTTGTTAGGAGCGAAGATATTGCGACCGGAAAACTTCCCTTTCCAGTCCTGTTTCAACTCTGCGGAATAGAGGGTACAGAGCTCCTTAGGGCGGCGTCGGAGGAGCTGCCCCGCCCACCGCTTTACGTCACCAGACTTCAGCGACGTGTCAGTGGCTGACGAAAAGCGCGCGACTACCGGGGGCTGTTTAGGGGCTGTTTCTTCGCAGCGCGCTTGTGGCCGCCTGCTCGCTTCGCGCCTGGGCTCGGTCGCGTGCCCTCGCGATCACCGCATTCTTTTTTTTTTTTTTCCGATCTTCCGAAGCTTTGTTTTCGTTCATCACATACGTTTAGGCTCACAGGTGTGAGCGTTTACTTTGTCAGCGCGCTGCGTGTCGTCGATATTGCGCATAACGCGGCGTCAGGACAAACAGCGCAACTGCCAACGCTGCTCCACTTTGTCCTGCATAACCCCAAGTTAGTTAATTGTTGATTAGTGATTGTAGACGGGATAATCATGCTGCCGGGCTCGAACGTGACTACTATGACTCGAAAGGAAGACCTTCACAACTCGGACCCTTGCTGACAGGTTAATGTGCAATAAGGTGCGTTGACATGCGGTAAGATGGATGGATTAATTTAATGTGTGAATACACTAGTTCAATTTTATCAGTGAAGCTGTTTAAGCTATTGGTGAAACTGGCAAATCTGCCGAAAACTCCGCTAAGTTATGTAATGCTAGCATAACACTACCACGCTGTACTAAAGACAAAGCTCCATAGGACGAGTTAGGTAAGGCTAAGTCTCATTCAATGGAGCCTAATTAAGATTCCTAGGGCTAGTTAGGTAAGGCTAAGTCTTATTCAAGAGAGCCTAATTAGGAATAATTAACTGAGGCCTAGTTCAGACAGGACTAATCCAACTAAGCCAAACTGAACTAATTCAACCTGAATTGAGCTATGACAAGTAAGTCACAACTAATTAAGCGGATACTAATGACAATTAATTAAGCCGCGATACTAATAAACCATGTCTAATTAAGGTAAATCTAATTATGTGAAGCCTAATTTAGCTGATATGAACAAATCTAGTGTAAGCAAGCTTCTAATTAGACCTTGTTTATTTAATTAGTACTAATTACATCACGCATAGCTACGTTATTACTAGTTAAGTCAAAACTAAGCTAGCACTTATTAATCAAAGGTAAATTATGCTAGGACTTCAAGGTCAAGCCTCATTAAGTTGAGACTAAACATTTCAGGACTAATTAGGCTCACACTGATTAAATCAGGCCTATTTCAGGTAGTATACATCAAGCGATATCTAATTAAGATAATATGTCAAAGAACAGCGTAACTAGGCCTGCACTAATTAGGTCATGTATAATTAAGGTATGACTAATTACCGCAAGCATAATTATATCATGAGCAATGAATACCAGCATATTAAACAATGTATCATTAGGTATAAGTTAATTAGACCGAGTCTAATTAGTGTAACACTAATTAGGTCCTGGCTAATTAAGTTAAGACTAAGTCAAGTCTCAATAAGCTCAGATTATTAAGTTACGCCAATTAAGCCAAACATTACAGATGTAATGATTTCATTCGAAACTAATTTACCTTAGTCAACCCTAATCTGCTGTAATCCTTAATTCACCCTAATCTAAGTCTAGCGTAATCCGCTCTATAATATGCCATAGTCCACCTTAATGCACCTCCGTCTGTCTTAATCCACCCTAATGCACCTTAATGAGCTCTAATCCACTCAAGTACACCGTAATCAGACCTCGTCCTTTAATCTACCTTGTAGAAGAAATATTTTGGGTTCGACTCCAGCCATGTTATTGAGTACGAGTACTAGAAGATGGCGCATTGGAGTACCATAGGGAATAAACCCATCTACAATCACTGATGAATTAAAGTTTGGGATTAATTTATGATGTATTACGGGCTGCAGGCATGCATTTGTTGGCTTCTTGGAAAACTATATTTATGGTGACTTTTGCACCGCACCGTTCGCGTCCACGCCGAGGTAGTTTACGGACGCCTTCCAATGGCATCTATGAGGCTTGCGCATTAAAGGTCCCATGACACCGAAATTTCAAACGCGAGATGCTTGCGTTAATTGGTTTTCCTGCACACGAAGGCAATCTTGACCAAGTATTAGCGGCGAACGTCGCCTCTAAGTAATTTTAATATGGTTTCAAAGTAAGCGGGAATGCTCATCCGAGCTTGCAGCACCTCGCGACATCGCCACTAGTGTGACGTATTTTGTGGGCCATCTGTGACGTTTCACTTTTGTAAGTTGATATCGTGACGTCACAGAGACACACGGGCGCGCCGCGCTATGGCCTCCGAGCGTAGCCTCCAAGATCGGCTCTCGCAGCCGATCGCGGAGGCCACGCCAAAAGCCGTATTTTTCTGCTTTCTCTCCGTGTTGGTCGCTCAAGCGTACATTGTACACACGCTATGATGCAAAACGAGTGTGGCGAGCTGGTCTGGCGCTCGCGCTCTCCGCAACGTCACCGAATCTTGAGCTCAAGTGATCAGTGCATGCGCTCACTTCCGACAGCCGCCGCGCTAGCCCCGCGGCGCTAGTTTCCTGCAGTTTTTGGCGCGCGTTTCGAAGCTTCATTAAAACTGAACAAAATTAACGATGCTGTGACTAATTAGACTTCGCGCTGGAGAATTTGCCACTCCATGCCGTGATTACAAGACACTGTTCTACTCATTAGAACATAAAAGTCTCCAACAAAAAAATAGCTGTCATGGGCCCTTTAACAAATATATTTTTACATATTTCCAGCAACTATTTTGCCTATAGAGGTGCTCACAACGCAAGGAAAAGCGAGCGCACGGCACGCACGGCACGCACGCGCTTACTGTTTTAAAAAAGGCGGGCGTGTCTGCCATCGGCCAATAGCAGCGACGCTCCTTGTAAATGCTCTATGACGAAATAGAGCATATTCAAAGAGCGTGAGGAGAAGCCGCTTTTTGAGTTGAGGGCTCCTGAAGAAGTGGAAGCTTTGTGCTCCGCTTGTGAACGCTACGCTTCGCGGATGACTACAGCATTTGGCTGAGATGTTCGTTGCAGCGTAGGCAAGCCATAGAATATGTTTTTTCACCAAGCCCGGAGGGTGGTTCAGGACCCCTTTAAAGGTGTCAATCATGAAACGTTTACTGATAATTGTTTACGGTGCGTATTTTCGTGATCTGGATTTCCATTCTATAAAAATCAGTGTCACTGAAAGGGCGAAGCGGTGAATTAGCAAGAAACTAACGCTGGCGTTGTAGAATATGGCTGCTCCAGGGACACTTTTCGCAATCTCGTCGCGTTGAGGGCGCAGCAGGTAGAAGGGTTTACGAGCCGCCCGCTGATGGTTGCCGAGAAGTCCACAGTTGCCGCTCGAGCCAAGCCTTTTCATATGCTCGTTAAAGGGGTTGTCTGCCGCTCGGAAAACTTAAGATTTTGGTAAAAATGGTCAGATCGTGCGTCACATTTACTGGAACGAGCACACTTTTACCCCACAAAAAATTAATTATGTTTTTAATTTGCTCTGAAAGTGGCACAGAAAACACCGCTAGCGACACTCAACAGCGCGTTTGTCAATTTCCAAGTGTACGAGAACCAGCCCTCCCAGCCATGCGTATTCTGCTGAAAAACAACTGTGTATGTCTTACAAGCGTACGTCACCCTATGAGACAGCTTTACGCTGCTTCCGGGGTGGCACAGGTGGCGCTGCCTTCGAATTCGTCTGACTGTATAGGCGGCTTCACCTTTGCCGCCTATGCGTTGGGAGTTTCCACTCCAGAATTTTTTTTTTAAATCCTCGTTTACACACAAACGCGTTGTATGAAGTTTAGTGCGCGTGCACAGAACCATCGTGCTAGCGGTGGAACGCAGAACGCATCTCTCGCTCCTCTTGAAAGTTAACTGACCGGAGCGTTTACCGTCGTTTTGGAGCCAAATTGAGTCCGTCTCGGCAAGACGCGCTCATGAAAAACGCAAAATGTATGCAGTTTCTTGCACCGTCTCGGGGAGCTACATCTGCGCGAGGCTGAGCGTAAGCGACGCTCAGCCGAAAGTGTCTAATAGTTCATTCCTCCTCCTCTCAGCTGGCCGCAATGAGCGAGTGCATTGTCGAAAGGTTTTAGAATGTCATGTTCATTTTTCCTCGTGCCAAATATGTCACTTAAAAGACAGTAGGATTGGGCGTGTTGGTAAAACATGATTAAGAGTGCATAGCAGCGCAAAACGACAGGAGGAGACAGAAGACACAGAGCGCTGATGTGTCTTCTCTTCTGTCCCCTCCTGTCGTTTGCACTGCTACGCACTCTTAATCAAATATGTCAGCAAGATGTTATGTAAGCAACCCTAAGATCTGTAACATGCGATGGTAGTACATGGCGCTTACCTGCAGCAATATCTGATCGGGATGCATGCACTTCGTGCTGCTGCAGCAGAACGCATCGAAATTTCGCTTCGTGTTTATAAACTTTATTTAGCTGCACCAGTCAACAGGAAACATCGACAATACTTTTCTGCTGAATGAATGCATGCAATAAACTTGCATTTCAGAAGCACGAGCCTCCTGCAGACACTTTTATTTAGGTCACATTATCAATTGTGCGTGTGTGAGGGGGGGGGGGGGGCATATACACAAAACATACTGCAGGCGAAGAGTTCCACGGAAGAAAGCACGCAATACCATTATACATACTTATGTACAGCGGCTCAACTTCAGGTATCTTGAGGTCTCCCGACTGTTACTCTTGGAACGGTTTAAAGACTTCACAAAAAAGTGCAGCCGAGTGGTGACATAAAAAGCTATAACCTTCACTGTCAACGATTCTGCATGGCTAGCACATCCAATCCGGTCTTGGCGGTTTCCCTTAACAAGAGCAATGACATCCATCACACTGTCATGATGCAGCTCCTGTGTACTGAATGTGGCTGTGAAAAGGTTTTCTAATCTTCGAATAAACCTGAAAAGCCATCCAGTTGGGTACAGTAGGCCACCATTGTCTCGCAGCCGGGTGTACTGAGCAGCAGCAAGACAATCAACATCATCCTTCTTTGTGAGAAGCAATTTGTGGCATTCATCACACTCTGATTTCAACAAAAGCTTCCTGGCAACGTAACCACAAATGTAAAAAATGAGCCGGTCATCACTTTTTGCTTGAACACATGAAGCATGGTCTGGGACAGGGCCCTGCTTTTGAGGTCCTGCAGAGGGAAGGTCATCGTCACTAAGAAGACTTTCGATGATGCCACTTTTTCCAGGCTTTTGGTCTCCCATCATGTCTGGCTCAAGCAGGGCGGTAAGAACACCAGGTTCAGCATTGCCGTTATATACGGATCTGGCAAGCCCATAGAAACTTAGGCAAGACACGGTAATTAGAAACTGTTGTGGTGTTGGATGAGAATTGCAACCGCTTGATTGTCGTACTATGCCAAACAGATTTTCCACTGGGTCCTGACTAAGCTTGGAGGTCATTAGATACTTGTAGCCAATGTTCTTGGTCAGCTATGTCAGCAATGACAGAACGCTAGCAATCGTGACTCTCAGGCCAGCCGCAGTGGATGCCGAAAGGAAGCCACCTCGACCACCTGCATGCAGCTCCCATTCAGTCAGGTACGTCAAGAACGAGAGAAGCTTGTGCTCTGACGCAGAGTCTGGCCGCAGGGCTTGCCTTGAAAATCTGGATGTCATTATTTCAATGATGTCTCAGATCATTCTGAAAAAAAAATACAAGAAGTTACATTTTTATATTTAGTTCATGGTCGTATATATATATAGTGCTGCGATTTTTTCATAGCTGAATAAATTTATGTACCTCAGAAAAAGCGTTGTGCGTAAACTTACCCAAAGAAGATGAGCACTGGTTGTATGCTTCCACAGTTGCGTTCCAGCTCTGTCTCATACAGTCGAAGACCATTCAGCACCTTGTCACCAAACACTTGAAATGCAAAGGAAACCCTCATTTTCTCAAAGTTGTTCGGGTTGGTGTGACTGCTTGTTATTCCAGGCATGGCTTGAAGTGTTACATTAGAGCCGTCAAGCTCCAGTGCCTTCCGTAGTGGACGAAGGGAGACCTACGAAATATACACAGAGAAAAGACAAGCCGTTTGCATTTTAAACCAATATACAGCCCTGAACAAACACGGCCTGCTTGCAACAGATGAAATGCAGGGAAAACCTACTGAACTATCTTACCTCGCCTACTGGTGTGTTGAAGCTGCTCTTCAGGAGTCCATTTCTGAGGCACTTAATCAAGTGTGGGAAGTCGGACACAAAGTGAAGTGAACGGCTTGAATCAACTGGGTGTTGCACCTTGCATTTTGTCAGTGTTGTAGTCGCTCCAATTCCCATCAGAGACCACATCTTCCTGTTCCAAGATGCGCCGTCACTAGTAATGAAGTCAACAAATAATCCCGCATTTTCTGCAAGGATAACTGCTTCTGTCATAATTTTTGCTAGCAGGTCTCCTTTCACGTTACCATGAGTGGCGAATACGGCTAGGATCTGCGTCCACTTCCCAACAAACGGTACGAAACAAATGACCATTCCATGGTCGCACACAGCGTGTTTGTCACTATCAGGTGTGAAGGAGCCCAGATCAACGAATCCTTCTATGAGTGCACCGGAAGTAACAGCTAGGTTTTCTGACAGTTTCATTTCGTCTACTAGCAGTCCTCCGTGTCTTTTGAAATTATCCATCGTGCTTGTTTTTTCCTTAATGACTTCAAAAATTTTGGGATTAAAGCCAAATCCGGTCCTATAAGACTTCAGGTAATTGCTCAGCGTCGATTTTGCTGGGAGTGTAAGAATATTTTGCTTGCGCATGTGCTCATATAGCTTCGGGCCTTTCATTTTCATAATGACACACTCGAGGATCCAGCTCTTGCTGTATGCCATTCCCCGCATGCCTTTACGTTTAGCTGCTGCAAACATATGCATAGCGGCCTCTTTTTGTTTTGATGGCAATGTTTCAAGTTTGCTCTTGAGGGCGTCTTCAGTGATTTTCGAATTTGCATTTTTCATCGCGGAAACCATCTGTTGCAGTGTGCTTGCACGTGAGGCCAAGTGCTTTGTCCTTTGCCGAGCCAGCTTCAGGTGCTTAGTAATGTTCCTCTTCACAGGCTTTCTTGTCTTGAGCCAGGACTTTCTTGATTGTAGGCTCTTCCTTAGGTAGCGGCATGCTACACAGACGGCACCTAAAGCAAAAAAAGGTTGGGTTTTATTCTCATATTCAGAGACATATTTACACAACACTTGTTACAATATGTAAGAAATTATTTAACACATCAACGAACAGCACAAGCCGAACTTTTCAATTTTTCTTGTAGCAGTCCAACATTATTCTCACAGCCAATTTCCTATTTTACTTGTGCTTTCCTGTTATTGCCTTCTGGCACCTTTATTAATTTGTAATAACACATGACAGAGGGTGAATCCAAATGGGTTCCCTGTAAGTGCATGGCAACATTTTTCAATTACACGTTTAGTTTTCACTTGGATAAGTAGGATGGTAAGATAAGGTATTCATCTGGTTTGCTGAAACTTATGAGCCTCGAAGACACATGAAGTTTGTAGCTACATGATACTACACTGCAATGTACAAGTGAAGCTGTTTTTTTTTTTTTTTTCATGTCTGAAAGGGCGCTTTTCCCACATGAAAAAAAAAAATTAATAGCACAATGTCACAGAACAAGTGAAGTGCTTACCTTCTTTGCTTACTGTTCCTGAGCAAGATCTGCTGAGAACAATGCCGTATGCAATGTCTACGGAGCGTTTGAGGTGGCATGTGATATCCTTGCTGTAGTTGTTGTCAAACTCTGCTTGGTCCATGGCACCCTTGCAGAGAATAGCACTATCGGAGTATCTAAAAGCATCTGCCACTTCCTTTACCGATCTGACTGCAACGTCCTTCCTCTCTTTTCCGCGAAAGTATAGGCGGGCGGTAACTGTGTCTGCGCAGTCCGTTGCAAACATCAGCACTTTTTCGTGAAGAAGTGCAAATGGTTCTTTTTTTACACTTGTCGTGGCAAACACAACACCATCAAAGTCCGGAGCCTCAAGTCGCGCCCACCCGTTCGGGACACTCACAGTGTTCACAATCGTATGAAGATCATGCCGGGGCACCATCCCATCCAGGCTGTCGCCATCCGCACCCACATCTGGGGATGATGTATCAAGAACATCGCTGACATCGCGTCGAGACAAGCGCAGCTTCTTTGTGCATGTAGCTGGGCACGCAGCAACGCGTTTTCTTTGTGGTCTTCGCTGACGCGTCTCCTTTGAGAGGTAAGCTGGCAGATCGGGCAGGAGAGTAGGGACCGCGTCGTCGGTCAGCGCCGGCTTACCTCGAGGAATCCTTACTTCCTGACCGTCGACGACGTGCACATAGTCGCGCAAAATAAAATGCTCCTCAAAGTGCCTCTCGCACACAGCTGAAGTCTCGGAAAGTGTCTTGTCCTTGCGGTGAAGGTTTCTGTCCCATTGCTTCCGCCGTTCATTGTCCTTCGGCACCCCAAAAAGAGACAACGTGCGTCCACAGAACACCTATACTATCACAGAACACCTATACTTCTCGAAAACCAGGATATCCGCTCTTGCATCCGGGTGCGTAGCAATGCGTATCCGTTTTTTTCTTCTTCCTTTCCATTATCCTAAAAGCGACATTAGCACAGCATCGAACACAGAAAGAGTCACGGATTCACATGCAAAAAACACGCTGACCCGTCCCAACAACACGTGGTAAAGCAAGGCGGCAAGCGCTTGCAGCCGGCGTGGTCAGCGTAGTGGCGTAGTCAGCGTAGTCAGAGAACACCTATATACGCGTTTTGGCGTAGTCTCCTCGGGAAGAGCACACCCGCGCCCCTAGCGGGATATTTGCTCTTGGCTTCACGCTGCCTATGGCCGCCGCCCTCCGCTCCGGCCACTATCCAATCTTCTAGTACACTATTACTATAGTGCCTAGAATATATTCTAGGCACTATACTATTGTCCTCCAGCATGCCCGTCGCGCCGACAGCGGGGCAGTCGTGACGTCACGTGCAAGCTATGTATAAACGGTTTCGTAGGTATGGAAGGGCAGCTTGTAAACTGTGGCAGATTTGGCATGCGCGCGTCTCGTCACCGGCGAGGGAAAAACAACAGCTGTCGCTTGCGTAGAAATTACTGACAGCTCCCCAGAAAGGCCACCCGGCTTTGTTTTTTTATTTCGCCGAAGTTCGCGGCCCAGGAAGGCCGCGCGTCGTTCTAAATTTGGACGCCTCCTCTCATTTTTAGCTTGCCATGCTGTCCGCCTGAACTGGAACAGCGAGGCACCCCGTGCGGCCAAACGAACAGATACAAGTCATGTGACCTTAAAAATCGTCTGCATTGAACTAGGCCTAAAATTCCTGCACAGTACGCAGGGCTCATGATAACACTGTGTCGCCTCACGATATTCTCCATGTAATTCTGACCGGAGATATTGGTAAGGGAAACCAATTTATTTTGTGCCGATATCCGCGTGCGTGCCCCTTGAAACGTTGCCGAGCTGCGTTGTGCTGCCGAAGCTTCATTGGAGTAAGTAGAATAGTGCAGCAACCGATCACGAAAGTGGAGGACCTTGGATCTGAATGGCCTAAAACACGCGTATCATTCTCGCCGGTGAAATCAGTGTGTTAAAATAGGGCTCGCGTCCGCACAACCTATGGTGTTACTTCATGCTTGAAGAAAGTGCTGATCAGTTGTTTGCTGGGAGAGAGTCGGATTGCGACTGTCGGTGAAATAGGGTGTAATATATCTTCAGATTCCGCGCACCTCTTACGTCGCAGGAGCTGCAATCGTGCGTTCTTAGGTGAATGCGCGTGAATACTGAAATTTAAGGGATTAAAAATGGACTCGCAAGGTTTACAGACTTCGCGTACATGTGAGTTCGAGTGGCCCTTCATTCTGATTGCGATGTATCCGCGCGGAAACGGTAACGCGCGCACTGCAAAACAGTTTATGCGTCGTCGCTGCGTGCTGTTATCTTCGGATTACCGCCGCTCGCTGCTCTAACAGTGGCAGTGCATTAGTTTGATTTCGATAAGTATTGTGTTGCTGTATCAGTTATGCATCAAGCGACTGAGTTTTGATTCGCAATCGGAGCACGACTGCCAAGGTATAACGTTGAGGACCAGTGCGAATTATCCGAATCTCCCGTAAATGGCTGCTTCCTTGTTTTGTTGCGTCGAAGCGCTTCATGCCAATATGTCATGACGCTTTAGCGCGATTGTCGTGAAGTTGCATGCAGCAGGGCGCTTGCTAGAGCGTATGTAGCTTCGTCTTGCCTTAGATATTGCATAGCTTTCGTAGTCACGCCGTCTTTCATATCACTGCTTGTAGGAAGACTACCCCTAAGATACATTCTTTAATTCCAAATTTAAGTGACGTTATTCTTGAGACAGGTACGGATCTCCGTGTAGGACACGAAAATTACTGCGCAAGAATTGGTGTTCAAGTATGCTAATGAATGCCACGAAATCTTTTGTAGGTGACATTAGTCGTACACGTTGCAGTCACACATAAGTGTAGGAGAACACTGCATCCACATATATGCACACCTAGAACATTCAAGAGCTTATGGCATGTGTTGATGATGATGATGATGATCTTGGTGGTCTTCCCCTTTGTAACGGGTCGCCGTAGCTCAGTAAACCAAACCGGCGTGACCGCAGAAAGCACACAAAAAGATAAAGTGAATAAACAAAAAATGAACGCCACAAGGAATAGAAAAAGGAAAAGAAAGAGTTTTTCGGGGAGATACCAAAAGACACGCACGGTCACAGTTTCTGGCACGTTCACTGCGGGCATGACTTATTTGCGCAGCACTCCGCCTTGCCACCAGAACTCGAGGCGTCTCTTGGTAGTCTCCACCGCCTGCCACACATTTCTCCCCTCTTCTGGCCGAAAACCAAGCGCGGTAGTCAGCGCTGTTGTACCGGCTGCTATCAATGTTGTTTGGTTGGTTTTGTCAGTGTTTTACGTACACAGTGTGGCAAAACGCACCTTATGCCAAGAACTATACTTCAGGCTATTATAAAAACCTTGCATACAGTAATGGCGCATAATGAATGTGTGGAAATACACAAATACTGTATATATACACTAAAACTGTGCAAAACAAACTGAAACGCCATGTTTGACAGCCAGGACATTGCATGCCTTTTATCCCCCTTGCCATTACTTTACTTTTGTCTGTGTTTCCTTTCATTTGGTTGCTTTTTTTCCGTTTACTTCCTTTTTACCTATTTATCTCCCGTTTCTGTTCCTTTCACTTGAAATGCTAGGCAGACATTGTAACATTCTCAGTCGCACTTGTCTGCCTGCTCTTTCCCTATTTCCTCTTTGTTTTTTGTATGTCAAATAATAACCTTTAATTACCTGCACATTTCTGACAGGCCTGATCCAGTATGGCTGCAGAGTCCGGAGGCAGTGTTTCCTTTCAGGATTCTGCTGAGTTTCAGGAATGCTTTAGCACAGTAAATCAGCCGGATGACTCCACCAAGGTCGAATCATCGGCAAACATGGCCACAGTGGCACCTTCACAGGCTGAGAGCAGCAGCCTCGCCCTGTCTACACTCCAACAGACATTGCCAACGAGTGAGGAGTTTGCCGAAGACGAGCGCTCGAACAATGACAGTGCATCGTGGCAGGATGGTGACACTGATATAATGACAGAGTGCGCAAGTTCGGAGTTCTCATGCCCTCCATTCTTGGAAGTGGACTTCTCGGACCTGCAGTTTTACGAACGGTGTGGAGGTGGTGCTTTTGGGAGTGTGTACCGTGCTAAGTGGAAGTCCCAGAACCTCCAAGTGGCTGTGAAGAAGCTTTTAGTTTTGGAAAAAGAGGTAAGTTCCCCAAGGGACAGTGCATTAGTAAAATAATTGAATTAAAAGACACCACTGGTATTTGCTGTGTTTCTTATAAAGCGTGCAGTGAAGCCCCACCGCGATGGTCTAGTCGCTATGATACTCGGCTGCTGATCCAAGGGTCGCAGGATTGAATCCCGGCCGAAGCGGCTGCATTTCGATGGAGGCGAAATGTTAAGGCTCATGTACTGTGCGATGTCAGTGCACGTTAAAGAACCCCGAGTGGTCAAAATTTGCGGAGCCCTCCATTACGGCATCTCTCATAGTCATAGCGTGGTTTTGGGATGTAAAACCCCAGAAATCAATCTACAGTGCAACCAGGCGAAATTTTTTTCCTTCAGTAAGCTTGCTGTCTCCTGTGTATGATTGGTGTGAATTCAGAAGTCGATGCTTACCGAAATCAGTGGGCCAGAAATGGATGCATATGCCGTACTTGTGGTTTAATGTCCTTACCCGTGACACAATGTGTTAGAATGTAATGTAATGTCATGCTATTGGCATAACATCCAAGAGCACTCGCATAATGTTGGTGTGTGAGTGCTACACAGATGAGAACATATGGCAGGTGTGTACAGAACATGCATCATGCTGATACTGTAATCTCGTATACGTCAATATCACAAGCACGCTAGTAACATAAAAGTGCATTGGCTTTATATACATTTTACATTAAAGAGTTTAACGCACTAACCTGCATTATACCAATGCCTGTTTGGATCAAAAGTGCCTTTTTCATACTGGTACAGTTCCCTGTAACTCATCAGTGACATCAGAACTATGTCATTATTGTGACTCAGGTGTTTTTCCTTGTTTTCAGGCACAGGTTCTAAGTGTGCTGAGCCACAAGAACATCATAACGTTTTATGGGGCAGCTACTAAGGCACCAAATTTTTGTATTATCACAGGTGAGCACTACTTTATCAGAATGCCTTACAGTTATACTGTGTGCTTATTCTCTTCACTTGCTACATTGTTGTACAGCAATGATATCAGTAGCAACCGTGCTGTATCTTGAAGCCTGCTGCAAATTTCTTTATAAACGGATCCATGAGCAGCTGCTCATAGTCGGGAAAGGATAACATGCCAACTGGAGAATGATTTATCAGGGTTGTAGCAAACCTTGAAGCATGGTAGCACGATGGCCAAACGATGAGGGTGCTTAGATTAACCCTATCATTGGCATGCCAGCTTACACGTGCTTGCTTGCCATGTGACAGTCCACACCAGTCTTCTCTTTGAGCAATCACTTAAAATAAAGATTGAGCACCAAGAAGGACGGGACATGAAGATGGGACTTTTCTGGGTTAAATTTTCATTTTGGGACTATGAACCAATTTGTCCAACTGAGAAATTGTGAGGATTCCGTTGAACAATTCCCTTTCCTCCTTATAAAGCGATGACAATTGGGCTTTCTTTGACATGTAGTTCATGTTGTGTGAGAGGCCTTTTGTCAGCACTGCAGCAGTACACATGCTCAGTGAATCATCATTCTATGTGGGTTGTGCGATAGCTGATGTGGCATCTTCCATGCCCACCGAGTTCAGTAACTGAGTGAGTTACAAAATGATCTATCTATTGAATATTATGTTTTTGTACCTAGAAGCTAAGTTTCAACTATTAGGGTAACTATAGTGGTTGGTCTTTCGATTTGCATGTGACATGCAGCAGGGCTGGTGAACACTGCTTGTATTAAAAGTCATGTAGTTTTCTTTTTTAGCTTTAGCTTGAGGCCAACTTTAGTGCCTTCTATTTAGATGCACCTGAACTACATAATTCATGAGACTGATTTAACTGTGGACTGGTTTAAATTAAGTTTATTGTGTTTGAAAGATAAATAAGTCTGAGTGGTTTCAGGAAGCAGGACTTTGACATTTAGCATCTTTAACCTTTTGTAGAAAGTGCTACAAATTGAATAAGTTAAGAAGAAGATGCATGAAGTTTACACATTTGTGACTTTGCACAAAACACCAAAGCTGCTGTCCTCTAAACTGCTTTTGCCAGACCACGTAATTGTGGAAAAGTGTGGCATATAAGTTTGCAGATTTTATAAACTTTTTGCATTGTTTACAATAGCTTTGGAGGAGTGTGACTTTTGTTATCACAGAGTGCTGTATTATGAATCACTTCTGTCCATTTTAGATTACATTATTAGTTGCATGTCACAGAAGTGGAGTACCATTTCTTTATTGTGGAGTTACAGTGTTGTAAATTTAATATACTTATATTTTGTTGAATTTCAGTATTTGGAACAGTATACACAAAAAAAGAATGACCTGAACATAAATTCCAGATTGGCAAGGCCCACCACATTCTTTTTTAATGTGGTGGGCCTCGCCAGTCTGAGTAGTTGCCAAAAATTTTTTTCGTTATGTAGAGAAGCATTGGAACCTTGTAGTGGGCTGTCCTTTTCATCGCCTTACAGTGGGGTTCCCTCTTCAGCGCTCTGTTGAAAAAGATGCCGCTCGTGCTCGAGGTCCGTGCCTGTTTGGACAAGACCATTTCCACAGGGCTGCATCTAGTTTCATCTAATAAACACCTTAACAACTTGATGGAATATATTTACATAACAGGCTCCAAACTGAAGCTTCCTCTTTTTTATTTATGTTCGGAGTTTGCCTATCTCCATAAACAATTCAATATTCTGACTGAGGCTGGTTCTGGCAGTTCTGGCAATGTACATCACTAGGGCTAGCAGAACTTGTTACTAGGCAGCTTCATTCATGGTGGATAGTAATAACTAGGCACAAACACATGCACACACAAACCTTAGAGTGTGAATGAATGATCATTCATTCGTGCTCTGAGTTTGCATGCGCATGTGTCCATGCCTACTTATTAGTATTGATGCATTGCTATGTCTTGATCATTGGGCCAGTGGAGTCCAGAGGGATAGCCTGGTGGCCTTAAGCACCTATGACCTTTAGTCAAGCTCTCGGCAAGTACGTATATTACGTCCCTGCTGCAGTCTTGACTTCGGTACCATCCTAATGTAGCCCCTGCTGTTGGCAAATAAACTTTTGTTTTTGTTCCTTGTTACAGCAGACTGAAGTACTTATGCTGTGTTGTGAATTACACATTGTGCATAAAAATTATCTTGGTGACTTGGTTTTCCTGTCTTGTGTTTTCAGAGTATGCGGAACATGGTTCTCTGTATGCTTTTCTGGCAATGCAAGAAAATGACTCCATGCTCAGCTTTGGTCAGATTCTTCTCTGGGGCATTCAGATTGCTGCTGGTGAGCATTAAAGTTATACTTGTTAGTCCCATGGAATGAAGTTTATCTTGGTGGAATTGTTGGCATTGCTGTGTACACAGTAGTATGGTAATGACAGAAACAGGTATGACTATTTGCTGCAGTGTCTGTTGTACTGCTGTTACTAATTTGTACTCTGCGTCCTTGAACATAATGTAATATCAACTATAGTCCAACCTGCCAACCTTCTAAGTAGGACCTAAGTTTCCAATTCTTCATTGTTGTTTCGTTTTGCAGGCTGCTTCGCTGTATCAAACTTTAAAACTTCCAATTTGTTGTCTGTTACAGGCATGCACTACCTGCACGAAGAAGCACCCATTAAAGTCATTCATAGAGACCTGAAATCTAAGAATGGTAAGCTTCTTTCTTTTGCTCTTTTGCAGTGTAAGCTCTCTCAGGTTCATGCATGGTGTTTATCTTTGTTATACAGCTATTGACTGCATGGCACGGCATGCACTTAGTAGGTCATTTTGTCACAAGCCTAGCTTTGTGATTGTGAGACAGATTTACATGTAAGGCAGAGGCTGAGCTATTGTTTTGTCAGCAGCTCACAGACGCAGTTCATAAAATAATATCAGTTGACGGTAATGGCCGTCATATCCTAAGAAAATAGAAAGAACAGTTGGCAAAGAGACATGTGGCTGTTTATGTGTGAAAGGTGAAAGCACCTATAATTAACCATATGGCTACACAATGTCGCGTGCAATCATGCATGCATTAGGCACATGTTAAGTCAACCGCACCTAAGAGCTGCTATGGATGAATGGTAGCAGGCTTGGTTGACACTTTAGGGTCCATGAAATTGATTCCTGCCCATACCAAGACATTTCATTTTGAAAACAATGAATTGGCTTTGTTGCAAAAACTTGACCAGGTGGTGTCGTACCTGGTCATGTCTGTATACAAATGTTATGTAATTTTGTGTAATGTGCCAACTAAGCTGTAACTGAAACTGGAAACTGGAATTCAGCAACAAATGGAGCTTCTCTTTGGTGTTTTGACATCATCGTATAATCTTGCATTGTGTGATACAATTTGTAAATGTAATTGCATCATAAAAGTTCATCGTACGACCTACTTGTTATTGCAATAAATTCAGAAGTTGGCTATTAACAAAGAATAAATGGTGCTCTAATAGACACCTGCAACTTTCGTTGACTTGTCGCTTACTTTTGGCACTGTTGTGGTGCTTGCGTTGTGTCACAATAACAAAATGCCATTTTTTAATTTCTTCGAACAAATTTCGTTGCTGCCCGCACATGTACACTGTCAATTTGCTCAACTTTAACATGTAGAAGCATTTCGTTCTCTATGCATGTTAAATTTACATAAGAGCCACTTGTGTAAAGCTTTTAAATAATGCATTAGTCATACACAGAGATAACAACTGCACTAGCAACAATCGAAATTAATTAGCAACTTTCAGGGAAATTGGGCCATTCATGTGAAACTTTTTCATTTAAGTCTCTACCAATGTGTGTAGTGTAACGAACTGTGAGAAACCAATATAGAAAGCAAAGAAAGCATTGTAGGGGTATCGTTTAACTGCTGTTGACTTCACTAATAATGGGACGTCAGAAGCACTTTGATAACATTTCTGTGGTGATGGAAGAAACAGTTTACAATGATTTAAAAAAAAAACTAAGTTATATGGTGCAGTTGGGATCAGTGATGGGAATCGGGGTCCTGAGGTTGGTATTAGAATTTTATTTTGCTCATAAAATATTCTAAAGAAAGGTTGTAATACTGAGTGGTACTATGTGACACTTGGTCACATCTGTTCTTCTTTTTTCTGCAGTCGTTATATGCTCGGATTACACATGCAAGGTAAGGATTTTTCTCTTTGCCATATACAATGTCACATAGTCAGAATAGGTTACACAAGTGTAGCTCACCTATAGTCACATGTCATGTACTAGATGTCTCAGTGATCCAAAAACTCAGCAGTATAAAGGTAAATGGGTATGTTATTTAACAACACATTAATGCTCTCACTGTAAATGTAAACTTGCTTGCTAGCTACAGTGCACAAATTTTTCAATAACTTATTTTGTGAGACTTTTTGGTAGGGAATATTGCTTTGAATTATCGTTCGCAGATTTCACCATACATTCTGCTTTTGAAGAACTTTTTCTGACTTGCAAGTCTTCCATTTGGTAGTTTCAGGATATTGATTTGATTGCCCAAAATAAATCTAGTATGAGGACGTAATCATTGTGTACTAATGTAGTACGATAGAAGAAAGCTTGAATAAGTAGCAGGAGCCAAGATATTTACTTGAGAAGCTTGATGGAACAACATTACTTGTAGAGACTATTGCTACTTCTGGTTGGTGCATTTTATCAGTTCCCATGCTTGCAGTGTGTGCAGAATTTGTAATTCATAGACTGCGAGAACCATTTCATTTTTTTTTTCTTTTTTCATCAGATATGTGATTTTGGTGCTTCTCGTTTCCTGGGTGCTACGACGAGGATGTCCCTGGCAGGCACACTACCTTGGATGGCTCCTGAGGTGAGTGCTCCTGTGCTTATTGTGACATCCTCTCGTGGTTTTTGCCTCTGGCGCTGAATTTGAGCTCTGCAGTAATGTAGCTTTCAACCTTAATGCAATGTTTCAATGAGTGAATCAGGGTGACCTTGTAGGCTGTGCATGAGGTTGTGGATTCTACTCCCCTTGGAGGCCACATTCTGATGGGCTTACGATTAGAAAGAAGTGCCAAAGATGCACAATAAAAAACTCAATCAAAAGTAAAGCTGAACTTTCCTTTTATGGCATCTCTAATAACCTGTAATTATAACCTTGTTTGATGTAGATACAACTGAGTGAAATATGCATATCAATTAATTGGTGTCATAGTGGCTTGTGGCCCCATAATTTAGAGTATAACAAAGAAACAGAAAGATCAGATGAAAAGCAATAAAATAGAAACTGATGTGTGCAGTATGAACATATAAAAATGTTTAAGTGTTGATTATCCAAACATAAGTTGTCACTGGTCAAATTGAGAATATGAGCTTAAAGTGCAAGTCATGAAATACAAGAAGCAGGTAACTGACGACCTATCAGAATGAATATGTGTGTACCAAGGAAAGAAAACTATACTTGAAGAAGGTAGAGGTACACACTGTATGGTGACTGCTGAGTCGTGAATTACAGGCAATTTCCTACTGTAATTGTGGAAAGGCTCATGCACATTTTTTATTATCATTTTGTGGCACAGCTGTGAACGTTGCAGTGGCCATATGGTAGCTAACAAAAAAAAGGGATGCGATGTTTGTTCCTGTTTTATAAAAGAGACAAGCCATTTGGAATGGGGCCACTAAGAACTGCTTCTTCTGTCTGTAATTTTTGTTGTGAGTTACACAAGGTACTGTGACCACCAAAGGGACTGCCGGACAAACAAGCACTAGCCTAACAAAATGGCTGTGATTGAGAGTGCACGCTGTTCCGAAACAGCTTCTTTCTTTCCTTGTTGTCCATGCTAGTGCACACCTGCCATCCATAGTGATCTAGTGGCCTTGTGTGGTATGTGACTACAAGCCCATAGGCAGGAATTTTTTCAGGGGTGGGGCACTTGCTGAAGGCCTTGACTATTTTAAAGAACATCTGTTCTTATTATTTATTTTCGGTAAAAATCACGGTATATACAATAGGTGACTATTGAAATGCAATGTTATTAATAGGCTTAAATTTTATGTTATTAGTTTAGCACTACACTATGTTGTCAGCACTACCCCCAACCAAAATTTTGGGAGGGGCCTGGGCCCCTCCCGAATGGATAGTGGCCATAACAGACTAATGGTTATAATGAAGTAATTATGACTCCCCCTTCAGCTTTGTCATTACAAGGTTTTACTGTACTGATAGTACCTGTGATGATGATTGTCTTTTTAGGTATCGGAGAGGAAGGTCTGTGGACCAGTCGAAGGCACAAAAGAATGTGAGAAGTGGGCATATTTAATGAAAGTAATAGCAGGGCCCTAATGACTGTAATGTTTGTGCTGTTACATATTTTTATTTTTTTTTATTTAGCTTTACCTGCATTGTGTCACAATAACAAAATGCAATTTTTTCATTTCTCTGAATTCCGTTGTTGCCCTCGGATATCGTCTGGGGTAGGGGCATGCAGTCAACTCTCATATTGTGACAGAGGCAAGCCATCAGTCGATGGAAACTGTGGGTACGTGACAAAACGGTTAATTGGGCACATGCGCGAGCGCCCCACACACACTTCTCGTTCTTCCTCACTGCTGAGCGCACCAAGCCTGTGCGTGTTAATTTCATGGTTTAACAATATGAGGGTCAAATAGAGACTTGTCCTCTCATTTTCAAACAGCTTGCTTAGGTTGTGAAAATGTGTGCTCCAAGCTAGTGTAGCAATGACTGCCTGGGTCTGTGCATTTTCAACAGCGGCCTCTCGTATGTTTGCAGGTGATTCAGTGCTTGCCATCTTCGGAGACATGTGATGTTTGGTCTTTTGGTGTGGTCCTTTGGGAGCTGCTCACCCATGAGGTCCCCTTCAAGGGCATAGAGGGATTTCAGGTGGCTTGGGCTGTTGTCGAGAAGGAAGAGGTAAATTTGATTTATTTTTTATTGTCATTGCATTTTTCCATCGTCGTATATATTGCAAAACATACACTTTAAAATAAAGTTCTGAAAGTGCTATGAGCACAGTCTTTCTCTACTAACTCCTGTCTTTTCTTTCTTCTCCTCAATATTGGCACTGCCACTTTTCAGAGACTCACCATTCCAAGCACCTGCCCTGCTGCATTTGCAAATTTAATGACTGCTTGTTGGAAAACAGATCCTAAGGTAGGCACATGCCATATCATGCTATGGTTCTGTCTCTTTAGCCACTCTCCTATGTGTAGTAGCGGAAATTTCAATCGCATGCATGATCAGGCAGCATATATGTCTATGTCTTTGTTGAGACTGCAGCATATCATCAACGCTTATTTCAGTCACTTTGCTATGGATGAACCCAGGCGACCATGTGAAAAAGTATCATTATACCATATTTGCATGAGTCTAACGCGCACCATTTTTCCGATCAAACGGGCCTAAAAATCATGTGCGCGTTAGAATCGAGTGCGAACGAAAGACACCGTTACCATATCGCCGTCGGTGTAAAATGGCCGCCTCCTACGCGCTTCGGGCACTGTTGAACGGTCACTGCTGAAAAAACGAGCTAGCAGCGCGGCGTGCTTTGGCATGCATAGTTTATGTAGTTTCTGTGTCGCCGCCAGTTCCCCGCGTCGCACACCGCCACGACACACATGATGCGTAGGCCGATGATACTTGGCGCGCCAGCTTGGCCGTCTTGTGGCCAGCCAAAGTCGCTACGTCGCCTATGCAATCTCCGAGACGCCCAGCCGCACGAGTTTTTGATAGCGTTCGAGGGTGGCCGTAATGGGAAAATAGATGTTTCCCATCACCGCACGCAAAACGGCTCATAATCGCATTTCTCCCTCATATCCGTGCTGAGCCCGAGCCTCTCAGTCATGCGCTCAGCTTGACGTCCCAGATTGCATCGCGCCAATCATGGAGACCACACGACCACGCCCCGACCATGCTTAGGCTTACCTGCGCCACCCTCCGCAGCACGCATGGCAGCACGTGGCAGCGGGTGTGAGGGAACTGCGATAGCACGGAGGAATGCAGCACTGCAAGTAAATGATGTTACCACCGCTTGCACGCGGCTACACCCGGTAACGCGCGGCAGTTTTATCGGGACGGAGGACTTACGAATCGGCACGCCCGAATGTCTTCGAGACACCACGGATCAAGTGAAGCGGGACTGCAGGGGTTCAAAGTTAGTGGTGCGTTTATTATGCGAGTGCGTTCGTTACGCGAGTATGGCGTATTGGTTTTATGAATGTGAGAAGGTTGATTACTAAGGACCTTTTTTTTCTTTTGTGTCACGAAAAATGGATGTGCGTTACAATCAATGTTTCACTTTCTTTTTTTCGTCGTGGGAGACGGGTGCGCATTACAATCGAGGGCGCGGTAGAATCGAGCGAATACGGTATTAGCACAGACAAGTTTATGTGGTCAGCTAGAATATCCAATTTCCTGTGGTAATTGCGGAAAGCCTTATGCACCTTTTTTTTTTCTTATTTTGTGGCACTGCATCACAATGATTGCATGGCAGCTAACAAGAACAGTGGTGCGATGTTTGTTTCTCTAAAGAGACAAGCCTTTTAGAACAGGGCCGCTATGAACTGTTGCTTCTTGCATGCGCTACTTGCAGGAACGGCCTTCGTTTTCTACCATACTGCAACACTTGAATGCTATGAGTGAAGATGGTGAGTCTCACCTAACATTCCCTCTTATTTTTTTACATGTGAAATCTTTGGAATGGAAACTTTTTGTCAAGAGTTGAAACCTTGTGTAGGTTGACCTTGAAGACTATGCTAACAAAATTTTAATTAACATTAATTGGGTGCTAAAGGACCCACTAATGCTTTCCTGCACAGACGAAAGGGTATTACAGTGAACTCCCGTTAAAACGAACTCGGTTATAACGAATTCTAGGATATAACAAACAAAATGGGTATGTTTGTTTAGTTTCCCATAGACTCAATGCAAAAGAAATCCTCTTAAGATGAACCCCCTCACAGGTAACCTTCTGTTAAGATGAACTTTCCCAGTGCTGTGGACAGCTGCTCCTAGTTTATCGTAGGGGGCCCCAAGGGCTCCATACCTGTGTTCTTTTGTTCTCTCCCCACCAAGGAGAGCACAAAAGAACCAAAGACTAAGTAAGCAAAGCCACTGGGCTGCCAGCAATAAAACTACAGAGTTTCTAGTCTGGGCAGTAAAGGAGTCCTGGTGGACATGAATGCATATGTGAGTATCCTCAAAGATGCGCCACAATGTTTAACACGTTGACTGGCAACACAACCGAGAGAGAGAGAGAGAGAAATAAGGAAGGGAAGGCAGGGATGTTAACCAGTCATGAGTCCGGTTTGCTACCCTACACTGGGGGATGGGAAAAGGGGAATAAAAGTAAAGAGATGGAGAGAGGGGGAATGCCTACAGGGCAGTCCTATACAATATCATAGGCGCTCGGCTAGGCCAGATGCTTTTAGAAAGGCCAAAAGCGCTTTCATTGCTTTCTGAGCCGTTGGACCGTGAGGACGGTATTCTAAGATTGTCTGTTCACAAAGTGGACGATCGTCGAGCTTTGTGAAGGACTCGGTCATAGGCAGTCGATGTTCCTCAAATTGTGGGCAGTGGCACAACAAGTGATCTATGGTCTCTGCGCATCCGCAGACAGCACACGCAGGACTATCAGCCATTCCAATCAGCGCAGAGTAAGCGTTCGTAAAGGCCACTCCCAACCACAATCGGCAAAGAAGCGAAGCCTCACGTCGGTGCAAACCAGCCGGAGGTCCGAGTTGCAGCGATGGGTTTAGCCGGTGCAGTCTGGTGCGCCTCGTGTATGGGGTATTCCACTCAGTTAAGGACATGGTTCGCGCAAGAGTGCGAAGTTGTCTTGCAGCGTCGGTCCTTGAGAGCGGAATAGGAACACAGCGGTCTTCATCGCCTGATGTCCGAGCTGCCTTATCTGCGGAGTCATTTCCACTGATACCGCAATGGCCTGGTATCCATTGAAAATATATCTCATGTCCTTTTTCTTGTAAATTTTGCACAAGAACCGCGATTTCGTATGTAATGTGGTTTTGCTCCACGTGTCGAAGAAACGACTGTATACTTTGTAGAGCTGATCTTGAATCACAGAAGATTGCCCACTTTGCAGGACTCTCAGCGTGTATAATATGAAGCGCTCCGCGGAGAGCCGCGAGCTCTGCAGCTGTAGATGTGGTGACGTGGGAAGTTTTGAAGTGCTGGGTGACTCCCATTCTTGGGATAACTATAGCACCACCGGAACTGGTTGATGTGGTTGAGCCATCGGTATAAACTTCTGTGCAGCCCCTGTACTTCGCATACATGTGTAACATGCTTAGTTGTTTGAGTGCACATGGTGGTAAGTCCGACTTTCTCAGAATACCAGGGATGTTGAGGCAAACTTGGGGATGGTTCACACACCATGGAGGAATTGAAGCCTTTGTTGTAGGTGCATACCCTGACGAAAGAGAGGCACGGTGGGCGAGGACCTTTGAACTGAACGTTGTGCGGGGTCGTTCCACTGGAAGACCTGCGAGGTGGTGATTAGGGGTCCGGGCACAGTGTCTTATGTGCACACGCATTGTTTCAATGGTTACATGCGTTCTGACATTGTGATCGCGAGCGATTGCTATAACGTCTGTCGACGACGCGCTCTTTGGCAGACCAAGGCATATTTTCAGGGCTTGGGCTTGGATGCCTTGGAGTGTATTCAAGTTAGTTTTGCAGGTGTTCGCGATCACTGGTAGGCTGTACCGCAGGAATCCAATGAAAAGGACTCGGTACAGCTGTAGCATAGATGTAATTGACACTCCCCAGGTCTTTCCTGCTAGGAATCTAAACATGTGACAGATTCCTGTCAACCGTTTCCTCACATAGTTCACATGGGGTGTCCAGGACAGATTTCTGTCAACAATCACTCCCAAAAATCGGTGACTTGTGCTATAGGGGATCACCTGCCCGTCGAGGGTTATGACGTATGGCGACATTAGTTTCCTGGTAAATGCCACCACAGCACACTTTTCACAGGCTAGCTGCAGACCTTGCTCACGGAGGTAGGATGATGTCAAGGAATTCATCGTCGTTTAGACAAACTCGCATCGCAAAGGTGGAGATCTTTTTGCGAATCTTTGGACCCAAGAAAACCTCTGTCTCTGATATGGAGAACTGTTCGCGGCCTCCGTGGGACCCCTCAGCAGCGTCACCCTTTCAGGTCTTTGTCCCTTCACCAACAGTGCAGCGAGATAGACATCGCAGACAGTTTCTGCAGGGGGATCGCTGGAACCTTTACAAGCTCCGCTGGGACTTTGATGCCCGACCATCTACCCACATCACGCGACCCCCGCATGGACTGCCCTTTTACTATGGGTGAACTCGAAGCTGCACTTGCTTTGTGCAAGCGTTCGTCATCGCCAGGACCAGACGATATAACCTACCGTGCCTTACGTAACCTAGGGGAAGAGGCTCGGAAGGTGCTGCTCCTCTTATACAACAGCTCGTGGGAGACGGGCATGGTTCCCAAGGAATGGAAGACGAGTCGCATAATTCCATTGCTTAAGCCTGGGAAGTCGCCTTTAGACATTGCATCATATCGACCAATTGCACTTGCAAGCTGCGTTGGAAAACTAATGGAGAGAATGATTCTAGCACGGCTGGAATGGTACCTTGAACACTACCAGATATACCCAGACGCGATGTCCGGGTTCAGGCGTGGTCGCTCCTCCATAGACAACGTGATTGACCTGGTGACATATGTCGAGCACGAGAAGTCCCGCAAACGATTATCTGCTGCCATGTTTCTAGACGTTAAGGGAGCATACGACAGCGTAACACACGAAGCAATTTTGAGCACGTTAGAAGCAGTCGGACTTGGTGGCAAGACCTATTTGTGGATCAGTAGCTACCTAGAGCAGCGATCATTTTACATACTTACAGAGGATGGCCCAACCTCTCAACATTACAGTAGCCGTGGAGTTCCCCAGGGCGGAGTACTGAGCCCAACTCTCTTCAATCTAACGCTCATTGGACTCGCCGGCATCCTTCCTGGCACCGTTCGGCTCTCCATCTATGCCGACGACATTTGCATATGGGCATCGGCTGTGACACGACTTCAGCTTCGTGCGCGGCTTCAGAAGGCAACACAACCGACATGCTCACTGAAGAAGTGCTTTGGAAGAATATGGGAAGTAGCGTGTGCCTGCTTAAGTTCTCTAATAAACAACCTTTCCCAGCAGCATGGAGGTACTGGAGGATACTTAAAATCATTAGATGAAATGTTATTTATGGCTGCTTGCCAGTGCTTGAAGACAATTTTCAAGTTGGGTAAAAATATGGTTTCATTTGTACTTTTTTCCCGTTTGCAAGTCTACTTGATTGACTTTTTGAAGCAAGATGTCTGGATCCACCTGGGCAAGTGGCCAATCCATTCTTGGAGGCACTTCTGATAAAACGAACTTCTGATAAGACGAACAAATTTTCATGGTCCCCTCGAGTTCGTCTTAAAGGGAGTTTACTGTAGTTACACAATATAAAACACATGGTGGAAAAAAATGAGCGCCGACCAATCGTGCAATGATGTGCAGTGTGCATCTGTGTCACATTGCACATCATTTGGTATGGCACTAGTAGTGTGTGCTATCCTCTGAAGACAGGTAAATGCACTGGTTCGCCGCAAGTAAAATGATGTAATTTGAAGTTAGTTTTAGCTAGCTGGTTAGTTTTTGTTAGTTTTGGCTGTATTGTTTGGTCGTATATACTTTTAAAATGCCTGAATAATTTTCTTTAAGCAGCAGTTTGGATGAACATGCGCTTTTCACTGGATTCACATAAACATTTTATTTCTATGCAAATGAAATACAATAAGTATATACCATAGTGTTCTCTAGAGGAACAACTCGTGCGTCAGTTGACATGTTTTTCTGACCTTACATTTCTTTTTTTCAGACTCTTTGTGTAACCTTGCATCTGCATATTTGAGTCAGCGCAGTGTTTGGAAGTAAGTGACCTGCTCTTATCTTCTGTGATACAGGCATGAGGCAATGACGTTTTTTTATTTTTACTAGCATTTAATTACACTTTTGAAGGCTCATAACCTCTTCTAATCAAAATTTTGTAAGGGGACAAGGATGAAAATTGCCAGACCCTTGTGCATATCTCCTGTGGTAGTGCATCTGCATAGACATGGAATACATGGCAGGGCAGCAAAATATTACAAAAGCAGTACTAGTTCTGAACTTACAAATAATTTTCCTTGATTGTATCGACAAGGAGGTAATGGAAATTCAGCCTGCATGAGAAATCAGTTGCAACAAGCGCCCAGCAACAGTTCAGAGTGCGTACATTTTGTATTGAAGGGGCCGTCTAACACTTTCCTTGCACCCTTCTTTATTTGCGGTTTGCATAGACAGATGCCTGGGGACGTTTTAGGCGTGGGTCAAACCACCCATGTCAACCGATTTAAGTGGAAAGATCATATTGCTGCCAACTGCATCAACGTGTAGTGGCACTCGTCAGAACAATTTTTTTCAGAAATGACAACATAACTTACGGGCAATGATTCGATGAAAGTGAAGCTAGCAATGGTTACGACATTACATAGAAAAACGGAATAATATTTCGTTTTGTTTTTCTCTTGTGAGGTTTTTCATTGAACGCCAGGATGTTAGACAAGCTCATAACTTGCAGCATGGCACAGTTAGACTCAGCATTGTTTGTCGCCATGGCAATGGCATCATTAGTGCACTGCAAGGAACAGGTGACCACTGCGTGAGAGCATCCCTTACACGGGTGCTTCTAGCCAATTCCATTGGCTGCGCATTGTGTTGGTCGTGCCAAGGGAAATGCAGTCACGTGACCCCACGAAAGTCAAGTTGAGGTTCCGCAGTTTGTTGCTTGTATATTGAATGATCTCGGCTTAATAACTTCGAATTGCGCACTCCTACTGCTGTCATTTTTGCAGCATTTCTTTGTCTGCCCTACAGTCTATGGAACACGATAATAAAAAGCGGGTGCTTGAAAAGTGTTGGAGGGTCCTTTTAAGCAAATGCAGCAGATGAAACAGGTGTGCAGTCATAAAGATTCTGTTTTATGTAGAAGGCATTTACTAGTTTATATGCATCGTTGCATAATTTGTGACGTTTTTAAAGTGATCTATCGTGACGTTTTTAAAGAGCGACAACTAGAAATACTATGCGGGATGTCTTATTGGATTGATCTGAATGATGCTTACGCATTTGCTACCAGACAGCTCTAGCTTTCTGGTCATATGAATCTGTGTTTGTAACAACAGTAATTGCAAGAAACACCACGAAATAATGAAGATTGTGTTGTTACAGTGTATGACTAAAGACACCATACAAATACGTATACATTTACGTGTATTGTCTTATTAACATTCTATACATGCATCTTTTTCCTCTCTTTTCTTCTTACATGTGCTTTGTGGTGTGTCCTGTCTGTGTTTTCCTTGCTTGTGTGGGGTCTCATTTGATTCCAAAGGTGCTTTCTGACCTCACACAAAATTTTTTAACTGACTTGTCAAATGATATTACAGCCTAAATGCTCTGCCTACCCAGAAGCTTTTCGTAAGAGGCCTTTAGAACATTTTCCTTAAAGGGTTACACATTCCTGTGTGCGCGACTTCATGACTATTTCTTAAGTTTACAGAACTGTGAGTGTTGGCAGGCTGCTTGTTCATTTCCTGCCTATGTTATTCTGTCCTTCAGAGCTTTAGGACATAAGGCACATGAGAATTTGTGCACCCACTAAGTTGTCCACATGTTTGCAGGCAAGAAATAGAATCCACCTTGGAGTTGATGAAGCGTGCTGAGCGCGACCTCAGTCAAAAGCAAAAGCAACTAGAGGAATGGGAAAGCCGTTTGCAGCAGAAGGAACAGCTTCTTGAACGACGCAGGGGCTGCATGGTGATGTATATCCTTTTTTGCACTTCATTTAAAGGAGTTGCTTCGTAAGCCAGCAGGGTTGTGACAGAAATCAGTTAGTGAAGCAGCAAGGCTTTGCATCATGTTTTGTAATAAAGAAAGACCTATTTTTGCAGGTGCCCTTTTAACAGCATGTGATTTTTACTACTTCAGCAGAAAATAAGTAGTTGCAACTTTACACATTGTCTTAACTGTGTCATGTTGGGTTCTCATTTGTAACACAAAGTAGTCAAATGAAAGCAATGTTACTGCAGAGCATTTACTTACAGACGGTGTTCTTTTAACGGTCGCGAATATAATGACAGGTTCTTATTAAGGCAAATACTCATAAGTCTCCTTTTAAGGTGACCTTGGAAAAGTGCAGCAAATAATCAGAAAACACAGCCCGAAACTGTATGCAAAGCATCGATAACTTAATAACATCGTTACAGACCCCGATAACATTATATATCCATTGATGGGTAATTACATGAGAAACATAAATAGTTATACGTGGTCACAATAGTCATCAGATTGATTGCTATGAACATGGAAAAGCAGTAAAATTGGTTGGAAAACCTCAAGTGCATGAAAATCAGGAATGAATTATCTTAAAGGGGGCTACAAATAAGGCTATGATATGAGAATAGAATACAGTAATGGCTTCATAATGACCATCACTCAGCAAAAATAATAATGACTTGGCAAAAAAAGATCAATACTCAAAAAGCGGAGGAATGACTTCGGAGGCGGGTACTAAGTTTAGGAAACACTGAAGAATCGTGATAAAAATCCTAGTCATGAACCTGACTAATCAAGAATGGTATGAAATAGCAAAAAAGGATTAACCTAAAAACCAATGGGATAGGTTCAGATGTTGCTACGAAGTGAAGGAAACACAAAAGGATAGAGTCAGTCATAAGCGTGACTCAGCAAAAGTAGCGATGACTCAGCAAAGAAAGAATAACATTAAAGAACTGATGGGATGTGCCTACTGAGTTGACAAGGTGGTCAAGGTTGGTAGTAAACATCATAGTCATAATCATAACTCGCCAAAATTTACAGTGCAGCTTAAAAGATTAACGCTGGGAAATCTGTGGAATCAGTTGTTTCAGTTCGGACATCAGTACTAAGTGAAAGAAACACAAAAGAATGGTGGCAGAAATTGGCCATGAGCATGACTCAGCAAAAAGGATTGAGTTGAGTTTGAGTTTATTCAATCACATGATATCATATGTAACAGTACACATAACAGAAATAGTTAGGTGTGATAGGAAAAAAGCTGCATTTCACAGCTCAACTGGTTCTGTAACCCTGAAAACAAAGCGAACAACATAATTATTTAAATAATTTACACCGACAAATTGATGGAATTGGTTTGGACCCATGTCATGGAATGGAATTGATTCTGGGTTTGATCCCCCAAGTCTGAGGCTCGATGACCAAAGACCTTGGCTTTCACCTTTAGGTCTCTTAAGTGATAGCGAAGGACTGCTTTGACATTGTTAATTAATTAATTGATTTACTGACTGACTGATTTATTGATGCATGAATTGGTTGATTGTGACATTGGAAATGTTGAGAATGAATGAGTAACAGCTTTTTCACAGTGTTGGTTTATTGTTGTATGTATGGAGCACTGTGCACTTGATGCATATTTATTGGTTCTTGAAATAATGAAAAAAATATGGTAGCTGCCTATGAGCATGTTTTACACTGTTGATAGTTCAGTGCTTTATTCATATTTACTGTTAACCTATTTTTGCAGGACTTGGCATTACATTTTATGAAGCAGTTTGAAAACCAATCATCTTAACACATTTCATTGTGCAAACTTTTATATCTGAGCATTGATAACACTGGCTGCTGTCGTTAATAGGTGACTACTGCAGAGTTATTAATTGTGACCTGCATGTAGGTTTTGGTGCAATTGAGAATTTATCCGGATTCAATGCATATAACTGACAAAATAACATCACCTTTATGGTTGTTGTTTCAAACAAAATTTATTCTTTCAGGAGCTGTATGTCCATGATGTGAATACTTGGACTGTGGACCATGTGGTGAGTTTGACATATGATGCATTAATGGTTTTATTGCAAACAAATATTGCTATACAGTGCACAGTATAGGCAAAGTAATATGACTTCTAATATGTTCAAATGACAGGCACCAGTTTTTGTGAAGTGCGGCGGCAAGAAGGAAAATTGTCATTCACCTGGTTGTTGAGGAAAAACGTATCCTATCCTGGCTTTAGGTTCAGGCACAGTGGTAACATCTCTCAGAGGTGGCCAACTTACCATCTCAACTAACCACAAGATCAGCGGATTGCAGAGAACGAGGTTGGAGTAGCAGACAGTAGAGGTGTGCACGGGCTCCGGGTAGCCCGAAAGCCTGAGCCCGACCTGGCCCGCAGGCCGGGCTCAGGCAGGCCGACGTATTTTCACCTCGGGCCCAGGCCGGACCCAGGCTACTTGGAGTTTTATCGGGCCGGGCTCGGGCCCGGCGACTCAAGCCTGAAATATAAAGAATGAGCGGGAATTGTTTTCCAGCACGCATACAGTGCCTTTTCCGCGACCGCCGTTTACCGCTTTTCCTTTCTATTCGCTACTTTAAACAAAAGGAGAGCAGGTAAAGCATTGCCTCTGTTGCACTCCGACAAACAGAGAAGTAACACCACCTGAGCTAGTTCGCATTAGATTTAAGGCCAAATCCCATATGAGTGAAAATGCACGCGACAGCGACGAGCGACCCGACGTAGATTGCCTTTGTGCAAGGTGACGCTTGCATGGGCATACCCCATACACGTGACAGCTTTGGCGAGCGAACTCCATTGTTGCTGGCATGAGGCAAAGTGCCGCACTGTCGCAGGTATGCAGTGCAAATAAAAAATTTGTTGCATGTTGGTACGTAAAACGTTTACCGTTGTCTCGCAGTATTTTTTATATGCATGTGCATAATTATTACGTTATTTGTTGGTGTGCAGCTGATGTGCTTAGCGTCGAAAAGCAGGGCCGGGCCGGGCCGGGCCTGGGATTGTGTTTTCGTACGTCGGGCCGGGCCGGGCGGGCTCGCAGCCCTTTGCTGTCGGGCTCGGGCGGGCCTTCGACAAAGTCAGCAGGCCCGGGCCGGGCTCGGGCTCGGAAATATGGCCCGTGCAGAGCTCTTGTAGACAGCTCCAAGCACGGGGACGGTGAATATGACAGATAAATTTACAAGGAGTCCATGGGGTGGTGAAGGGGTCAAGAAGAAGAGACGTTGTCGTCAATGTGACTGTAGCACAAAGCTACAAAGCAAGCATGTATAGCCTCCTCAAAAAGACAGCCCCACAGAAAGACGTCCATGTCTGGGTGCTATAAAATGAAATGTGCTCGTTAGATTTTAAATGAGTGCCATTTCATTGCTACACTAACTCTTTGGTAGTTCCACGTTATCTTTCATGCAGAATTCATAAAACGTACTGTAACATATGTTGTTTATTGTTCTATTTGCAGTTTCTCTGGGTCCAACAGTTGGGATGTGATGGTAAGCCAATAAAAGATTTACATTTTTCTTTAGCTTTCTTGTGAGCGAGATTTGGGCCTTCAGAGTACCCTGGTTGTGTCTCCTGTTTTTGGAATGGCCCATTCTTAACATTTTTAACTTAATGTCAGCATGCATTCCTGTAGAACACATATATTGTGTCACCTGCTTGTCACGCAGGTTCAGTACTAGAAAGGGGTGGGGGGGGGGGTGTAGGAATCAGCAGCTGTCCTGAAATCTTGGTAACCTAACCTGTTCTCCCGTCATGTAGCTGGAGCCTTCAGGGGCAGAAAAGGAAATCATGGTGCCACCTTCTGCATTCCTCTAATGCTTAATCATACAGGGAATGAAAATGAATGTAAGGTTCTTTTTAAATTTAGGAAATCCATGGTTAGGGAAGGCCATCAGCCAGAGATGCAAATAAAAGTATAAAGATTGCAGATAAAAGTATAAAAGTACAAAGGAAAGCATACAGTGATGGTTTTCGGCATTCAGAGCTGCTTATGTGCGTTATTTCTAAAACATCTAAATATCTGTTGACTATGCACAACTGAAATGAGGATTTTTGAAATGAATGGCATGGTCTTATCAACTTCTTCATTGGCACAAGTGCCACTTGACACTCCTGTTTCTTCCATTGCGCTCGCAGTTCACTTGCTCGAGATGGTCTGTTATGAAATTAAATAAAACATGATCAAAGATAATTAAATACAGCACAAAAATCAATAAATTAAAGATCATGAGTGGTATGATATCAGAGCATGAGTAATTTATATGAAAAAGGCATTCAGTCATCAGGATAATTAATGAAAATGCATTAGTACACTTCCATGTGTGGCAAATTGCAATCACATGTGACTCATACCCTTCTTGGATTTGTACGTATAAGCCACACGTAAGAAAGAAATCCTGTATGGCTCATGCACACATTGTGGACAATGAGGAAGCCCCCGAGTTACATTAATGCCGAGGTACAAGTGCCACTATGAGACATCGAAGTCGAGCATTAGGGTTGCCTACCATTTCTTCTTTCTTTCTTTCTTTCTTTGTTTTTTTTCTTTTTGTGTGTGTGTGCATGTGTATGTCTGTACCACTCAAAGAATGTAGCTTCATTGAAACAGTACATGGTACTTCAGCCAGAAAACAGCACTTCGTACTTAATGTCCTTATCGTAATGTTTCAGTTAAATAATATTCCTACAAAAGATCCTAGCAACTTCACACCCACCTCTTATACGTACATGCAAAGCCTTGCACAAACTGTAGCTGTATGACAAGCAACATTCTTTCTGTCACTTTTGGTCGGTTACGCATCACCTTTGACTTTTGTACCTTGGCTCCAGGCTTTCCTTTAATCTGTGATTCAACCATGCCTGTGGACATTTCTTGCACGTGTATGACCCTGCACAGATGCCACGAAGGACTTGGAGCAGTATGCAGAGGTATTCCGCTTCCAGCAGATTTCAGGCAAACGGCTGCTGCTTCTCACAGTGGAGCACCTGAAGGACATGGGCATTGCCCCTCTGGGACATAGGCTGGCACTCATGGTACGTGCCAAGCAATTTTCATTCACTCCCACATTCCCCTAGGTCAAGCGCCTCAACAAAAAGAAGAAGAAAGTTACTCAGTGTTCTTTCTTTCCTTGATCAAAATTGCTAACAGGCTGATCTAGCTGGTATGCATGAGGAACCGTGAATTATTCTTTTTTCATTCATTTATTCATCCTTCCTGTAAAGCAACATTCAATGTTCATTACGACCCATTGAACAGTTTGTGCTTCTGCTGAAAAAATAGAAAAGTTCAATTTCAAAAGGACAGAAAGTTGAGTGAGTTGGTAAGGATCCATAGTCAGAAGAAGAGGCGAAGAACCCAAGGTTCTTCAATTTCAAATGGTTTTAAGGGGAAACTGAACTGGAAAATGATTTTTAAAAGAAAGGATCTGGACGCTGACCAAAATGATTTTTTAAAAGAACGAATGTACAGTGAACTCCCGTTAAAACAAATTTGGTTACGACGAATTCTCGGATATAACGAACAACATAGGTATGTTTGTTTGGTTTCCCATGAACTCAATGCAAAAGAAATCTTCTTAACACGAACCCCCCCTCACGGGTAACCTTCTGTTAAGGGGAACTTTCCCAGTGCTGTGGACAGCCACCCCTAGTTTATTGTAGGGGCCCCCAAGGACTGGGCACCTGTGTTCTTTTGTTATCTCTCCACCAAGGTGAGAACGAAAGAACCAAAGACTAAAGTAAGCAAAGCCACTTAGGTGCCAGCAATAAAACTCTTTTACAGAGTTTTATTGTTGGGGACCCCAAGTGCTAGGGGCACCCTGCCTTCTTGGGCCCTTTTGTTGTCTCTTCACCTAAGGTTCTTTTGTTGTCTCCCACCTCCTTTTCAGCACCCACAGGTGGAGTACAAAGGACCACAAGGAAAAATAATCCAAGGGGGCTTACACAGAGACTGGGTACTTGAATAAAGTTGCCCCCCCCTGCCCCCAACTAGTAGAGCAGTGCTAAAGCAAAGCAGAGGAAAACAAAAAGGGGCAAGAAAAAGGGGGCGGATATAAAAAAAGTGAATGGTGCTTTTCATCCACAACAACAAAGTGTACACATCAGATATAAAAAAGTGAATGCTGCTTTTCATCCACAACAACAAAGTGTACACATTAGACCTTTTGGCTGATCAGCACCTCCTGAGGCAAGTGCAGGAAAACTGCCATGAAGAAAAACAGGCCTAGTTTCTAGTCTGGGCAGTAAAGGTGTCCTTGCTGACATGAATGCATATGGGAGTATCCTAAAAAATGTGCCACAATGCCTGACCCATCGACTGGCAACACAATTGACATGCTCACTAAAGAAGTGCTTGAAGTGCTTTTGAAGAATATGGGAGGTAGATTGTGCCTGTTTAAGTTCTCTAATGACAACCTTTCCCAGCAGCATGGAGATACTGGAGGATACATAAAATCGTTTGATGAAATGTTATTTATGGCTGCTTGCCAGTGCTTGAGGACAGTTTTCAGGTTGGGTAAAAGTATGGTTTCATTTGTAATTTTTTCCCAATTGCAAGTCTACCTGATTGACTTTTTGAAGTAAGATGTTTGGATCCACCTGGGCAAGTGGCCAATGCATTCTTGAAGGCACTTCTGATAAGACGAACAAATTGTCATGGTCCCCTCGAGTTCATCTTAAAAGGAGTCTACCGTATTAAACGTTCAGGCCTCCCTGCGGGAACCTTGTGAACAAGGTTCCTGTGGGGGGCCGAAACGTTAATACGTTAAAACGTTCTTTTAAAAAGTCATTTTGGTCGGCGTCCAGATCCTTTCTTTTAGAAATGTTTCATCCAGACCAGACGGGCTTCCGTCATACTCTCAACTTCATGGAAAATGATTTGTGCTCATATTGGTAATATCTTTTGAGAATAACAAAAGCAAGACTCTTGCGATGGTAAAACACTTGGTATACTAGGAAGTGTGCAGATAGAAAAAAACAGGTGGAGATGCTGCTTCTAGGTTATTGCACCAATACGCATGATGTCATCGATTTTCTGACAGTTTGCTAAGGCCTACAAAATAGTCTTTTTATTATAAAAATAAAATGCATTGTGTTCTAAGGAAGCCTGACACTTAACAAAATTTGTTTCATAAAATTTGAATGAGCCAATGTGGTGAAAATACAAAATAGAGGACTACAGTGTCTGACATTGTGTGCTCTAACTTATGATGCGAAATTCAGAAATGAAATTGTGACCTTTATTTTCCCTTCTAATAATGAACATAAATTGGAAAAAATGGCAGTAGGGTTCCCAGATAGGTTTTTATTAGTATAAACCACTTAAATATTTCACGTTAGCATGCTCCTGAGGACTCCTCTACAAAAGGCACAGATTTGAAGTCTGTCAGATTTAGCAGAAAGCTGGCAAGATGGAAACATTAATTTGGAGTGACATTTTTCACCTAATGTACTAGTCCTTTGTTCCATCGGTGCTCTTCACCTTCAATCTGCGTGGACCTTTTTATTGCTGTTTAAATCTATATGTCGTGCCTTGAAAAAGTGTTCTGATTTTGTAAAATTTACAGGATGAGATCGAAAAGCTTGCCATGGAAAACAGACGCAAGTTTGAGATGTCACAGCGAGAGGTGAGCTAAAACAACTTTACTCACTTCTAGCTTTATCTTGTGTTGCATCTTTATTGCAAATGAAGATACAAGATTACGGAAAGAGTCAGTGTGATTTAGCAGTTCTCCAGCTGTGTACTGTACACATGGTGTAACTGCATTGAATTTTTGAAAGATTTTGTATGTGTTCCATCGTAACTCTTTGTATTTTCAAGTCATTATGATCAGCTTTGTATTCAACTCTGTATTGATGTAGAATACGAGCAGTCTTCATCCATGGTGTTCACATAGTAATTGCAAATGAAACTGGTGCCTGCTTTACATTATAAGAAAAATTTCTTATTAACTACATTGCAGTAAGAGGATATGAAACTTGTATATGTAATGTGGCGTAAAATTTTTGAAATAAGTAAATGACCAGCATACAATGACTGGCTAAGTATTAAAGATGTTCATTCAAATAGAAGAGAAATGTGAAGCATTAGGGGCAGAAAGCACAATTATTTTTCTCCTGTTTCTTGGCAATGAATATCCTATAATGCAGCTAATTCTTGTTTGAACCTATAATTTCCAACTCGCCCAGATCACCATGCTATGCTTTACTCAGCATGAATATGTAAGCTGTGTTAGCTTTGCATGCTTATTTGAATGCGGTTTGAATAACTATGTTCATGTCTTCTGCAGTCTATGAGCCATGGCCATACATCCTCCACCTTTGGTTCCTCCGCACTGGGATCAGCGAGCTTTGCATCGATGGCAACGTCCTTCGGTTCCCTGGGCTCCAGAGTGCCATCGGGACCGATATCTGTCTCGGAGCCAATGCTGCTGCGACTCACACTGTTGTTTGGCAGTCACGTTCGGCTGGGCGCAAGTCCGCGCGAACACAAGTGGAAGGCCTTCGTGGAGTTGGACACGGGCGAGACACACTTGGCCGGTGACGTGGCTGCCAGATGCATCAGCACTGTCACCTTTGAGTGTGCCCAGTCTGGCCTTTTCGTCACGCGCATAGCCCAGGTAGGCAGGTCCCAATACTGGCAGTTGAGCTTCAAGGAAAAAATAATTTTTGTCATAGCAGTATGAAAATTTATATTGGATAGTAAAAAAAGAACAGGGTACTAAAGGAGGGAAAAGGCAATGTGAATGCAGCTCTCAACTAATCTGTTTCTGGAATGTTATGTAGTTTGGCGAGTGATGTTTTCCCCCCTTTTCATTTCTTTTTTTTTTTAACTGTTTTGATCCTTCTGCCTTGTCTTTTCACCACAAGTCAAGTGCCTGGAATGCTGAGGTGTATAGGCAACAAATCATCCAGAAGAAATTGCAGCAGATCCAGCATGCTTTCCTGGGTATATATAGTAAACACAAATATATCATGATATAAAGGCTTTCACTCCAAATCAATCAATATTCTGACCAGCTACTCAGTGTTTGAGGAAAGGGAATGGATGTAGAGAGAGAGAGAGAAAAAAAAAACAGCGAATGCACTAATAATGAGGATAAAGATGGCGGAAAAACCTGCACAGCTCATGTCTCTTGAAAAATCTCTTGTCCAATCTGTTCTCATGCAAGAGGATGTTAAGAGCCTTGAGACTATCAGGCTTATGATGAACATCTGGCAAAGGTCCCTATAGAACCTTTTCCCTGAATGGTTGAGGGACCAACATCGACAAAGTGTCTGTGAGTGGTTATCTCTGTACATCAAATTGTGGGCGGACATGCAAGAGGTCTTCTGTCATCTCAGGAACATTGCTTTCCTTGCAATTCAGACTGTCTGCACGGGCCAATAAGATGTGGATAGTGCTGGGTGAATGCCATGCCTACATACATGCTGCCAAGCCTTTTCACACCCTCATCTTTCATTCAGTGCTCAAATGTATATGATGCAACATACCTTCACGGGCTTCTTACACCCTCTTGCAGCCACTTGCTGTGATGAGTTACGATGATTATAATGTTGGCAGTCATTCCTCACCAAAGTAGTCTGGAAGGCCTTTGTTACCGAGGCCATAACTGTAAGGAGATTAAGAGACTGGAAGTGGAGGCTGGAAGTGTTCATAACACTGGAAGTGTGTGTGTGGAACTAATTTGGTTATCTTGCAAATGGTGTGAGGGATGTTAGGTATGACCCACCATACCTGTGGCTAGTAAGGGTGGGGTGGCAGCGCTGTAACCTTTCCGGCAAGACAGCACAAGCAGCACTCGGCAGCAGTAGCCATGGTCAGGGACACCCAGACATTTACAAAAAAAGGATTGCCTTAATAAATTAGTTGAGAGTTGCCCTAATGTCATATCTTCTCTTCTTTATCCCTGTGCCCTTTGTGTGTCCTGTATGGTTTACTAGTCCAGCTGTCATTTCATGGTAAAAGCTTTGTTGAAGGTTTTTTTTTACCAAGCACAGTTGTTGATGTTTGTTTTGTGTGGTGGTGTCATTTACGTTGGGGTTTCACTTAACTGTGTTAAACCATTTTACTTCAATTGCTGCTGCACCGTGTAAAAATGTGTTAGGCTTGTTCTGACTTCCTTTAAACAAAGTATATTGTTTGGATCTTGAATATTTCTATTTAAGCTCACCAGATTCTTATTGCTTGCTTACTTTTTCAGCCTCCATTTGTGATGGACCGGTGGTGCATTGGGATTACTCCGGAAACAGTTGTGACGTGTGTTGTGAATTATGAGGTGACTATTTTTCACTCTGTAATGTGTGTGGGAGACTAATTCGAGAAGTGCTTTATAAGGCTGCTGTGCGAAATAAAGAAAATGAAGTTTTGACCTTCATTTTCTCTTCTAACAATGTATCATGATCTTGAAATTTTGAAAATTCTCAGAGGATAGTTTGCAGTCCAACTTGATTTTGTGTTTCTCTTTAGTGACCCTTTAATGCACTGTGGAGCAAGCAAGCTGCTGTAAAGTTTATTCCATGCGTGCAGCATCGCTCTCTCCCGCAGCTCTGTGTTCTTGAGCCCCGGTCAACACTGCTCAGCCACCGGGTGCGCCCGGAAGGTGGCGCACCCGAGCAGATTGAGGTGGTCCTGAGGCTTGCTGCACTGTCCCCTTGCCGTGAAGGCGGCTCACGGTCCTCCTCCCGGCGAGAAGCCCACTCGGCTCCGTCCAGAGCCCGCCGCCTCTCGGAGGACCTGTTGCCTGAGGCCTGGCGTCAGCGGGGAAGCCTTTTTGGCAGCTTCTCCCCGACCCGTCGGCCCACACATCGCCGATCGCGTGAGCTCCTCTACCCATCTAGATTGGACAAGGGCACTTATGTTGCTGAAAAATGTTGCTTTCTAGCACTGTTTCCATGGTGTAGTGTCTTTCTGCTAGATCTGACAGACCATTGATTTGGTTTAAACAAAAGAAAGGGAGTTGAGTGAGGGGGCCCATTTCTTGTTAGATGCAACCGTGATGGGAGAAATGAGAATTTGTTTGAAATAAATGCTGCATTGTCAGTATTCAAGGCTGTATTTGCACACATATTGCATGCACACACCTGCGCACAAGACCATCGTTGCTTGTAAGTCAGGGTGCTCTGAGTCATTGCTACATATGTGTAGGGTTGTTCGTTTTTGGGTGAAACGTGATTGTTACTCCTCAAACAATTTAGAGGGAAATTGGACTAAACCTGTTTTCTCCACAAACTTCAGTATCACATAACAGATTTTTTATGTTGAATGGAGTTTGCTGTGCACAAGCACTAGCTTAGACAGCGTCGGGACAGTTTTGTTGGCCTAAGTTAACTCCAGTGATGTACAGTTCATTTCACAAGCTGTGTGCAGCACTGTGACACTGCACAACTGTTATGTGGAAATTTAAGTTTGTAAATTTAACCTGAAAAAACCAGAATTTCGGGTTGATTCTGGAAAAAAAAAATGCAGATTTCTTCCTGATTACTACCTGGAAAAATAGTGCCCTATTTTTACTCCCCGAATTTGACAAAATATGAAGCCTCAAAACGAAGAACCTTACACATGTGGGATGTAAATGATTCTTTATGAAAAAGGGTGACGCAAGGCTGGGGGCCTGGCAGGTTGCTTGTTTTGAGTCAACGAATGGCCGACAGGATGTGGGCTAATGGGCACACATCTGAAGGAGACCAATGCAGTAAAATCTTGTTAATACATAGTATCTGTTTTAAACATACTTATGATTAAAACATAGTTTCAACAAACTCCTGATTAACTCTCTGAAAAGGCTAATGCATGTGATGAATGCTCAAGTCGTAGTGACTTGTCCTACACCTGCAAGTCAGTGTAGTTCTTGACAATTTTTTGTCATGTAAAGGTTAACTTGGCTTTAACAGTGGTGGCGTGAGCTGTGTAAGCAATGCACTGCAGACAGATGGCCATGGATGATTGCCTTCCACAGTGTATACCACATTTATATGAGGCTATTGCTCTTATAACTGGTGTAAAAATGACTTTGCAATACACTCGAGCCTCTTTAAAATGCCCTTAGCTGCAATATATTTGCCATTTGGGTGTGAAAATTTTACTGTGCAATGAAGGAGATGGCACTGTGGCATGCATTAGTGCTATGTAGACCCACGTATGTGATGAAGTTTTATAAAAGCACTAAAAAAGAAATTTACTCACCATTGCCATGCGAATCAGCAACCAGCGCGACAGGACGCGTCCTGTCACAACATGACTGCCTTTCGCTTCCGTTTAGCATGCGGCCCGTCCACGTTACCGTAAAACCATAGAAACGTGGCGACACTATCGAACAGTCAGCAGCAAAAATAAGCTCACCGTGAATGAGCAGCATGCCGCAGACTACAGAGCCCGCCGTTTTGACACACGATGTGTAGGCCAGTGACCGTCGCCATACCGGCTTGGCTTGGTTGGCTTGTGGTTTCCAAGGTTGCTATGTCGCCAGTGCACTCTCAGAGGCCACACTCAGCTGCATTGGTGTTCGATAACATTTGTGGATGGCCTTAACGAGAGAAGTAGGTGCAGTAATCATTCCTCACCACTGCACACAAGCAATGGCACACCTTCGCGTTTGTACCATATATATCTACTGCAGTTAGCATGACATCAGAGATTGGTACTGCATGATCTCGGACGCCATGCATTGACATCTAGCTGCTGCGAGAAAAAAGAAAAAGAAGAGTGGGTATGGGCAAGTGAAGACTACAATACGTCGCAGGAAGGCAGCAGCACCTATTAGTGCACGCCGCTGGTTGCACATGGCTGTGCGGCAATGTGCAGCAGTTTTGTTGGGCCGTAGGATTTCGAAATCCGAACAGCTGCCGACCACCGTGGGAAGCATTTGACCATTTGTGGAAAAGTGAGCACCACCTGTCGTGTAAACTGGAAAACATCGCTGGCGCTTTTGGTTGGAAAACAGATTCTTGAAATGCTGTTTTCAAGGCAGCACTCAGCAATTGAAATACGCCTGTTTTGTTGTTTTATTTTTTCTTTTGCCAGAGAAGTTTGTCTGCATTGAACAAACATGGTAGAGGAAGAAAACATCCCGTTTCGTGCCCGCCACGGTGGTTGGGTAGCTATGGTACTCGACTGCTCATCCGAAGGCCGTGGCATCGAATCCCAGCTGCGGTGGCTGGATTTTGATGGAGGCGAAATGTTGAAGCCCGTGTACTGTGCAATGAGTGCACGTTGAAGAACCCCTCCACTACGGCACCTTTCATAATCATATCATGGTTTTGGGATGTAAAACCCCAAAAATCAGTCAAATCCTGTTTCCGTTTCTAGAAATGGGGCGGAGCAAGGATTTTTCGCGTTGTGGCGTGAACGAGCATATGTGGCAGTACCTGCACTCTGCTACCTCCACTCTTCGACAGACTCATCATGGCTGGTTCTTCAAGGAAGAAGGTTATGCGAGACACTTGAAGTTTAATCTTGAAACTTCTGATTATGAATTAGGTTTTTGCCCCGCCATGGTGGTCTAGTGGTTATGGCACTCGGCTGCTGATCCGAAGGTCGTGGGATCGAATCCCGGCCGCGGCGGCTGCATTTCGATGGAGGCGAAATGTTGAAGCCCGTGTGCTGTGCGATGTCAGTGCACGTTAAAGAACCCCAAGTGATTGAAATTTCCGGAGACCTCCACTACGGCGTCTCTCATAATCACAGCTGGTTTTGGAACGTTAAACCCCACAAATCAATGAATTAGGTTTGCCGGAAGCAGTGTGAGCATCGTCTATCAAATCTGGTGTTTACGTGAAAGAAGGTATGAGCGGGGGCATGTTGGTAGATATGCATGTTGTAATAGATAACGCATGGTCAAGGACAAGGACGAAGCTTCATCCATGTCTAGGGAGCCTATGTGTCACGCACGCCACATGTAGGCTCCCCATCTGTGTCCTGAAACCGTGTGCTACCTGTTGTAACAGGTGGTGTTTACGTTACGACGCTGTCATTTGTATTGGTGGAACCGTTGGAGCACACTGCGATCGCGTTGTTGGGTGACATATCTTGATTATATAAGCATCTTTAGTGCAACACAGTGAATGACCAAATAAAATGTGAATGACTGTGACCTTATGCGCTCGCGAGTGTATAACGACCCACAGCAAGCCTTCAGCAGCTCTTTCTTCACACAGCTGCTATCCAAGCATTTCTTTTCTTTTTTCGCACATAGCCTCGTGGACGGGAACCTGTAGAACTTTGTGTTTCCCTTCTCAGCAATATTCGTGCATCCGTAGGCTACACAGTGAGCTGAATTTCCGTACGCACAGTGGAAGCCAGGCGCCGTCAGGTTATTCACCCGCTGCACACAACCGGTGGCTGGCCGAGTCGATTGCTCATGTTTTCCAACCAAACCCAATGCACCTTGTAGAGGGCACTAGCTGCACTGTTGCCGCATATGCGCAGTAGCTTTTCCGCAAATGGTCCATTTTGTTGGTGCAAACGCGCCCTGATTTTCGAATTGGGAGACAGTTTTTGTTCGTTATATCCATGGAAAGGTCAATTTTACTTCGTTAAAATGAGGTTTCAAATGCGTATACGTCTATGGGGATTTCAAGGGAAACTCTATTTACTTTGCTAAATTCATTATTTCATTATATCCCATTACATTATAACGAGGTACGAGTGTATTGCTTCGATGGTTTATTTGCTTGCTTATACTGCTACACATTTGTAATGCTTCCTTGTTTTTGTATTTTTGTGCAGAATGAAATGCTTGCATTTTTGTTTTGTTACTGCTCTCTCTTTGTTGAGAATCTTTAAAAATCCCAAATGAATGACGAATGATGATGAATTGACTGACACTTTCATCATGGTGTTCACATACATTGTTTTCACAGGCTCTGGAGGTGATGGTTGCTGGGGTGCATCTATGCTGTCGGCGGCCACACGCAGTGGCTCCCCACTGTCGTCATTTGCACCCCGACGGCTGCTGTCATCACCGGCTGGTGCAGACATGTCGAGTGACGAAGAGGAGGAATGCTTGGCCCACCTCGCCTCAGAGCTCGGAGGCAGCGGCACAGCTTCGACTGGTAGGTGCCGCCTCAAGGAGCACAGGCGCCACCGGCTGGCATTCTCCCTCCACTCCAGCTCTGAGGACTCCCTCAGTGACCAGGGTGTCTCCAGTCTTCGGTCACACTCTCTCGCTGGAAATGCTACTTCTGGGTGAGCCACAGCACAGGGCCTGTCATCTCGCTGGCATGCATGAATGTCAGCATGGGGAATCCCTATTAGCCATCAAAATTGAGGACCTTGTATAAGTCAGACTTTCGTATTTTGCTGCCTGAAATTGGCATCTGTCAATTTGCATTTCGCCATTTCTATGAGGAATTCTTTACTGGTTTCACGCATTCTCCTGCTTAAAATTTTAGGACAGCTTGCTTGTTTTGTGTGTGTACACTTTGTAAAATATCCTCTGCACTGTATTATGCCCTTCTACCAATGCATTCACCACGGTTGCATTGGAAAATGCCATTTGGTAATTCTTACTGTATTTTCTCAACTCTTTGCACCTTCGTTCCGCTTTTTTCACCCATCCCCAGTGGCCTTTGCCTTCAGGTTGGAAAGGCTGCAATCCTACATCAAACAAACCATTTACTCGTCTCATCCGCTTAGTCTGCAAATCTCATTGCCCCGTGCCTTCCTGTTGACAAAGCGTGCCACATTGCTTTGATTACAGTGACATTGACAGTGCATAACAATTAAGCCAACCACAACTTTACAATAAGTGTGCTATGGTTATTCCAGTGATGATATTGTAAACTTACATTGCACCATTTCTTTGACTTTTTAGGCTTGCAGAGAGTTGTTCACGACACGAAGATGAGCGGCACAGGCGAAACAGCACACCAACTCGGCGTCGGGACCCCAAGAAATACCGGCACTCGATGAGTGACAGTGGCTTTGCATCTTCTGATGCATCCAGGCAAGTTCTGCGCGTCGAGAAGTGTCACGTCAAGCTCAAGAGTGGTGGTGACCTGCCACCCGACCGCACCGAACTTGACATTGGCTTGGGCCCCAGCTTGAGCTCTGGTCTGAGCTCAGGCTTGAATAGACTCAGTTTTAGCTTAGAAACTGACGGCTTCCGGCTTGGTGGACGAGAACGGAGGCTGGGAGGACTGCTTGACCGTGTTGCTGGCAATATTGGCTGGCGTCGCATGGGTTATGATGGTTCTATGTGAACCGAACGTTGTTGTAATGTTGCATAGAGGGCGCCTCGTTATTTGACAGATAGAAAATGGTGAAAAAAAAAAGTACCTCTGCTAAGTATTTGCGGCTATGAACGCTAGTCTTTCAATTGCTAAGTTATATGTAATGTTGTTGCCTTGTAATGCCTCAAGCAATTTTGAGATATTTTTGTGGCCTGTTGCCAGCACCAGGCAGTGCATCGCAGCTTGCTATTGCAGCTGTGCTATTGTTGTTGCTAAGCTTAATTTTTGTTATGCACAAATGTTTATGCCCTAGCACTGACTTCAGCCCTCAGCTTCTTATTCTCACATCGCACAGGCAATATCAAGGGCCATTAAGTGTAGAATTTAATGAAGCCCGCATCTACACTTTAAGTTTTGGTGGTTTATTGACATAATTATTTTAGTTATTTTGAGGTGTAACAAGTGTCAGCCTTGCAGACAATTGGTGCTTGAGTAGTTGAGGTCTTAAACGATAGAAGTTAGACTAATATTTTCAACTGTGACTGCCTTCGACAACCGTTGTGTCCTTGAGCAGCAATATTAGGTGCTGCCTTCCCTTTGGAAGCATGGCTGTGCCTTCTAAATTATGCATGCAGACACAAGACAATTTGCTTTACAGAGAATGGAGAAGGATGGCAATACGCTAATAGCTAGTTGAACTCACTGCACTATATATATGCTTGGCACTTAGGTTCTGTGTTTTCAGTTCCTAGGCCTATTGCCTGGAGCCTTGCCCAGGGGGCTTACTGATGCATTACTTTATTATTTGCTCTGTCGGTAACTATGATGAATATATAAATCCATATTACCTTAGTGTGGAGAATAGCTTGTCATTAGACTCTTGTCATATGTTGCAGGAACATCAAGTCAGAGTCTTGTACAAGGGGATTTTATATTCTTTAGGTGTTACAATAGTGGATAAGTATTTTAGTTCATAGTCGTTATGTCCTGTAAGATAAGGGAAGTGCAAATTCTGTTAACGTACACAAGTTGTGGTATTATTTTTGCTTGCAAAAAGCCTGTTCAAGGTGATAAAAAAAAAGGATACGAGACATATTTCTAGTCAAGGCAATATCCTCTGTTCAACAGGGGGAACAGTCTTTATATCAGTGCACATAAGCCGCAGTAATGAACATATTATAAAGTGTCATTGCTGGTGTTCAGTATGGACAGCAAAGTACCTGTGATCGTTGCTGACTTTTGCTGTGCTCTTTAGTCTGGGAAAAAAAAGTTTGTTTGGTGAAAATCGCCTCTCAATATTTTAAGGTTCCCATTTCACATCAGTGTTCATACATTTTAGAGGGTTCATTTCATTATTTTATGTGCACTAGGACTCCTTTAAAACAAGCTCTTTTCTCTGATTAGTTGAAACGTTCTTGGAGCAGTCGACCAGTTCAAGGCTCTTTGTTTATTTCTCATCTGAGAGATGAGAAGGCGGCAGTGTGGACCAGAGAGCAGCCAAGCTTAGGTGTATTTTCTAGTTTAGATAAAGAGAAAGAAATGGAATGGGGGTGGTTGTTTGCATAGCATGATAGCTGGTGTTCCATACAGTAAGTGATTGGGGATACTGTGGTGAGGTAAATTCAGTCAGGGGTGGCAAAAAAGTAGGTGGCGTGAGATGGAGACAGCCGCCCCAGGACAGAGGTAATAAGTGGAACCAGGACATATCAGACAGTTCGCTGTAGTTGCAACATCACCATGGAAATTTCGTGCAAAAGTATGGCACTCTGCTCTGAATATACATCAAGCTCCCATATACCTTCATATTTACTATAAGATTTGCTGTGTTCTGTGGCACCCCCGTGAATGAACTTCATGATGGGTTGGGATCACTTGGTGACGAAATGGCATTGTTTTGGCAGATACTGTGAAACAGGGTAACGAATCTTAAGGGTAGTGCAAGTCCCAGATGACAACGAGCAAGGCCCGCGTCTCACAATATGGTTGGCTTGTAGAGTATGGACTTCATTCGTGCTTGAAAATGACTGAAATGACAGAGAAAATGACAACACATAAGTGTAATGCAGCAAGGGCTGCTAATGTGAAAGAGAGTGCTGTTGTGCATTGGAAACATAGTCATGTGTGACCATTCAATATCAGAAAGGGGACGACTGCCACTCTGCTTCAAGAACGCAAAAGGACCCCTCGTCCAATGCACGCATTCCACAAAGAGGTTCATAATGTAGCAAGTTCATTCGTAACAAGTAAATATTTGTGGCTTAAACATGGCCTTAGATAAACAGATGGGTTTATTCTAATTTTTTATGATTACAGTCATTGACCAATTTTTCCAACCTTCTTGGGAAATCAACAACATCCAGAAAAACGGACAGTCCGGAAAAATGAATGCATGCGAAAAATGCACAATTTTACTGCTATTCTTCTGGTCAAGAGGGTCAGTGACGAAGTACCATGATGAAGCGGCGGGTGTCGTGCACGTGCGTGCCATGGTGGAACCGCTATTCAAGAACTGCCCCAATATTTCTGACATCGTGCTCATTACAGAGAGATAAACCAAAATTGCTGTTTACTGTTACTGTCCCAGCTGTCGAGGATGACCAATATGCTGTTTTAAAGGCATGCGTGCAGCCAACGCACTCAATTCCTGAGCAAAACTGCATTCTGCCGAAAATCGCGGCCGTGTTGACGTGTTGACGTATGGCGACCGCCACACTCACAACAAACAATGCCAATAAACAATGCATGTGCAAGCGAGGACCATAGGATAAGTCATAATAATCATAGTTCCAATCGCAAATTAGTTGCGCGTCCTGTCAGTTTCAGTGTATTTTTGATTGCTTCGGATCTGCCATCGTACCAAAAAGTCCGACAAACTGGACGACAAAGAGTTCGAGCGTTCAAAATTTCAGACTTTCTTATGCATTGGCTCTGTGGGGCTTGTGGTGGTACCACCAGGATGTCCGGAATATCGGGTATCCAGAAAATCGGTGGTCATTGACTAATATCACACTTTATTCACCAGAGTGTTTTTTTAATACTTCTTTACTAGTCGGGTGATTCCACGTAAGATCGAACAAAGCATGGCTGGTCACCCTCTTAAATTTATTTCAAAATTTTATATATTGCTGCCCGATGTGTGGAAAGAAGAGATCCACAATTGGTTTTGCTAGAAAAAATTTTGTCGAAGCGCCGGGAGTCAATAATGACGAAGAGGTGGAGTGCCGCGCTTACCTGCTCTTCTGTCTTGGCCAACTTTGGTTAATAATTACACAAGCTATACTAAGGTTAGGTGGCTGAAACTTTTTAAAGTAAATACACGCATGTTTTTACTTGTGATAAATTATTTTTGCTTTTTATGGGGAGTGTACTTATTTTTATAAAAATCCTCAAAATCAGCCCATGAAGCATTTTTCTGTCCACTTTGCGGGCTTATATCTCAAAAAAGGCTTGTGGCAGAGCAGCGAAAATTCAGCACTATGTTCTAAGCATACTCTTTTGTCAAACTGCAAAAACTTATATTTATATGACTTTTCAATAAAGAGATAAGGGCGGGCGAACTTCAAAAAAAACAGCCAACAGTGGAAATTTCTGAAGACAATTAAAAAGAAACCCATTTTTGATATTTTTTAAACTTTGTGCACTTATTCTCCTTAACGTTGGCTTTCACAATCACCAAAAACATGTTGCATAATTTTGTTCCACTAGGAGTTACAGGCCGTCAAATTATACCCTTATGGAAGGCTCAGCGAACCATGAACGTCTGATTATTCTGACATTTGTGATCGCGTACGGCCTTTAAATTTTGGCATGATAATGTGCCCGGTCATTTATGTCTGAACGCTGCATATTAGCTGTGAGGAGCACAATACTGAATGATTACGGGTCAGTTTTGTAGGCGTGGGGTTCTCTGATACGCCGCGGTGTCGTAGCGCAGACAGATATTTTCCGCCTTTACCACAGCAAAAAGGCAGTAAGAACTCAATGCGTAGCTTAGATTCCCCTCCCCCCCCCCCCTCCCCCTGCCCGGCAAAAAAAAAAAATGAAATGTAGGATAAAAATGCAATAAGCAAGGAGCGCTTTCCAAAGAACCTTTAGCAAAATGGAAAATTTGTGGAGGTCAAGAAGAACCGCTTCATTAATTCATGTTTCTGGGCTGAACTCGAGTTTATTCGATTGATTAGACAGTTCAGATTTCTTCTTTCATGTACACGTAACTCCTTCCAAGCAGGCCCGGCTATTCGTGCCACGTACAAACCAGGAGATGCTTTCGTTGACGTGGATAGCTGTCAGGCATGCCAACACCATGGAACGCGGGTACTCTCATCCACTCTTCCTTCTTTAACTCGCGGAAGGCAACAAGTTCTTTTTCTTCAAGGTGTATTAGATGCAGCCCTTTCAGTTTCTCTGAGAAAATGGTTGCAAAGTCTCTGGCTGTACGAATTGCACTTTCAGGGTTTGTCCTCAAGTTGTTGAGCATTGCCTGATGCTTGAAGGGACCTCCGACTCCATCGCACGCGTTTTTCCCGTGTCCAGTTGCTGAGAATAACCATTGGGTACTGGGACAACAGCTCTTTCCGAACTATCTTTTTTTTTAAATGACTGGCGGTTTCATCACTCACATATGTCACCTTGGAGTAAACCGGCAGGTTGTCTTCCATCTGAGATAGGTGCGCGCGTCCGGTTACCAATTTGTTTTGCTTTTGTTTCCTTTGGCGTTCTATATCTTGCTTTGGCACTGGAGTGCCACGTTCTTGCGTTATACTGACCACAAGTGGCGGTGCACTGTTTCTCTGGCGGCGGCGGCAGCTGTCGACCGCGTGCGTGAAGCGAGCGCTCATAGCTACCTGATAGTGTTTTGATCTTGGTTCCATCTCCGCCTTGTTATTAGGGCCTAACTATGGTGCGAAAAAAGACAGAATGGATAGCGAATCTTTAATGCACACGCGTTGAAGTTATCCAAGAAATGTTTCGAACACTTTTGGTTTCAGGAGGCGAAAAGGAGCTGACTGTGCCTCTCTTACAGAGAGCATCTGGGGGCGCGCGCACCTGCTCGTTAGCCCCGCACTCATGGCCGCTCGGGTGACCAAATCATGTCTAAATTGACGTCATCGGTGCCACTGACACCTTTTTTCGGTGCTGCTGGCCTCTTAAGGGCCAGAAATTCAATTCTGTTTTCATTCTATACACTCAGCGGGCAAGAAGCCGGATCAACAACAATTGCCTATCATTGCGTAAGGGTCTAATTTGACGGCCTGTAACTCCTAGTGGAACAAAATTATGCAACATGTTTTTGGTGATTGTGAAAGCCAACGTGAAGGAGAATGAGTGTACAAAGTTTAAAAAATATCAAAAATGGGGTTTTTTTTTAATTGTCTTCAGAAATTTCCACTGTTCGGTATTTTTTTGAAGTTCGCCCGCCCGTATCTATTTATTGAAAAGTTATATAAATATAAGCTTTTGCAGTTTGACAAAAGAGTATGCTTAGAACGTAATGATGAATTTTTGCTGCTCTGCCACAAGCCTTTTTTGAGATATAAGCCCGCAAAGTGGACAGAAAAATGCTTCATGGGCTGAATTTGAGGATTTTTATAAAAATAAGTACACTCCCTATAAAAAGCAAAAATAATTTATCACAAGTAAAAACATGCGTGTATTTACTTTAAAAAGTTTCAGCCACCTAACCTTAGTATAGCTTGTGTAATTATTAACCAAAGTTGGCCAAAACAGAAGAGCAGGTAAGCGCGGCACTCCACCTCTTCGTCATTATTGACTCCCGGCGCTTCGACAAAATTTTTTTTAGCAAAACCAACTGTGGATCTCTTCTTTCCACACATCGGGCAGCAATATATAAAATTTTGAAATAAATTTAAGAGGGTGACCAGCCATGCTTTGTTCGATCTTACGTGGAATCACCCAGTCATGAAACTTCTCCATCACGGTATGGGTGAGCTTCATATACTATACTGCCAACGACGGCTGCATAGTGGTGCCACTCCCAACAAGGAAGTCAAGTCACTCGACATTTTTTTGAAAAGTATCGCCTTCCTTTTAATGGGGCCGCTGCGCCAGAGATCCTCGTGCACGCTCTCCCGCGTCTCAATTTGGCGCTTTTCTGAGCTATGATTGGCTCCTCACCTGGTAGATGCACGCAAAGTGACACTTTGCTTGTGTTTTCATTTTTCATCTGTGCCATTAGTGGGCACTGTCGTTCTGTTGCGGCCCTACGCGTGCAAGTTCTGACTCTTGAAGGTCAGCTTTTTATGTGGCTTTTGTTACGCATGGGTGCATCGTGTCTCAACGCACCAGCCATCGTGAAAATGGCTTCATGCTGTTTGCCAGCCATTGAAGAAAAAATTACATCATGTGTAGAAAGAAATTGATTCATAATGTCGGCCATAAGGCCTTCATTCCGACTGAGCAAACTGTGCTCTATGAGGCACTCTTGGAGCCTGTTTCAAGTCCATGAGAATGTGGACAATCTTGCTGATTTTGCTCATCATTGTGCCTCATCTTGTATTCTGTTCAGTTGATGGCCTTGCCCTGTGCATTGTAATAAAAATTGCTGGTGTGCAAAATTCGCCTACAATAGGCTCTTCAACTTCGTAATGTCGCTGTGAATTTCTTGCGAAAATGCTTGCAACAGACACATTTGTTTTATTGATATCTTACAGGTGGGCTTCTGTCTTGATGCAGATAGCAAGCGTGATTTCTAGTGCAGCAGCATTAGGAGGGCCATGAAGGTGCAAACCATCGATAGTCTGTGTGAAGCCTTGAGGTCTGACAGATGTGTATAGAAGAGGATAGCAGTAGCAGTAAGAGTTTGGAAATAATAATAGTATAATAATAAGTGACTAGAACTAAATTGACTGTGCAATAACTACTGTGACTAATGATGACAAGTAAAAGTGAATGTGATTAGGATTGTGTAAGTGAAGTTTGGGATAATTAATGACTCAGCTATAATGACTGACTTATAATCACTGACTTAAAAACCAACCATGGATAAGTCAGCAAAATTGAGAATAACGAAAAATGCCTGAGCAAAATACAGAATGAACAAGAGTGGCTCAGCTATATGGATATTGCAAAGTAGCATTACCTCATCACTTGAGCACTCTGCAAGCTATAATTTCATCAAGATGTGCTGCGCTCACCTCAAATGGTACAGCCACATAGTTGCACATCTCATGCTAGCCTGCTTATGCACATCTGCAGCCTTGGAATACACAGAGAGGGTCATATTAGCTAAAGGTCAATCCAGAATACTTCAAAAACAAAGCAATGTGCAGTGCTGGATTGTCCACTGCTCTCGTCACTGTGAGCCTCTGTCACTACCAAGAGGAACTGATTACTGCTGCAACTGAATGCACATACAACTGAGTAACAAAGAGCTTTGTTTCTTGTTACTCAGTTCCAGTAAGTGAGGGGCAGTCTACAGTGTGAAATACCACTGAAAGATGACCACAAAGCCATCCGAGTGAGTGTTTCCCACAGAAACCTCAGAGACAGCCAAAGCAAGCTATTGATAGCGGCTACAGTTGGCACATTCTTTTCAGCAATGGCATTTCTAGCGGCAATGGCTTTCCTGATAGCAAACTTAATCTGCAGTTTCATGGCTAGTAAAAAGTATTGACAGATGTTGGTATTGTATTGACAGAAAAACTAAAGAAAAAAAAAAGCTAACGAGAAAAAAAAACAACAAAACGAAAAGTGGACATGCTTGGCACGTTTAAGACTGTTCAAGGTGTGTTAGGATTTTAGATGGGCTTCAGGTAGTCATATTTTGTCTTTAAAGTTATCAGTGTATTGATATGTTTTACCGTCCCTGCTTTGACTGTGCTATCGGCCAAAAACCTAAACATACCACGTCTTTGCCGGCTGGAGTGGCTTCAGGGCCTCAACGCTGTGCTGTTTTCTTGCTCTGTGTGCTGAAGTTGAGAGTGCCCTGAATGACATTAACTTCACCCTTAAATTAAAGCATCGCCTGTGTTGGGATTCCTGTAGCTGCTTCAAACACTTAAGGCTTGGTCACTTTACTTTTTTGGCCGATAGTTCATAGCGAAATTCGGCACTGATGTAGGGTAGCAGGTGCATACTAAAATCAAAAGGATGTGTTACAATGGGACATGGAAGCCCGTGAACAACAAAACCTTTCTTTTGGTTTCGTTTTTTAACACATTTCCTGCTCCAACTGCAACAGCTGGAGAACGCTTTACCACCTGCAAGAAAAGGAGAATTAAGTTGGTGATTATATTTCTTTATACAGTAAAACCTCGTTATAACGAAGTTGAAGGGGGAGCAGTAATTGCTTCGTTATAACCATTAGTTCGTTATAACCAATATCTATTTCATCTATAGGGATTTCAAGGGGAATTGCAATTGCTTCGTTATATCTGATAGTTTGTTATATCCGGGTTCGTTATAACGAGGTTCTGCTGTAACTCATTGCAGTTATGTGATGTTGGGCACCTGGCAATGGGAGCATAATTCTTCTGTTTTTATTGAATGAGATCCTATGGTAGTTTTGCAAGACTCAACTAATGAATCGTCTTACTGAATGCCACTATGTACTATGAGAGGCATTACGTATCACACATTATGTTTTTTTCTCATTGTGTCATCAAGAAAAGGTTTACATTTTCATGCCAGTAATTTGCTCCCATTTGTTTCTGCTGAAAAACTCACTAACAGTAGGCAGCTCAAGGTTTGGAACAGGTTTGGAACAATGTTCCAAGAGTGCAAAGGCGTATGTACTTGGTATGGATACCAGTGAAAGAACAATGTTTTTTATTGAATCCACTTGAAATGCTTATCACCAGTGAACAAAAACAGGGGTTTGAAAACAGTGATAGTATCCATTCGATCCTCAGTCATGTTTAGGAAGGTGTGGAAGCTGGGTGCTTTTTTTAGCACCGGCCTCTGCAACTGGCTAGCTTATAGCTGGTTTTTGCACGAAACATCCTCTCATTGTTACACTACACACCGACCTGGTTACATTAGCTCTTTATTGGTAGTGTTACATGGGGCCTTCTTGGGCATACATAATCAGTGTTCAGAAGAGTATTCTCCTCAGGCGTGAAGTGTCAGTTCCTGTGAAAATAACTTCTATAAGAATTGCTCAACTAGTTGAACAGGTACTTGCTCTGTTACTTTGCTACTCTCTTGGCCATAACTAGAGACCATAAAGTGGGCATCTCATGCATGTAACCTACTGATTCCTCATGTTCATTCTGCATGGCCTTCCCAACTATGCCAGCCTTCCCTCCTGTACCATCCTTGAGCAGTTGTCTTTACTGCCCTTTCGTATACTTGCCATATGATGTTGTAGTGTGTAAGGAGTTGGTCATTGGGGCATTATGTCTGTGGCCTAAGGCTCAACTTCACCTTGAGACCCCTGCTGTAAAAGCAAACTAGTGTTCTCTGAGCTTAACATTTATCCATGTAGTTAATTAGATCCACTCATAAGCATGAACAGTGTAGTTTAAAAAAGATAGTTTACTCCTTAAGAGTCATAACTTTGAAGTTAAACTCAAACACAGACAGACAGGAAACTGGCTAAGTGAACTTAGGTATAGTAAAATGCTTAGTAGCAGTAATCTAATTGCTTAAATTATATGACTTATTGAATCAACCACATCATAGTGCACCTTTCTGAAATACTTTTTTTTTCTACTGTTCTCGTGGGATTAGAGATGTCATTCACTTGTGCTGCTCGCTGTGGTTCACCTGCTCTTGTGGCTTAGTATTACTGGTATTTTCACTACTAAACACTAAAATGCTAGTTTATTTTTAATGACTCCAGCCACATTTTAATGGAAGTAAAAATGCAGACACGCCTGTGCAGATTAGATGCATGTTAAAAGATGCCAGGTAGGCAAAATTATTCTGTAGTTGCTCAGTATTTCTCGTATCATGTTATTACAGTAAAACCTTGTTATAACAAAGTTGAAGGGGGAGTGGTAATTACTTTGTTATAACCATTAGTTCGTTATAACCAATATCAATTTCATCTATAGGAATTTCAAGGGGAATTGTGATTAGTTCGTTATATCCGATAGTTCGTTATATCCGGGTTCGTTATAACAAGGTTCTACTGTACATTGATATATAAAAAAACAGAACTTAATTTTTTTCCTTAAGTGTATCAGTAAGCCTAGGTTACATGCTTACATTCAGCTCTGTAATCTCCTGTTCATGTTATATATTGGTCTTGTTTTGGCTGTAAGGCTAAGCTCAGAGTTCATGCCACTTTTAGCAAGCATACTCATAGCAACATGATGGTACTCTCATGAGTAACTAGACGCTTTTGAGATTCTGTTTTCAAATATCTCTTTTATTTTGTGAGTCCAGTACATGCATCGGCAGTGAGAACATAGGAAAATAAAGATGAGGACCAGTAACTGAAATTTAATTAAAAGAAGTCCTGTGAAATGCTTTAAGTGGCTTACGCACATAAAATACTGAGGTTACCGTAGGATGTAGGCTTGAGCTGTGTTATCAGCAGATTGAGTGAGGAATGGCACCTGGGCAATTGTTTCAGCAAGGGGACTTACCTTGGTCTGGGGAACTGTTCTGTTTTTCGGTCAATGTGTCGGCTACAGTGGCATTTCATGTTCAGCCACTTGATCAATGTACAGTAGAACCCCGCTGTTACGCTCCCGGCTGCTGCATTTTCCTGGCTGTAACGTCGTTTTGGGCCAGTCCCAGCATAGCTCCCATAGGATTCAATGCATTAGGAACCCCGCTGTTACGTCGCAGTGTGGGAACATTCCCGTATGTTACGTTGCGAATCGACACTCCAAGCGGCGACTGCCGACGGCAATATTGACTTTTCACGTAGCTTGACTTGGCTTGACTGTATTAGCTGTGCACAATGGGCGACGCCCATTACGTTTCCGGCTTCCGCCAGCAAAATTATGGCACAGATGTGCAAACTGTTTGTGACGGAATCGTGTACAGTGGTTACGTTTCCATCGATGGTGCCGTTGTCACCTCCGAGGTTTTCTCTGTCGACGAAATCGTAGCCGAGTGTGCCGATGCATCCACTGAAAGCGCTAGCACTGAAATAAAATTGTGTGCCGATCACCACTTCTCTCACTTTTCCATTTTTCCCGTTTCTCGGCTCTTACGTTTCCCGGCTCTTACGTTTATTTTCTACGGTCCCGTGAAAAACGTATCAGAGGGGTTCTACTGTATCTGTATATGCCTGCTGAAAAGAGCTTGGTGGGATTTGTCGAACAGTGAACAGTGTACACTAGATCCCACTTATAAGTGGGAATGTGCAAGTGTATGGTTATCCAAAGCTTGGTGCTAATATGTGGAAGTACCTGCAATGGCCACACTTTTGTATGCTCCCATTAATGGGGGGCTACTGCATACAGTAAACTGCTATCATAAGTGCCTCCATGCAGTATTTCTTTATAAATCTTATTTAAGGTAATATTGGCTGGAGTGTTCAAGAAGCCTGAGCAAGTGTCCAAGCTGCAAGTGACCAACACGTCCAACTAGCCACATTCGTCCAATGTTTATTTCTATGTTGTTCTATCTTGACTGCAAATTTTAGCTGTGAAATTGTGGAATATGCACTTTAGTGTTATAACATCAGTGCTGCGTTACCCAGATGATGTATTTTCACAAATGTAATACAGGAGATGACTTTCATTGACAAAGGAATTAAGAAAATAGTAATCATATCACCACAAAGCAACACATAGCTGTCGAATTAAAGTTGAAACATATTAATGCACTCCACTGTGGCCCGACTGCAGCACCGCATGCTGGAATGACAGAATTTACACATACTGAGGCCATGCAGGCGTGTTTTGAAGCAGTGTGCCCTGGCCTCATGTTCTCTACCATATAATGTCACCCTCCTTTCCTTTCTTCCCTTCTACACCTTCCTTGAAGACCTGTTATTCTTCTAATGCACTAATGTGTCTGCGTGTCTGTTCTGCCTGTGACATTCAAAGGTTGGCTTTTGTGAACAACTTTGTCATCCGGTGGTAGAGCTTGCTGCATTTTAGATTGCAAAATGATTTAGGTTTCTCTTTGAGTAGGAGATGGACTATTTCAGTGCATCTTCCTAAATGTCATGTACAGTACCTTCTCAAGCTTATAATCCCATCGCAGAAAACCTGGAAATATCACGTTTCATTGATGCAAATAAGCTAATTCTCATCTCTGCTTGGTCATAATGGCTGCATAATAGTACCAGGTGTGCTTACCTTGTAAGCTAAGTTTTGCCAGTAGCATATAGGGCAGCTTGTGCCTGTTACATGACTCTTTCAATGCATTGCCTTTAAGACTTGTGAAGTATATTAGGGGAAAGAAAAAAAGAATTGACCATTAGTGATTTACCACAAGACAACACCTCTGCTACGTCCAATAATGTGCTGTTTCACAACCTAATTGTGGCCTTTCTGTTTACGTGACCAATGCGTTCCACATTGAGCACTCGTGAATGCCTTTGCTACTGAAAGTTTTGCCTTAAATGTATGCCTTTTAAGCCATTTGTTGCTGACTGGAAGGAGAATACAAGAAAGCTAGTTGTCAAATCATGCTAGGATTATTTACAGTGCTAACAGCCGGGGATTCAAAAAGGAGACATGTGACCACACATGAAGTGCTTTTGTGTGCCCTGCTACCTCTCTTGGATTCCTGCCAATTAATAGGTGCTATTTCAATTGCCACCACTAGTGGTCCATATTTTTACTGTTATGGGGCCCTGAAATGCTTTCTTTTATTGGTTGCTGTATTTCACTTTTTCGTAATGCTACACATTCATGTATGTAATTTGTTTCCACAATACGCCACATGCATACATGACAGCACTTCAAGAAGAAGAAAAAAAATCTTTGTGTGTTAGAACTTATCAGTATGCTCTATGCAATAATGTTATCTAGATTTCAGTACTCACAAAGGTTGTTATTCACACTGCTGACCATGTGTTTGCATAGTATGTTTTCTGGCTGCTATGTTTGGTTTGCACAGTCATGGGAAAGATGTGTTGGTGTGTTTGGGCTCCATAGCTGCTGTAATGTGTCTCATAAATCAAGGTTGAAATTACATAAAGAGTTGCTAACAGTAATCATCTTAATCATTTTAAGCCACTCAAATTTCAATATGTGGCTATCATTATGCCCACAACATTAAGGGGACCAACAACTGGCCAGAACATGTGAATGGACCTTTGTGCATTTGGAAAGAACCTGAATTATAGTGAGGGAATCGAGGACCCTTTGGCGATTTAAATAGGACTTGTACTTTTAAATTTAGCTTGAAAATCATGGCAACTAAAACGTGGCGTAGCCTGGTGGTGAACGCTTGGTACTGCTTTCTGGAGTTTCTTAATTGCTGTACATCACCTGCTGCTTTTCGTACGACCATATCTCTGGCTTAAAATTGCAGTCGGTACATAAAAACGCACCACTGCCCTGTCATTTGCTTTCTCTGCAGTAAAAGGCGTCGACATGGTGAAGGGGTGCTGCCTTCGTGGCAACCGGAAATCTGCTTTAACCGCGGCGCATGCGCACGGTGTCTCCTAGGCATTGTGCTCATGCACCAGCGAACACACCCCACGGCTTTCAGCCACTGTTTGCAACATGTGTTGCGTGTAAGACCCCATATGCAAAAAATTCTGATAACAAATGTGTCGCAACGTTTTTCTCCATTGCCAGTGAGTGATTAGACAGTCTGACCGGTAAGCTATCTGTTGAAATAAAGACAACATGTACCTTAAAGGTTGGTTGTCGGTCCCTTTCAGCATTGTCAACACTATCGTGCAAGATATCTTTATTTCATGACGGCAATTGCAGAAGCTGGAATTTAGGAAAGTAAGGTTTGTTTTTAGCTTGTGTGAATTGATTTTTGTGCTTTGATAGCTGATATGTATTTGATGTGCTGAATATTGCCTCCATCTATAGCTATTCTTGTGAATTGCTAATTTTAGCTTTGACAGCCCTGAGTCATTGCTGGTAAGGGACTTGCTTTAGATTATTAAAGCAAGCAAATGCCGATAAACGCTTTCAAATTAAAATTGATTTGATTCTGCTACATTGGATGTACTTGCTTACATTGGTGAAGATTGGATCTGAAATCAGCTAAAGGTGTTTTTGTTGGAAGACAGCACACCTGCCAACACACTTCTAAGGAAGAAATATTAGTGATGTATCATCACCACACACGACTGAATGGAGACCCTATGGGTACAGTCAGCATCAAAAGTTTAGCGACCACATGATACAGAAAAAAGTTGAATATGTTTGCTTACTGGGCATGCAGCCTGGCACCAACATTTCTAGCATGTAGTACTAGTACATGGAAACAGTAAGGTAGCGAGCTGGCTTACCTGAGTCAGTCACAGACAACTCTGAAATTTGAAGTTTTCTAACATCCTGTAGTCACTAAACTTTTGACGCTGACTGTACATACTGCACGAGTCATTGACTAGCTCTGCCAGCCCACTTGCAGTCACATGAACTGAGGGGCAGTCGTCAAAAAAATAGAATTTGTAATCTTAATTAGAGGTATTTCAGGGCCCCTTAATTCACTGTGTGCCTTTTTTTTACCGCATGGCAATTCTCCGTCCAGTTTGTCATGGAAACCATGTCAAAAACCGCAGCTATTTTTGTATATGCAGTGCAATTTCATCTTTTCTGCACCGTGATGAGATGCCACATTTTTGGTTAGTGATCATGGAGCACAACATTGCTCATGTTTGCTTCCTTTTTTTAGCATAAATGTATTATATTTGGCTTCTGCCCTTGAAGTATATTGTTCCTCATTCAGGTTGGGAATATTGACTTCTTTCTTTTACTAGACTAATTCTGCAGAGAGCTAGTTGGTGGTCTGCAAAAACTTGAAGTTCTCGCAAGTGGGACCATTTTATGAAGAGAATTTGTCTCGTTTGCCTGTCGATGAAACACTGAACAATTCCAGATAGTATAATCGAATGGAAGTTATAACATTATGTGGCTTGTCACTGGATTGGCACCAATGTGGTCATTGTTATACAACATGGAATTACAAGCCTTGCACTTGTGATGTCGCAAACATTGAGAGAGCACTTTAAACCATTAGAAATAAGAGCGAAGTAAACAAAGTAGAATAGTTCTAAAACCTCTAATGGTTGTATATTTTTAAAGTATTTGTGTAACAAACTTGACTTGGAATGTCAGTGACTGTAGATGTTGATTCTGAATGCAGCAGCCAGCTTAACAATAAGGAACATTTACTTCTGGTTGAAGAGCACATCAAAGAAATGAAGAAAAGAATAAATCAAAATCATTGCTTCATGTTGCATTAGGTACATCTACAAGATGGAACGTGATACATATTCCCATGCATATTGCACGTGTAATGTTGAAGCCTTGAATTTGATGTCATCGGGTGACAGTCCTTCTTTTCAGCCGCATTTGTTTTGCTTTTTCTTCACAGTTATGTATTTTGATTAAAACTAACATTTAACTTTCCCTATAGTAATCTTGGCTTTGTGAGTTAATCCATAATCGGAACTCACACTGTTCTTGCTGCTAATGAAGGCATCACCAATACTGTGGCACAGGACATGCAAACATCACTGTTGGTTTTTCTTGCATCAAATGTACTTATCCAGTCCAACAACTGCTAAGTAAACTTACTCTTAATATTTCAAGTTACATTCAGGTGGTCTCATAATACATTTGTGTGCATGGGTGTCATTCCACATTGAATAACACCAGATGGTCACGTTTAAGATGGTGTTGGCCACCAAAGTTTGCCTAATATTGTACATGATTTTGGCCTGTAAACACCAGGAGTTACTAGTCACCCAAACGGGCATTTTAGCACTACTAGTTGCTGATTGAATGGAATAATTTGTTTCTTCTGACGAAATCCTGGTGACCTTTTAGTTATTTTGATAAGCTCCTTGTGAATGCTTGGGAGCAAATAAGAAGTATAACTAGAGCTCTCTTCATAGTTGGTCCTTGTTTATTATTATTATTATTTTTTTGTTTTAAGCAAAAGCTGTAAACAATGTTCAAACACCGGTTGCAGTTTATCTCTTTAATTATCAGGAGACTGCCATAGCCACTACAGTTGTTAGTAGAAAACTGAGGCCACTAACTAGCACTCTTTGCATCCAACACAACACTTATGAGGATCTTTCTTTTTTTTCCATATTCCTGAGGTTCTTTTTTTTCCATATTCCTGAGGTTTTGAAGAACTCATGACTGTTGTGCATTACAGAGCCAATGTTTATGAGCTGTGCCTCTGTTGAGCATGGCAGCGTTTATATTCATGGAGCGCTTATATTCTTGCTTATATGCCCATTAGTGTCTTACTTACAGTGCCATATATATATATTGAAATAACTCCTCGTGGTGGTCTTGTTTGAATGAGTTTTAGTTTTATCGCATTTCGTGGAATCTGTGTAATTAATATTGTGGTGATCTTGTACAGTGGCATGTATTGTGTGAATCAGGAACTTTAATTTGCTTCATTTATGTTTATTTATTTATGCCTGTAGCTCATTTTGTTCATTGTTTAGTTTTTGTTCTAGGTGATGTTGTGGCGGGGATTGGTTGATGTGAAAGTGGTTCAGGACATATGGGTACCACCTGTAAATATTAGGGCGTACTATTACAATGTTCAGTATTGGCTTGTTGCTGCAGTGATCTGTAGTACGCTTACTTTTGTTTTTAGAGAGATTTATTTCTTTGATGCGCTTCCTGAGGCAATAAAGAACACGTTTCACTCTTTTCTTTGTCTGCCTTGCTGTTTTTAAATAGTTAATCAAAGAGGTCAACCAAAAATGGCACCAGTCCCTTATTACACGTTTAGACAACAGTGAAAGCCATTCCACATTGTTGTGAAAATTCTTTGATGCAGATTTTCATTATTTATCTCTAAATTCATTTCAGATCATGTGAATGTAATTCGGCATAGGCTGTAAAGGTTAACAACATTCAATCACCAGTGCCACATACCAGCACATCTTTGGCCGAGGAATATGGTTTTGTGCCACATGTGGTTTTGTTTACTTTAATTGTGGCATAACTGGCAAGCATGTCAGGTTATTGACGTCATGACCTATCAGTCATGTTGGTCATACATTCATATCCCTCCATGGCAAGTTTGATGAATGAGAGGCGAGTGTCACATACCATATGCCTCTCTTGAGACAGGTGAGGATTTCACCATAATATTGTGATAATGGTAAGTTCATTAAGGGAACTTATTTTAGTGAATAGTGGACAATGCTGGGGTGTACTTATGCTGGAACCACGAAGGAATCGTACCGGTGCAGCCGAACAAGCGTGACTCGTCAGAGGCGATGTGTCTGGCTTGTACTGGAAGGGAAAAGCGAAGGGAATGGAGTTGCTTCACAAAGAGTTTTGTTTGCCAAGGCTGGCTGTGGTGTACTACATCTCTCCGCTAGTTAATTGATAACCTACTGCACAGTGAAGAGAGAAACAACTTTAATATAACTAAGAAATCGTATAGTACATTTTGGTGGAGCACCTATTCCAGAGCCCCACTGGCTTTGGCGGCTTGCCGGGCCTGGTCGAGGGTCGCCAGCTGGCTTCCCAAGTACAGTTCCGAGAGTCACGCTTCCCACGACCAGTTTGCGAGTGAGTCGGTGATTAATGGCGACGCGGCGTCTGCCGGGCGCCTCGAGCATCCGCATGTGTTGCGTTGAAACGTTGACGTGCCGTCAAACCAGGGGCATTTGTCTTCGTATCTGCCGGGGCACACCCTATGCATGTGTGAAAAGGTGTTAATCTGTAGTAGGGGCCAAACCAACGCCAAACCCTTGCCTGCGCTCCCCTACTAAAACCGAAACCGAAACTGAATGGACCGTAGTTTATGGAATCAATAGCAAGTTGAGCCGATCAACCTGTGAAAAGCCCAAACTTCTAGCCTAATGTAGCTAGCTTAATTTATCTTCTACAGGCGGTTAAAGGGGACGCGCACGCAGGAATTATCCGTGCATCGAAAGCCCGTCGGAAATGGGCTGGTCGCGACAACGGCGACAACAGCCATGCGAGATTGTTCCGTCGTCTGCATAAACATCTGAAATAGTGTTGATCCCGCATCGTGAAACCACCGCGGGGCACACTGCTCTGTCATTTCTCTCTTTAGGACCTCTTCGAAGAAGCGCCTCCAGTAGTGTCGCCCAAAAATACCAAGGTGAGTGCCTTATACTTTCTTTGTTTTTCGTCTCCACTCCGCTCGTGCCTGAACTCATCGCTCATCGACCGACTTCGAAGTCTAACCGATGAGTGTCTGAGCGTACTCGGAACCCTGCGAACTCGCCAAAGCGGCAGCGCCTGTGTTCGTTAATAAATTATGAGGCTGTTGGCGTTTGGCTGTGCGGCTGCAGCACTAACGCCTCCTTGCCCTTTTATGTCGATTGGGACTTCATTAGTGCGCGTGTTTCAAAACATTTAACTTCTTACAGTGCCGGTCGTTGCGCTCATGCTGTGGAATTCCGAGCCGTGTGCGACTTCGACAACACTTTACTTGCCTTAATACGGTTGTAAATTAACCTTTTCTAGACAGTGCCGCTCATATATCAGTGCACGCATACTGTCACGTAACTTAACTTGAAACACACCTTTTTCCGCTTGGCTTAATGTATCGAAAAATTATTCGGGAAGTTGCGAAAGGAGAGAGGTTGTGAAACGCATTATTCTGGTTTGCTGCGCGTTTTTTCTGCTGCTTGTAGATCGAAAGCACGGCAAAGCCTTCCTCGCCAGGCACCCACGCGTCGAATGATCTCATATATATGAATAATGCACGTTTGTTTGCCAGTGTGCAGTCTAGCGGTAGACTTCAAGTCTACATTCCTTTTTTTAAACAGCACAAATGCTGTTTCACTATAGTGACCTCAAAAGGACACCCGCACCTTCGCGCTTAGAACGCTTGCGCCAGTTAAAAATAAGTACACGCAGAAGAATTCTGCGTCTAATTATCATTGTTTTAATATAATCGAGGTCACCTTAGTACTCTTACATCCTCTCACTGCATCCACCTCCTAGACTTTACCACTTTTATGTTTATATTTTCGTACATGTCTATGTAGGCATCTACCATTGGACTTTTGCGATGCTCTTGGTTGACAGCTTTGTACAGAGCCTTTAATTGAGAACTGTTAACATTTACTGAGACCTTTCTGGAGGAAGTGCTTACTTACGGCCACATACCTGTATGTTTATTGGTAGGAAGGAAATGTTGTCCTATTTTATATACAGCATTTTACCTGATGAAAGTGCATGCAGTTGCATGAGCAACATGAATTTTTTTCCGATTGCATAACTGCAGTTTTTTTCCTGCATGACACTTAATGAAAAGAATGACACACACACACACTAGAGGACAGGTAGGTGCTCAACTTCTAACTCTTTATTTTATGACCTTCCAGTGCTTATATATGCACAAAAAGCCAAACTCATCCTGCACGTGTTCATAATTCAAGATAAATAATCTCCTTTCCCAACAGTGAAACAAAAGGGGAACTAACACACATGTATCCTAATTAAGCCATCGCCTTTGTTTCTTTTATTTCATGTGTAAGCTGATTACAAGAATGGTCAATTACAATGCAACTATATGGGTCAGGATCACAACCACGTATTCTTCAGTGCACCACCAAGAAACCACCAGCATGTAACTTATTTTTTGCGTTGTAGCAATGTTCACATAATATAACATTTAGGAACCTTTTAGTTTGACCAACACAGTGCTTCCCACAAGACAAAGGAAATTTGCACACAAAGGAGCGCAATCTACGAATATGTCAGAGTGTGTCTTATCACAACTCGCCCGATCAGCAACCCTTCTGGCTACGTCTCTGAAATGAATCACCTCTTATTCCAGCACAGTTGATAGTAAATTAGGTAATGGCAACAGTAGACTATCTACACACTTGATGCTTAAATATCTGAGCAAGAAAATTAAGCAACATTTGCCATGTGTATTTTGGGGAAAACCAGACAACCATCAAACACTTGCGTCAGCTTGTGAACCTTTGTGGGTGTAACAATGTTAGTGCGTAAGATAACATCAGCTCTTTGGATAGCCCTTTGAACTACCTTGGTTGACATTGGGGGACATTTATCTTACCATACAAGCCACAAACAATGCAATAATGACTCACAAAAAAGAAAAAAATAAGAAATGCACCAACACTTGTGCTTATGTAATCAGTAGCCAATAATGTGCACTGGTATCTACATAGCTTTGCTATCTAAGAAAGGTATGTTGCTCGTGTGACTGTAAACATGATCACAGTGATGCACATGGTAGTAATAACAGTATTTAGCTAATAAGTAGAGGGCCTTCATATGTGCCACTTATTTCTTCATTTGTTTCAGTCAAACTGTGAAACAGAACACCAAGACAAGTAAATGCCTTCTCCATTCACAATACATAATGATGAATATCTGCTGGCTATTTTCGAGATGCTGTTGATGAAACATTTATGTGAATAGGAAACAAGAAGTCAAACAAAACTATAATCACAGTCTGGAAAAATACTTTAGGAGTGTCCTCCACCCAATCAAATTTTCTTTTAAAAGCAAAAAATATACATGTATATGACTGTTGGTGAAGGGCCTCAGACTTTTTCATTTTATTGCTCAGTAAAATTAAGTTGATAGTCTTTGTTTTTCGATTAATGGGAAAAAATACTTCACTAATAAACAACCTATGACATGTAGGGTTCAGTGGGTACTGACTTTTTTTGCAACAAGCAGGCAACTGTTGGTCGACACAGGAAATGCAAAGCTAATACATTGTTTGGCGCTTTTAAAGACAGACATATTAACAGGTAAACAGAACAGGGGCTGTTTTCATTATCATAAAATGGGCCACTCCTAGTTTGGCCTCAAACTACGTGGTTTGTTCTCCCAGTTACATAATTTGCTGAGACAAGAGCAGGTGATTTCCAGCTGCACTTTAAACTAGATTGCAAATTTGCTGGCTTGTGCAATGCAATAAAATTTGGCTCCCATGCTCAGTCTTGACTACTGACTGGCAGTGCCTTCTGACTGTTTTCAAAAAGTGTTGCAGGGTGCCTTTAATTAATTAATTACCTGTTGCACATCTACAATGCCATCTCACTGGGTAATTTTTCTCTTGCAGATGGATTTTAACTCTGCACTATCTGGGGCAGGTGACTTCGGCACTTATCAGAAGCTGCTGGTGCTGCTGCTTGTGGTTCCCTCTGGTGCTCTTTGTGCGCTGGTTTACTTTACCCAGTACTTCATCATCCTCATCCCAGACAGTTACTCGTGCCACCTTGCTGAGGTTCCCCAGGCTCTGCTGAATGCATCCAATCTCACGGCTGATCTTCTGAAGGCTCTGGCTCTGCCTTCTGACGAAGAAGGCAAAGGGAAGCTCAGCCAGTGCCGTATGTATGATGTCAACCTAACATCTCTTGTTGAGTCTGGCACCGTGGAGGCAAATGCTTCGTGGGACACGGTAGGCTGTCGCAATGGCTGGGACTACAATTTTGGCAACCTCTATCCAACGATTGCCACCGAGGTAAGGATGTCAACTGCAAAATGTTCATCCAAATGTTTTTTTTAAAAACACGAAAACTAGGACCATGACATCTGTGTAGCGATGAGTGAGCTGAGCAGATATTACTTTTGTTGGCTGCTGCATAGTGACTTCTGTTATCTTTATAGCTAAGTGCTGCTAATGAAAAGGTAGAAATCTATGTATGGGGTTTGTTGCCCATAAGTATTCCTTGATTAGCTCAGCTTGTTGTTTTGCTGTATGGAATACATGTTGATAGGTGACATAATTTTACCAATGTTAACCTATGACCATAAAAACAGCATAGTAAAGCTTCCTTCTCTCTTTCTCAGCTCAAAACGGTGTGTGACCAAAGCAATCTTTCATACTGTATACAAACGGTCATCTAAATGTCCTTTTAAAAAGACAAAAGCTAGGACCACTACATCTGTGTAGCAATGAGTGGGTTGACTAGATATTTTGTTGGCTGCTGCATGATGACAGTTGTCGTCTTTATAGCTAAGTGCTACTAATTAAACAGTAGAAATGTATGTATTTTTTATTGCTCATAAGTATATTCCTCGATTAGCTTAGCTTGCTGTGCTGCTGTATGGAACACATGTTGATAGGTCACATAATTTTACCAATGTTAACATGTGACCATGAAAACAACGTAGTAAATCTTCCTTCTTCTCTCCTTTCTCAGCTGAATATGGTGTGTGACCAAAGCCATCTTTCATATTATATACAAACGTTTTTCTACGCTGGGACCAGCATAGGCTCAGTATTTTTTGGCTTCATTGCAGACAGGTTAGTGTCATTTATATTCATAATCTGCTGTTCCTTTTCTGTAGCTCACTTTTGACTCTTTGTTGATGCATTATTCATTCATGTGCAAGACTTTTATATAATGTGCATGTGTCTTGCATTGCTCATTGTGATCATGTCTCCTGAGTGATAACGCACATTATTATGCCTTGTTGAACACAATGTCTACACTTGAAGTACTAAGAAGCCTTTTCATTGTCCACTCTTGCAGCAGGAAACACTTAGCACTTCAGTTACCATTCAATTTCACATATTTGTTTTATGGCAAGACCCCCATGAACATTCTTTTTTTTTTTTAACAGTGGGAGGCATGATTTACCATAATTGCTCCAGCACTCTCAGGGGTTGCACCTTCTGAATATACTAGCTATGAGAATTCACCGGCTGCTTGCTAGAGAGCTCTGTATTGTATTGAATGGCACTGGCTTCCTTGTTTACTGCCATAAACTTGTGACTGTTGTGTTTCATGCTGTTTCCTAACCATGCTGCCTTTGCAGGTATGGCCGAAAGCCATCAATAATCCTAAGCTATGCCTTGGCATGGCTGGCCGGTTTGGTATCATCTTTTGTGAAGAGCCTGGTTGGCTTCACCATTCTGCGCTTCCTTGTGGGAATGTGTATCATTCCACTTTCGGAAGATCCGTACGTGCTTAGTGAGTACTCGCTGCTACTATTTTCTCATTATTTGTGCTTTTGTTCTTTACTTCGCAGCACTGTGCAGAGAACCTTCATTTCTGCTAGAAAAATATTTGGGGGCGTGGAATTTATTAAATAAGCCTCACCACCTCATCCTTTCACTTGCACAGTTTTTTAATTTTTTTTGATGAACTTCTGAAAATCTTTTCTTTTGGTTGGTGGGACAAATGTACCTACATTTGGCTGGTGCTTTTTGACTACTACTCCAGAGCATTCTTCTGGGAAAGGGCATCATATGTAGCTTGTTCCAATGAAATGCCCTGAACACATTCATCTTGCTCTTTCAAAGCACCAAGCTTTAGCTCAGAATGCTCTAAAGCACATTCAGCTTTGACATTGGAGCACGACTACATTTGAGGGAGCTTTGGCCACATGACTTTTGTACGAGCCACATTTTGAAACAATCACTGTCACTTTTGTGAGGCTTTATGAAGCTGGTGCTGGACACATTTGGCAATCTGTGAGTAATGGCAGTCTGACACTGCACCAACTGTGCTGAGACTGCTGGCCAGAAACAGTGTTGTCCGTAGATACGTACACACCGCGTGCTGATTTTGTGATTCTGCAGCACTTGTCTGGTCTGTTCTTTTTATCTGTTCTCATTCTTTTGTGCTTTAAAGTTCTTCTTGATCACAAAAAAACATTGCAAAAGTGAGAGTATTGCCAAGAATGATAACCTCAAATACCGCCCCAATTGTTTTTAGTGTGACGTCAGTTGTTGTGGCATCTGCTACAGCCCCTTGACAGCGGCACACCTTGCAATTTTTTGCAACAGAAGATGCACCGACTTGTTTCCTCCTTTGGTCTCCTATCACTCTGGGGTGTTTCTATGGGGTTGAACGTGCATCTCTCTTTCCCACTTTGTTTCGTGTGGTCTTTTTATATGTCATGAAGATGAACCCAAACTGCCCAGAACCAGAAATATTATTCCCAAAAAGAAATATTTGAAAGTGGTAGTGTGGGCATCCTGCTATTGCTTGCCACAATGTCTTCTAATTCTGGGGCCTATTTGAAAGCAAACTAGAAAAGTTGTGTCAGAAACCCTTTATGGTACGCTTGACTATTAATTACTTCCATGTGTTTCTTTATGTGGTGCACAAAGGTTTAAAATGCTTAAATATCTCTTGTAATTTGGATGCACCATGGTGCATTCTCTGTTGTAAAGAGAAACTTCGCATAAAATGTCATACTGGCTACATCTGTGCAAGTTTGACCTTCTACAAGAAACAATTGCTAACAAGTATAGCTAAATCAGAAGGCTTGTCAAGAAATCTCATTTTTAAAATATAAAACAAACTTCGGTCCCAGTTTTCAAGAAAATATTTTATTGAAGTCCCTGTATAGAAAGGGCAGGGAGGGGGGCAGGCGAAATATGGGTGCAATGCATTGTGTCACTGTATACTTCATTCGCAAATTTAGAAGGGTCAAGTCATTCGAAGTATGGCCCAAGTGAGGAATGTCTTGTGACTTTGGTGCACCAGTGTATGTTTCCTATTTCACGAAGAAGCTTAAAATATATACCAAATATAGAATGTTATATTGGCAACACTCCTGCAAAATGTTGCCTTTGTAAAGAAATTGTAAGTCGAAAAAATAACTAATTCAGCAATATGTTCGAAGAAAAGCTCATTTTCGAGAAAAAAGAAAGAACACTGGTCTCAATTTCCGATATTTCTTTTATAGAAGTCTCCTTATGTAGGAAAAAACATGGGTGCAGTTTTTTGTGTCATTGTTTACTTCATTTGCATGCAAAATATAAGGGTCCAAGATGGCTTACATTGAGCTGACTGGTTTCATCACCGACCTGCCTGTACAAGTACATAAAACTTTATTAAACGAACAACTCAGTGGTGAGCCTGTGGGAACCTTTTGCATCGCTTAAGATGAAAAGCTAGCACCAACCAAATGTTCACACAGAATAGTACACAAGTCTTCTTTGTAAAACCTGACAACTGCATGCTGCAGGTGTGTTTTTGCGTCACAGGTGCTCTGGCTTGTGTCACCTTACCACTGGAGTTCCTCCACTTGCGTGTTGTACTATCAAGTTGCTGTATAACAAACAACTGGTGCGGCTGTGCTTCTATTTCTTTCCTCTCTGTGGCCTTGCTTGTCTGATAAAGATAAACATTTTGATTCTGTGCTTCTCACTTGGTGCAGCTTGCATGAGAATAGTTGCGTATGCCACTCGAGTTTTGGCATCCTCGGCCAAAACATGCACTGGCGGTGTCGTGTGTACTGTTGACAAGTGGATAACCGAGTAGTAAGTGCGATGTCCACAGAGGTGGGTTGGAAAATGAGTAGGCTTAGCTCTCTAGGAGTTGGCAATCCTCCACCACTGCACATGCTAAACAACGATAAAATCTGAGAATACATTGTTTTTGAAAAGACCAGAGAGAATTTAGTTTGCAGGAAAAAGTCAGAACTGTCGATTCGTGTACAGGGTCGTCCACTCTTAGGGTGAACACGACGCAACGTGGCTCCCTTTTTGGAACGCCAGTGCTTGCGACGTGGGCACGCATCGAAGCTAATAATGTGCAGGCGCACAGAGTGATCCAAGCCCCTCTACGCCTGCACTAGATTAGCGTCGACGCGCAGTCCCATTGCGAGCGCTGGCGTTCTAAAGAAGGCAGCCACGCTGCGCCGTGTTCACCCTAAGAGTGAACGACCCTGTACAATTCAAAGTGATATACAATCAGGAGACACTGATGTCGGTAGGAAGGGAATAGGCTACATTGGCCCCTTGTATTCTGCAAAAGGAATGAAATGGTAATGCTCGAAATTGCACTCATATTTTGCCTGACATAAGAGACTTCCATAAAAACTTCTCTTGAATACAAGGAATGATGTTTCATTGTATTTTTTTTTAGATTGAGCTTATTTTGAGGGAAGCTTGCTGAAGCAGCTTCTTTTTTCTTCTTTTCAGTGCATTATAGGAAGTCGACATTTTGCAAGGATGTTGCCAGTATGACATTCTTTATTTGGTATTTATTTCAAGTTCCTTTGTGAAATTGCAAATGCACACTCATGCAATGAAGTGGCAATACCATTTCTCATTTGGGCCTTGTTTTGGATATTTGAACTTCTTATATTTTGCTAATGAAGCAAATGGTAACATTTAATATCATGTCCATATTTTACCTGACATAAGAGGACTTCTATAAAAAATTTCTTGAGAATTCTAAAGTGAACAAGCAGTAGAGCAGGATTGTTGTTCATACATTTTTTTGTGATGGCATCATAATTTTTCTCAGGCAGAAAGCCTGCTCTTGTGTTTAGGTTTTAAATAGCTGCATGTGATTACAGGAACTTGCTGTTCTTCTTTAGCTATACAGGGTCTGTTAAAAAGTCATGTGCATTTTCTGGGAAAAATAGATTTATTCATCAGATATGTACATATGATTAAAATTCTTCAGAATGATCTGCCCCTGCATCGGCACACCTGTCGAGACATGTCTGGCACGCTTGGAAGGCACCCTCAATGTCCTTGGCAGGAATGTCTCTCAGGAACATTGTCATGTGCTTTTGGATGCTTTCCGCGGCCTTCCAATGCTTTCCTTTCAGCTCTCACTTCAGTTGGGGAAACAAATAAAAGTTACGTGGAGCCAAGTCGGGACTGTAAGGGGAATGACGGACCACCAGAGTGTTGCTCCGGGTCAGGAAGTTGGCAACGATGAAGGACGTGTGGCTGGGCCCATTGTCATGGTGGAGCTTGACCATGTCTTTGATGTTAGCCCTTACGCGCACGACCCGGCGTTTCAATCTCTTCAGTACCTCCAGGTAAAAGGCTGAGTTGACAGTTTCCCCTTCCGGTACAAACTCAAAATGGATGATTTCTCGAGCATCGAAGAAGACAACAAGCATTGTCTTGATGCGAGACTTGCTCATTCGCGCTTTCTTGGGGTTGGGGGATGATTTTGTGTGCCCTCCTGCTCTGCCTTTCCGATTCTAGGTCGTACTCAAACATCCAGGATTCGTGCCCGGCTACGACAGAGTTAAGGAAGTCCGGCTCACTTTCAGTCAAATGCAGCAATTCTTGACAGCGCATGACTTGAAGCGCTTTCTAATCTTCCATCAACACTTTCGGCACAAGCTTCGCACAGACCTTGTGCATTTTCAGATCCTCGGTCACTATATACAAAGTGCCGTAAATGAGGACATGTTTAGGGCGTAAGCAATTTGCCGGATGCTCAATTGACGGATGGAACACAAAACTTTGCGCACGTGATCCATGTTTTCGTCGGTTCTGGTTGTTGCTGGATGTCCGGAACAGGGTTCATCAGCGACCTCCTCCCGGCCCTCCTTGAACGCCTTGTGCCACCTCCCGCACTGTGATCTTGAAATGCACTTGTCCTTAAAGGCCTCTTGAAGCATTTGGACTGTTTTGGTTGCATTCTTTCTAAGCTTCACACAAAACTTGATAGCATACTGCTGTTCAAGCGAACGCTCCATCGCACCGTGTTACAAACTCGGAAAAAAAAAAAAAGTTTCACACGGAGGCACGTCTTTCCACTCACACTGCAAGGAGTAAACTGTCGACTGGCTGTGTGGGAAGGGCAGACCCCTCAGAACGTTGCCCAACCAGTTTTACTGTGCTGCCATGGATAGTCGTGTCAGGACAAAATCATGCACATTACTTTTATAAGGGGCCCTGCATATTCTTTTATCTTGAGTGATGGCGGTGGCTGGATTGCCTTAATACTTCTAGATTTATAATAAAGCAGATGTGTGGCACTCACAGCCATTCTCCATTCGTATAACCTTGTTGGGGTGGGCTTAAATGGACAGATTATTTTATAACTGAATTAGGGGGTTTCATTGAAGTTCACAGTGATGCCACTGGTGAATTTTGTGTAACTGAATTGCTGCTTTTAAATATACTGTGAGCACTAACTGTGTTGTTTGTCGTCTTCATCTGTATAATCCATCCTCTTGATCACCATCATTGTTTGGCTGGCTGGTGTTCGCTTGCTGGCTCGTGCAGTTTCATTGGAAATACGAGGCCTTGAAACCAGATCAGGCATCATCTCACAATACTTTAAATTTACTAGTTTTGTTCATGTATGTCCTCATTCTTTAAACAAAAGCTTAACCTGGGGGGGGGGAATGTTAGCAGCATTTAATCTGATACAAAAATACTAAGCACATTGTTTCATTAATGTCACATAAGTTGGCTTCAGCGGAGAATCAGAAGTGCGATAGGCATAATGGGAGGCTAGAGGAGTTGATTTTAGATTATGCATGCACTTGCCAATTTGTTCATGTGGTTGTCATGCAGGTCTAGAATACATAGGACCTCGCTGGAGGACGCTGCCCATAGTGCTGTGGGCACTGTCATACATCATCTTTTCGATGCTGTGTCCTTGGCTGGCTTACGGCATTCAAAACTGGACTTACCTGTCTGTCTGTACAAGCATGCCATTGCTGCTGATTGTCCTCTTCATGAGGTACATGGAACCTGCTGTTTTCTGTATGCCTTGCTGCCAGATAAGGCTTTCGAAATTCCATCTTTCCTAAAATTTATTTCAGAACTGTTGGAGCAAGCTGTAAGTCGTTTTGTCAGTTAAAGCTGGCTTACTCATTTGTGTATAATGCAGTTGAGCTATGTTTCGTTATCTGTTCATTGTACATGAAGTTTGATGCAGTTGTGATGCCAGTGGTGTGACAACTTCATTAAGCTTCAACCTTAAGTGCTTGTTTATTTATCATAGTAAAGACTAAATAAATTTGTAGGTGATTGTTTTCTGTGGCTGAAAGAAAGGTAGCCGTATTACCTCCATGGTGCTTCAGTAGATGATGACAAACAATAGTACTCTAAAGTATGTAAGTACGTTAAAGTGCACTACACCTCAATCATTAACATATGTAGCCCATGTAACCAACTCTAAGGCTTTCAAGAAAATTCAGTCGGGATGGAAGTTGTATCCACATTTCACCATATGAGGCTTCATGGCAATGCAAGTCTTTATTTGAAGAGGCAGTTTCGTGGTGCACCGTCCCCATCCTGCAGTGAAGCCACCTTTTCAGGTAGATTACACACGGAAAAAAATGGATATACCTGAGGGAAAATATGTCTAGTGAACATGAAACCATCAGCATTTCTAGTGAACATGAGCTTTGGTTCTGTGATAATGCAAGTTAAAGGTTAGAGAAAGGGGAGGCTGAGCTGCCTCCGTTCCCTTTTGAAGCCCCCGATTGCTTACCATGCATACGTTGGGAGCATAAACACATTTGCAATCCCTTTTTGTGGCATGGTGGCCTGGTTGGTATATGCTAGTGCCATATGATATCGTTATAGTAATTTTTTTGGCATGCATTATAATATTTAAGCGTTACGTTGTAATCAGCGAAAATTCTTTTCATAGATGCTGGAGCAAATAATAATAACTTTTGCTATACCAAAGTTGGCTGCTTCTTATTTTTTGATTAATGTAACATGTATGATTTTTCTGCCCACCAGGCGCTATCACTCTATACACCAACTGCTTTGAAAGGCCTGATGAAACGTACTGTTTTTATTAGTGGCCATGAAAGCACAGTATTAGTATTAGTTCAGTGTGCTCTGGTTAGTGCATGGTTGCCCCGATTTGTATGCTTGATATAGCTTTTATAATAAACTTCTGCAACTTCCATAACTTTAACATACATCATTGGTTTTGTACAAGTGATGGCTTTGTGCTGTGGTTTCATGTGCTGTTTGACTTTGCTCCTATTTGTTGACATGTGCACATCATGTGACATTGTGCTTAAACCGTCATTTGCTCGTGCAGGTTTGTACCGGAATCGGCCAGCTGGTTACTGACGCGAGGCCGGAACGAGGATGCGGTCAAGTACTTGCGCCGGGTCGCCTTCTTCAACAAAAGGGACATCCCTGACAACCTGGAGCTCAAGGTAGATCGGGTGAGATTGATGTGTTCTACTTAATCTTCCTATAGCAGTCCTGTTTTGCTAGTTATGAGCCGCTATTATGAATCTCTGTGATTGGCATTGTTTGGAGTCTTTCCGAGCTTTGTGTTAAAAATGTCTAGGGAGGTTACAGCTGTGCTAATTCTACACATTTCTGATAGCGCAATACTGTTACCAGGTGAAAATGTGAGGTTGGTAACAAGTTCTTCATGGAGTTGTCGAGTCACCGTGAAAAAGAAGTGTAGTGCAGGGTAACTGATCATGTGATGAAATTATGAAAGCGTAAGACAATGCCAGGTAACACAATCCATGGCTAATTAGAGATGTCTCAGAGAGGCCTGCCTTTTTTGGGCTGTAAGCACTGCCATGAGGATGATCATTATGATGATAGTGGTCCATACCTGGCAGCTGTCCAAAATTGTCTGAAAGCTTCGTGAATTTCAATTACATCTCCTGATAATGCAGACATGACCTTAAATCTCCCGCAAAGTGGTTGCCATGGCAGAGTGTGAAATTGTTTTATGTCGTATAATCTTGCTTGTTATACTGTATTACCGCAAAAGCAGTGTGAAACAGTATGAAACAGTCAATCACTAGCACGCATTGTGAATCAAGGCAGTTGCCGTTGTTGGCTTAAGCATTTTTATCAGTCCAATCATTATACCCTGGTCTGATAATTTTACAGGTTTGCTAGGTGCTCTAAACTGCAGTTTGCTTTGTTGGATTGTTAAGTGAAGTGCAGAATGCTGAACTAGCCTGTGTTCCTGCGAGTCTTCCTGCAATTGTGAATCGTGCTTTCAAAAGCCAAGAAGCACTACTTGCAAGTATTTGTGAGATCCTACACAAGTGAGCTTCTGTGCCTTGTCGCTTCATGGAACAGTGACAAATATGGGTTAGGTACCACATATACACTCTACCTGTGGTGTGAGCATTTTGCATGATGGGAAGGCATCTTAAGCTTGCCTTTTAATGGTATAATTACGAGCACCAGTGTGATTGCCAATGTCTAAAAGCTTACCGGCAAAATGTTTGAGCCATCTATGGTGTCAGAAACAATAAATAAAACCATACACAAGTTTGTTGTCATTTTAGGTTGCACCTCACCCGTCCCTCTACGCCCCTTTCTCCCCCCACCCCGCGTGTTTTGATGTGTGGATCTCCAAATTTTTGAGGTAGTTGGCAATATGGTAATCAGGGTTCAATGAAGTTTTTCTCTTAGAACAATCCAGGGAGCAAGGTGAAGAGGAGTACCAACTGCGGTTGTCTGGCAGGGACACATGAAACAACACTGATCTTTCGTTTAGGGTGTGTTGGTGCTGCATGGAGGCCCCCATTGCAATGGCAAACCTGACTATGGAATATATAGAAGGGAAGGCACTTGGCTCCTTCTCACCGCCACCTAAACTTTTTCTTCACTACATGGACGACTGACTTTTCATAGTGCAGACCTCTAAGATTGACAACTTGACACAACATTTAAATTTTGTTCACCCTGCCATACAGTTCATGGTTCAGTGTGAACGAGACCACACAGTTCCCTCTCTCAACGTCTTAGTGATGAGAAAACGCAAGTATCTGGAATTCTCTGTTCACAGAAAGCCGACGCATGCTGGTTGTTACCCCCATTATGATTTCTCCCATCCTGTCAGTCACAAGGCCTCTGTTGTCAACACTTCAAACAGCCCAAAGTCTGTGCACTGCAGACTCGGAACAGCAGAGGGAAGAGGCCCACATGGTTGTGGACCATAGAAAAAATGGCTACCCGAAAAACTTCATTCGGTCCTTCACCCATCGCACAGAGAAAAAGAAGGCTGAAGGTGCACAGGGTACACCAGTGGACAGCTCTCTGACACACATACCGGTGCCATAAGTGCAAGGAGCCAGCAAAGCACTGGCCCGGATTTTCAAGAAGGAAGGGGTGCACATTGCGCACATGCCTTTGTGCACACTAGGCCGCTTCCTTCCCTGCCCTAAAGACCAGCCTGGAAAGAAGAACACACCGGGTGTCGTCTACAAAATTCTGTGCTTCGAGTGCCCCTGCTCGTACATTGGCGAGCCAAAAAACACACTTGAAAAAATTAGGCAACATAGTAATGACGGAAGTGAGAGAGTGAAGAGCCGTTGCCAAGCATTGTGAGGCATTTGACCACAAAACTGACTTCGAGGGGATGACAGTCCTCGAAAGTGAGCCCTACTGAAAGAAATGACTGTTGCTCGAGGCATGGCACAGCCAGATGATGCACAAAAGCTGAACCGTTTTTCGGGGACTCTTCCCATGGCCTCTTCACACTGGTCTGCGCTCCATGGCGAATCGCTTTGAGTGTGGCCGCTGCACCAGAGACTGTATAACACAGCTGGAACCTGGCCCCAGTCATCCCTGAGGAAGAGGCCGGACTGGCTTTGAAACATCCGATTTCCCCTACTTGGATCTTGGTTGGTGTTCCTATTTATTTATGAGTTCCATCCCAACCAGACAGACATCTGTCAAATGTTTATCTTCAAGTCAGAATGTGTCCTGAAAGAAATGTATTGTGCAGCACCAAGGTCAGCTTTCCTGTCAACCTTGCTATGTGAAACAGTCATGGTTTTATTATCTGTAGGACGTATTTCTATTAGGAAAAGGCATGAGAGTCTAAGCTTTGCTTTTGTGAGAAATGAACATTCTCAGTAATTCAAAAGATGTTTGAAGTCATTTTATTTGTAGCGTGAATTAATATAGGGGGTATGTGGCCTCTTCTTGTGGCTTTGACAGGAATTACGAATAATGATTTCAGGAATTGCAGCCAACACTTCATTTTCTGGTTGTTTCTGCTATACATTTCAGGGGGCCAAAGAAGATGCCAAAAGGGTGAACGTTTCTGGACTTGTTTCGCACCCCGAGGATCCGGAAGTATTCGCTGCTGATGCTTTGTGCATGGTAATTTTGCTGAACCAGTATTGTATTGATCTAGGTCATCGGGAATGTCTACAGTGATTTACTGAGTTTTTTCCTTCTTGCTTGCCTGCATCATGTCCTGTGGACAACATTATTTATTTGACGGAGCCTCTTGCTATTTATGTGAGGTTAAGCACAGCCAAGCGTTATTGTAACAAAGGACTTCTTAGGTGCTTTTCTTAGTTTAATCGCTGTACAGGTTACTTACCATAGGTACCAATGAGTAGGTGCAAGTACTATGCATATGCAAACCTCAGAACCCAAAAGGAACCAGCACCCTGTTAGGAACTTAGGGTCACTCATTCCAATTTGCGTGAACCCCATTTGTGTGTGCATGTGTTCGAACTTACTAATTAGTAGGGGTGTGCGAGTACTGAAATTGTCGAATACGAATCGAACATGAATAAGGCAAAAAAACAGGCCTCGAATATCGAATCGAATATCGAATATGTGTGTAGTAACAGAGAGTTGCAAAACAGGAGGTAATGCAGCACTAAGACTTTTTAAGATGAAAGGAAATTAATGAAATGCACTGTGGCATGTTGATGAGACTTATGAAAGCAAATTTTCATATTTATTAATGTAATAAACATGCATTTTTTTCCTGGAAAAGCAGAAGCAAGGTTGGGGGGTGCATTTATCATGTGGGGTAAATTTTGCGAAAACTTTTTTTCAAGTTGAGCAAGACAATCTAATGAGCAATAAAGACGGCATTGCAACTCGCGGTAATACTTGGAGCCACGTGTGCGATGAAATTTTATTTAAAGAACAGTAAAAAAAAAAAAAAAAAGCTATATAGCGTCAGTATCACGCGGCTCGGCACCCACCGTGACAGCCTTTTTGGTGGCTGCGTTTTGTTCCAATGCGATGCCAATCAAATGGGTGAAGACCTGTTGTGATAAGTTGTTGTTCAGAACTGGTGTGTTTGTGCTTTTGTCGCCGCTCTCAAATAATCACCACTTTTACCGAATATTCGGCCAATTTCGAATATTCAGGAATGTTTGAGCATGCATTTTTCGAATTGAATAGATTTTGAATATGGGAAATATTCAATTCGTATTTGAAATTTCAAATATTTGCACACCCTTGCTAATTAGTGTCGGTCATGAACCAACTCATCCAGCAACAAGCTCTCGTAGACTTGATGTTACTTACCATATGTACATGGTTTTAAGTCAACTCATTCCTGTATTGCACATAAAGGAAAAGAAAGAAACTTGAGCACACTCCATAATGTAAACTTATTACTGGGACACTAAATTGAAAAGGAATTGTTCTTGTGATAGTAAATTGCCTTTCCACCATAACAAATGGCTGCCCTTGTGAAGAGAATATGCATTGCAAGCTAGAAAATGCACAAAGACAAAATAAAGGGTGGTCCCTAGTGCTGATGTACATAATGTCATAGATTTTCGATGATGTCAGCTTAGGCCTTACGTAATTATTTATCAGAAAAGAAGATATAGATTGTCTTTTAAGCAAGCCAGAGACTTAACATAATGGGTTTCAGAAAGTTTGATTGAGCTAATATAAGAATACAGAGAAAGGGGGGGTTCATGACATTATGTGCACTACGTTTGAGTGCCAAATTCTAAGATCAAACTTTAACATTATTTTGTTTGCTAATATTGAACATAACATGACAAAATTAAAGGCAATAAAGCTTCTGAAAAATAATATATCAGTACAAACTTATCTGTTGTTTTTGAAGAAGACAACGATGAATAAGAAAGGAAGAAGAAAAGGGGATGACATTGATGAAGCAGAGGAAGTCAATGATTAAGAGGATGATGGCAAAGAGAAAAGTGACGACAATGAAGGAAAAGGTGGAACCAGTTGAAAATGGCGAAGAAGAATAGAAAGAAAAAAAAGAGAGAATAGTGGGAAGAGAAGCATAAAGGGAAAAAGAGGCGAATGAGAGAGCACACAGCAAAGTCTAGCTTACGCAGTCACTATGTTGTGTTCTCTGCATAGGCCAAGGAGTTTTTTTCACCCTGCTCTGACAGAATGTGCAACATTAGCTGACCTTATAGCATCATGAAAAGGAGTCTTCCAAAAGAAGGGCTACTGGGCTAGTTTGCATAGATACGTGGTATGGGAGTGCAGACACACATTACACATGTGCAAACATAAAATGCTCCCATGTAGTGTATGCACAAACAGAGAGAGAAGTAGAGAAAGGAGCGCGAGAGAGAAAGAGAGGAGCAGGACACAGCAGGCGCAGTGTTTACTTGTGTCTGCATTTGTGCCTTCCTCTGTGTGTTACCACATATGGTTACAGAGCAGGCTTTGCCTTCCTGTTGTGGTTGGTGTAAACTGACCTTCTGTATTTATTCGCACCACCGTCCACTGGCTGCTGTGAAGGCCTATGTAGCATGCCACTATTTTCATCTACTTCAAAACACTTGCCTGGAGCATCTTTGTTCCTTCATTGTAAAAGCATACTTGTTGCAGTCCTGAAGTTCTAAGGGCACATAGAATACACAGGAAAGATAAGAACTTGGCCAAAACATATGTGGAGTCTTTGATTATACAGGTCATTTTGTTGTTGAGGCATTCATAGCGTGTATAGTCATAAAATCATTCTCCTGGGTATCTTTAAAAAAAGCTCTGCTGTACTTATGAAAAAATGACTTCTAACTAAAACAGTCAGCCTTTTTTCAATATTGATGTGCTTAGTTTTGCTGTCCTGAATATGTTTTATTGCGATAGCAATTATATGGACAGTCTCGGCTGGTTTTTGCCGTCCCCGCCGCCGCCGTCATGAACCGTATATGTATAAGTATGTATATATATATAAAAATCCCAAAGGAAAATAATTCAGATAAATGCTTCCGAAGCACAGAATCGAACCAGGAACCTCTCGCTCCGCAGCGCGTGGCGCTAACCACTATGCCACAAAGAGCAGATCCTTCGGGAAGCTAACGGCGAGCCTTATATACACACCCTTTACCGCTGGCAGGACTCAGAGACGGCAGGCACTTATAAGCGTTTCTTCATTACTAGCGAGATGGCGCGAGGAGCACAAGGGAGCGTACGAAAGTCACTCGAGCTCAAGGGACGCCGCTAAGCAAACAAACAGAAGATGAGCGTGAACTATCAAGTGTCACAGCCCTACACTTGAAGCACGCTAGTTTCCTTCGCTGCTTCGGCTGCCTTTGCAACAGGAGCTCTGTTCAAACTGAGAGTTTCCATTGTGACAGCTTATTCGCGCTCGTTCAGTGTATATTTGTGCGTTCATTTCGTGCGTGCTTCACTTGATAGTTCGCGCTCATCTTCTGTTTGTTCATTTAACGGCCTCCCCTAGCTTTGTATGTGTAGCTTTGTGACACACAACGTATAAAGCCCTTCGTACCAGCACGCGCTACCTACGGGAGACGCTCACTTAGCAAGTGCATGTTTGCTACAATTAATATTGCTCCTGAAGCTGCGAGCCTCACTCCGTATAGCATTACAGTGTCTTGCTATCGCATTCATTGCTTCGCCCTTGCAGCGAAACTGTGATTTTTTCTTGTTTTACCATTCACATTGAGGCATTAGATAAAGGTAGGATCAGTTACCTGATTGTGCCCATGTATACATAGATTATGTGGCCTGGAAAAAGAACAATTATCAAAGATTTTATGTGCAAATTTCATTTTGCTCTGCAAATATTTTTATGTTGTTCAGTTTTTCTTTCCTACAGGCTACTGCACTACGCTTGGTTAATAAAAACACTTACTTTTTAGCTGTATGGCATTTTTGCAGGCTCCGGTTATCTATATAATTGTACATATGGTTTGAACATTGTTTGTTTACTGCTGCTTGATTTATTTATTTGCTTGTTCATTTGTTTCAGGTCATAGTATTATATTTAGGACCTACTACTAGTATATAACTTTAACACCTTGTACTTACTGAGCCCCAGCTAGATTGAATATTTTTCGTAGATGAATGCACAATGCAATGTACACTTGATCTCAACAGTGTCAGCTAGTATGACGAATAACTTTTTAGTCGGAGCCCGTAAATTAAATTTAAGCTATAGATGTCTATGCTTTATTTACACCTTCGACATCCTTCTGGCTTCTGCATAATGATGTTACCATCTGCCCTATGATGTAAACTGTACACCCCATTACCACAGTTTCGTGGCTTCTTACCCTCTCCCAGAGTCAGTATCTTGGATACACACCTCACTCAAAGCCTTTGTCATGACGTTTGTGTTGGTGCCACAGGTTACCTACGCTCACAATATGCCATACTGTACCGCAATGTTTATAGATGCTGGTGAAGGCATACAGTGTGGAAATTTTGAGGCCAGCTCTTTGGAAAAAAGTGCCGTGGTGGCAGATTTCTTGTATTGTTGAGGCACTTGTTAGCTGATGGAAGTTACCCTAAAAATGTGTCTCAGGTTTAAATTAGGTTAAGTGAATGCATCAGATGGACATAAGAAGCAGGGATTGACTGCTGTGTGAGAAGTTTTTCCTGAATGAATTTCATTTGGGAGCAACAGTTTTCAATGACTTTCTTGGAGCCTCTGAATTTGAATTAATTAAAAAAAAACAAAGATTCTGTGCTCAGCATGCATTCTCTTGCCCATTTTCAGGTTTGTCACATACTGCTGCTACCACACCAATGTCTACAACACATCATTCCTTGGCACTGATGTATACCTCTCGTACACGTTGGGCTCCCTAGTGGAACTGCCTGGAATGTTGCTTGTGCTGTTTGGCTTGGACACCCTTGGTCGCCGCTGGCCAATGATTATAGTGACGGGTGTTGCTGGCATTGTTGGCATTCTGTCCATCCTCTTCCGCAATGGTGAATATTGCAAAAGTAAAACTTGAATGTTCTCTAAGGAAAGCATCTGAATTAATTGCTGTAAGCTAAGTTTTATTGTTTATTCCTAGCTCATGCACGATTACAACTTGTTATCCCAAGAAACAATAGGTACTGCTAGTGAAAAGCATAACAGAAATGGCACAGTAAAGATAGTAATATACATTGTCATGTGATTTATCATCATCTGATACTATTTTGTATAAAGGGTGTTCCATAAATTGTTTGCTTAACTGAGAAGGAAATGCCAAAAGTAAAGGAACATATAAATATATATAAAAGTAGTATACACACGTGTAAGACTCCAGGGACATCTTTGTGCTATGGGCTTCAAGACGTTTGGTTTTAAAATATGGTGGAATTTTGTTAACACGATCATCAAGGAAGCTGAAAAATAAAATGTATCACCAGAAAATTGTATCAACCATATGCGAGTACAATATACCTCTGATATGTCGGCTAGAGGAAAAAAAAAGTGTTATTCCAAAAAACGACGACACTCACTTCTAACAATCACATTTCATTGTAGCTCTTTATATTGTTTGCCAACTTATCGCAGTGGTGTTTCACTGGCTGGAGTTGTTAATGGGGACCTGAAACACTTTTCTAAGTAATCCATTAGTGGCATCAATTAAGGAGCTTACTGCTTCAAGAATTGCTGCCACAAAAATTTTTCAAGTCTATTCGGTTCTAGCAAAGCTATAGCACCAAGTTTTAGAGGAATTCTACCATCTGATTACCTTCACTCTCCCTTGATCACGAAGATTGCACCAGGAAACCATGCTAGTGCACTTCATGACCTTGCGCTTTTTCTCTTTTGCTTTGAGTGTATTCTGGCTTCTGCAGTGACGGCAAGCTTATGTGGCCAGAAGAATTTTTTTGCAGTCCATGCCAGATTTTGACGTTTTTCGAAAGAAGAGCAGGTACTTTCCAGATGTTATATTGAAACCAAACTGCAGATTCTGTGCTGCACGCGGTGCACTGACATGGTAATGGGTGCTTCCACAATATATTGACGTCGTTTTGTTGCTATGCTCAAAAAATTTTGCAAGGCCCCTGTCAGGACAAAACTAAATTTAAAGCAAATAATACTAATAACAATGAGTCAGTGACATTGTTACAGTTACAAAAGCTTACAGGAGAAAGTTGTTTCCCTTTGAATCTTTGTTTATGGTGCACATGGTACTTTGCAGGTTCCCACGTCTCTGTATTGGTGCTGAGCCTTCTAATGAGGGTGTGCCTAACGGCCGAATATGACACCATCATGCAGTACTCTGCTGAGGTGTACCCAACTGTTCTCAGGGGCCGTGGCCTCGCCTTGCTGCGCTTTGCTGGCACTCTTAGCCTCTACGTTAGCCCATCTATCGTCTATTTGGTAAGTAACAGGCAGCATAACTTTTCATACTTTATTGGCATTAGTGTGGTTTGATTAGGGCTTGTGAATAGACACACAGCCATTATGCAATTAGCGTCATGACTGTATTTTCAAGATAGCATTATGGTCTGCAAATAAATTCTTAAATGTTCTGTGAATGATTTCTGTTTCAGTCTGTGCTTTTCTGTTGTCTTTGCGCCATGGGTGTGCACAAAATACAGAAATATTGAATCTATACCAACTTTTTCCCTGCATTCACCTGTGATTGGTTTTCTATTCATTGAGCGATAATGTTGATCTTTGGCCATTTGGACTGTACTGGAATTATGAAAGACATTATGAATGCTTTGTCTTTGTGTGTTTTGCAGTCTCGCCTGGATCCCACATACCCGATGCTCATCACCGGCATCATGTCGCTGGTTTTGAGTATCCTCTCCCTATTCTTGCCCGAAACCAAAGGCAAGCACATGCCACAAACATTGCAAGATGGGGAACTTTTTGGAGCTGACCAGCGCATTCTGGATTTTCCTTGCCTTGGGGACAAAGGGTCAGTCCTACATTAGATTTTTCTAGAGCTGTGCAAATAGCAAAATTTTGAGTGCAAAGCGAATTCAAATATGTATGTTAAAGTGCAAATCGAATCGAATATTTTTCGAATAATTCTCAAATATTTCTTTACTAATACCATGTCAAATTATGATGAAATGTTCTGCTAAACATGGGCAAAAAGGTTTATTGCATGACTGGTGTACTGCCACTGTGCCATTCAAAAGTCCTGGGGAACAATCCAACAGAGGATTGTCCATCAGAAAGCTGAGGTAGCTTCACTGCAGTATGCGAGTGTTAACTTCGCCGCAGTACACGGGCGTTAGCTTTGCCGCAGTACACGGGTGTTAGCTTTGCCGCAGTACAGGGTGTTAACTTCGCTGCGGTACACGGGTGTTATGCGGCGAAGCGGACTACATGCGGGAATGGGCCACTGGACAGGCGAAATAGCGTATTTTTGCCCCTTCATTACCAGCTTCGAATAGTTCGAATAGTAAAACTTAAGCGTGAATCGAATCGAGTAGCAAACGCCATTCGAAAATTACTCGAAATTTCGAATATTCGCACACCCCTAGATTTTTCTTTTAGAATATTTAGTCATTTCTTACTGACATTGCAATGTATTGATTTGATTTGCCTGATCTAGAATGCAACTTTTTTAACAAAATAAAGCTAGAGTCCTTATACCATGCGTATTCATTTTTGGTGACAACTTATGTGCGCACATAAACAAGACAGCACACAATGTTTCCAGCTAAGCTGCGATCACTATATGAAGGCTACATCATCTATTCACTAGGAAGGAGGGAGCAGAGGTTTATTTATTTATTTCTTATTTTGCAAATATGCCAAGATATGATAAAGTCATACAATGACATATTTTCTTCCTTCACAGTGGTCACACTAATGTGAATATGGTGGTGCATGTGCAGCCCACACTCTGAACTCTGGAGGCCACTTAACCTGCTCATAGTCAGATGCATGGCACTGTTAAAGAGATTGTGGTAGCAGAGGTCTAGCTAGCAATTTGTTACAGGGAAGGGGGGGGAATGAACCCTTCCTGGCCACACCAATGAGTGCAAGCATGAAATGTTGGTTTTGCAGTAAGTGTGTGCGCTCGTCATTTGCTGATGCTCCTCCTCACCATCCAAGTGTTCTGTCTGCAAAATCTCCTGGTCACCAAGTGAAATTTGGTCACGTGTGTATGTCAGCCCAGAATACTATGTGTGTTTGTTAGTAAGCAAATGACATTGTTACTTATACTGCATGTGAAATGAGCCGCCTTGTTTACCTTGTGCAGTAGTCTGATGGATGCTCGATCTCTGTCAGTGCTTTGCTCGTTGGCACAACAGCAGCCTTTTTTCAGTTGGGTGGCTTTTAGTAGCTTAGTATACAGCTTACTATAACTTCGGGCAGCTTTTATGTACCACCGGTAACACGCTGCTGGTCTCTTTTGGTGTGTGCTATTTCTTAGGCAGGAAAAGATAATTTAAGTGTGCATAGCGCAAGTTGTGTCAGATTCCTTGCTGCAGTGTTATAGAAGAAGCTCCGAAAAATGATGCAAATGGTAACGATCCAAGATCCACGAATCGTGCATTTAGTTTAAACCAGAAGCTATAAAATTTCATTCAGGACTGCACAAAAATTTGATAGGAGCAGTTACTGGGCCAGATTAGTGGTACGTGTCAGAATAATGACAAAATGCTTCCTAGATGCATTGAAGTTCAGCCAAATACTAGTATAGTAGGAGGAGATAGCTGCATTGAGTCCTCATGTTCCTTATCTTTTCTTTCATTGCAGGGAGCCGACAAATTGTGATTCACCCAATGCCTCCGCTGCAGTGAGCTGCTAGGCATGCACAATCTGCAGTTTCATCCATGAGTGCTTGGCACAGCCAGCATTGAGTTGGGTCGTTCGTAAGTTAAGCATTGTTGTTGCACAGGAAACACTCAAAGGTCAGAAAATGTAGCTTGGTTCATATTATTTATGAAATTCACAGATGTTCTACATTGTTGATTTTTTTCCATGATACTGGTCTCTTTTGGTGCCTTTGGAGATAGTGCATAAGTATGGCTGTAATTATCTTTTTTAAATCATGTTATTGAAAAGGACACCTTACATTGTGTTATCTGCGTCAGGGTTGTGATTGCCTCTGTAGCTTGTAGCTAGGAGTTAACTCGCACTAGAATGTGTGACCAAACCATGCTTATTGATCATGCGTTTTACAGGCTGCAAGCACATGTTGCATTGTAACATGTCTTTTTGCAGAAGCCACGCCTAGTACATGCATGTAACTTTTTGCACCAGAAAGTGATCTAGTAAACTGAGCTGGAATATATATATATATATGCTGCTATATGCAACATTAGCCCAAAATATAGCAAACATTTAGGGGTATAGCGTAAAAAATTGCTTTGAATGCATTGCTTCGCATTCCATGCAGCATCTTCTTTCACATTAGCATTCCAAGCAATTCTAAGTTTATTGGTGAAGTGATGAAAACTATTTGGTAGGAATGAAAGTGCCTTGTGAAATAGCTTTTTTTTACCAGCTGTAAAACGGCATAAATGACCAGTGTTACAGACAAATGGTTTTCCATGATTGGTTGCTTAGTTAAAAAAACACATAACATGAGCTATCTTGGGCTATGCTATTCATTTTTGCTTTAAACACTTGTAAATGACACTTGTAGTATAGTTGCAACTTTTACATTGTAAAAGTGTGCGCTTATGACAATCCTGTACAATGATACATGCTTAGTCATGGCACAGTCAGCTAAGAGATACGAGCCTCTAATTTGCACATTTTTCTTCGTAACCATGACTCGTTATTTGGGGATTGTAATACTTTGCACTAACTTATTGATCATGCGTTTACATTTACGTAATGTTAGTCCTGTGACTTCTGCCAAGGCTAACATTGTAATGTGAGTGACAAAAGTGTCTTCACTGCTTTTCAGTGATCTTGTCTGTCGTTATTTGTGGATGAGAAGTTAGAGTAAAACGCTGGAAGCCTTGCCGTAACTTAGTTACTGAGGCCACGTCCAGTTGCCGCAGTTTGTTGACATTGTATTGATACTGTAAGGTGGGGGATGGACGTGGAGAATGGCATTGCCTGAACAGCTCGGCCTTGTGCATTAATGTTAACCGCTTGAGAGTGCATAATCTAATTTTTTTTTGTCCATGCTCACTGCATGTGCATATAATGTCTGGTAGTGAGTGTGCTGCATGTAACAGGTGGGGACAATGGATCAGGATCAGTGGCAGTAGTTATGCCGTCTCCAGCTCACTACATTTGAACCCTGCGATAACGAAATCCCATAACACTGAAATTTTGCAACAACGTAAGATCTCACAATACCCTGTGAAAGCCCATAGGATTCAGTGCATTTGGTATCTCTCGGTAACGAAACATTGCAAAACTACGATTCCATGATATCGAAATTTGTTGGACAGTTTGACCCCATGGTGACCCCAACTAAGTCCAAGGAATGTGGTAAAATGCTAGGTAACGCCACAGAACGTTTGCATGGGCGCTGTCATATTGAAAATGTCTTGGCTGCCACCTTGCTTGCTGACTGATCATGTTGCCTCCATTGTTTATTGCCACATTTCTAGTGTTTAATGTCAGTAAGCACAAGGAGAGCAAAAATTATTTGCAGGTTTGCATTGTTTGTGCATAATTCGAACCACCATGGTGTGCAGCTTAGTTGTATGCATTAAAGCACAGCCGTGCGTGCCCTGCGGCGGCGCGGCGCCAAGTAAATGCCTTTACACCATTTGCGCATGCACATGCAAACCTCAAAATCTAAAAGGAACAAGCACCCTGTTAGGATCACTCATTGCCATTTGTGTACACCCCATTTGCATGTACACATGTCCACACTTACTAATTAGTGTCAATCATGAACCAGCTTATCCAGCAAAAATTTCTCATAGACTTGATGTTTTTTACCATATGTACATGGTTGTAAGTCGACTCATTCCTGTATTGTAGTCGTAATTGGAATCTCTCCTGGCTATGCCGCAGGTTGTGGAGCGCAGTTGGCATATTTACTCGAATTTATAGCCCATTCCTTTGTTCCAAAAGCTGCCTGTGCACTCGAATCAAGTAAGAATCCGAAACCACATTGGCAGCATTGGTAGGAACTTCCCATGAGATCAGTTAGATGCAGGGTCATTGCCATTGCAAAATGGTGACTGAGGACATTTGCGGCGTGTTTGCGGTTGCTTGACTCCATCTCTGTGCGTCATATTTGTCCTCAATTAAGTTCACATGGTAACGCGCCCCTTTGATTATCAAGCTCTCATCATAGGAAAGTAATTTTTCACACTAAAGATTGCTCCGTCAGTGTCTTCTTTTGCGTGGCTGACGCCTGTGACCGTGAGTTACATGAAGAGTGATTGGGAAAGTTAGATAGCCTACATACGGTGATGTAGGCTGTTTAGGGAAAGTTTCTGCGGCCGTTAACAGGAAAATACTCGGACTTCAAAAATAAGCCCGCAGCTTCCCAATAATATGCATTTTTATCGTGAACCCTCGAAAATTGGGTGCCTTTGAGATTAGGGGAAATACGGTAGCCATTGTGGGATAAAATTTCCGCAGCAGGCCGCATTTACAATCGCCGCAGCAGGCATACTATGCGGCAAGCAATACATGCCACTGTGCATGAAGGCTAGATTGCGAACTTGCCCACTACAATTTCCTCACTTGCTGTCGGCAGTGAAGCTGTGCATAGTCTAGAGCAAGGATCAGCAATGCAGGCTAACAAATATTTGCTGTGATGCTTTGCTTTTCAGTACTTTTCTTCTTGCACTGCCTTATTTCACAACAGCAAAATTGTTGCAACAGCAGATACTTTTTTTTTATTTTTTCTTCTTTTTTGCGTGTAGATTTCGTTATTGTGGGGTTCAAATGTGGTTAGTTTTTATGTCCACAAACCGTACCTTCTTTTTCTTGCCCTTTTGTTTAAGATTGTATTGTGATCACGGTGTATACCACCTCACCTGTGCATTTCTCATGTTAAGTATACGTAACATGAAAAACATGCAAACAAGACAATCCAGGGATAGTCCAGGGTCTACAAATTTATGTGCTCTTTGACTTCATACTTCGCAATGTTTTGTAAATGGTGAAATAATACACAGTGGCAAAATTGAACCCTACTTATACTATTGTATTTGTATGTACTTCTATAAAGGGAAGAAGATAGGAAGGCTATTTTTCATCCTAAAGGTAGCAGGTAATGGTAATGTTACTATTATAGCTGTCATAAGTGTAGCCTAAGGTCCTTAGTGTAGCATTATGAGCAAAGCATTGCGGCAACTGTCGTGTGCACAAGTAGTATCTGCAAATGGGCTTGTAGTGCTGTCTTGAACGTAGCCGAGGAGTCTAATACGATGGATTTGCAGGCTAGTTGGTCAAGCATCATAGAAAAAACAGCGCGAACACAAGGACGATGAAAAAGGAACACACACCACACCACGGAGCGCTGACTGTCAACTGATTTTATTTCGGCGTCAGCGCTCCGTGGTGTGGTGTGTGTTCCTTTTTCATCGTCCTTGTGTTCGCGCTGTTTTTTCTATGATAGCCGAGGAGACGTATTTGCTAAGTAAAGCCACGTGCAAATGTGTTTGTGTACTTTGTTGGGCCATTAAACCCTATGACCCTAGGTAAGCTTCCTTCAGTTTGTGCAGTTACTGCCACTCCCCATTGCTGCCTATGCACACTACCAACACGAGTCATGAATGAGGGTCTTGTGCATATCGGAGTTTTATAGAGCTCATTCAAAGTTCGTATCATTGCTTTAACATTAAGCAGTATGTTTTCTCAGAACAGTCACCTTCGGGACAGCTCATGTAGTGTTGCTCAATTTCTGTAGGAGACTTAAATCCCTGTGGTTCGGGGACGTTTCCATGGCTAGCCCTTCCTGTCTTTTGCTTGCTGTGTTGTGGGCCCTTCAAAAGTCTGCTCACCGTGCTCTCAAGTACTTTCATAGCATATCCTGCACATTTCACATGTTCTGAAATATGAATGTTTTAATTGAATTGTTGCTGGCCATTTGTTTTGTAAATGTGCCAGTCATGTGAACCCAGTGACTAGAAATCCCAAATGCTTGTGTTACATGCACGTAGCAGCGATTTCAGCCTACCAATAACGTTAGCCATGTTACTTGTGTGGAAACATGAAGTTCAGGGTAACTTCTAGTGTTTTTATTTCTTTACACACTGCTTTATTAATTTAAAGGTGAACATTTGACAGAGATCTGTCTGGTTGGGACGAAATTAAAGGTGAAAACAAGGGGACACCAACCAAATTATAATCATCAAAAGTAAAATTTTACTCCTAAAGATGAAAAAACCCGACGTTTCGGGTCCCACTCGGACCCTTCTTCAGGGGTGACTGGAGGGCACCAGACAGCAGCAGTGCTTATAAGGCCTTCTTTCTCTTGTTTCTTTCTCTTTTTCTTCTCTCTTCCTTCCTTTCTCACTTTCTCTTTTTCCGGTTCTTCAGATCGAGGGGGGTCATGCTAGTGTAGAACCAGGTGCCGGAGTCCGCTGAAATAGGACACTTGGCATTGCACCTGCAGACCGGTTCACGTTACCAGGTGTCGCCTGAATGTGCTATGAAAAAAAAAATGTGCCACGCCATAAAAAAAAAAAAAAAGAAGGAAACAAGAGAAAGAAGGCCTTATAAGCACTGCTGCTGTCTGGTGCCCTCCAGTCGCCCCTGAAGAAGGGTCCGAGTGGGACCTGAACGTCGGGTTTTTTCATCTTTAGGAGTAAAATATTACTTTTGATGATTATAATTTGGTTGGTGTCCCCTTGTTTTCACCTTTGCTTTATTAATATATTCTTAAATAACAATTTTTACACTAGCTGCCAAATAGTGGGGGCATTTTTCGTTCCCAGATATGAAGAGACTTGAGTGAGGATCAATGCATTAGTGACATTCTTTTTTCATAAGTGTGTAGTATGCGAGAGTGTCAACAGGGTGTTAGGCAGTAGAGAAGAATAGGCTCTAAAACGGAAGGTTGTGGTGTTAAAGGGTCCCTGAAATGTTTTTTTGACATTGCGTCACTGATTAGGCAACACAATTGTGAATTCATTCACGCCATAAATAAAGCGAAGCACCATGCGCTAAGGCAGCTATGAACTTATTTCTGTCGCCTTCCTCCTTACCACTGCTGTTCCTCCTCAACTCGATCAGCTGCAGAGTACGCGCTAGCGACGACTACGCCTCCCTCGTCAGCCGCCCTGCGGAGCCCTCCGCAGCGACATAGCGCCTCGATATCTTTACTGAGGTCCCCGGCCTCGGCAGTGGTAGCCTCTGTAATAGAGCGCCGGCGACTCGTCTGTATGCCGCCAGATGCCGCGACGATACCGTTGGCTGAAACGAAGGAGCACTTGTTAGGGGGCCAATCAGCGGCCTCAATCATTCCATCGTTCGATAGGCAGGGGCGTTTGAAAACGCATTTCGACGAGCCGCTGCGATCTTTTGCGATGTGCGTGTTCAAAGCCTTATTGTAAATTACACACTTTACGCAGAGCTCTGAAATCTCTCCTCTAATGATCCTAATGACTCGCTCTACCTGATCACCATGTTTTCACAAAATCGTCAAAACCATTGCAGGGTCCCTTTAATGCCTTTGCAGTGTTAATGCACTAACTCTAGTAATGCAACTACTATGCATGGTACTTTATTCATCATACCATACTGCATTTGTTTAACCCATCTTTGCATATCAATCACATCTAATTACATATAAACCTTATGGAAACAAGGATAATCAAAACTGCCTTCTGCAGTTGCTTGCCCAAACCAAAGCTATGTTGTGTATTAATTGCATTGTTCCACAGCTCACTGTTGAAAAGTAGTGTGGCTTCACAGCAATGCATGCTTGAATGGTAAAGCCACACCAGAACTAAAAAAAAAAAACGTCAGATTTACTTGCAACCCCTGTTACTTTCCTGTCTAAATTATCTTAAGTTTTGTTCATGCTACATGACCGAGAAATACATCTCGATGTTTTTGTTGCTGGAGTATTGAAAACACTGTCTTGCTGAGTTTACTATAACACAAACGCTTTCAGTTGACTTGTAGCATAACATGGCAACGAGGAAGGACGAAGAATAAAATATAGTCAGAGGCAAGTGCTTCTCTATAGCATATGTATCTGTTTGTTGTTTCTTCTTCATCCTTGTGTGCTACCGCGCTACGCTACAAGTCAGTTTACTATGTACCAACAAGCCCAAATAGGTGCCCTCGTCTCATTCAGTTGTATAGTAAGAGAGAAAAATGAGCTTGCTATGTGAGAAGATGAATGTTCGTGCGACTTCTAGATTAGGCAAGGAAATGATGCTCTCAAAGTTCAGGCAGCTGGTGTACACTTCAAAATTTGCTGTGATAACATCCATTTCATTTCTGCATAAGCTATTGCTTGCATGAATGCTGTATTCTCCATTGTATCATTCTGACAAGCCAGATGCTGAAATTGAAATCATCGGACTGCATACACAAATACAAAGCAATTCTGATGTGAAGAAATAACGATGAGAGAATGGTTGGAAGTCCATGGTTAAATTTCATTAGGTTCATGCTCCAGTTAAATGTGCTTTATATTCAGAATTTTTATGCAGCTCATACGGTACACTGAATTGTACAGGATGAACCAGCAAGAACGAGCAAAAGCAAACTTTTTTCTTGAATCTCATTATGATCATTGGTCATAGAGCTGTGTTATCTGTTGCAGGAGCGGTTCATTACCGGTGATGTGAAAAATGTGCCTGGCAGGGCATGTATGTTTTTGGTTTAGCTAGACTAGTGAGTGTGATTTTTGGTATCTCAGGACACATTTCAGCATTGCCATATGCAGTGTTAGAAATGCCATGTGGTTTTGTTGTCCACATATATATCCAAATAAATTAAGGTCATCACTATTACAAGTGAACAAAGTACTACAATGAAGAGCCTGCCATGTTTGTTTCAATATAACATTTGCCTCTACATGATCTCTGGCTTAGTTCTTCTGTTCAGTGATAATATATGTTTATGTAACCTTGTATGCAGCTATGTAGTTCTCAGTGATCTGTCGGTAATCCTTTTTATGCTTCATGCTGCTGTAATAACAAGTTCTCATACAAACTGTTTCAATCTATGATTGTTGATTCCTTGATAACTATTCACCGGTGTCAGATGCTTTTGGAATTGTCAGATGTTTTATAATTGGAAGTAAAATGATGGAACGGTTCTTTGTATACTGCTTATTTCTGCTGTGTTGATTTCTGATTTTATTCCACCACGTTCATACACGCTGTAGAGGAGCGTGAAATTAGGTGCTATAGTTCCGATACTAGAGAAGTACGTTGCAGATTCTTTTGTTGTTCGCTGTGTGTATGAACAACATTGAATCCTAATGTGAAAAAATAGCTTATTTTGTCCATACTAGGGAGAAGCCTAATGGCTAATAATTAAGTGCATTATTATTCCTAAAAATTTACCTTCTGAATGCACATCATGGCTACTAGCAGTATTATACCAGAAGCTGAGAATTCAATTGACTATAATGAGCTTGCCCGTGGGAACATTGTACTGTGCATAAGTTATTTATACACTCTGCTCCCATTTGGATGTACCTGCCATGGCTGAATAATGTGAAGTTGATGGGCTTGTGCTGTACAGAAGCGTACTGCAGCTGCAAATCTGTTGCAAGAAGTTGTTCCATGGCTATGAGCTGCATAAATTGTAAGCGCAGGATGATGTAAGTAAAACTATAGCCTTTTTTATTCGTTTTTTTGTTTGCCCCTATAGTTAAGCTGAGACATTGTCAAGCTGTAACAGCAGAGAAAAAGGATGCTGTATGCCTCATACTTTACTGCAGTAAGCAGTCATACAGCATAGCAGTTACCATACATCTGGCGATAGGCTACACCTGAATGTATTCCACAAAAGCGAGCTATGGTTGAAAAAAAAAAAAAAAGAATTCTCATAATTTATCACTGCTTAGAAGTCCCTAGATAACTATCACATAACAAGTGAGAGGGTGGAGTAAATATGCAAAAATTCAACAGTAATGGTGCTTGCTTGGACAATTCAATAACGAGGTACATTTTTAGGAGTCATTTGCTTTGTTCTATTTTGCCTGCAAAACCTAACTGCATTACGAACAGTGACACACAGTGGTGCTACAAACAGCATCTGCAGTGACACATTCTGGTGTAGTTAGCTTGCTCTCGCGAAGTAAGTTTTATTATCCTTAGCTAGCAAACCCCCTTTAACAGTTCTTTACACCGATAATGTACACCGATAATGGTGTACTGCACGTTACGGTACTTCTTTGCAAGTATTCTGTCAAGATCTCTCTTCATAGCACCAGCCAATCCCTTGAGGCGGTGTCGCCATGTGCCGCCGCGCTACCTGGCGTCGGTGCTCCCTGGTGCCAGGAAGCGGAAGCCGCAACTGCATTCATTTTAGCTCTCAGCAGCGTTTGCAGGTGCGTCCACTGCACGGTCTGTGCACGCAGCGAGGCCTGCTTCTCGCGTAGCTCCTTCTGTCGCTCTCGCAGGGCCTTGCCCCGTTTCTCTTGCTCAGCGATCTCGTGGCTCAGCTGGGCTCTGCACAAGTGCAGCATTTGTACGCATTGTTAAAACTGGTGTAGTTCTATACTCCGTTTCACAAGCTGTTGGCAGCACTGCCAAAAGTAGAGCTCCCTCAACACACAGACTTTCACAAAACAAGACTTTCAAAGGTCGTGGGAGGCATGGCTTGTGGACGAGGAACAGCAAAGCCAGCTGGCTCTCCTGGACCAAGCCCAGTGAGCCGCTCAAGCCAGCGGGGTCCTGGACTAGGGGCTCCAACCACATTTTTTTTTTCTGTTTGCCTTTAATACATTAAAGTTTTACTCCAAAGCCCAGTGAGGGCTGTAGGAGCCGCCTGTCCACTTCGCAAAAGCGGCATGCATACAGGAGCACGAAGTGCGGTCTGTCGTGATTGGTTGAGGGTGCCCATACGTTCAACTGTGCTGCCAATAGCTTGTGCAACGGAGTGCATAAAAAAAAAAAATTGTGCGTACGTATCATACGGATATCGCATCATCCAAAGCAAGCTTAAAAAGTATGGGAGGTGGCAAACTCGATAGCAAAGGTTCATATGCCCTTCGAGTTGGCGTTGGGAGTTGCACATGGCTCTTCACTTTTCCAGTGGCGATTTCACCTCCCCGCCGCAGCTGCAGAATCTGCACGGCTGCGATTGTCTATAAGACGTTATTCTTCGATTTATGGTGTTTTACGTCCCAAAACCGCGATATGATTATGAGAGGCGCCGTAGTGAAGGGCTTTAGAAATTTCGACCACCTGGGGCTCTTTAACGTGCACTGACATCGCACAGCACACGGGCCTCAACATTTCCCTTCCATTGAAATGCAGCTCCCGCGGCCGGGTTTCGATCCCGCGACCTCCTTGTCAGCAGCCGAGCGCCATAGCCCCTAGACCACCATGGCGGGGCAACACGCTATTTATTCTTTAAGCACGCAGGCATGTAATTTAGAAATACCGGTAGAAGCCGCTTCAGTGGCGTTGAACCATTTCAGGTAAAAACGTGAGCGTAATTAACCTTACGAAAGCGCACTGCAAGGAACGTATGTGTTAAAGTTTCAAAAAGAATCCACTGCCGTGACTCCACTGTCGGACTCGGGAGGTTCTCCCAAGAAACGTATTATGCGAAGTCTACGTATCAGTGAGATTACAGTACATACGTACATGCATAAGCATCACCTATTCGTTAGAAAGAAGACTATGTCTGGACATTAATATTTATACTGAAGTATCACACTTATGTGGAGCGGAAAAGCCGGTGGGGATGTCTGGCAGCAGTGGAATCGAATCCAGCACCTTTCGTATTCGAGGCGGACGTTCTGCCACTTCAGCGCGGGGATAGTTTTTTTTTTTTTTTTTTCTTCCTCTGTCCCTTTTGACGACTGCGGAAAAGGAGGATATGCTACTCCCACGCGCGCCTGCTCGAGCGCTATGGCGGAGGTGCGAATCAATTTATCGCTTTAGCAGTATAGTCTTATCTATTGCGATATGATCAAACCAAAATTAAGTTATTTTCGGCGCGGATAATGAGTGCTACTTACGAGGAAACAACTATACGAATAAATAGCATACGTTGTTCCGTGGTAGCAAGCCTTTAGTGGTCCAAGAGCAGGAAAGGCGAATACAGGAGTGTGGGAGAGCTTGCATGTATAGTTATCTAACATGGGATTCTTTATAGCGCTCGGTCTCGGCGCCGTGGAAAATATGGATTCACCTTCATGGTGATGTCCATACCTGAGTGATGTTTGACCGTCAGAGCCTGCATCGGCTGCGGGGTTTCCCAGCACTCCATGAGCCTTGAGGAAGTTTAGTTGCACCTCGTGGATCCGAAGGCTGTGCTGAAGGAAATTCAGCTTGGACTCCTCGCTGTTCAGTTCACTTCGCAGGCTGGACACCTCCTGGCGAGAAAAACAGATCAAAAAACAAAGGGGTGTCGTCAATAATGGCTGTGTGTGCATAGCCTCAAAGGCCTCCGTGAAGGCGACGTGGTAGCCCTCCAGTCGTATATGTGGGAGCCCCCTCGCATCAAGAACAGATCACAAGTATTCATTGCCTCCCCAATTGACACGAAGGAATGAATGCGAGATGGCCAGCTAACGACCTCGGCATGGGAAGCGCGTTCTCTGCATTGGATCATTCATACGTTTTTGATAGCAGAGCGAAGCTTTCTATGGCTAATCTTGGACTTCATGGCGTCTGCGCGGAAGTAGTCTCCCTGAAAGGGGAGAAAGAGCCAACAATAAAAAGCACACGCTCGCGTCGTAAACGGAAAAGTCCCCGTGAATGCGTGACGGTGTGTGCGCCTGATAAGTAGGGTCGAGTACTGCCCCCACCGCCAAATTTTCGCCCGAACCCCCCTCCCCCCCCCCTGCCCTCCCCGTCCCTTGCGAAAAGCTGACCATAAGAAGGCGGTATCATGAATCCTGACGGACTCTGACGGTATGAATTTGAAATCCGCTGCCCACTCTGCCTTCTAATTAACTAGCCTTTTTTTTTTTTTTTTTAGTAAAGAAATCCTGGTGCCGCTCCTGCTGATAAGGTGACCAAAAATTTAGTTCCAACGTTGCCGTGGAAAGGCATGGAATGCGAGACGTCATCTGTGCGCGCCTGAAGAGCAGCATATTAACGAGGAGCGAAAGCGATAGCCAGCGGTGGGAGAGAGACCGTCGACGTCGTGCCGACCAGGGAGCCCGAAAAGAGCGTGCCCGCGACGTTCTATGCAAGCGACGAGCAAGAGCCGACGATATGCATATCGCGACCCCGAGAATGCCGCTAAGAGAAGTCGATGGCATGGTGCCGGGATTCGGCGACGCCTATGGTGCGAACGACGTCCCGAAAATTAAATGGAATACGGTCGGAACAGCGACGATAGAAGGCAGTGGATGTGCTTTTCCGGGAAGAAGGTTGCGTGGCTGCGAGTCTGCGGCACGTATAAGGAATCGCTGACAGAGGGTAACGTGCTTCGGTTCACACTATAGTTAACATAATACTTGGTAACTCCCACGAGAAGCATCCGGCATCGCACCATATTTAACGCACACACTTCCACATATTTTGGTTTGTGTGCGTACTTTCCAGAAATAAAGTCCTTGCTGTAAAACATGCTTTCATCCACGACCTCCTCTGCACTGCGGCACCAAGGAGCCGCATCCCACCGCACTTTTGCTTCTAGATTCGCCTTGAGGCGTATCGACGTCGTTCTTAGGCAGCCGTAAACAAAGAAACGTACCTGCTCCAGACTTGCCAGGCTACTTTCCAGGCCTGCTGCACATGTGTCGTACGCTGCTTTCTTTTTCTCGTACTCCATTGTCACGTCCTGCGCGAAATGCATGCACCGTGGAATACTTAATTGTAAGTCTAAGCCAAGCAAAAGTAGGCTTACTGTGTTGCGGCGCGAATACCTAACAATGCCTTAATTTTAAAGCAAATACTTGTTTCTTTCCACATTTGCACGATAAGATCTCTCCAATGAAATGTGGGACCGTCACGATGTCCACTGTCGGCCTGTGGAGGCACGTACCGATAAAGAGCCGCAAAGGGAGAAGTCGTGATCGATGCAATAAACAAGCACGTGCAACTGAAGTACAGAACTGAGGCATCGTTTATGCAAGACCTTGGTTTATGTCGCGCGAAACGCATCGTGCGATTTCTTGGCACTGTAAACTTGCATTTATTAGTTGACTATCTGGAAGGTGTTAATGCCTCCCTATTAACGCCGTGAAAATGCCGCATGCGCACACTGACACTAAATTACGTCTGCTGGAACGCTGCCAGTGAAGTGTAAAGAAAATCCGACCTGGTAGATTTTCCTAAGCGGTCTCAGGTCCTTTATGGCTGGCGCCAGGCGCCCCTTCCTTTCGGCGATTCTCTTGTTGAGGCTGGTCACCATGGCGGACATGTCTTCGAGCGTCGCCATCTTTGTCTCGTCCAGCGCGGCCTTATTACTGGACAAGCCTTCCAGCGCTCCCTGCAACCGGTGGTAGCCGCGAACACCGTGCTTCTCCTCGAGCGCTTCCTGCAACAACACGGCCGCTCTGGTGTGCTGACAATGTACGATCCATTGTATATAGCCGAAAGACACGCACTGCGCATCAACGAAGCGCTTAAGAAGCAACTGAAACGCATTCACAAATATACAAGTTTAATCGAGAGCTGGGGGGGGGGGGGGCATTATACATTATATACGAAGTTTCGTTTTACAGTGTACAGACAATTAGAGGAGTGGTGTAAAAATATGAATCGCACCAATATCTGCTATAGGTGAATAATAGTTCAGATTTTGCTCTTCGCCTCTTTTCGTAGTCGCTGTACCTTGTCGGCGTGTGTTATGCTGCATAGTAGGTCAGAAGCGTCCCAAAGAAGGTACCACAGTTGGACGTGGCGTCCAACGTGCCTGGGCAGTTTGCACTGTTTCCTCTACTTCGCGTGCTCTAGTTCACGGATCCATTACCACCGCAGCTTCGTTAGAGCTCAATAATACTGGCTTACAGCTGCAGCGAAAAAATCCCGGGTCAGCTATGGTGAAACCTGGGGAGATGCGAAGCACGCAGTGTGCGCCGGTGTTTCCCACAGTAACATGTCAATCGCTGCTGCTGGGCAATGAGGCAGAAGACGCTTGCTGAGGCGGTGGCGCCCTCTTTTGCTTTGAACTAGAAAGGTAGTATATACAGTAACTCTACCTTGAACCGGATATAAGCAATTAAACGAGGGACAGACTGGCCGTAAGTTGTCTTCGCGTTACACGTCGCAGCGTGCTAAGAAGTATGCTTTACAGGAGAAAACCTGGCATTTGAAACAAATTTTGAAACGGAATTTAATAAATTTCTGTTATTAATGTAATTAAATGCTGACTATTCATTTAGTTTAAGTTAGATTAAATCATGTTGGATTATCTCGAACCGTCATTTTTTTGATTATAGACTTGTTTTTTGACCATCGTTCGAGAACTTGATTTACCGTGACGACAGGACACGACAAGAGACGCCCAGACCCTAAGGTACTTCGCCCCTAAAAAATGTGAGCACGAGTGAAGGATGACTGTAGCCACAGCGCTAGATTTCCGACGCGCGGTTCTATTGTTCCCAAACGGGCATATAACGACTGTAGATCACGATTCATAATCCAAAGCGGGGTGGTTGGCAGAAAACGCTCACCTTGACACGATCACTTCGAAATCTATTTGGGCGGAATTAGTGACTCCAAACCGAGCTCTGTACCACACATGCAGTCTCGTATGGTTGGGCAAGAGGCGCCATACCACAAAACCTCTGTACAACCTCAGCATCGCAGGCTGAGAAAACCTCATGTAGGGATGCAAAACCTTTAAAGTAAATAGCCGGCCAGGCGGGGATAGCTCTGCGGATAGATATCGCTATTCGAAAAGAAAAGCGGTGTAAGCGTTCCATGATGGTCATGACGTTCGAATCCATAGCCCCCGCATGAAAGGCTTGTGCTCTGCATTTAGTGCAGCGGCAACGCATGCACCTGTGTCCGGAGGGTCTACCTCCCGCATACGAATTCAGGTCACTCTAAAATTTTAAAAATTCGCGTGCAAGTGACAACGCTTCGACGGCGCCAGCCGAACACCGCCAGCCGGTGCGCGAGGTTTGTTTGCTTCCGTAGCAACGCCGGGATCGGCTCGCTAGGAGCAGCTGCACTACTGTGAAACCTGAGAAAGTGCATAGTACGGGCAACCCAGCGATTCCCGTTGTGCGCCGCAGAAGCGCCGCTGGGAGGAGAAATCTCTCGCTTGGAGAGGCGGTGGCGCCCTCTTTGTGCGTCGCGGGGATCGACGGGGCGTTTCAAAAGCGTTTTTCGTGAATATTAGGCAATTAATGTCGTTCGTTTTGGGCTCTTACTGCTAATTAAATTTAGACCTTGTTGGTTTATTTGGCCTGGTTTTCAGCTTGTTATTGTTTTAGACCTTGCGTATTCCTGCTTTTGAGCGTGATCACGCGACACGAGACAGTCGTCGACAAGGCGGTCCCCCGAAATGCTACGCAGTTGAAGAAGCGTTGGTGTAGAGAGATTAGTCGCAGCCTTCCTTACGCCAAACTTAGGAGCGCCGGTTTGATTCGCGAGGTCATGAATGTGAAAAGCCCTACTGACAGGCTAGATGCACTCACTCGATTTGAGGGCGTTGCAAGTTTCGTGCACTCACCAAACTCTGCGTGAGGTCACGCTCCTTGTGTGTGAGAATCTCCTGAGTCCTGGCCAGCACACCGGTCTCGGCCCTCAGCTCAGCCAGCTCCTGGCGTTGTTGCTTGTACTGGCTGCTCTTGCCGCGCAGAGCGTTCACATACTTCTTAAACTGCAAAGCGTGAATCAAGTCTGCGCGTTAACACTTGACGATGTACTTGTCGGCCTGCTTCTCCAGCGTACCTCGTCTCCTTTGAGGACCTGCTCGCCGCCGGCAACGAGACTCCGTTTCTCTTGCAGCTGAGCTTCGAGCTGGGACACCTGCAGGCGCAGCTCGTTGAGCGTCTCGGCGGCAGCTTCCTTCTTGCGTGCGATGACTGCCGCCTGCACAATTCGTTCGCGTTCGCGTTGCTCTGTGATATCACTGCCGTGCCTGAGGCGAAACTACGCAAGTCATCTACTTAGATAAATACGGATGCATACCTGTTGCCTGAATAGCGTCAACTTGTCATCAGTCTGTTCTTGACTTCGCATCTTCTGCTCATAAAGAGCATTGATTTCCTGGTTTTCGGTCTGTACCTGCACCGAGAGAACAGTAAGCGCGCAACCGTCGTTCAGTACGGTTTAATGTGTTCGTTGTATTGTCTATACTGTAGCGTTGCCTTGGATTCGACTAAAAGACGCCAGAGCGCAGCTGCTATGAGACGTCGTGCATGCGGCGACCACTGCAGGATATAGTTTGAGTTAAAATCCAGTCTTCTGAATACCTTTAGTTATTACTGTATACTACTACCGGTACTATGGTCAGGTTCAAGAGTACTGGTAAAGTTGGCCGTCATGAAGAAAACGTCGTCTGGAAATGCTAGCTTGCGTGGAGATTAGCACATATCTGCTTTGGTAACATATGTGCATACCTTCGCCTTTAGTCTGTTGAGTTCGTTCTGTCCCATTGCCGGTTCAGCGGCCACCTTCTGCAGATCTCGTATGGCGTTCTGGCAGGCGGCGATCTCCTTGGGAAGCTTGTCCCGCACCAAGTAGCCATTGGCTCGGACCTCTTCTTCCAGCTTTTTCATCAGTCCTTGAACGACAGCAATAATTGAACGACGTCACCTTCGAGAGCCTGCTCTTGTGGCTTTCGTTCTTGTACTGGATGTCGCTAAGGCTGTCTTGTACACTTCCAGACTACACCTCCGAAAATTCGCATACTTATTTGTACTACTGTCCCCTTTCCTCTTTTTAAAATACATAATTTTTTAATGCTGAACTGCGCTGTTGCACGTGCTGGTGGCTTTTATTGCTCGAGCTGCACAACCCTCTCACGATCGTTGCGTTATAGCGCGCCACTGCCATTGTACGACATGATTTCTCACAGCTGAAAATCACGTTATGGATAGATAAATAACGACATAGACAGCTGAATGGGGATAGATACCTTCCGGTGTGGCTCCGGCTCCCGAATGCTGCAGGTCTCTCAGCTGCTGCGTTAGCCTGTGGATCTTTTGCTCGCAGTGGTTCAGCTGCAGTTATAGCGCAAGAGGTATCGATGTGAGTTCGCACGGTGTAATAAATGCGCATAGATTCCTTTTTTCAGCAATCCTCACTAAATCAGACCAATGTAACAGGGACTGTGTTAGCTATATGTTAGTAGAAGTGAACTCGCGTTTCTCTGAGCGCCGGCGAAATTGCGTAACCTTCAGTCCAACCGTCACGAGTGTTGAATCTGCAAATCATACAAAAATTCTACGGTCTATCCAAGTTCTGCAGGATCATCCGTTTGTGTACTGCGGGATAACAAGGGCAACGACTCACCGCGTCTCGCAGGCTGTTCCTTTGCTGGGCCAGCGTCTCCGCCCTGTCCTGCTCCTCGCGGAGACTCTTGGCCAACTGCAGCAGGGTGTCCTTGTTGCGCTGAGTTTCAACCTGCGGCATGTTAGCGTGGTGTCTGACGACAACAGCTATTTTATTGACCAGTACGTTATTTACCACTAGCAGGGTAAATTCATGCACGCGTCACGTGTTGTGTTAAATTGTGTTGTACCAATGAAACCGGGGTCGCTTTATTTATGGAACAGTATATCTTGCCTAGGAAAAAAGAAATTCACAAAATCGTTAACCGTTCGTGACAGGCGCTGACGGGTACAGAGCCTCGCTATATATAGTGTCGGGGGTATACGCACTTGACGTTATCCGCGAGGATGGGTAACGGCGGCCGTCATTTTGCTGGTCCACGCACTCGCCGCACACGCACGAAACTCATCGCACACCCTGTGTACAAGCTCCGTGAGGCGACTTGGATGACAGAGACTTCCGAAACACCTCCTACGACGCACACCGACTCACGGACAGCGCGTGCGGATGGACCTACAGAAGCGCTACCTGCCGGCGATGGTCTCGCCGCTTCATGGAGGCTCAGTCCGTGCCCCTATACACAAGGCAGTTGTATGTGCCTTACTCTTCGATATATCAGTATTCTTTCTACGTCTCAGGTATTGCCGTGGTTGAAAAACATCGGAACGTGGCTTCCTTGACGTATGTGCTGTAGGTTTTAAAGGTATCGCAGCCATTGTGAAAGGCGGTCATCGGTGCTCGTGGCAGTACTGCTGCGAGCGCGCCTGTGAAACACGCGAGGAAAAGAAAATAATGCAGGAATCGTCAGGAGCGACGACAGGTTCACTCACGCTTGCAGTGGCTTCGAAACGTTTAACAGTCGCGACAGTTTGGCCCTGTCGGCACACACATGCACGCGGAAGCACAGTAGAAGGACAAGTGATATGTAAAGCTGAGGCGTTTCCTGTTTTGAAAGAAGTAACTCCGAACATATTGAGCGTGCTATCGTTCTTGTCGTAGATATTCCGCGTTGTTTTTACAGATACGGCACGATTTTACCTTTCGACGAAGCTTCGCAATCTTCTTGGTCAGCTGCTCGCGTTCCTGCTCCATCTGGGAGATGTCCTTACGCAGCTCCTGCGTGTTCAGTCCGCTGGATTTGAGCGCCTCGCCCATTTTGTGCGCTTCCTTGAACTGCTCCATGGCCGCTTCATACTGCGTGAATCGATTTTTTTAATTCTTTGATATGCTCACACTTTGCTTGAGAAGTCCCTGTCTATTAGAGATGTCACCACGAAGACATCATTTTACGCTTGGCTCTGCTTCTGAGGCGTTTGCAAGGAATTCGCAGCCGCGCCAGAGCGACTCGTGACGGTTCGCTCGTACCTGTGCGTAGAGTGCCTGCAGGTCTACGTCTCCATCCAGTTCCGGTGGCAGCTCGATCCTGACGAGGAATCGTCCCAGGTAAGCCCTCTTGCGCAGCTCGGGCAGGCCGCGCAGAGCCCACTCGAGCACAGGCAGCACTGCCTCCTTGGCGCCAGACACCAAGCCCTGGCGGAACGAACCGCTGCGGAATAGTATAGCCGATGAGTCTGTGTTGTGTGTGTCTGTGTCGCCAGCTGCCCGTACATATTTCTTCGCTTTAACGCGATAGGAGCCCGTGTCACAGGAAACCAACGGCGTCGTTTCCGTTTGGGAAAAAATCTTTATGGATGCAAAGAGTAAAAAAGTACTGGTGCACGGCTACGCACTAGTGGTGCGAAGACTAACGCAGCGCAGCTATTGGCGTGCCCCTCCTCCTTTCTCTCCTGACACTCACTTCACGTTCCCATCCTTTGCAATACTATACTGTACAAGACTTTGCTATATGCTTTACTCTATCTCCTTCTCTTTCCATCCTCCTCACCCTCACATCATTCTTCCTTACGCCCACTTCCCTTTCCCGCTCCTTGCTATCCTGTAAAAGTGCCTATGCTATGCTTCAATCAGTCCTCTCCTCTTTTCCCTTCTTGCCCAGTCACGGTGGCCTATAGTGGTTATATGGCACTCGGCTGCTGATCCGAGGGTCTCGGGATCGAATCCCGGCCGCGGCGGATGCATTTAGATGGAGGCGAAATGTTGAGGCCCGTGTGCTGTGCGATGTCAGTGCACGTTAAAGAACCCCATGTGGTCGAAATTTCCGGAGACATCCACTACGTCGTCTCTCATAATCAGAGCTGGGTTTGGGACGTTAAACCCCACAAATAAATAAATAAATAAATAAATAAATAAATAAATAAATAAATAAATAAATTCCCTTCTCACCCTCGTCTATCTTTTTCACAGCTCACAATACGTACCGGCCTGCGACGTCAGGCGGAGGCTTGTACTTCAATATGCGCAGGAAGGCAAGATGTTTAATGGCCAACTGCTCGGGATCCTCGCTTCGCACGTCCGCTTTCATCTGGAAACAAACGAACTGATTTGAGGGACGAGCGCATTTTTCGCCCTTAGACAAGCGGCATTTCAGGGTTCTCTCCTCTCTATCTCTTTCATTCCCTTTCCCGCACCCTCACGGACGCTTAGCCGTTCTCCCGACATGGGCTGGAGAAATTGGCGTCCTTTCCTTAACCGAACCACAATCATCATCATCCCCACAGCCACCACCATCATCATCAGGCGCCCTTTTCAGCTATACCAAAAAAAAAAAAAGATTACTACCAGCCAAGCAGCAATAAGCAAAGCAGATGATTTATAATCCTTAAAACAGTAGTGCCTACTGGGCCGTTTAAAGGCACCTGAGTAGCGGCAGTAAGTACCGATGGCTATACACACTTGTCACATGTTTCTTACCTGTGAGGAATAATAATAATAATAATAATAATAATAATAATAATAATAATAATAATAATAATAATAATAATAATAATAATAATATCATTATCTTTTATTTATATGTGAGAACATGGGAAGGTAGGCTAAGCTAGAGCCGGCTATCCAAATGACTTAGTCGCGGTAACAAAGCTGCGAGTAAGCGTTACTCTTTGTAGAGGCAGCTCGACAAATGCCCGCAGGTACTTTTGAGTAGTACAGTCAGCAGCGACGATTTCTGAAATGACATGCAACGTCAAGAAATAAGAAAAAGACAAAAATGCATTATACACCTTAGCCATAAAACGAAATTCAAATCATGATCATCTATTTCTCAAAAGTAACTTAAAAACCCGACATATGCCGTTCGTAATCATGGCCAGTCCATGAATTGAAGCTTGAATTTCCAGTGCTCTGTCGACTTTCAGAATTTGCACCGTCCCTGTGGTCTAGTGGTTGTGTCACTCGGATGCTGATCCGAAGGTCTTGGGATCGAATCCCGGCGGCGGCGCCTGCATTTCGATGGATGCGGAATGCGGAGGCCCGTGTGCTGTGCGACGTCAGTGCACGTTTAAAGAACCCCCAGGTGGTCGAAATTTCCGGAGCCCTCCACTACGGCGTCTCTCATAACCGTGTCGTGGGTTTGGGACGTAAAAAACCAAGAAATCGATCGACTTTCAGAGTTTACCTAAATGATGCGCAGTCCTGCTCCAATATTCCTAAATCTCTTACAGTTCCAGTTGGAGCGAACTGAACTCCCGGGTAGGAAACCAATGGATGCCACATTGTTTAGGTGTGGCCCTTTTTGTTGTTGTTGTTGTTTGTTTCTGTACGTAGCGTAAATGTATTGTAGAATTCTGACAGAATAATGGGTTTCGATTGGTTAGAGAAAGGTAACACGGAGCTGACAGAGAATGTTCTGTCCGTATATTTTTTGCAGATCAGGTGGTTTATTGTCCACAGAATATTCCACTTCAATGGTTAACTGCGCAAGTCTATAAAGGGACGAACTACATTATGACTGCAGGTATTGTGCAATGCCCGCTCTCAGACGCATGCACAGTACATTTGAAGATCGCTTGTCTTTGAAAGGGAGGGGAAAAGAACAAAACACATTATAAAAATAACGCTGTATTTCCGAGGATGCCTTAGCAGGGGAGGGCGAAGGCTCATGGGTAACTACGATGAAATGTTGCGGCCCTGATATACACTACACGGTCTGCGCAGGCGAGTCATCTCTTCATTCTCACTTTGTGCCCTGTGGATTCGCAAAAGCCACGGTATGATTATAAGGTACGCGCCGCAGTGCGGGTGACTTACGAAATATTTTTGATCGCCTTGTGTTCTTGGATCGTGCATGCGCTTAAATACAAGTACACGGCTCTTCTATAGCATGCCACGTCGCGTCCAAATGCGACCACCGTGTCCCAGGTAGCAAACTCGCATCCTTTACCTTGACAGCTTGAAGACGCGATATCACTTCACGACATCAACGTGAAGTTTCCGAAAGAACACCAGCGTGGATTACATCCGCGCGACCTGCATCAAACTAGCGAACTCATAACTACGTTATTGTTTCTTTATTTTTATGTTTATTGTTCTGTTAGTTTACGTCAGAAATAATCTATGCAACTGTTTATGTGTTGCAGTGACTTCGGTGTCTTGTCTGTGCCTAGATGACGCTCCCACTCATCTAGGCACAGCGACTTATGTAAAGTTAACGTTATAAACAACTGCCAGCAGCGCAGTCGCAAGCAGTAAAAATATTTAGGGCAGCCCCGCGGCTACCGCTTTTGACGAACCTTCGGGTCCAGCTCGGCGAAAACGTCGTTTAACGTCTGCAGCAGCTGGTCTGGCCGAAAGGCATCGAAACTAATGAGGTTCAGCTTTTTGTTGAAAGGTTCCTTGTTCAGCTCCTGAACGATGAACTTCAGTTGCTCACTCATGATGCCAGCTCTCAGGAGGCCGCACTGTCCGAGCGAAAGCGACGATGGTCGATCTTATGAAGCGACTTGCCGACCGGTATACGCTCTCCCTTCGCCGTCCCGTAGCAGGAATTCGACTTCCGGAGCAGGTATCCAGGGGCGACGCTTTGTTGCTGACCGCCTTGATGGTAACCATGGCAACGACTAGCAGCCGGGGTACTAACGGTTGGCTACGCACACCGCTGGCATAACGAGTACCGCATGGAGGATCATGGTGATTGCCTTCATCGCGGCGTTAATTAAACATACGATTTCAAAGGTTCTGGTGCGCAGCTGGCCGTACATGGGAGACGATGCAGCACGCACGTGGATATCATAGCGTACTGCAGACTAGGTGCCGTGCCCAAGCTTCTCGTTAGAAAATGATTTCTGCCATTGGCTGGGCGGCATCTGTGGTATGTCCAACATCAAGATTGGCTGATGTATTCTCTAACAAACTTTTTTCTTATCGTAAGGCTTTTTGCATTCGTGTGCTTCATTCTTGGATTGCCGAAGCATGCCCGAGCTGAAGAAAGTGACATTCGTTGCTCATACGAAGAAGACATAATTGACGAAACTGCACTGTGTAGCCAAACGCAAAGTGATTGACCACAGTGATCATTTCGCATAGTGGCTCTGCGTGCAACACGGCAACGCAGCCTTGCCATCCGCACCCCCTTTTGCTTCCTCACTTTTTACGATGTGCACTCTGAGGAATATCTCATCACTTTCCCCGCGCGGAAGCAAGTGTTACTGCGTAGTGTGTCGACATACATAACAAATGTGTCCTAAAAGCGGTTTGCATTTCACTAACGTTCACATGCCAAGACAAATAAAAACAAAACATTGACGCGAATTTGAAGGACGCGATGTGCTGTATAGTAGACTGCACGCTCCTTATGCAACTGCTGAATTGAATTAGGTTCAAAGGTAAGGCGGGAATAACGACAGACGTCATATTGTCTATACACCAGTGTTTAGAAACTCGCTCTTGGTCGTTCTCTTAATTCACTGCGAGAGACCATGACGATGGACGTGACTTCTCAAGAGGAATGCACAACCCTAAACTTAAGTGTCATAAAAGAAAGCCTTCGTCGCACAGAGAGAGATAGAGAGAGAGAGAGAGAGAGAGAGAAAGGCAAATAGATTAAAGGCAATAGATTAACCATAGGCAGCTTCCGGTTTGCTACCGTTTATTTCTGTCTGCCGTTATGCTATCGAAAGCTACAACAAACGGTGTGTCTTTCTCTTGTTTAACACACGCAAGCTGTGTTCTGACAAATTGTTAATGTTTATTTTGTTTTGTCCTCGATTAACATAAGCTGAATGTTAACATTCAATCACCTGCGGCGCATTCCAGCCTACCTCGGGCCGAGCATTGCGAGTATGAGCCACACGTGATCGCGTTATCGCTAATCGTGATGCACAGGACAAGTGTATAGCGTAGATAGATAGATAGATAGATAGATAGATAGATAGATAGATAGATAGATAGATAGATAGATAGATAGATAGATAGATAGATAGATAGATAGATAGATACGGCCGGACTCGCTCAAGTTTGCCAAGAACTTGCCGGGCGTGCCCGTAACACGTGCACGCCCGGCAGACGAAGGAGGTGTGAGCATAGCTCAGCCATATAATTTTTTATTTATTTATTTATTTATTTATTTATTTAAAGAATACTGCAGGCCCAAAAACAAAGAAAGACACAAGAACGGACAGAAAAAAATGAAAGTAGAAATCAGAAATGAAGAAACGACAGAAAGGAAGAAATGAACAATAGAAAGAGAAAGAATAAAGAGGCAAATGAAGACAGAAAGAAAAAATAAAGTGGGGGCGGGGGGGAGGATGTCACGTGCACGCCTGGCTTCGCTTGCCCCACCTTTCCGATAGGAGAAGGGCTCCTAATTTATTATTAATCTGCAACAAAGTGCTAGTTTCAGCTATAGTAGGATAGAATATTAAAAAACAACAAGAGACAGTGCAGTTCCCTAAATGGGCAGATGAACGGCGGGGGTCTTCTTTTGTGCGGTTTAACGTCCCAAAACCAGCTCTGATTATGAGAGACGCCGTAGTGGAGGGCTCCGGAAATTTCGACCACCTGGGGTTCTTTAACGGGCACTGACATCGCACAGCACACGGGCCTCGACATTTCGCCTCCATCGAAATGCAGCCGCCGCAGCTGGGATTCGATCCCGCGACCCTCGAATCACAAACGGCGCGGGTCTGTGGAGGAAAGAAAAAGAAATAAAATGAAACGAATTAACGCGCGGTCAAGCGCCACTGAAAGGTTAACGCGTCCAAACAATCTCGGGCAGGCGACTATGAAGGGCTTGTCCTCCCCGAGAGGCACCGCGTACTATGTGGGCTCATCCTAAACATATTTACAGCGCCACATGCAGACAAGGACAAAAGGCAAAGGAAAACAGCAACATGGCGCTGTGTTGTTGTCTAGTGTACGTTGCGCTGTAAATATCCTTTAGATGAATGTAAACCAACTGGCCCAACTTTCAATTTTGCTGCACAACATAGGCGTCAGAGTAGGTTGGCTTGCCGCACAGAGTTACCCACAAAAAAATTGTGGCTTGCCGGGGCTAGCGGAATCACGTGACACCGCCTCCTTTCTATTTTCTTTTTCTCACCATGCGCTAATCGGTGTTACTCCGCCAGTCAAGACACCTTTTAAAAATAACGCTGTGTTTATGTGCCTTTGGTATACCTTCGGACAAGCTTTCGGAACGTCTACAGTTTGCGAGACCATTCGATCATCGGCATAATCAATGAGTTGTGCAAGATGCGTGGACAAAAATGTGTGGAGCATGAGCGCTTCCATCTTCAAAATGCCGTGGTACAGTTCACTTCGCCTGAGCTGAAGAACTCTGGAGCCGACGCTTGTGGCACGCGCCGGGTTTTTGCATTGCAAGCATTTCATTTCATCTCAATGTAGAATTGGGATTTCCATGTGCCACTCTAAGAAACGAATGAGGACATAATAGCTTATTTTATTTTCGCGGTTATCGCTTTATTTTGATTGCATTTAATGCTTAAAGTAAAAACTATTTGCAGCCCCGCGGAGCAACGAGCGCACCTTTCACAGGAGGCATGGAGCACGGCCATATTGGGCTGTGCACGGCATTAAAAAGGCTCGTGTAGTCTGTTACACAAAATTGTTAAGCCGGCCGTTTATACATTGTTCATTGTCCTCGCGCTTATATTTCGCGGTTCCCAAGTTCAAGATACAGCCTCGTTCAAGAATGCCTCGTCTTAATTGTCACGCGGAATACACTTAATTGTTCCGCAGTAGCCCATTCTTCACTAAATGACCGGTGTTGGGAGAAAAAGTTGACACCGCGAGACGTGAAGGCACTAGGCTTTGTCCTTACATTTTCACTGCAGTTTTAAACGCCATACACCTATACAATATGGGAAGATGCGTTGAACCGATGAACTTGAGGTCGCGGGTTAGATACCTATAGCCACGGTGCCCAAATGTCGACCCGAGAACAATGATTAACTCTCGTTGGCATGACTTGCAAGCTCACCTTGACTATCCTGGAAATGAGGCCGACGATAAGACAGCACGATAAGCTATTATCCAGGCAAAGACCCTGCCGTGATATCTGGAGAGTGCGAGGGTTTCCTGAACTTCCCCACGTAAGCTGTGTCAGCCCGCGGCAGTGTTTATGTGTTCTCGAATGTTGTCATCCACAGTCACATTGAGTGCTACGAGACAGAGCGCGCATATTACGCGGACACACTTTGGAGTCTTATGCAGGATAGATAGTTCTTTCATTGAGATTTAAGCAGCTTGACGATATTACTCAAACTTCGCGATGAATGGCGGCGCAAATCGTGTACCATTTACATGTTCCCCATACAACCGACGCGGAGGCACAATTAACGCACATTAAGTAATGCTCGCACAACATATGCAATTGATTACGTGTACAACAAACACACGGGAAAGGTTTACAGGCATGCGGCTGTGGCCGTATACCCAACCGCGCCTGAACACGCGTTTAGTAAAATACAAAGTGTCGCTTCAATTCCGAGGCAACCGATCTGAAGCGGCACCACTCGTGGCGCCGCTATGAACGCCAGTGTCCGTGGAACCGACCGTCGAAGTGGCGGATGTTGCCGTCGCAGCTGCTGCCGCAGCGGCGGCCATGGCGGCGATGGCCTGTTCCTCGGCGATCTTCAAGGACTGGCGCCGCTTCTGGATAGACTTTCGGCGGCGCCGGTGTTTCCAGGCGGGTTTCACGGTGTTCCCGAACGTGGTCACCATAAAGGAAAGCGCGACGAGCAAGATGCCGGCCATGCTCCAGGCGTCCGGGTAGAGGTCGAGAAAGGCGATCTGCAGGATCACCGACATGATTACGTCGGCGCTAAACTTGACGGTCGTGACGAAGGCGCCCGACTCCTTCTGCAGCGCCTTGTTGAGGAAGAAGATGGCGCAGAATGACAGCTTGCTCATCATCACCAAGGTGCCCATGTAGCGTCCGTCCATCACCTCGTCGAACCTTCCCGCCGCCATCATCATGAACAGAGACATGATGGTGCGGGCGAGGCCGCTGTTGAAGCCCAGGAACCTGTGGCGGGCGGGACGATGTATACGTTATTTAGGACTGTCTCGCAGCGTCTGATGACAACGGTTTCTTTCTTTTTTTTTTTTCTGCGCTCACAATTTGCTCTGTGTAAGTATAGAAGCAGCGAGACAGAAGTTCAGAAATAAGGGGTGCAAGTGCAGGTGCGGCTTTACAAGTTCGTAAAGGTTCCAGATACAAGTTCGTGAAGGTTCCGGAGAAAGTTCGACAAGGTTCCAGAGAAGGTCACGGCTTTACAAGTTCGTGACTTTCTCTGGAATCTTGTCACCTTAACTAAATATTCAAAAGGCTTTGGTGTCGTTTTTAGAGTTGTCTCCATTATTCAGTGGTTTGGAGGTATAAGGGAGAAAGGGATGGGAGGAAGCAGGACTTTTTTGTGAAAAAATACTGAGAAACTACACAAGCGTATATTGAACAAACTAGGGTTGTGGTACGGGTTTAGTACAATATTTCTATGACTGAAATTGATGGAAAAGCTCTTGCAAAACCTTTCAAACACATTGAAAATATCCATGATGTCGTACAGGGGCGTGTTAGTTAGTACACTGTCTATATGTGTGATTCGGGAAAAGAATTGTTTGTAGAGGAAACAGAAATAAAGCTAGAGCTTGGTGGCCCGGCTACCACCCCGTTATAAAGGGGACGCTCCTAATATCCATCCATCCATCCATGTCTGACCAAGACAGCCACACTTGGAGGCCTGGACGACAGCAGCGTATACGGAAGACGCTTTGAGAAATTAATATGCGAGAAAGTTTGATGGATTCGCTAGTGACATCTCATTTCCACGATGCACGCCGGTTGTGATGCAGCTTTCAATGTGTCAATTTCAGCTGTGACGAAATGGCACGCGCCAAATGTGCGAGCCGAACCGCAAGCTGACACTGTGAGCGAAAAGATGGTTGTGACAGTTGACAGCCAGCCAAGTGGCAACTCTAATCAATTTAGAAGATGTAGAGTCGTTTGCATACAGTATTTACTACGTCGAGTTGTCTAGCAGGCGTGTTTGCATAAAGTTGCAGGCTGTGCCACAATTCATTGCTATGAGCAGCCTCGCCTTTATGCCCTCCAAGCGCGGGCGAATTTGTGGCCCCGATAGCACTAAACGAGCTTTTATGAATGAACCTCGGCTGCCGCCATCTTTGAATTGTCTTTTTGATGACCTTTATAAACAAAAGTGCTACCGCAAAGTTAAAATTAATGTACTGTTTTAGCGTACTTTGTGGGTCGCAAACCGCACCTTTCAGTATATTTCGATGAGTGAGCGCACATCAAACCGCCACATTGTATGCTCCGTACTTAATCGCCCTAGAAGAGTTCACAACGGACTCTTGGCAGGCTGTTCCTCCAACTTATGTTGAGACTGTGCTGCGTGTTCTGCGTTAGCCTGGAGCTGTTTTTTTTTTCTTTAAGGAGAAAAGGAAATACTTAACTGTTGGCCACACTGTAACTGTCTATAGCTTGAATTGCTGGCACACGATTGGCGGTCAACAGGGAGGAAAGGGCATGCAAAAGAGAGGGACAGAATATACTACGTAGGAGGGTCATTCACAAGGACATATTGCATAGTTCGTTTGTGGAGGGATCACCTAGGGAACGTAGTAAAAGTTTCCGGGGTTTTACGTGCAAATGCCACGACATGATCACGAGTCAGGCTCCGTAATGGAAGGCTAACGAGTAATTTTGACCACGTGGGGATATTTAACGTGCATATAATTCTAACTGTGCGGGTGTTTTCTTCATTTCGCCTACGTCGCAGGCCGTCGTGGCCAACGTCGAGAGGATTTCTCCCAGAGCCTGCGCAGTGGCACACTGTTGTGTTAAGAAGAGCAGCGAGGTCAAGGTCCTCGCGACGAAGTCCCCTAGCGTTTCATGAGCTGCGTGCTCTCCGCGCTCGGCGCCGTCTTCGGGAGGCCTGTGCGCGCAGTGTCAGCTCAGGCAACTGTAGCGGGGTGGACGCTTCTCACCACACCAGTGTTGGTACGATATAAGTCGCTTATTGCTTTCTGTCTGGGCCTCAACGCAATCTCTTGGTTTTGTAACAGATTGTGGCCTGAAGGAGAACACAAGCAGCGTACTCTAGGCTTTCTATGCGGTAGATGAGCACGGTCAAATGTTTTCTACAGGATAACCAGGGTCCCTCAATACTTAAGAAGTATTGAGGGACCCTGGGATAACCTTGTGCTGTTTAGGTGTCATGATGCTTAGGCTAAGAGGACAACCGTTCAATGCGGTTTTAACCGTTCTGGTATCGCTCCCAGGTTGAACTGCAGACAGTCACCGGAATCGAAATAAGTTTCGGTTGGTGCCTTCCAAAGGTTGCTTGACGGGCGCTCGCTTACTTGGTCGTGGCGTTGCGCGTGAAGCGATACAAGACGATCATGATGACGAGTGAGAGGGCGCTGCCGAAGGCGTACAAGAACCCGACGAGGCGAGTCTGCGAGGTCTCCTCGTCCCACTCCTTGAAAAAGATGGCGGGCCGCATGACGACCACGACGCCGCTAAGGCAGAGCGTGACGGAGGCCCACATGGCCAGGCCCATCTTCTCGTTCATGAAGTACCACGACAGAAGCATCACGCACACGGGTACCATGGTGTACGCGACGGCCAGGTCGCTCACGGCCACGTAGCGCAGAGCCTCCGCCTTCAGCATCAGCGACCCCAAGCTACTCAGCCCGCGGAGGATAATGTCCACCTGCAGAGCGTCCGCATTGACAACGCGCAGCCAAGGCCCGGAACAACGCAATGATTCTATTTCACGGCCATTTCATTTCTCTTATGTTGTTTGGGTCCGAGCTCAACCACTATTTCGCCCGTCATGTTCGCTTGGGAGAACTGTCTTGTCCGACAACACCGTTATTAAGCAGTATACATGGTTTTAAGGAGTATAGTTGTTAGTTGTTAATAAGCAGTATACTTAGCTTTACATACTCCTACATTTGGTTCACCTTAGTAGTCAACGCAAAGAGGTAAAATGAGTATAGTCAACGCACAGAGATAAAAGCTAGGACAGCACAGCGTCTTAGCTTATTTCTACTCCAACAGATAGGATATAAGACAGAGGTGTGCCGTCTTAGCTTGTTTCTGCTCCAACATCTCTAGTTTGTTATTTCCATTAATATGAACCACTTTTTAAAACATTTTGTAATAGCGGGAATTTACACCACATCTAACATCAAGATCACCATCATTCTTTATTGATACTGTTCCTTGTACGATATCTTTAGAACTCATGGGCCTACATAGTATATGGGTCTTAGTAGACGCATTTTCTTCTTTTTTTTTTCTTTGAGAGCGCGTGCCGTAGCAGGCGTATGTCTGAGAACTTAAAGGTGCGTAGGTTTGTAGACCTCGTCAGCAATTTCTTCAAATAGGGGAAGTCGTAAAGCACTTTTCAGGTAACGGTCTACTATTAGGTCATTGGAAAAACAAACCTAACAATAACTGAGGCAGAATCAACTAAAATGTTTCGAAACAACCGTGTGACATTACTGCACCGCCTTTTCCCATAGCACAACGGACGGCCCACATCAGGTTGACGTCACGAGCACTATCTCCTTACCAATCCTCAATGCGAAAAATTTACTGACCGATGTTTAATCATCTATTTGCGCCATCATTATTCAACAAAACACTTATATCTTAGTTTTCATTGTAAAGCTTGCAGATGACTAGGTTTTGCTGAGTAGGGCGCTATTGTTTGCCGACTATTTCTATAGTCTGCAAACAATAGCGCTGCACAATAACGAAGGCCTCATACCTGCGAGTGCCTTGGTCCGAAAGGATTTTTCAGCGCGAACGCCTCGGGCATACTTCCCAGCATGTATCCGAAGGCTACATAGTAGGCTATCTTCGTCTTGGGAATATGCACCACCTGCTTGATGAGAATGTTGAGCAGGGCTTGCGACAAGCAGTGCAAAAGGGTGAACAGCAAGCCTCGCGCCTTGGCCTCAGTCGACCACGACACGCCTCCCGTATCGACCGCCATTGAAACAACGCTATCCGTAGTCACATCGAGCGCTGGCCCGTAGACGCTTGGTAAAGAACTCATCGGCGGAAGGGCTGGTTCGCTTTTTCGCCTTCGCTGCCGCTTGCGCCCGTCAAGAGGCGTCGGTAGGCACTGCGTGCTGGTGCTCTGGCCGACATCTACCGTGGGCGTGGCGCCTGCGCTTTCAGTACGGCGCGATGCGGAAGTCAACCCGTCGTCGAGTATCCGCACCACCGAAGGCGTGCTTCTGCTTACGAACGCCTCTGAACCGCGCTGACTAACCGCGCTGTCGTCCTCCGACCTTGGCCTCTTTCGGGCGAACTTCTTCCTCTTGCCTTCCGAGCTTTGCAGTGTGGTCTCAGAGGTGCTGGTTGGCGCTGATAATTGTGCACCAGCTGCAGTTACAACCATGCCTTCTTGGCTTTGCGGCGTGGTCTTCGGCAGGCTCCCCTCTGATGACGGCTGAGCTTGTTCAGTCGCGACTCGCGTGGTTTCCACGTCGAGCGTGCTTTCTGAGCTAAACCTGGTGGTCTCCGGAAAGCTAGATGGCGCCGATGACGATGCAATCAGTGTCACGGTCCGGGCGACTTCCGGGCTCGTGCCTTCGGGGCTCTTCGACGAGGTCTCCGGAAGGCTAGCTGAAGCCGATGAACGAGCGATTGGGTTTATTACGCTGGCGATTTCTGCGTCCGTGCTTTCGTGACTCATCGACGTGGTCTGCGGAGGGCTAGCTGTCAGCGATGTCTGAGATGCTGGAAACAGATTCCCCTCAAGTTTTGCGGCCTTTCCGTACGGGCCGCGCGAACTGATATCGGGAAGCTCAGTTGACGCCGACGGAGTTGTAGTCCGAGTTCTTTCTGCGCCCGTGCCTTCCTGACCGCGCAGCGCGGTTTCCTCTAGGCGAGCTGGCGACCATGGCTGAGCGACACCAGTAGCAGACTCCGCAACCGCCTGCTGGCTTCCACACTGGATAACTGACAGCTGCTCCGGGACCTCCACCGACGTCGGCTTAGTACGCCGCTTTTTTGTCCGCTGTGTGCCGGGTAAACTGGGCGAAGACGCTTCGTCCACCGCTGCTGTCGCTACAGGCGTCAGCTTACCTGTTGGCGGAAGCGGGGCCTGCGACTGCTGTAAGGCAGTATCCGTAGACTCGCTGCAGCTAAGCCCAGGTGGTGCTGGCTGGATGGCGGTCGCCGGTGGTTGCTGCGCTGTCGACGGTGGTCTCTCGGGATGCAAGGTCGATGGCGATCGGGAGGCTGATTCTAACGCAAGCAGGCTTGCCCAACGCTTGTCGTGGAACCAATCTGGCGTCAACCGACCGCTTGCTGGCTGCTCTTGTTGCTGCGATGTAGTTGAAGGGAGGTGCTCACGGTGGTCTGGTGGCTGCTGACTAGACGCACTCGCCTGCGGGGCTTGCTGCGACGATGTCGTCGCCTGTGACGCACCTTTCGTTCCTGCGCGGCTTCGATTGCCGCTTTGCTGTTGCTGTTGTACGGGCTTGCTCGCTGGAACTTTCCTTTTCTTTGAGCTCGACTTTCGCCTGGAGCTCGGGTTCATGGTGGCGATGAGGACTCAGAGCTGTTTAGCTTTTCTTTTTTCGTTGACCTAGCGCCAGCAGTGGATGAGGCTGACCGGATCTCGCTCAGTAGCTGATCGTCTTCTCACACGAGCAACGCGTGGCTCGCGTGGGCATGATTCATCCTTCATCCTCTTTCTTTACCGATACGTCTATGCTATGAAAAAAAAAAGTTTTCTAAACAAATTCTCAAACATCACATTACTTTGTCGAATATTTTACTGGATGCGTAATAGTTGTTTCCTTAAAGGATTTTTCTGATATACTATCTTTAATCTTTAGACCGAACTTCTGATTGGTATATCTCTGCTACAGGCAAGCCAAGCGATAACGATATGTGTGCGGTACTTACAAGAACTTCGTTGCAGACTAAAGAACCTAGCTAAACTGCGCACTTGGGTGGAGTCTTTAACAGGGACTTACGAATTAAACGTATTTGTTGTTGTGGTAACTGGTGATAATTCTTCCGGCAGTACCACTGACGTACTACGAAAATAGGCCAATTATTTGATATTATCGCTGTAAAGAAAAGAAATTAAGAAATGAACCTGTCATGAATAAACTGAAGTACCAAGTAATAGAGTAATCATTGATTGATTCCTGGGGTTCTACGTCCCAAAATCACGGCTTGTGACGCAATGTCTGCAGCTGCCAAAGCACGTCACATTGCTTATCACCGTCTTTGTGAGTCCCAAGCACGAGAGAAATCTCTGTATGACAGCTACCATCGCGATGTCCAGTTCTCCGTGGGTGACCTCGTCCTCCTATGAACTCCTTCACGGCACGTCGGCCTCTCGGAAAAACTGCTCTCCCGGTACTCCGCTCCTCATCGCATTGTCCTGCAACTCGGTGATGTGACGGATGAAATAGCTCCTTCCTGCCGATGCTTCCTTGTCGTCCGTGTCATTTGAAGTCCACGTTGGTCGTCACAAGCAATATCACGTGGCCACAGTCTTGCTCGCGTCGGGTCGGCCCGTACTGCTAAAAGAAATTGCGACGTATAGCGTCACTGACTTCTTTGTACCGCATGCTAATCTCGGAGCTAGCATCGGTTAATTGTTGTTGTTGTTGTGTCCTTTATAACTGGCACATACCTACGAGGGGGATTGGTCACACTACAGGTAACGATACATACACTCTTAGCACGGTAACCTTTAGTGAATTTATAGGTACACAAAAATATGAAAATATGCTCCTTTGCTAACAGTTAAAGCACTTTAAGCTTTAGTAAAGAAGCATATTTTTGCATTTTTGTGTACCTATAAAATACACTAAAGGTTACCGTGCTAACAGTGTAGTAGAACGGGAAAATTAAAAGGCCTATTGTCATCAGCGCTGTCACTTCGTCGTCCTTCTTTGCTCTGTCTGTGTGTGGGTGCGCTGCCGTTCTGATATTACGTGCAACCGAATCGTCCAAGTTCCAGAGTATAGGTATACTGCCCCAACTTTGGAGTGTTGTGATTTGCTCGCGGTTTCGGTGCCGTTGCGCGCATTTCGGTGCGGTGAAATCAAGCGCTTCACGCAGAATTACAGGAAACAACAAAGGATCGACGGACCGAAAGAACAAAAGAGAGAGAAAGAGGGAAAGTAGGAGAGGAAAATAAAGAAATTGAGGAGGATGAGGAGGAGGAAATAAGGAAAAAAGGCAGTGGGGTTAATTTACCAGAAGGCGTCCGGTTGGCTACCTCGCACTGGGGGAAGGGCACCTGTTTCTTTAACCACCTTGCCCACTAAATTATTTCCTCTGCAACTTCAGCTGACTTCCGCCACCGCGCATGTCGCGAGAGAGAGAGAGACAGCCACGTAGCGATTGCGAGAAAATTGCCACATGGACTTTATGGGGAGATGGAATCGCTGAAGAGGTGCTGCGCAGGGGATGTTGAAACGCGTCGCTTATGTCGGTCCGTTGGAGGATTTCGGAGTGCCGCTCAGCTGCTGGCATGCGTAGGCGGCTCTGTTCTCGCAGTCGTAATCGTTCCAGAGGTGCGCCAGTGACTCGATCATCTCCACGCAGATCTGCGTCCCTCCGCTGTTGTTCGGCTGACCTGCATTCACCAGAGCGAAGCAGATTTGCGTTACTAGAAGCACGCGAAACAACTTTTCGTCAGCCTTTCATAGACGTGATTAATTTAAGGGAGTTTTGTTTTGTTTTGTTTGCTTGTTTGCGTTATTACTTAGTATTTGGCATAACATTATGTATTCGTGCCTGTTCAGCCTCTTCTCTAAAGCAATTTCGTTGGTGAGAATTGGACGGCGAAAAATTGTTTTGTGGGCGTTACGGTGAGTACGAAAACAACTTTACGCACTGAAACTTTAGTTTTTGTGACGCGAAGTCATGTGCGGGGAAGTTTGTGCGTCGGATACGTTCCCATGGTGAAATGTAGTTCGGGAAAAGTTATTTCAAGACGGCCGGTTATTCTACAGGGCTCGAGCGGGCGCAGCGAGCCTTGACTACCTGGACTGAGGATGTCACCCACCATTGGGCTCACAAAGTCTGGTCCTTCAATAAAGCTTATTTCTCTCTTTCTGCAAGTATTACTGGGAGCACGCAAAACAGCATTTAACCAATCTTATACAGACTGACAGTTACTAATGGACACAAATAAAGTTGATTGATTAATTGATTGATTGATTGATTGATTGATTGATTGATTGATTGATTGATTGACTGACTGACTGACTGACTGATTTTGTGATAAGGAGTCACAGTTTGATGTATGACTTCTCTTTTTTTAACGAAGTCGCTTATTCGGAGCCTCTTGTTTACCGTATAAGCTCCTCCAGTTTGCGCAAAACTTGCCTAGGATATGGGCTGGTCCGTGTCATTACGTCTGAATCATCTTACCTGTGACGTCTCTTATGACGCGAAATAGCAGCACAAAAACAGGGAAAACGACGCAGATACACGTAACGTGGAGGCCACGACCAATATTAGAGCAGTGCAGTCAATTGCAGTCAGTGCAGTCAACAAGTACTACGCACATGTAAAGTAGCTGTGTTCATTGCAGCGATGCTTCAGAATCTCCATGTGCGTAGTACTTGTTTTCTGTTAAACGCCTAAGTTCGTGAATACGCATATTACGGAACAAAGGATTACCAAGTGAGTGTCCCTCGGCGACATCATGCATGCGCAAAAGGTTCGTGAACTCTCTCTATATTTCTTTTAAATGCGAAATGGGCTTGCCCGTAATTAAGGCTGAAATCACGTGGTCATAATGTGTTATATATGTGGTGCAAAAAAACCTGTGTTTACGAATTGAAGCAGTGTTTTGTGAAATCTGTCATTTTCATAAGTGGTATCACGGTGGGCGATGGAACGAAAAATGATAGGCGTTACATTAAGAGATAGAAAGAGAGCCGAGTGGGTCAGAGAACAGACGGGAGTCGCCGACATAATAACCGACATTAAGAAGAAAAAATGGACATGGGCAGGCCACGTGATGAGAAGGATAGATAACCGATGGACAGTTAGAACGACGGAATGGATACCAAGAGAGGGCAAACGTAGCCGCGGGCGACAGAGAGTAAGATGGGGGGACGAAATCAAGAAATTCGCTGGCGTCAAATGGAATCAGCTCGCGCAGGACAGGCAAGAATGGAGAGGATTGGCAGAGGCCTTCGTCCTGCAGTGGACATAAGATAGGCTGATGATGATGATGATGATGATGATGATGATGATGATGATGATGATGATCACGGTGCAGCCGAGGCCAGCTTGCAGTAGTAAACGAGATAGCTTCGAATGCTCGTTATCTGCCACGGTGTCATTCACACACCAACACTCTTTTGCGTCCAGAAGTAGTTAAAAAAGGCAAGTAATTAATAGAGAAATGTTTAACAAAAGCTGCCAATTTTTCAGACTACTTGGGAAGTGACGGACACGAGAAGATGTCGAGTTCAGGAATTTGTGTGAAGATGCGCTAAGATAAACACAATGCGCCATTCCTTCAGTTTCGTAATGTACGAAAAAAAATGTCGGGTTATTATTATCCTATTACTCATCTTTCTACGAAGGATATCCACAAGTTCCCGCATAAGGTTCATAATTTACTTCGAGCAAACTTTCCCCTCTTGTCCTCGTGCCGACCCAGCTATTGGGCTATGACATGCTTTTAAAAAGGCAACTGAGAGTTAAGTCGGCGCTGTACTTAATACTTTTCATGTACTCAGTATTGTTCAAAGAATGCGAGCGCGTCTACGTGTTGAGTAGCAGCCAGACTACTTTAAACAAGGGCACCATGTATGGTAAAACAGGTAATGAACTCACTCCTTACAGTCGAGAAGAGAAATCGTGAAACATATTTGTGATACCGCACGCTACCGACAGGCCTAAATAGGTATACGGTTCTCGTGCTATCACAAAGTAGAATGGACACTGCGGTCGCTATTTGCCACCAAAAAGGAAGAAAGAAACAACAGCAAAGTAGCAAGCTCTGGCCCCCCACGGTACCTCAAGTATTTCTGCGAAATTCCAGCTGCCTGTCTTCTCTTGACTAATGGGGGGTCGTTACAGTGTGAATACTCACGGGGTCCGCGTTTTAACAGGCGTCGATGATCGGGAACTGCGTACCTTTTCCCCATCGTCGGCTGGTCTCCGGGACTTGTTCGCCGTTCATGAATGTCGTGTTGCCTTTCGCACTCTGGTAGTAGTGGTGCGGAGCAAGGAAAGGGGACGAAGAAGAAAGCGTGAGAGGATAAGTTTACCGAACAAATATGGCATGTAGGCTTATTGTGGACGGGGATTTGTTTGAAGAGTGCGCCATACGCAAGAGTTCAGAGTGCTGAATTGGGCTACTCGCTAGTCAGCGGGAATGTAAGGAAAGAAACTAAAGAACGTACGGGTCTTCACCATACTAGAATTTATTTATTTATTTATTTATTTATTTATTTATTTATTTATTTATTTATTTATTTATTTATTATTGTGCGATTGGGGAGAGTTGGCTATGCATTAAATTATCCACGACGTTGATTTCACCAACAACGAGAACGACAAAACAGCAAAGGAGAGTGTCTTGCTTGGCCCCCTTTTTTTATGATGTTGTTGAAATACGGGGCGGTAAGGAATAAAGTACTACACACCTGTATTCAGCGATTGACACGCAACAGCATCGTCTGCGTCAGCCCACAGATTCCTTTATTCGAACTGCTCGGAGGATAGACCCACGTTACGAAGACCGTCGCAGTAATGGCCCACAAAACCTTCTATAACACTGCTTTAGGTATCGGTGCTCTTTGAGTCAACACCAACTGCCAATGCCAGTGGGTGCGTTGGTGATCGATTACGTATAGGAGAACGCGTCACTTCGCAGAGAACGAGTTAACCGCGAATGGCGAGTCATATAAGTGTAAGTGCCTGCTAAATATGAAGATGCTCGCGTTCGGTTCTTGCTTTAGGGGAAAAAAAAAATGTGAGAAATTATTAGCGTGCTTGATAGCGGGAATCGATTGATTTGTGGGGTGCAACGTCCCAAAACCAGCTCTGATTATGAGAGACGCCGTAGTGGAGATCTCCGTAAGTTTCGATCACGTGGGGTTATTTAACGTGCGCTGACATCGCACAGCACGCGGGCCTCAACATTTCGCCTCCATCGAAATGCAGCCGCCGCGGCCGGGATTCGATCCCGCGACCTTCGGATCAGCAGCCGAGTGCCATAACCGCTAGACCACCGCGGCGGGGCAAAATAATTGATAGCGGGAAGTACGCACAAGACGGGAGATTCGGTTGAATTGGCTGAATTTCTGCAGTTTCTGTCATCCTGTAAAGTTACAATCGAAGAGAAGGTGAAATTGTGGCTCGTAAAAAAACGTTTCACGTAGCGCTATAACTTCTGACTCGCTCGTGTGGTCTGCACGCCTTTCAATCAGCGCTGGGCGAGTGGCGTTCCAAGTGGTTATGTGATGTCCATTTGCGCTGTGAATCCGTATTCAACGCTGCACCGTGTTTTACAGGATACTAGCGTAGCGAATTTTGTAATAGACGTCGATGAGCGTGTCGGGAAACGCATGCTTCGAGGATCGAGTCCCTTGCAGGCAGAAATATTAAAGGTCAGAATACGGGTTACGTAGCGGGGACCTGCGGTATATGACGGCGACGGTACCGGTACCAATCCCGTGAGGTTTATTATGTTGAAAGCATAGAAACACGTTATCTGTTCCAATCTGTTGCTATCTTTTCTTTTCCTTTTAGTATTTTATAACGATGCATTCAATATGAAGTGCTCTAGTGTTTTTATATTCTGTATCTCGTAATTACTACTTGCATCACCATGTATGTGTGATGATGTTGGTTTCTTGTACTTCTTGTCTTTTTCTTTTTTGTTTGTTGTTGCTGCTTTTCCAGTGGTTTGTACTCCCACTCCTGCCTAAGACCTGGCGTTATCAGGTTAACAGTATGTAATAAATAAAATAAATAAAAAATAAAAATATCGTTACAAGGCGATCCTGCGGCCGACCCTATTTGACGCCACGCTAATTAAGGCTCGGCTACAAACAGAATGCGTCTCACCATTGGAGGAAGCTTACGTGACGCTTAGTTCTAACACAGCCCCTCCTCTCCTTCGTTGTTTTCAAGTAAGCCCTACCTCACTTCTGAGACTTTCAAGGACTTTTTTGAATGCTAGTTTGCCATGTCACCTCCTAGTGACGCTGTCGTCGTGGTCAGTCCTCGGTCATACGACCTCCTCTCCCATTACTGCTGGCGTAGACCACAAGTTCATGACGTGGTGAGTGCATATTTCCCGTGATCTCTTTATTTTTAGTAACACGTTACATGACTTCCACGGTGCTGGAACTAAAGGCAAAAGGTTGCACCTCACTATAGGATCGCCGCGCCACAGGTGCGCACTCACAGAAGTGAAGCATTTGTAACATGACTACATTAATTTAAAGTGAACGGCGTGAGGTAACTTAGACACATACACAGAAACAAGCAGTACACACACACACACACACACACACACACACACACACACACACACACACACACACACACACACACACACACACACACACACACACACAAGAAAATTACGACTGAAAAATATGTAACACCAAAAGCAGATAAAAATTCAGGAATGTCATGTTTTATAACAACGAGCAAACATCAAGAAGCGCGACAAACAATCTAAGGAGAACATTTTTGATCGCTTTATAAATGTAATCAGGGATAAAGTTTGCTCAGTGACGTCAAATAATGATGCCATTGAGTCTTCATATTGTACATGGTGAGGTTCTAAGATTCTCACGTACTCTTTCCTTCTTGATTGCTTTTTTGCACCTCTTACTTCATGCATCGTTTAAACGAAACAAGCACATGGTACAGACCTACCGGAAGATTCGCGACATGAGTAGTCACACCATTCTTAGAACATACATACGCAAGTTTCAATGGTATGTAAAAGCCCGCGCTGCAGTCATCGTTCACGTACAACTCCTACCATGTGTCTTTTCCTCGAGAAAAGCGTTGGAAGCGTTGCTGTTAAAAGTCGACGCTGTGTGCGCGCATTTAGTTAAGAGAGAAAAGCAGCCCACCCTTTGCACACCGATCCACAGCCTGGGGGCTCTGTGCCGGCGCATCAGCTCCACCAGGGCGTTGTGGTCCTGAGAACTGACCGGCATGGCCAAGGCCAGGCCTTCGGCTAGGCAGGCACGCTGAGCAGCCTCGAACGTCGTAGGACCGGCACGGTACACGAACGCCGCTGGAAGTACGCGGTTTGGTCGCGGAGGTCGTTATTGCCATTTTCCATATTCTCACTTGCAACAACAGCAAAAACATAAAAGATGCCACGCTCTCTGTATTTACTTGAGCCACATAATTGTACATAGCTAAGACTAAATGGAAGCGCAAAAACACACAAAACACAAGAAAGCAAACATGGACAAGCGCGATCTCCCTTGTGTTTTGTGTCTTTTTGCGCTTCCATTTAGTCCTTGCTATGAGTAACACACTAGGCCAACAACGAGTTTTACTAAAATTATGCATTTTTATCAGTACGCACGAACAGCTTGAGAAGCTCTTTTTCTACTATAATTTGATTTCTCAGCCCGCTCGGTATTTACCTCAGCCCCTTTATTATTTTTTTCTTGTATACTAAGCTAGAAATCCACGCTTCCCTTAATGTTTTTTCCATGATGTTTATTGTGCATGATCACCAGTATATCTCTCTTTTAGTTTGTCACCCCATTATTGGTGCGTTATCAAGAGACCTTATGTTTCCTTCCATACATTAAACTTCTTCGGCAACAAATAATTTTTCCACCATGAAAATGTTACTGGTTGCAGGCGGCAGTCTATCAAATCCGCAGAAAACGAAAGTTTTCGACCACCTGCGTGCTCTCAGGTCAATGTTACAAGGTTCTTTTTTCGGTTAATGGAACAGAAATACACAGGCAGCATTGCATTCAATCTTATAATGCACTGCAGTGGCATTTCTTTATTGTTACCAGTTTGAGCAGAAGTAACCTTTTTTTTTTTTTTTTGCCCGACTACTTTACTAGGCCTAGTACCAGAATGCCCCATTTGTAGCGCCAGCCCTGTCCTAAGTTCACCTCAATTTCTCGCTGACTAAGGCGTTGTTGAAGATAATGACGTTCGAGACGTTTTCAAGTATTCGTCCGTCACTCTAACAAAGGCAAATCGTTTGCCCTTAGTGTCCCTTCAAATGTAATACGTATATCTGTCGAAGTAATTATCTTTAATAACAAGTATAACCATATTTATGTTCAGTTATTTGTGTCCCACGCATGTGTTATTCATTTGACAACGCCTTACATCGTCTTCACTTCTTTTTAGTCATCCGACATTGCTTTTCCGATAACGGCATATTTTGCCGCTTCGAATGCTCGGCTGTGAGAACCTGTCGAATTTTCTTTATGAGAAGTTCTCTTGTTACTTCTCTATCACATCAATTAAAATGGAGACTTTTTCTATTATTTGCAACGCTGTGTCAGAAATGTCTTTAATGCGTCATCAGTTATGATGCAGTTAGCTTTCATTTGGACCAGTCATTCAGGAACGTTTTCGCCAAGTTGCACCTTGTTTAATCGCATTATGTAGAAATACCAACAGCCTATACTCAGTATAGCTGCTTATATTGTTTATGTAACGAGTAAATTCGAAAAAAGAAATGGTGCTTGGTCGATAGCGGGGTGCGAAGAATGGAATAAGCATGTCATTATATAGTGAGATATATGTGCAGACTGGTAACCAAATTTGAACATGTTTGTGTCATTTGAGGTATAAAATAGACGAAGAGAGCGTGAATCACTTTCACGTCACGTGTCTCTTGTTTTCATCTTTCCCTGTTTCCTAACCCATACGCGTCTTGGGAAAATGCGTCATCAGCATTGTTTTCCAGCGTGTGCAACGTGCTCAACAGATGGAGAAGTGTCCATGTACAAAGGACATTAGAGAAATAAAAACGTTAAGCAGAGAAAGCTGATCTGAAATCTGATGCCATATTATGCATGTATGAAGTAAGCCTCCGGAGTAAGTTCAGAACCCGGAGTTCTGCGGAAGAGCATCTCGCAAGAAGTAAACATTCTTCGGATACCACCACAATGCATGTGGTCAGCATGCATGCGGTCAGCAATTTTGATCGTTTTAATTTGGCTACCTTTCGTTTTTCATTGAAAATTAACTAATTGTTACGCGGTGGTACCACGGCGTTTATGACCAGAAGCCAATAAGGAAGCCTGAGTTAATGACCGAAAATATACCTCGCAAATTATTGCGCAATAGATCTGGAAGTAGTACGCCGTGATGACGTCATTTTTTTTCTTTTTTTTCGAATAGAGAAGCAATCGCTTTGTACCAAACCTCAAGTCGCGCTTTACGCCGGAGGCTTACGTTATGACGTTGTAGCGTTGCTTCCCAAAATTTCAAGCGGCACTTCTGGCGTTACAGTTCCTGCGCGAGTTAAGTAAGAACCAGCACGATAACATAGCGACAGCATCTAAATGTGCAACAAATATTTCATTATCCATCGAAAATAGGTGTGACCAAGTGCGTCTGAAAGTGCAAGCCGTTGTGCTTTACCGACACAACATGTTTTCATACGCATTAAGGTCTGTTTCACTGGGTTCAGATAACCGTGATTGTTTATGCACACTGGAAGCGAATGTGTGGATCAGTATACTGTGATGATTGCTTTGTGGATCATTCAGGCATAAATATTTTGCTCCTCGCATATGAGAATCATTTCCGGCTTATAGGGTGACGCACGGAGGAGGGTTCGTAGTTGTTAACTACGCGAAATTTGAGTCCCGCATTCTTGAAGTCCCCCACCCCCCTCAAGAAAAGAAATAAAAAGTGATAAGACGAATGCTCTCACTTTGAAGTTTGTCGACGTACTTTCTTTGCATTTTTCTAGCATTAAACATGTCCTCCAACAGTAAAATCGAAGGAAACAAACTGCATGGTGACATATATCACCACAACGATGAAGTTACACCGATTGTGGTGACAGCGTGCGGAAAGAAAGTTTGGGAAGCAGGATACTACAAGGTATATATCAATGGAACGACGGAAGTGTGAGTGTAATACCTCTGTCTCGGTGCTCTGACGTCACGTCATTCAAAGTCTGGATCCCGACTGCCTCTTCTGGCACGAGGGGCGTGACCCAGCCTCCAGGCACTGACGTCACATCGTGTAATGTAGAGCTCCTGACTGCGTGACCACCCGTGCCAAGGTCTTGGTTTACAGAAACATTGCTTCAGGTCACAATGGTACAGTGTGCGACGCAGAGTCGACTGGGTAAAAGGGTGTGTCAGGATGTGGCAGGTATCTCTGGCAAGCGTTTGGAAGTGTGATATCGCAAGAGAACTCGGTCAACTGCAAAGAAAGTAAAAGCTGAACTTCTCTCGTCGAGTAAATGGTTTTCTTGGCTCACGTTTGAGCGGTGTATACTTCCTTGCTTTTTTCGCACAAGCCTTCTTTAGTTCAGTGCGCTTTGAAATGCCGCACCCCTTGCCAGATATACATGGCAAATAGATCTCAAACAGAAACGTGCCCAAAAAAGCCAACATATACGGAAGTACGGAAGTATGCCTATATATTACCAGCGAGCTACTTCACTGCAAGAGTTGCCAGCACACGTTTAAAGGCACCACTAGGTTTTTTCTATCGGTACATGTAAGCGACCAATGTAGAAACTCATAGACTAGTTTACAATGTTGCACAAAAAGAACAAAAATACGTTTGATTCATTTCAATTCCTAATCTCTTCCACATTAGTTGATATACAAATTTGTACGGTAGGTAAATACAAAGCGATTGGTTGCTGACATTCGTGTCTGTTAGTTGCTTTCTGTTTAGGCGTTATGCAGTGAGATTCCATATCGCTGGTCTTGTCTGGAAGAGTAGTAACGGGGAAAGCCAATCGTGAGAAATAAGAGAACGAATAAGATTACTAGAAAAAGAGGTTAATGCTTCTCCCGTAGCTCACTTTTTCGTCTCCTCTCCTCAGCAGGAGTAACAAACGGTGGGCCGGTTGGCTGTACCGAGCTGCCGTCGCTGCTGGTGGTGACGGGTGGGCAATCTTTTGACTCTCCTTTGGTAAGCTGTAAAGTAACGCGGCGTTACATACATTTCTTTAAGTGCGACTGATACGGCTATGCGGTCATCTCCGTTGCAGTCCGGACCTTCTAGGGCGCTGATTCTGTTTTAATTCACTGACCCAGAGAGGTGGCATTAAATAGCCTTCATTTTTTTTTCTCTCCACGGACATCTTAATTTCGAAATCGAAAACGGTGAAAGAGGCGCGTTCATTATTTTTTTTTAAATGAAGCCAGTACGGCGACGGTATCCAAAGTGAACGCGAGACCTTTGCTGAGGTTCTACTACACCTTCTAATTTGCAGATTTTAGATGCGCACACCTTAGGCGGGACAGTGAGGTATGCACGATTGGCATGCGCTGCTTTGCACCAATACACAACCATTGGTAGTTTTGGCGTAGCGAAATCCTTACTGAGAATTCCAATATTAAAATATTAGATTTCGGGCAGAGACAATACAGACTTCACGTGCTTGTGTCTCGCTGACTTTGACTTACACGAATTACCCAGATCGAAAAGGGAACGCGGGAGCGCTAAAAAAATAAAAAGGAAAAAGAAAAACGGGCACGAGGACGACAGACACAGAGGGCAGGCACACAACGCCTGTCCTGTGCTCCTCTGTCCTTTGGGTATTTTGTACATGTCGCTGATTAGCACTCTATTTCTTCGTATCAACTAGGGGAAAACTTGCCCATATTTATGTCCTACAGATTACAGAGATGGGTAACCATATTTTCGGCATACAAGTCATACATGCATGGCGTAATGGTCTTTTTTTTAACAGTGTAGCTGTTAAACTCAGCAAAAGTCCGTGGCGCGTTCCCAAACTTACCATCATCATGACATCAGTGCGCGTACAGTGCAATGCCCATTGTGCGACATTTCCACGCGCACGTCTTTCTTCCCTTGCGCTCATGACCTCAGCCCGCTACTGCATAAAGTAGTGTGTGCGGCTCAGAAAGCGGGCATTTGTCAAGAGCCCTTAACATAGCACAGCCATAGCATAGCAAAGGGGTGGGCGAGGGAAGTGGGGAGGAGTGATGCGAGGATGAGGAGGAAGGAAAGGAAAATTGGAGATGGTAAAGCATGGAACATCCTGTATAGATACAGTTTATGTGCCACAGAAAGTGGGTATGCGTCAAACAGTTCTTAGCATAGCACAGCATAGCACAGCATAGCACAGCATAGCATAGCACAGCATAGCACAGCATAGCACAGCATAGCATATCATATCATATCATAGCATAGCATAGTATAGCTTAGCATAGGTGGTGAGAAAGAAAAGTGAGGGTGGGGAGATGTGATGTGGAGGCAAGGATGAAAGATAGGAGGAGACTTGCAGTATATAAAGAGATAAAGAAAGAAAGGAATATGACATAGAAGAAAGAAGAAGATGGCAGGCGTAGAAAGTGATAAAGAACGGCAGATAGATGAAAGAAAGAAGATGATGAAGGCACATGAAGAAATAAATCAATCTGCGTTCGCAAGGCCGTGGCGCTTGCTTGCCAGCTAGGCTGCTTACTCAGAACGCATGCAAACGGCTTGCTTTTTTTTTTATGCGTAACTTTCGCGCTTCTCCCGTCATTTGTTGCTCGTTAGATGTAGCAGAGCAAGGAACTCCGCTGCACAGCAGACACTATATGCGTAAAAGATTAGTGTTCTACTGGAGAACTGCACCAGCAGTTGGTCGCGTGTGAGTACGTCGTAGTGGGCGAATCCCGGCGCGTTGCGCATGGGCCTCCGTGAGTCGCACGGGGATCGCTGCAGCAGGTCGCAACTGCGGTTGCCGAAGGCGAACGCCTTGCATCGCGGCGACTTGAGCAGGCACGCCGCCAGGCACTGCACGGGGCTGCTCAGGCTGGAGAGAACCTCGAGCGGCTCCATGTCCGGCACGGCGCCCCGACGCGACTTGCAGCTCGCGAAGCCGCTGTTCGCATCCTGAAAGACAAGTGGAGGTAAAGAGATGGCGATATAAACATTAAGGTGGCTCATTTATTTCTAGTAGAGTGCAGTGAGTGAGTGAGTGAGTGAGTGAGTGAGTGAGTGAGTGAGTGAGTGAGTGAGTGAGTGAGTGAGTGAGTGAGTGAGTGAGTGAGTGAGTGAGTGAGTGAGTGAGTGGGGCGGGGGGTGTCAAACAATTGAGTTGACAAACGTTTATTGTTAAAAAAAAAGAAAAGGAGGTTGGCGGAGCAGGTGCGTGGGGCCCCTAGTCCAGGGCTCCACTGGCCTCAGCAGCCCGCCGTGCCTGGTCGAAGAGTGCCACTTGGGCCTCCTTTTCCTCGCTGGCAAGCCAGGCCTCCCACTGCTCCGTTCGGAATTCTTGCGCCGAAATATGAGGCGTATTAATTTTAGATGGCCTTAGCTCGCATTCCCACGTGATGTGAGCGAGAGTTGGCTGTCCTCCACACCACGGGCAAGTGGCGGCGTATGCGGTTGGGTGGATGGCATGTTTTAAACGCAGGTGCGGGTATGTGTTTGTCGGCAGAAGGCGCCATTCGTGCGCTTCCTTTACATTTAACCGCGGGTGTGGTGTTGAATAGCGCCGTCGTTGTCGACGCTGGTGTTCTAAGATATACCTGGGAGTGTGGGGCGCCTGGGGTTGCAGACGGGTGTCTAGACGAGGAACAGTTGCTCGGTGTGTAAGACCTCGAGCTGCACCGTCCGCTCTGCCGTTACCCGTCGCTTCGATGTGTGCCGGACACCATATAATGCTGTGACCCTGGTCTAATGTTGCACCTAGCAGGTGGGCGACACACGCAGGAACACGGCCGCTAGTAAAATAGCGACACGCTATTTGGGAGTCTGTGAGGATATAAGATCCTTGCCTCAGTGATTCTTTGGTCTGGATGGCTAGAGCCACCGCAAGGGCTTCCGCCGTGTTTGCTGAGTTAGTCCTAGCTGAGGCACAGGTGAATAAGCCTGTCCTAGAGACCGAGCCAACAGCAGCTAGCGAGAACCCATGCGTGCCGCAGCGGGCTGCGTCCGTGTAAAGCGTGTCCGGGTCCGTTCCGTACTGTTTGGCGAGTTTTCTGGCTCTGGCGTCGCGACGAGCTCGGTGGTACACCAGACTCATGTTTTTCGGCAGAGGAGCGATATGAATTTGGGCACGGACCTGAGCAGAAAGGGGCACAAGTTCCTCATCACTGTATTGTGGTCGTACAGGATACCTTAGGCCACGTAGGACTTCCCTACCAGCGCTTGTGAGACAGTCTTTCTCGTTGTGAGATTAGGACAGCGGCCCGAAGTTCCTCAAAAGTGTTGTATATCCCTAACGCTAGGAGCCGCTCCGTGGATGTTCCTCTTGGCAGACCAAGGGCGGCCTTGTAAGCGGTCCGAATCAAAATATCCGCTTGTTCAACCTCAGCCTTACTGAGTTCTAGGTAGGGGAGGCCGTACGTTAATCTGCTGATTACAAAGGCATTGATTATGCGGAGCGTGTCCGCCTCTCCAAAGCCTTTGCGATGGTAGGTCACTCTGTGTACCATGCGGACAATTTGCTTAACTGTCGTGCGCAGGGTTTTAAGTGTGTGATCTGCGTGCCTATTGCTTTGGATCCAGAGGCCAAGTATGCGTGCTTTTTCTACTTGGCGTATGCGATGGTCGCCTATTTTAAGTTCGAAGGGGTGTTCATTTCGATAACCCCTGCCATGCACCCGAACGAGTTCCGATTTTTCCGGCGAGCAGCTCATACCACAACTTTCCGCAAAAAGATGCACTGTCTGAGCTCCTTCTTGTAACTCAAGAAAATCACGGAGCTAGGCGGCATCAAAATGCGATCCTTTATCCCGATGGATGATACATCCGTATGATCTATGATATAGACGTTGCCATTACCAGCACGGACTTACCTACCCTTATCAAACCGGCAAGTGAGGGTATTGTCATTACGCAAGTGCGTCGCCTTGGGAATTCGCGCTGCGTAAAAATCATCTTCAAAGTGGATTGTCTACCATCCCACGTTAAAGTCGGACATTTCAGACATCCAGTTCGACCTTTCATCCAGAAGCCGCTTCAATGTCATCAATGCTTCAGGCTAGGACACGTCAAGGGCGTGTGCCCAAACTCATTACTGTGTCCGCGTTGCGCTGAACCTCATGCCGAAGAGAATTGCCGCGCCACCGCTCTGAAGTGCGCCAACTGCAGTGGCCCTCACGCCGCTTCGTCAAAAGACTGTCCCCGCATCAAGAAAGAGCACGCAGTTCTCAAGCAGATGGCCAGGGACAACTCAACCCACAGGGAGGCCGCCGAAACAGTAAGGCGCCGCCGTCGCCGTCGGCGTCGTCGTACGTCCTCACACGAGGAGCGCGATCGAAGTGAGGGCGCCCACTCTACTACGGCACCACTCAGCCAACACGCAAAAGCGCTTCAAGGAAACATCCCTTCAAAGAAACCAACGGCTTCTCCGGAGGAATGGCCTGAGCTTCCTAGCCGTTCCCTTTCCAAGGAACCTCAGAAGATCACGGCCCCTCAGGAGCGTTCACCCGCCGTGGATGACATGACTAGAGCGGATCGCCAGGTAATTTCGATGCTGCGTTCCCTTATGGACGCCATTCGAGTTATCTTGGTGGACATGGGGACATCGCCTGCTCGTAGCGCTCTTCAGGTGCTGGAAGCCTTGACCCCTGTGCTTGAATCCCTCAAGTAGACACATGGCTACGGTTACTCCATCCTTCCGAAAAGAAGTCAAGGCAGCGTCCATCATCCAATGGAGCGCCAGAAGTCTAAACCCACGTCTTTCGGACTTTCGTCAGTTTGTATACACTCATATGTTTCCACTCATCGTCATTTGTGAGCCTAACTTAACGAAACCAGCCAGACTTTCGGGGTATGAATCGGTCATGTCCTCAACCAATGGTGCTAGCAGCAAAGTCATCGTTTTTATTCGTCGTGAACTCACCTACTTCCTGCATCCAGTTGCGCCTCATGATGACAATCAATATGTGTGCCTAACGGTCAAAAAGAAAAAGCTCATGTTTAGTCTTATAGGTGTATATGTTTCGCCTTCGAGTAATTTTGATTCGAAAAGATTGGCGGATATCTTAAACTTGTGCGCTGCTCCATGGGTAATCATAGGAGATTTCAATGCACATCATCCAGCATGGGGAAGTACAAAGACAAACGCAAGAGGACGACAGTTGGCGAGCTTCGCCTACCATCATGGTCTTACCCTCTTGAACGACGGCAGCCCCACCTTTTTTCGAGGCGTGACATACGGAAGCTGCCTTGACCTTGCTTTCGTCTCGAGCTCTTTCGCCAGACGCGTTAAGTGGTATCCGGATGTCGAGACACGTGGAAGCGATCACATTCCAACCTACATCAACATCAAAGGGTTCTCTGGAGCATATCCACAAAAGACCATTCGAACGATTGACTGGACCACCTTCAAATCTACTATGGAAGATGCTTGTACTGAGGGCTTACGCTTCGGGCTAGAAAACACAATGCAGACCACAATGGAAAACGCCAAGCGCACGATCACGGTTTCGTCCAGGCGAAACGATTTTGACATAGAATTGGAAAGACTTAGAGCACTTCGCCGGCGTGCAGAACGTCGATATCGGCGTACAAAGTCCATTCACGACCTCCGAACAGCCAGACGATTGCAAAAGAAGATCCAGCGTCGCATGGACAGATTAGCGTCTGAACGTTGGACGACGTTTTGCCAGACTTTAGACCCCCGCAAGCCACTTTCTCACATCTGGAAAACGGTGCAAGGTCTTCGTTGCCTTCCTGAACAGCGTTTTCCTTTCAAGGCGCTGGCGCTCTTCCAAGGACGGCAGGACATCGCAGTCGGAGAGGACTTCTGTGCGAGGATCGCAGACCAAGTGGTCTGTCCAGGCTACCCAACACGAATTTACGTCCCCCACCCTCGTGACAGTCGCATGGACCTGCCTTTCACAATGGAGGAGCTCGAAGCGGCTCTCGCTCTCTGCAGGCGCTCTTCTTCTCCGGGGCCAGATGGTATATCCTACCTAGCCTTATGCAATCTCGGAGAAGCCGCAAGGGGAGAATTGTTGAGCCTCTACAACACGTCTTGGCAAAAGGGCAATGTTCCTGATGAATGGAAGACAAGCCGTTTGGTTCCCCTACTGAAGCAGGGCAAATCTCCACTTGATCTTGCCTCGTACCGCCCAATAGCGCTGGCTAGCTGTGTAGGAAAGCTAAAGGAACGAATGATCCTTGGCCGCCTGGAGTGGTACCTTGAACACTACAAGATTTATCCGAGCTCCATGGCTGGTTTCCGACGTGACCGCTCTTCCATCGATAATGTAGTGGACCTCGTTTCGTACGTTCAGCACGAAAAGTCCCGTAAGCGATTGTCCGCTGCATTGTTTTTGGATGTGAAAGGCGCATACGACAACGTATTACATGAGGCCATACTCGATGCTCTTGAGACAGTTGGCCTTGGTGGTCGATTATTTCTGAGGGTTGAAAGTTACCTGGCTGCAAGGTCATTCTTTGTGTTGACCGACGATGGCCCGACTACGCGACGCTTTACTAGCAGGGGCGTTCCTCAAGGCGGAGTTCTCAGTCCGACGCTATTCAACCTCGCGCTTATTGGGCTCGCTGAATACCTGCCAACTACTATCAAAATTTCGATATACGCAGACGACATCTGTGTCTGGACTTCGGCAGTCACGCGTCCTCAAATACGTGCGCGGCTTCAAAGAGCAGCAACGTTAACATCGAGCTACTTGTGCAAACAAGGTCTGAACATACCACCAGAAAAATGCGCACTTGTGGCATTCACTCGCAAACTAATGACGCCTTACGTCATATCAATCAATGGGCGGACTATTCCCTATCTCAGAACCCACCGGTTTCTGGGGATCATCATTGACAGAGATCTCTGCTGGAGACCCCATGTGTCGCACATGAAAAAACGCCTCACCGCAATTTCCCAAATCTTCAAATTCTTGGCTGGAAAAACTTGGGGCATGTCGGCAGGAGCCATGGTGGAACTATACAGAGCACTTTTCCTCGGTTTCTTGAGATATAGCCTGCACGCGTACTTTCCAACACTTGTAAGACAAATCTTCGCACTCTTCAGGCCACACAAGCTCAGGCACTGAGAACTTGCCTTGGTTTGCCGAGGAGTACATTATCAGAGGCAACTATAGCGATTGCTCGGGACCAACCAATACAAACGCACGTTGCGGTGGAAGTATTGAGAACCCACATCAGGCATTTCGCCCGTGCCTGCTGTCACCACCTCGCAACATTACCGTCAGACAAGCAGAACGCGTCATTCGGCAAAATGGTCTCCAGGTACTCTGCCAAACTTCCGGTAGGCTTCACCGCCGCCGCCAAACCGTTGATTCCCCCTTGGTGTCTCATTCAACCTACAGTACACCTTGGTGTGCCAGGAATCAGAAAAAAAGCTGAGCTGTCATCAGTTGCTCTGCAACAATTATCCCTACTTCTTCTACACGAGAGGTATGCCGACAAAGTGCATATTTATACGGATGGGTCTTCGAACCTCCAGTGTTCGTCCGGAGCGGTGGTTGTACCAGCGAAAGCTTCCACCATCAGTTTTAAGACCGACCACCCGACGACATCGACAGCTGCGGAACTTGCTGCTGTGCGTGCTGCCCTTCGTGTAGTAAATGAGGAACCACCCCGACAATGGTCAATCTTTAGCGACTCAAAGGCGGCCTTACAGTCCTTGCTGGCAGCCCTGCGGCGCGGACCATACGAGCAACTGGTGTTGGAGATCAGATCTCTTCTCCATGCATCACATGAGAAGGGACACCACGTGACGTTTCAGTGGCTCCCCAGTCACTGCGGCGTCATTGGAAATGAATATGCTGACAAGGCCGCCAAGTCCGCACTTGAAGGCACAAAAGTTGAGCCCATACCTCTCTCAAGGTCCGACGCTGCCGGGCAACTTCAAGCGATTGCACAGGAGATTACGCTCTCGGTGTGGAGTGCCTCAAGCAGCCAAACAACTCAGAACAGTCGACAACACCACCTTCCGTCTTTGCGACATTTTCGATTGCCACCAAAACTCCGCCGAGCAGAGGCCACCCTGCTTTATCGTTTGTGGTTAAGAGTGGCTTTTACGAACTCTTATTCTTTTATGATCGGAATGGCCGACAGCCCTCTTTGTGACACCTGTCGACGTGAAGAGACGCTTCAACACATCATATGCGACTGTCCTCGCTATGACATACAGAGGCAAACATTGGCGTCCACTCTTGCTCCCCATGGCCTGCGACGGATGTCGGTTGATGCCATTCTGCAATGTCGGCCACCGTTGCAACTGAAGGTGACAAAGGCGCTGCTGCACTTTTTAAAGACGACGGACTTGCACAAACGACTTTAACAGCGATGTGTGATGTCACGTACCATGCAGGTGCCACTGACTCTGACAATGTGCTATATGTGCACCCTCTCTCTCTCTCTTCCTCTTTCCTTTCACCTTTCAATCTCCCCCGTCCCCTTCCCCTCGTGCAGGGTAGCATATCGGTTGTCCTACACTGGTTAACCTCCCTGCCTTTCCCTCTCTATTTTTTCCTTCCTTCCTTGCGCCGAGAGAGCCCCTGGTTACCCAGACGGTAATATCATCGGCATATAGAGCATAGCCCAAGTCTGGTATGGAATCGAGCTGTCGGGCGAGGCGTGCCATACCATCATCGACCCTGATCACAGGAGCTACTGTTCAATTGTTTTAAGTATACCGGTGGTGCCATAATACACTGACGTTTTCTTCTTGACTATTTTCTTTCGCATGTATTTTGAAAAAAGAGTGCATATAGGCGCCTCTGACGAGCGCTAACACCTCTTTACTGTTGTTTAATAGCAACAACAATTTACTACTACTACTACTACTACTACTACTACTACTACTACTACTACTACTACTGCTACCCCTCATCCTCCTCCAGCAACGACAATAACAGCACCAATTATAAGTCAGCCGAAGTCGGAACGAATCGTTCCAGAACAGTATGGTTGCACTAAGCCACAGTAAATTGTACACTTACGGCTGGACGCGGTCGCCCAGCTATTCGAGGCCCTCTTGTAGTGATGCGCCCAGCTGTCGTGGCGGGCTTTCTGCTGGAACTGGCGACGACGGGTCCGCCTCCGCTGCTCGTAAGAAATATGGCGGTCGTCTTCTCTTCTCCCGGCCCAATCAGAGCGCCCGAGGGACAGGCGGCAGCTCCAAGGAGCAACCACCTAAGCAGCAGCTGGTATCCCGCCATGCCCTGCATTACGATAAGTGGCGATAGCACGGCAACTATACTAGACAGGCACACACGGTGGTACCAGTGAAATGTCGCCTCTTTTCACCATACGAGTCCTAGTACTGTTATGAATGTTTTCAAAAATTTGAATACACTGCAGCCCCAACATGGCCCTTCCGTGCAGAGCATAAACATGAACTGCATCACTTACGAGAATGGCACGAAAATTTCCCGCATTTATTAGCTGTGGTACATTTCACGGCACGAAAACAGTTCATCGCATATGGTCTGCAATGGAATCATTCGTGTCGCAATAGACTGCAACGTTCGATCAATTTCCTCTTCCAAGGAGAAATCACCGACCTAAGTGTGGAATATCTCAGGGCATTAACGTGAATGAAATCCGGGTTTTTTTCAATGACAGGCCGACAAATGACTTTCAAATGTAATGCGCGTCCCTTTCAAACTGATAGCGCTGCTGCGATATCAGTAAAATGTTACCAAGTTACTCTTAGGGAATCCGTTTTCTGTTTATTGAGTGCATGATTGAAATACACTACAATTTAGCGATCGCTTTGGACCTTCATAATGATTGGAAAAAAAAATCCAGCAGATCCCAAACATTTTGAGAATTAACGTCCTGCAACGCAGGCAGCAAGTAAAAATGGCCTATGACGAATTGTTTGGTATTGAGCCAAGTGTTACGAGGAGGATCTAGGTTATTGTGCAAAGCGCACGAGTCGGTGTATGCTTAACGTGTGCTAACTAGGAACGTCGACAGCGCCATGGCGAGTGAACCATTGCTCATGGTGCGACATAACGTTGGCACTAGTTTAGTGCGCAGCACAGACGTCTGTTTTGTCGAAGAAAAATGTGCATTACGATGCACTGATGTGCATCTCACGAGCGTCATTCGTAGAAACTCTTGCGAGATTGAATAAAATTGGACAATAGCATGCCGAGTAACTGTAGAACATATGTACATTTTATTACATTGCTGTGGTAGCGCTTAAGACACTTTAGAAGCGCAACTTACACTACAGAAGCACCATCATCACAACTGCTGGTGTAATAAGTTTGTTTACTATATGTACCCTGTCGGAGGGGCTGCAGTGGCGTAGTGGTAGCGTGCTTGCTTGCCACCACGGAGGCCCGAATTCTGCACGCCCCTATTGCTAAGTAGGTTGCATGTGTGTGTGCTTATGTTTACATTTCAATCATAAGCTACGACAAACAACATGCCTTTCTTGTTTTGAAGTGTGTTGTAATGGTATGTTGAATGTCTTAGATGGCCCTTCATGACCGTAGGCTGTACGAAATTCAAACAGCTGTGGTGCATAGCCGCACACCATGGGCCCAGGACTGCGGGTATGGGTCACACGTGACTGCAGTATCGTCAATAGTGACGTACATACATGGCGCGTATATCACGTTAGTGACGTAAAGGTCAATCACTTATATTCTTCAAACATTTGTGTTCTATACCAATTATCCAAATATTGGAGTAAAGCAGGTGAAGGTGGCGACTAGGGGAGCATCCAGACGTAGGCAAATGGAGAGGCAGGCGAATGTTGTTGTTGTGTGGGGTTTAACGTCCCAAAACCAGCTCTGGTTATGAGAGACGCCGTAGTGGAGGGCTTCGGAAATTTCGACCACCTGTGGTTCTTTAACGTGCACTGACATCGCACAGCACACGGGCCTCAACATTTCGCCTCCATCGAAATGCAGCCGCCGGGATTCGATCCCGCGACCCTCGGATCAGCAGCCGAGCACCATAGCCACTAGACCACCGTGGCGGGGCAGACAGGCGAATGGAGAGCAGGCACAAGTGGCAACACTTGTCCGTTCAAATGGAGCTAATTTACAGAAAACGTCGCGTGTGTGTGTATCGCGCACTTTATGAACCACCGAAATGCTTTAGTGACTTTTTTTTCCTTTCTCAGTCCACTTTCTCGCCCTGTTTTTCCCCCACCCCTGTGCATGGTAGCAAACCGGATGCGAGCTTCTGGTTAACATCCATGCCTTCCTTCTCATCGCTCTCCCTCTTTCTCTTTTTTATTCTTTATGGTTTGGTTATTTAGAAGGAACCTACTTGGGGTGCATAAACGACTGGCGATTTGTTTCGGGATACGATACTTTGTGCTGACGTAAAAGACAAAAAATTACACTATCTCCCCGAAGGGGACCATGGGGTGATGCGGAGCACCGCTGGGAGTTTCGACGGTGCACTTAACGGCGGTGTGTACAGGTTTGCAGTGTTTTCAGTGTTACCTTTGCGGTGAACCTTGCGTGTTATTACGTTGTTAAGTTGGTTCGTTACCACGCATCGCGTGACCGTTGTGTTGGAAATTCCCGCGACGCTCCGCATCACCACCTTCGGGGAGATGGTGTAACTTATTAAGTGCGTAGACGAAGGAAAGGTGTAGAAGAAAGTGAAACTGTGTAGAAGAAGATCGGGATCCGCCGCTCGACGTCGACGCTGCGAAGCCGCTTCCCGCGCTCGAACCTCCTCGGGATCCGCCGCTCGCTTTAAGCGTTTACGTTCGGCGTCGCGTGCCCCCCTCTTCGCAGCAGCAGCAGCAGCTGCTTCGTCGTCGTCTTGAGTGGATGTAACGTTGCTGTCAGAGTGTGGGTTGATGCTGATGCGTACTTGCGTCAACCCACTCGCTGACGGAACTTTTGCTACCATCACACAACACCACCAACTGCAGTGGGCGTGTGAACAGCTTCGTGCTTCGGTTGCTTCACAGCATGAGTTTGTTCATGCAGATAGCGGGATGCCTTCAAATCTGCGTGGCGTCGAACGATCCAGCCGTTATCGCCCCGTGTCCGCCTACAGACTGCTGCCGCCATGGGGACTACGCAGGAAATGACTTGCCTTGGCAACCCTCCAGGACCATGGCTCCATCGCACAAGTTCAGTTCATCGACTACGACATCACATCACCGTTTCCTCTGGATTTAAACGGCCACCAACGGTCCGCGCCTTCCAGTGGGCGTGTGAACAGCTTCGTGCTTCGGTTGCTTCACAGCATGAGTTTGTTCATGCAGATAGCGGGATGCCTTCAAATCTGCGTGGCGTCGAACGATCCAGCCGTTATCGCCCCGTGTCCGCCTACAGACTGCTGCCGCCATGGGGACTACGCAGGAAATGACTTGCCTTGGCAACCCTCCAGGACCATGGCTCCATCGCACAAGTTCAGTTCATCGACTACGACATCACCGTTTCCTCTGGATTTAAACGGCCACCAACGGTCCGCGCCTTCCAGTGGGCGTGTGAACAGCTTCGTGCTTCGGTTGCTTCACAGCATGAGTTTGTTCATGCAGATAGCGGGATGCCTTCAAATCTGCGTGGCGTCGAACGATCCAGCCGTTATCGCCCCGTGTTCGCCTACAGACTGCTGCCGCCATGGGGACTACGCAGGCAATGACTTCAGTTCATCGACTACGACATCACCGTTTCCTCTGGATTTAAACGGCCACCAACGGTCCGCGCCTTCCAGTGGGCGTGTGAACAGCTTCGTGCTTCGGTTGCTTCACAGCATGCGTTTGTTCATGCAGGTCAGTAATGACACTTCGTTGTTTGCTAAGAAATCTAGCAATGCTTGTCTTCTGCTGTTCCCATGCCCACGAGTGCTACTTGGTTTGCTTGTGCAATCAATTGATGTGTGTGGTCAGCTGCTTTTGCAATCAGGAGACATAGAGCTAAACCCTGGCCCTTCTAATGGTGCTTCTGGCGTTGTTACACGGTCCAAAGACAATGCAAGCGATGATGCACTACAGAAGAAGCTTAATGACATGTTAACCCTGTTGCAGAGCGTTAACTCACGCACAGCTAGAATGGAATCCGAGCAGTCACGTTTAATTACGTCTATTGCCGAATTAAAGGAAGCACAGGAAACCATGAAGAACAACATATCTGATATTGATGCAAGGCTCTCCGCAGTTGAAACTAACCCGCCTACCACAGACTCTGCCCAGCAAGATCTGTTGGCCTTGCGTAAACTCGCGGATAACCTAGCCCATGAAAATGACAAATTGCGACTTGGTCAATCTCAGCTGGAAGACCGGCAACGTCGTGACAATTTATTGTTTTTCGGTGTACATGACAGTTTATCGGAAACATGGGAGGCGACAGAGGAAAAGCTGTTAAACATGATTTCTAGCTGCCTTACCCCAGAACTTACGAAGGATGCGCTTGAGCGGGCTCATAGGATCGGTGCATTCACAGAAGCAAAATGCCGTCCTGTTATTGTGAAATTCCGTTCATTTAAAACGAAGCAACTAATTCTATCTCAGTCAGTGAAGCTCAAAGACAGAGGTATCTCCGTAAGGGAAGATTTTTCTTTGGAAACGCGTCAAGCCAGGAAAAAGCTGCTTCAATTTGCAAAGAATCAGGGCTCACATCACAAGCTTAGGTACAACAAACTGTACACTAACGGTCAGTGTTATAGCTACAGCGCTGCTCATGACCGCGTTTTTATGGAAAATAGTTTTCGGGGACAGGCACTACTCCATGATAACGATTACCCTAATATCTGTGACTCGTCACATACTGTGCACGCTGATCGCTCCGCTTGTGCGCAAGTTCACAATCAGCAGTTAACCCGCGATGTCACCGTTCCACCACGCACTGCGTCATAGGGATGCGCGAGGGGCAGTGGTTCTTCAGTGCCTGCTACAGCAAACTCTGTTTCTTTTCTTTTTACCAATATAAGAAGTATATTACCAAAGCGAGATGAACTTGATTCTGCAATTGATTCCTGTGATGCCGATGATGTTTTACTAACCGAAACGTGGCTTTCTTCCAAGGTAATGAATATGGAACTGTTTAACTGCAAAAAGAGGTTTAACGTATTTCGCTTTGATAGAGGCCAAAGATATGGGGGAGGTGTTTTAATAGCTGTTGCGGAAGATTTTGTTGCATCGCCAATTCATTGTCCAAGTAACCTGGAACTAGTCTGGGTTGAACTTTGTGTACGTTTTAAGAAGATGATTTTGGGCATATGTTACCGTCCCCCATCTTCGTGTTCAACTTTCGCTGACGAATTGCATGACGCGCTTAACATGATCACTGTACGCTTTCCCAACATTCCTATCCTTTTAGCTGGGGACTTCAACTACCCCACTATTGTGTGGAATAGTGCAACGCCTTATCTTAGCCCCTTCTCGACTGAATGTAACAAGTTTTTAACGACCTGTTTGGATTTCAACCTGTCACAGCTTGTCTCTGAACCTACTCGAACTACTTCAACTACATCCAGTATTTTAGATCTCGTTCTAACTACCGTACCGCATCTTATTTCTTCAGTCATGCATCTACCTGGCCTCAGTGATCATTCCTTGCTCCATTTTGATGTTGAGATTCCAGTATGTAGACACGTTAATCAGATAAAACACATTAGGAACTATAAACGGGCAGACTTCAATGCGATTAACCGTGAACTAGGTCTTTTTCTGGATGAATACTTGCCGGATTTTTCACTGCGTTCTGTCGACGCTAATTGGGAATTGTTTAAGGACACCATTGAACGTCTTACTAACGTTTTTGTGCCGCTTAAGTCTCTGAGGTGTGACAGAGAATCGCCTTGGTTTAATAAATTTTTGAAAAGACTGTCAAATAAGAAGAAACGTTTGTTTCGCTCGGCAAAGGTGTTGAATTCTAAGGTGCGCTGGGAATCCTACCTTCTCGCGGCTGCTGAGTATAAAGCTGCGTTAAAAAACGCCAAGGATACATTCCTCAACCAAACTTTGCCTGCTATGCTGATTAACAATCCTAAACAATTCTGGAACGTCATAAATAAGAAGGACACCACCTCATTGTTACTTACAACCCCTGATGGAGTTTCATTCCCATCAAACGAATGTGCTTCTGTTCTCAACAATGTCTTTGCGGCGGCTTTTTCTAACGATGTTTCTTGTGATAACAGCGACTACCCTGTTTTCGACGCTCCTCGCATGGACCCAATTGTTTTTGACGCACCGGGCATTCAGAGCATTATAGAAAATCTCAAACTTTCCTCCTCCTGTGGCGTTGACAACATTAACTCCAAATTTTTGATTAATGCCAAGTCGTACTGTTCCATAATACTTACTAAATTGTTTGAACAATCACTTGAAAGAGGTTGTATTCCCAGTGATTGGAAAGTTGGGAGGGTCATTCCTCTGCACAAGTCTGGAAATAAACATTGCCCTGACAACTTTCGACCCATTTCCCTCACCAGTATACCGTGTAAAATCATGGAGCACGTCATATACTCTCATCTCGTCTCTTTTTTAGAATCTAATAACTTCTTCAGCACAGCCCAGCACGGATTCCGTAAGTCATTTTCATGCGAAACCCAGCTCATTTGTTTCACACATGACCTTCACTGCATCCTCGATCACGGATCTCAGGTAGACTGCATATATTTAGACTTTTCAAAAGCCTTCGACAAAGTCTCACATGGGCTGCTATTTCTTAAATTACGTAATCTTACATTGACCCTAATGTACTTGCATGGCTGATCTGCTTTCTTTCAAACCGTTCTCAATTCGTAACAGCCAATAACATTGATTCACATCCCTTACCTGTCCGTTCTGGCGTGCCCCAGGGGTCCGTTCTCGGACCCCTCCTCTTTCTCATCTATATAAATGACTTACCGACTAACATTTCATCTTCAATAAATCTTTTTGCTGATGATTGTGTTATTTACCGCGAAATTAACGACAATAACGATGTCTCTTGCCTTCAGTCCGACATTAACAAGGTTCTCGATTGGTGCAACACTTGGAGTATGAAACTAAACATTAATAAGTGCAAGCACATGCGCATTTCTCGTAATTCCATTGAACCTCCTACTTACCACATTGACAATGTTACTCTTGAAACTGTGTTCTCTTATAAGTACCTCGGTGTTCACATTTCTTCTAACCTGTCCTGGAAAACTCACATCGATCATATCATAAATAACGCCAATCGCATGCTTGGGTATCTTCGCAGGAACTTTTCTCAATCATCCAGTTCTATTAAATTACTGCTTTACAAAACACTGGTTCGCTCGAAATTAGAGTACTCTGCATCAGTCTGGAGCCCTGGCATTGATTCACTCATTTCAGACTTGGAAGCTGTTCAAAACCGTGCCTGTCGTTTCATACTCTCTAACTATCACCGAACAAGTAGCGTAACCGCCATGAAATTAAGTTTGTCCCTCCCTTCTCTCTCTCATCGCAGGTCTGTAGCTTCATTATGTCTTTTTCATAAAATTTACTACACCAGCTATCTGAAAAACAAATTACTCACAAGGCCCTCGTACATATCAGCCCGCATTGATCACCGCAATAAAGTTGGGATTCCATCTTGTCACACTAAATGTTTTCATGACTCATTCGTACCCAGAACTTGTGTCAGTTAAAATGCCCTTTCCCATGACGTTGCTGACATAGTCGATATTAATATGTTTCGTAAAACAATTGCTATCTTGTGAATATATTTATACTTGTTACTCTTTGTATAATTTCTTTTTCTCTTATCAAAATTGTTCTCGTGTATTCCCACTGCTTTTTTCCTTTTTTGTCTTGTGAGTTTTCGCCAGCCACTTTGTACTTTTTTGTTCCTTTATGATTTGCTGTTTATTATATTCTTTATGTATCCCCACTCCCCTCTGTAATGCCTTCTGGCCCTGAGGGTACAATAAATAAATAAATAAATAAATAAATAAATAAATAAATAAATAAATAAATAAATAAATAAATAAACTTATTTCATCGGAGAAGGAGGAGATACTACTGAAGCGAAGCGCGCGAGCACTCTCTACCCGCTTTATTTATTGCGGCAGCTGTTGGAGAGAGGGAAGAGAGAGGAGAGCCGCGCATGCGTAGTGCGAGTGCGGACGCCGGTTGACGCGTGACACACCCGCGAGCAAGAGATGCTCCGCATCTAAAATCGGCCATGACAAAAAATTTTCATGCAGCCGAGGATAGCACTCCTAGATCATACAGGGTGTTTCAGCTAACTTGCGCCACCCTTTAATAATCCACATGCGCGTTACGGGAATGTAACCGACTTAATATTTTTCACTGTCGCCTAGACCACCCGAGACTATTTTTTAGATGACCGCAGGTAATTGATTATTAATAATTATACAGCGAACATTTAAATGGTTGCTTTAAGCGCAATATGGTCAATTGAGAAGTCATAAAGCACGTTATTTAGTGGTCAAATAATGTATTTTCTTACTAATAAGTGCCAATCGTTCTAATTTTTACAGGCTTCAAAGAAAGCGCGCGAGCTTCGAAAAAAGTACCACGTGACTAGCGTATGCGCGCAGTGCGATTGCCATCAGCACCCTCAAACGTCCTAAGAACGAAGACTCGATGATGGACGCAGACATACTGTGCTGTATAGGTCACAAGAGTAATTCATAAAACGTGGCCACACCTTCCGCCCTTTTGGCCCGTCCATGTCTGCGGCGTGCCCGCATCATCGATGTTTTTTTCTTAGCACGTTTGATGGTGATAATCGCACTGCGAGCAAGCGCTAGTCACGCGGTAATTTTTCATATCTAGCGCACTTTCTTAGGTGCCCTGAAAAAAGAGCCAGGCCTGCGCGGAACCGCAGGACAGTGGCAGCGTAAGCTGGAGAAGCGACCTTCTTAGAGGCCATTTTATACGCTTGAGGAAACTAGTGCAAGTAGAGGTGATAGGTATCCCCTGCGCCATAACTCTTATCACTTCGCCAAGTAGGGAAGTACCCAATACGCAATAATTACTGCGGTATTGTAACGTGCAAATCAGTATAACCGGACATCTTAGAGAGTCTCTTGGCGTCGTTTTCCCGAAAACGAACCGAACTCTCGGCCCGGTGTCGACGGCGAGCTGCAGTTTGGGCTTCTCTCTGCACAGCTGTCTGTTGTGCCCGACGTTGCCTTGCAGCAGCCGCGCGCGTAGCTCTGCGATTCGCTTCTTTAGCAGCAGTGCGCACCATGCGACAAGGCGCCATCAGATCTATCGAAGAGCCAAGTCAGGTTACTGTGGGGGCTGCGTACGTCGCCTGCCGCGTGATGCATGGCACGATACAAAAAAACCGCTTCAAAGGGCAGCGCTTCGTGATAATGATGACGGAAATGTTGAAGATTGTTTCATTATGATGATGTTGATGATGCCTCTGTAATGGGTTCAGAGCTGCAAACCATGCAGCCCTGTATTCCTTCAAATGATTCCTCGAACTCGTTATGCAATCCACTTTCCCCGGCGTGTGGTGGCGTATTATTATTATGCCACGTAACATTACATTTGTTAGTGCGATTCCTCGGCAGACGTTATACCTGTTCAGGTCTTTTAGTGAAGATTTTTCAAGCACAGGCTTAGTGGTAGAATGCTCGGCTGCCACGCAGAGGGTGTGGGTTCGAATCCACGCAGAGTACGTGGTTTCAATCCTCCTTGGTCCTTGTTATTTTTTCTAAACTTTGCGCGATAGCGGTTACGCTATACACTGGCGCTATACACCGACGGCGGCGGCTGGCAACTACGGCGCAAGAACAGCCCTTGTTGTGATCTCATAACAGCTTACGCTGTAAAACTAAAACCATTGCGTTATTACCATGGAAATACATTATTTGTACACTAAATAACGTGCTTCACAACTTCACCAATAAACATAATGCGTTCAAAGCAACCGTTTAAGAGTTGGCTCAATAATTAATACTAATTGATTACCTGCGGTCATTCTAAAGAAGTAGACTCAGGTGTTCTAGACGACTGTAAATAATACTAAGTTGGTTGCTTCTACGTAACGCGCACGTGGATTATTAGATGCGGAGCATCTCTTGCTCGCGGGTATGTCACGCGTCCGGCGTCCGCACTCACACTACGCATGCGCGACTCTCCTCTCCCTTCCCTCTCTCCAACAGCTGCTGCAATAAATAAAGCGGGTAGAGAGCGCGCGCGCGCGGCGTCCGTCCGCACTCACACTACGCATGCGCGACTCTCCTCTTCCTTCCCTCTCTCCAACAGCTGCTGCAATAAATAAAGCGGGTAGAGAGAGCGCGCGCTTCGCTTCAGTAGTATCTCCTCCTTCTCAGATGAAAGAAGTTGGTGGTGTTGTGTGATGGAAGCAACAGTTCCGTCAGCGAGTGGGTTGACGCAAGTACGCATCAGCATCAACCCACACTCTGACAACGGTCACGCGATGCGTGGTAACGAACCAAGTTAACAACGTAATAACACGCAACGTTCACCGCAAAGGTAACACCGAAAACACTGCAAACCTGTAAACACCGCCGTTAAATGCACCGTTGAAACTCCCAGCGATACTCCGCATCACCCCATGGTCCCCTTCGGGTAGATGGTGTAATTTTTTGAAGGGTGGCGCAATTTAGCTAAAAATCTCTATACATATTGCAAGCCTACATTCGATTTCTCATCGAGCGCTAGTTTTTGTTCGTTCTCTTTATGATGCCTCTGTGTACAAGCAACATAGTCGGGTAGGCGTGAGGTAGGTGAGCCAATTTCGGCTCCTGCATTCAACAAGGCGCGTTCAAATACTGAAACTCTTAAACACGAATAAAACATCCACTCTTACCACAGTTCGCGCGCGCGTTTTCTAACCTCAAATGACTGCCGCATAGTGTGTTTACTGTAGCTGAGAGCCTCAAGTAGGAACACTGACACAATTTCGAATGTGTCTGCACAGATGATGCATTAGCCTTTAGGCTTCTCCGCAATATGTCTCACTGTGGGGGAAAGCCACCTTATTGTCACCCCTGTGCATGCTATAATAAGTTAAATTTAAATGTTAAGATTTGAGGTAAACAAGAACGGTCTATTGCAAATAAATAATAAATAAATAAATAAATAAATAAATAAATAAATAAATAAATAAATAGTTAGGTATTTTGAATGGTGCTAGCCCTGAAGTGTTGAAGATTGGGCGAGTTGGTTCGTCGTACTTGAACTGGTATAGCGCATTATGAATAAGAGAAACGGTCAAGCAGACCGACACAAGAGGACAGAGCGCTCTGTCCTCTTGTGTCGGTCTGCTTGGTCGTTTCTGTTGTTCCATAATGCGCTATACCAGTTCAAGCTAGCCCTTAGCGATCGGCACACTTTAGTTCACTGGTGTAGACTTTGGGGGAGCGAGCGTTCAGCAAGACCACGGTAAACTCTGTCGTGGGATCTTCAAAGGCTGTGAGGCTCCGGTCGAGGAAACCGCGCATCGGCGCCTCCCATCTCCGGTAGGCAACGCTTCTGGCGTTTACCCGCCGCTTCCCGAGCTCTCGCCTCCGGGGTAGCACCTTGTTGTCGACGTAGACGTTGAGCCGCTGCTTCCCGAGCTCTCAACTCCGGGTCCGCTCGGCGTTTTTGTCGTTGAGCCGCCGCATGCCACACCCTCGCCTCTGGAGTATCAGCTTGTTGTCGGCGTTGCCGTTTTGTCGCTGCTTCCCGCGCCCTCACAGCTTGTTGTCGGCGTCGGCGTTGCCTTTCGCGTGCGAGAGCGCGTTCGCGTTCGTTTTCATCCACGGCAGAAAGAGAATGTATGTTCTGGAACGCCCACTCGTGTATTTTTTTTTTCACTGCAGCATACATTGTGCTGTCATGTCGCTTAAATGTCAGTTTCGGTTTCAATTTTACACGATTCTGTGCCTGGGTATCGTACTGGGCACTGGGTTCCTCTACATATACCCTACATATACACTGTCTGGGTGCACTTCCTCGAAGATCAGCCAACGCATGCACACACACCGTCTGACTGCACTGCCTTCAGGATGGGTCTACATGGGCCTACACCCTCACACTCATGTTGTTCTAATTAATTTGTGTGGACCCAGAACAAGCAGTATTGATAAGGACCCAAGTGCCATGACGGACGCACAACGGACAAGCCTCTACCGAAAGGTGCCTCGCCCCTAAAAAGCCGTAAAAGGCACGTCCCGCGTTAAAGCAGCAGGTGAAGACGCCATAACAGCCGACATTATCAAAGACGGAGGATATATTACATTTCTAGCGTCGCCCTTCACTAAGTGTATCAAGACATCTAGTCTGCCACTCAGCTGGAAAAATGCTGATATAATACTGTTACACGTGTAAGGTGACATACAAGAGTTAAATAATTACAAAACAATTAGACTATTCCCCTTAACCAACATAGAGAACAAGCTGGTTTCAGGAAAGGATACTCAACAATGGGCCACAGCCATGTTATCAATCTAACAACTGATAAACTTGCTGAGTATAACAAACCTCTTTATATGGCTTTTATAGACTGCGACAAAGCATTTTGACTCCATAAAAATACAGGCAGTTCTAGGGGCTTTACGTCGACAAGGGGCACCTGAGATTTTTACGTCCCAGAACCATGATATTGTTATGAGAGACTCCGTAGTGTAGGGCTCCGGAAATTTTGACCACCTGGGGTTCTTTAACGTGCCCTGACATCGCACATGCGGTACACAGGTCTCAACATTTAGCATCGATCGAAATACAACCGCGGCGACTTTCCGGATCAGCTGCCGACTGCCATATCCACAAGACCACCGTGGTGGGGCAGGAGGAGGTCATAGTGAAAACGCGCCTCACATTACAGTATGAGTAAACTGCCCGCCACGGTAACTGCTTTGGTGCTCAGATATCGCGTGGAACTCTATACATATACCCCCCGCAATTAACTAGCTGTTTCATTAACTCGCCTTAGCAGCTTGGGGTGGGCTTCGTAAAGCAATGTGGAGTTAAATGACGAGCACATGGGGGACCATATCTGGTACTTGCTGCTGCCATATATGCTGTTCACGTGTACGTGAAAGCTATATCCCACTCTCTTTGGCTTCTAGTGGCGAATTCGCGTACCATTTTTCTACGTAAGAGCTAAAACGAAAACTACGGTCATTCTGCCCCCAGATCTTCGTTAAGCTAATCCTTTGTGTTTCCTTACACAACAAAACCAGCCTAATACACAATTTCAAAGTTCCCGCTTATTTCCAGTGTACCCGACAGGGGGACATAGTCTTATTGATGAAGTATAGACGAGGTGTCAAGTTCTTCGTACAACCACATGCTGTCTATAGCAGCGGGCGTCGAGTGAAAGCATTTCAAAAGGGCTCACCTCTTACCTCCTGCCTGGCGGTGAAGACGCAGCTGGGCGAAGAGCGAGTCCCTCCGCCTCTGTTTCCGTCGGCCGTTGCAGTCCCTCGGTCGCCCTATCCAATGGCGACGGAGCGCCAGAGATGCGCGGCCAAGCGGCACGCTGACCGTGACGTCGACGGCTCTGTGGTCACGGCTCGCTTAGTCTTGGCCGCGGTCCGAGCCCACTGTTCCGTAACCGAGCCACAACGACGTGGCTGCGGGGGCGCGGTCGATGGGGGCTCGCTCCGTTGGATTAATTGCCGCTCGCGAAGCTTTTTTTTTTTTTCCCCAATTACAACAAGCGCGTCACAGAACGAAGACACGAGGCACAAACTTTGTCCCAATGTGCGCCTATATTTACGTATCTCTAAAACAGGTGTGGAAACCGCATCTATTTACACGAAAGCTCAGTTACATATACATTTTTCGAAATGGGCTGCCAGGACTCCGCATAGTGACCTGCGTTATATAGCTCGCTGAGGCAAAGTTGCAGAACGGGAGAAGGACACTACGGAAACGTTTTCCGCGCTGCACTACGGGGGGTACGCGTCGTGATGAATGCAGGACACGAAGCGAGCGCCGTTGTCCGTACGTTTGAGTACTTTTTCGTTCCCGTACCTCGGCGCACTGCGCGTTGATGCTGAGGGAAGATCACGTGGCTTGGGAGCAGAGTGCCTCTCTCCAGTGTGTGAGAGATGGTTGGGTAACCGCGTGCTCTTATTAAGGGAGATTGGCAATTACGGCACGGGGCGGAAACAGATATAGCGGATGGTATAATCGTACCGGTTGGTTCCCATTCCGCGAACGTGGATTCCGGCATACATTTAGAACTCAACGAGGTCGGTTAGGAGCGTACGGTCCACGGTGGTATGAAATGGCTTTTATTCAGGATATGGATTTATTATGACATGCAATGTGAAGATAGAAATGCACTGAGAAGGCTCTAAATTAGTACGGCCTTGAGTGAGGATTCTTAACAATATGACGCTATTTTCTGTCTTTATGCATTTTCTGTACGTTTGATTCGACGTCGTTCGTGGAAGACGTTGTCTGTGTAGCAGATTATTTCGGCTTGTTCTAGCTTTAACTATGGCGAGTAGACCTTTATCGACGCTTCCTGAGCTAATTAATAATCTCTCAGTATAAATGGTTCCGTATTTGATAGGTGTAAACCTTAGAAGGGACAGCAAGATAGAAGTAAGACATATGCGCTTGTCTTTCGCCTGTTTAACTGTAACATCTAAAGTGTCCGCTTGTCAAACCTGGAATTATGAACCAGCATTAACACGTTTTCTAAGCGTTTGCCTATTCGCATCACATTCACACGTATACCGAACGGCAAGGGCCCCGTTTCCTAATGCCTCGTATACTCCCTCACAGTCTCTCCGAACGATTCAGACTGCATATCTTCGGACGAATGAAAAATCATCTTCAGTAACACATTTTCAGTAACGTCGGCTGAAACACAAGTGTTTCAGCCGACGCGGTATGCTGAAGGCGCGTGAATCGCTTCTCAAGGCGGCATACTTCATGTCTCGGAGGAAGTGACAGTGCTCTCCAAGTCCCAAGGATGAAGTAATATGGCAGCCCTGCTTGGGACAGTAAGTGGAAGAGACTTTGGGAGTTTTTGAGTGCTCCTTTCGGCTCCAATGGTAGCCATTTCGCATACGCCAGCCGTTATACTGGCACGGGCCAACAGTGAAGCGTACAAATAAAGCTCATCCTCTTATGGGTGCACAAACCTGCTTGAGCGGCTGGATGGATACGTATAGTACAAGGGCTGCCACAACACATGCATTTGTTCTTTTCTACTTGTGTGCACGGGCCATACATATGTCCAGCTCAAAGACAAGTGTCCTTTGTGTAGAGGGAAACAAGTAAGGAACTGGATTCAGGTGGCACAAAAGCGATTTCAAGAATGATGCAACACGCAGCATGCATGGGGCTATATGTGCGTCTTTTATATGCGAGTCGTCTTCACCATGGCGGTGCACCTACAGTACACGCTGCAGAACTTGTCGCATGAGAAGTCTTTAATTTATTGACGGTCGCTACGTTGACTGCACCGCTTGGCAGCAAACAATGAAAGAGACAGACAAGAAGAAAAAAATTGAGGGGGGGGGGGGGGGGGCACACAGAAAGCTACCGAAGCGCGCAAAACACGCAGCCCTTTATAAAGAATCATTCCGCCAGAAGCATTCATTTCTCTCATTCAAGTATCATATGTTCGTGATGCTGTATGCTCTTTGTGGCGTGTAAGTTGCCAGCTGAAGAAGATTTCGTTCACATTAAGAAAAGACGACCTTTTGGCAATAACGGGCATAGTATAATCTACCGTGTTCGGCGCTAATTTCCGTACGCAAATGTCTTTCAGCGCAGAATATGCCGTTCCACCTCTCTTTGGGAAAGATAATTAGAACGGGACAGGGCTGAACCAAGGTTCCTACTCCCAGTCCTGCGCAGGACTCCCAGTCCTGCGGACTTTTTGAGTGAATTATATTACTGGACACGACGCTATAGATAACCTTTCCATGGTAAGCGATATTGCATGACGACTTTGGTAGGTCTTATATTTCGTTTGCTGTGTTATCGCCATCATTTGAGCCGCGTTTTGAGAATTCCTCGAGTGAGATAAAAGTCTCTGCATCTACTAGCTCTTTTGCGGCCGCCTGTAAAGCAGTCTGTATTGCTTGAAAGCTGCGTTGTGGCGTCCGTTACTTGTTTTCTTTCTTTATTTTATGGAACTGTACGGGTATTTTTCCGCATCAATCGTTCTACGCATATACGCGTTTAAAGGAGAACAGAACAAAGCGCAGCATTTTCGACATTTCGCGAGATCTCCGGCGTTTAACTATTTGAATTTTTGTATTCGTCACATTAATGAGCAACACGCATTCATTCATTCATTCATTCATTCATTCATTCATTCATTCATTCATTCATTCATTCATTCATTCATTCATTCATTCGTTCGTTCGTTTGGCGACATAAAGGAGGTGAACGGCACTCGTAGTCGTTTTATGCAGTTTTGTACGCGGGTCGGTCAGCGTCCACCACTGGTACGTTTGAAAAAAGCTACCTGTCAAATTATCCAACGTCCCAGGCTCTCTGTAGAAATTGGTGATGAATTATGACTGAATCCTGAGCGTCGTGCGAAATAAACAGCACAAAAAGAGAACTGAATGAGCACCAAATCGTCCACAAGCCGCTCACGTGAGACGAACGCGATCGCTCCGTTGAGCAGAACGCCGCCTCTAAATGTGTGTTCTGCGCAACCATTTGCACCAGTACACCTACGCCGAGCACTGCTTTTATTGTCGGCCTACGCAGTCCAAGCGTTGCAGAGGTCTGTTCGTACGTCACTTTTTTTGTTTTCGTCTCCATCACGTAACAGATACAGCAGATAATCTTTTAGACCTTTCCAAACGTGTTGTAGATGTGTTTTATTCGTGTCAGTGGCGCTCTGCTCCCAGTAATGTACACGCACTTTTTACATAAAAGAAGCAGTTTTCTCAACCACGTTGGCGCACTTCACAACGATCGCTGGCACGACCAACGACGCGCGTATCTTGCATGGTTCAATATTTTTGTCGTTGTTGAAAGCGCGGCCTGGTGTCGTTTGTGTCCACGATTCTCTCTTTGCTGCCTGCTGTCATGGCACACTATATACTGCGGGCTGCTTCAGCTGGTTGCATTCACGTTGCTGGTTTTGTAGCCGGATGACGCAGTTCACATGATGTGTATGGGAAACTCGACGCAGGCTAACACGTCTCCTCCTCTGCCGCTCACTTGGAACACCGCGAGGATCTCCATCTGCGAAAGCGGAAATGCGCCACGTGTACACAACTTACATCAGTTACAGCAGTGCAGCGGCGCATCGAAAAACTTGCGCCGTTGAGTCGCCGAGTGATTTCGCAACAACATGGCGGCAACCAAAGCACCCGCTTCAATTGTAACTCGCACTAGATGCTTGCTATTCACACCGACGGCAAAAAAACAAACCTTAAATTGTGACACCTGATAAGAACTTAAAGCGCCAAAAACAAAACACTGGTTCGGGAGACACACGACGTAGCAATGACTAAAGTAAAATTGTACATTCGGGCTAGCATGAATATTAGTGACAGTTATCATTTGTTACGCAACTTTCTTGCTCGTTTCGTCGAGTTATCCATTATGAGATGATCTTGGAGTAGTGAGACACACACCATCATTTTCGCGCCAGTTCAAACTACCGACAACGTGACAGGTCTCAACAGGCAAGCCGTATTAGTACACATAGAGGCTCTGGCGCCAAATGAAATAAGACTTTAGATTAAACCCCCGCAAGAACGTGCTAGTGACTGACGTAAGTTGTGCGGCCACGTTGTATGCCTCGAGCAACGTGAGCGAACTGAATGGAATGAGAGTCCGCCCTCATATACCGCTTGGAAAACATTTCAGCACTGGTGTGATTTATGATGTCGACGAGACCAGTGCCGATACTGACCTTTCAGTTCTGCTCAAACCCGCTACAGAAAGTACCAAGTGGTTTTTTCGTCTCGGCATGTCGCGATGCGTCAAGGTTATATTTAAAGACGAATCCCTCCCATCGCATACAAAGGTGGGCCGCTTTCGTCATGTAGTTCGCCCTTTCCTACCCAAATCCATTCAATGCTGGAAGTGCATGAAGCCGGGTCACGTGAGTAGTGTGTGCAGAAGTGGTACTGTGTGTTCGCGGTGCACTGTATGCTGAAGTGCACAAATTGCGACAGGCCTCACGATGCTTCCTCGAAAGGAGTGCCCTGCTAGTCGAACGGAGATGGCCATTCTGAAAACGATGGTTAGAGACCAGCCGTCTCATCGAGAAGCGTACGCATCGATTAAACGAAGACGACGCCGTCGACGGAGGTACTCCAACATCTCGAGAGCATAGTTAGCACGTAATCCTTGTTCGAAAACACCGCCTCCTTTGCCACCACGGCCAAGCGTTGTCGGTTCTACGGTAAAGCCAGATTTGACCTGCAAGACAACAACTGGTCAGGGAACCCGAGGAGCGGCACCAGGCGCCCACAATAAGGAACATTGTCCCTTATAAACTGACGGAGGAAGACGAACAAATTTTAGCATGTTCATGGGCGATTGCTATCCGCTTGTTCCACAATATATAGACGGATACATCGACAGCTCGAAGCGCGTCGGAAGTGCTAGACGCCATAATAAATCCAGTTCTCGCAAGCCTTTAGAAGTGTAGTGTTTGAGAGCTCAGCAACACTATATTGGTCGATTGTAGCACTCGTCGCGGCAGGGTGTCATAAACGCCTCAGGTCATGCATCTCGAATTTCAGACATTGCAGATATTTTTTCTTCAGCGGTTCTGAATTCCATCGGACTGATCGACAGTATTTAGCTATGAATACTGGTGTTTTGTAACGACGCCTGCACTGCGATGAACTATTTTTTTTGCCTTCTCTCAACCTTTACCGCCCCTTCCACCTTCCCCAGTGCAGGGTAGTCAACCGCACTCTGCCTAGGTTAACGTCTCTGCTTTCCTCACCTTTCTCTTCCTTCCTTCTTTCCTTGTGGCATCAGAACAGCCGGCACTCTACAACTGATTTGACCAGTTTTCGCGAGTGATATTTCCCTCTTTCCTTCTCCCACATAAAGGTTAAAAAAGGCACATGATGTTCACATGACGACCTCCCCCTTCTACCTTCCTCTAAAATTTTTCATGATGTACTAAGAATGCTGAAGTAGAATGGTGAGTTGGGCTAGTTGACAAACGTTGAAATAAATAACAGCGCAACATGGACACTAGAAGAACGCGACACAAGCGGTGGTGTCGTGTTCTTGTGCTGTACGTGTTCTAACTTGTTGCTCTGTTAATTATTTCACGGTGCACCATGAATGGACTGAGCGTGGGGTCTTGTTCGCACACAGATTTATTTTAACGACGTCCGTTGGTGCAATAACGTCACGGAAATGTGACCGTAACCGCGTTGTATTACGCAAATTGTGCAGCGAACTTATTTGTTCGCATTACCGAAGCCTATAGAGAGAAGCCATTTACCCTACACAAAGTCCACCATATAGCTCTAGAATTTTAAATCATGGGTCAGCCTAGTCCTCTCGACTTACCTTTGGGTATATTCGGTAGACCTTTACTGCGCGTGTGACAGTGTAGTTCCGGCCGGCCTGCAAGGGACAGTCAAGGCCCGAGCTTGTGCAGCCGTCCTTCTGGTTGAATGGCAGGGGTAGCAGCACGCCATGAGATTTGCCCATGATGCCCACGCTCACGCTGGATTGGTTATTTACTGCATGCAAAACAAGAAGCCCAGCGATGCTATTGTAGGCTGCGGTTCAGCACAAGGAACCAAGCATACGTCCGGGAAAGCGCTGCACTACCTTTTCTAAAGAAAAAAGAAATTAAAGTTCAGTGCACAGAGACAAAGAACATGAACACGGATGCACAGGACAAGTGTTGCTCCTAATTTATGCCCGTGTCTTTCTCTGCTATACTCCTATAACCTTACGACGAATACGCACTAGCATAATCTCACTAGAATACGCACTAGCATCGAAACACATTTTTCATTTTCATGGCTGTTTACCGTTCGTTCTAGGCTCTCTCTATCTCTCTCTATGTGCATGCGCGCGCGCGCGCGCGTGTGTGTGTGTGTGTGTGTGTGTGTGTGCGTGCGATTTCCTTGCTACTGTAATAACTGCGTACACACAAAGGTATAAGCGCCGTAATGCTAATTCGGCGCGACTTCCTCTGAGATACGATTGATCCCTGGAGTACATACCTAGACGTCTTTTCGGAAAGAGAACCGCTTTCTAAAAAAAAAAGTATTTGTTCATATAAGGTCAACATCTAAATTAACTAAACTCGTGGCGCGTTAGTATGCAACTGTAGGAACGGCGTTGTTTCGGATGAGGACTCATCCGTAATAGCGCGTACTGCACGTGACAGTCGTTAGCGCGAATGTGACGGCACCTTTAAAGGTGGCTTCTCTGTGAGTAGAGTCACACTGGGAGGAAGCCACCTTTTGTTTCATTCGTTTTAGATGCATGTAACCTCGATCACCGCATTAGCCACGGTACAGGCTGTGGGCGCCTAAAAAACCATACGACAGTGAAAGATGTCACTAATAAAGAATATAGCTTGGTAAATATCAAAGAAGTGAGGTAACACTGCACACGGAGTGTAATGAACGTGTCAATCCATAAGCCGAGCTGCGAGACGGCGAGAAGCGACCATAATAAATTGCTTTCGACATAACCAAACCCAAAGAGACAATGCAATGGTGTAGTCGCACAGTATTATAGCTAATACTTTAAAAGCGTGATAAAAATTACCTCCAGATATTTTTACACCACTGAGGGAAGAGGAAAAAAAAGCTTCCTCAACGATGTCACCACTTGAACATGCAGTAATGTATCTACCTATACGATGTATGTCATCACTTGCGTTCTCTAATTTTTTATAATACTGTTATGTGCAGGCTATCAACCCGACATCCGTAGAGCTATAAGCTCCTTGTCTTTGCTGAGATGCGTCCGCATCGAGATGCGTCCGCATCGGTATCGGTGATCAAGGTGATGCTGTGATCAACAATTGACGCCCTGCTGCAGCTGCAGTCTCGCTCAAGCACCGTAAAATATCGAGCAAGCGACCCACCCGTGGAAGCGCGCCCGCCAAGGTGGTCTAGCGGTTATGGTACTCGGCCTTATCAACGATCCGAAGGTCGTGCGATCGAGTCCCGGCCGCGGACTCAATCCCGCGATGCATTTCGATGGAGGTGAAATGTTGGGGCCTGCGCGATGTCAGTGCATGTTAAAGGACACCAGGTGTTCGAAATTTTCCGAGACCTCCACCACGTCGTCTCTCATAATCATATCGTGGTTTTGGGACGTAAAACCCCCAAGAATAAGTCAACTCGTACTATCGCCCCCCTCCCTTTTTCGAGAGAGTTGAAATTGGCGCCAATTACCGAGCAAACGCCCTCTCCCCAGTTGTAACCGTGTTTGCCGTATAGCTCGCATCAACGCCAGGTCGCTTGGCGAGTTCATTTCTATTCTTAAAGAAGTTGCGCAATAAACTATAAGGAACGATGAAATTTAGTAAATCTTACCGCTGTGAAAGTCCATCTCGATCTTCGCCGATCGGCCTTTCTTGAATGTGCAAGGTAGCTTTTCGCAGGGGTCCACGCGAACTTGTAGCACGTCGCCCCCTGTTCCAGAAAAAACGAATAAGAAGGAACACGACATATATTTATTCGTGTTATAGAGAAATTATATCGCCTGTCAGTATTTTCCGTTTTCTTCTCCGGGCTCGTAGGTGATGCTTTAGTTACAACCAAGAATCCCTACGTATGACACTTGGACAGCCAAGTACCTATAAGAACTTCGAGAACCCAAGTTTTACACTTAAAATAGAGTTTTCATTAGTTACAAAACTAATTACGCGATATCAAATACGATTACAGCTTACTCACGCTATTGAAAATGTCAAAGAGGCCGGAGGTATTTCATACAAGGAGCACTAATGCCCGGCCAGACATACCGGACATCAGCTTATATATAGAAATGATTAACTCAAAATAATGAAATAATGATTCTATTTCCGAAACTACTGAGTAAGCATTTAACAGGCTAGACACGCCTACCGCGCATGTGACCATTTCATGGCCCTTTCTATGCTAAAGGTGCTTATCGTCGCCAGTCATTGCATACTTATGCGAATAGTACTTGCTGGCGGGCCTTGTAACCATGGTGACATGATCATGCAGTTCTGACCCCCTACCAAAGTCAACAAACGCAGCCAGTGTCATGCAAGTTCGCAACTACAGTACAGGCATATGTCAGACCTTTACGCGTGGCAATATTGTTCAGTAATAGTGAATTCGTTGCCGCAAATACCAGAGAAGTGTAATGTTTAGATATGCAAAGAGCTGTAAGAGTTTATTTACGTGTCCCTTGCTTCTTCTTACGTCCTTTTGTACTGTCTTTGACGACTTGTTTGTTTTGGCAAGGTTTGAGGTCATCGTTTCCTTCGAGGTCATTGCACTAATAATCACGAACGGTTCAGCGAGCAATCCTTTTATAGCCTCGCTTTCCTGCGCACTCAGTTTCATGCGCCCGCCCTTGAGGAAAGCAGATACGCATCGCCTTGCACAGAGCATCGATTGCTCTGCATCACTGGGTCAGCTGCAGTCCAGTACAGTGGCGAGAGTGAGCGCTGCTACGGGAACTGCGATCAATATATTAATGTTTTATAACCTGTCTGCGTCCGGCGTGCCAACAAGTAAATGGCAAGGTCAGTCGACTCCACAAACATGGTCACACATCAGTACTGCAGTGCCACGCGTACTTGTTTTGCTTCGTCATGTGAGGGGTTTTCATCGACTAAAACTTTTACACGTGTTGTCGCCCAGCGCATTGCGCGCTTGAGTGCATCGGATAATTGTCGGACGTTCTGTGCGATTTAAATCAGGTTACTCGCGCAACGTAAGAACTGCGTAAAACTATATTAAAGTATAGATCACGCACAAGCTATGGTCTACAGAAATTAACATCGTTAACATCAGACCTCTTAGAGGTATACTCCAAAATATTAAACTCATTGGAAAATGGAGTTCCCGCAACACGGTTTTAAAAACGAGTAAAGGAATTAAATTCCTCTGAGTTCTAGGTTCTGTGCTACGATATGCATTGTTTCGTTTTTTTTTTCTTCGTTGTTGTTGTTGTTGTTGTTTTTGGTGTGCTGTGTGACGCGTAGTTGCAATGGAAAATACCACCATGTGTATAACACTGCTTGTTGCTTTTCCTTTATGTTTTCCTCAGCTACCTTCTATTTTCTTCCACACACCTTGTTGTGATCATGTACTTCATGGAATGAAAGCAAGTAGCCAATAACAGTCCCTTTCGCGCCTTTTGTTAGGACTTCATAGATAATATGTAAAATTGTTTTTGAATGAATGAATGAATGAATGAATGAATGAATGAATGAATGAATGAATGAATGCGAAACTCCGTGTACACTCTCGAACTTAGGAGACGAGAACATAAGCGAGTATACGCCGGAATGTACGATGACGAAGGTATGAAAGCGGGTGCGGTCCAACGAATGATGACTGTGCTTGCCGCCATCATTGTACTAACCCTTTCGCGTTGCTGGGCACAGGTCCTCCCAAGAAATACTGTTGCAGAGTGTTCACCGGTTTGACATTCGGGCTCCTAACCACCACAACCGCATAGCAGTGTATACAGTCAAACCGGTGGCGAGGACACAACATTGCCTATAGTGTTATTGGCGCAGAAATGTAATACGACGCGGCATCAACACGGGCGTGTTGGGGAGGGGGCAGTATCCCAGAGTGAAATAATACTACGCTACGTTGTTAATCTCAATTACATAAACAGGAGACCGGAAGTTGATTGGCCTTGGCTGGTCTACGAGGCACCACCAGGGTGTCCTAAGAATACTGGACAGCATAAGGGCACTATAACTGCCCACAGTAGACGTATGCGCATCGTTTTAGCCAAGAACCGTATTTGAACGTTGCCAGGACTCTTTCAGTTGGAGCTTGTATCCGATATAAGACAGAGGTAGGAGAGTTCTCTCTCTTCGCCTTTCTGTTGACCGGACGCCATATCTTTTTTATTATTTCCCTCCCTGTTTCTCTCTGTCTTTTATACTGGTAACACTGCGCATGACAACTAGACAGTGGTTGTCAACAACACTTTCAGCACACAACCTGTGCTTAGGAGACCTTGAACGTTATAATGCGCAAATGCGGTGACCAACGAGAAGAGGTAGAAGGTTGGTTGGTTGGTTGGTTGGTCCTTGGGTATCTTGGCGCAACCCACTCTGGGGGATCGGCCATGAACCGAAAAAGAGATTTGTGTAGGAGAGACCTCCTAATAAAATACAAAAAATTGTAGTACAAATTTGATAATCAAATTTAGGTTAAAGGAATAGTTTTCTGCGAATACTGAAGGCATATAATTATAAAAGAGAAGCGAACGCTATGGAGATTGGTTCTCACGTACTGAGATCATGATTAAAAAATATATAAAATAAAGAACTGAGCAGATCAACATTTAATTCTTTTTGTCTCACGAAGAAAATCGCACACGGCCTTGCAAACGTTCCTGTGACTAAATCCAAGAATAGTCGCTCCAAGAGAGCACTACCGGAAGAGACAAATTGAAACCCATGTTTCTCAGGGGTATTTCCAGAAACCTTTTCCGTGGGATGTTGAATCTTCGACATGATATGAAGAAGTGCTCCAGAGACTCATCCTCATCACAATGCAGACACAATGGTGTTTGAGCCAAACCAGACCTGTACATGTAAAAGTTCAGTGGGGGGACTCGGCATCGTAATTTAGTGATTGAGATTTCTGCTCTTCTAGTTTCGCACCATCTATTTTTCCACGGATAAGCCAAGTGTCGGAAGTCAGTGCTGGCTAGTGCAGATTTGTTAAAATTATTGCAGGTAGTATATTTTGAGAAGCGCGCAGCATAGCAGTGTATACAGTCAAACCGGTGGCGAGGACACAACACTGCCTATAGTGTTATTGGCGCAGAAATTTATTACGACGCGGCATCAACACGGGCGTGTTGGGGAGGGGGCGTGTTAGGGAGGTAGAAGGAGTCCTTCTCCCTCTTCTCGTCTTCATCTACGTTGTTCCATACGTCGCGTAATTCACAAATAAAGTTATAATTGTCACGCATTAACATAACGCAATTGACTCAACCCCACGCGGTGTCGTTGCTTAGACAAGTTCCCTGGTACTGAGAAACAGGGAGAGAAAATTTACGCAGCATTTACAACAGCTGGCTGAAGACCTAGGTGGAAACTCGCTTGCGCCAAGAGCCCGGGCACCATGTCATCTTTCTCACTCTCTCCACACCAGCCGCCAATCGTATCGTAACAAATGATATCAGCAGATCCAACGTGGCTTTCTGAAATCTATATATAGCAGCGCTCCTTCGCATCTTGGTCTTTCACACATTGCCCCGTTGCGCACGACAAGACGCGTCTCTTGGGCTTCTTGAAACTACTTACTGTATCGTGGTATACGATGCCCAAAATGTAGATTGTCATTACTTACCAAACTCAGCTGGCCTTCGGATAGCTAGACTTTAGGCAGAATCGAAGTGAAAAGCGGGAACAGAAAGCAACAATGAACTTATACAGGAAGTGCGTGCACGTAAGTCGCTTCTGCGAGACAGCAGCAGACATGAAAGTAGCAGCCAGCAGCATCAAGGTCACCGAAGCCCGGAAAAATAGGTCCTCAGACAGAGCTTATTTCCAGCATTGCTCGCACTGATACCTACCGCAAGGAGTGAAATCCACGACGCTGAAGGTGGCCTCCACCAGCGAAGCCGTGAGTAGGACGGATAACGCCGCCAGGAGCGCCGGCATCCACGTCGAGTTCCGATGGGCCATCGCTTACACGTCGAAACGCGCGCGCGCGATGTGACTCGAAGGATCTCCTGCTCGGGAGGCAGCACGCTGACGGAGTTACGCGACCCTCGCGTTCTCGCTTTTTTGAAGGTGGCGACGGTAATTTGAACGCTGTCGCCGCGGAGTCACCGCGGGTATCACGTGAGTAGCTCTAAAGGCCGCTGCGGCTGTCGTCAGCGAAGACGTCCCTTTTATTTAATCGACGCCGTTGCATGAGGAGAAAGAAAGAAAGAAAGAAAGAAAGAAAGAAAGAAAGAAGAAAGAAAGAAAGAAAGAAAGAAAGAAAGAAAGAAAGAAAGAAAGAAAGAAAGACGAGAACGTTGATGTGACTTAGCGCAGCGCACGCACGGCTCGCGGACTCCAGATCTTGAACTTTGTGATCAGATGGATGAACCGCCGCTGCAGACCTTCCGCTTTGAGTGTCGGATGACACTGTCTTACGCATAGCACTTTAACCTGCCACGCCGTAGGAGCACTTGGAAGTAGGTGCCGCACTACCCTTCTGAGTCGGGAAAAACGTGAACATTGTCTTTTCAGAAGGAAATTGCACTGAAGGGACGTTATGCCTCCATCGAACTGGTCCATTATGTACACCCATTTCCGGAGACTACTGTATTCACGCATTGTGCTTCTCAAAATGGCAAGTATAAAAATAAATAGGACGAAAATATATCGGTAATGCCTCGAACGCGCTTCGGTGCATGTTTCGGTCGATGACCAACCACTAAAATCGTCGGAATACTTTTTTTTTCGCGAACTTTGTGAAACTACCGCCGTAAAATTGATTTTTTTTCTCATTTTGTTATTATAAAAGCCCTCGCTTCTACGATCTTAATGTTACGTCTGGGTCCGCGGCCAGCCCCTTCCTTTGCGCTGACCGTGTCATCGTCTATGTTTTGAGGTCATGACCCATACATTCGTTCCCTCCAGAAAACTGCGAAAAGCTCAATCGGCATTAACAATTAAAGCGCGCTAATTGGCACGGAGCAACGGAAAACGATTAATGGGCCACTTCCGCGGAGAACCTTCGTGTTTCTTTCTCGTAATCCAGCTGGCACTCCGCAAGCGCCAGCTTTGCGAAGTACCAACAAGTGACAGCGTCGCACATAACCAGCACCTTGCCCTTATGTACTATACATTTGCATTTATTAAACAAAGTGCAATAAAAAGCTCGAGGCTATAGCTCCTAGCTTTTATACGCTTTATTGACCAAATTTAACTAATGACTAAACTTCACGCGCCTTAGAGAAAACTACTAAACTTTTGTTCATCGCGCTGCGAACTACTATCAAAGAACAGCTGCATGGTGAGAGTACTGCGGTGACATCTGAAGATAACGCAGCGCTTCTGACGTAAGTTTATCCCCGCCTAATATGTGCTCAGCATAGGTGGCTGGCAGTTACAGAGGGATTCGGTCACTAAGTTGTTGCCAGCGCATTATACTCGTTGCCTGTGTAGTTGAACACTGGCGTGTTTGTTGCTACGGGCCCTGAGGGTAGTTAGTGGAGGTAACGATTAGGTAGAGCGGTAATTTTTGTAGGATGGGCGTGAACGCAGTATGCGCCCGAAACTACCCAAGCGGTCATAACCGTGCACTTTGGTTTATTAAATGTTGTCGTTGGGTAATAGGCTGTTCGGCGGCCTCTTTTTCCCGCGTATAACAGCAGGAAGTTCCATGAGTCGTTCGTAAAAAAAGGAGAGACATGTGAAAACAAGTGTCGTGAGTTCGTAACTACCATTCGCTGTGGTCAGCGTTGATTTGTTGGCCGTTCAGAAAGCGTCTACGAAGAACGAAGTAAGGAATAAAAGTTCAAACGTATGCAAAATGAAGGGCTGACGGACCTCTAAAATGCAAGAAGCCAGGGGACAACGTTGGTGAAATGATCGTGAGAAGGTTGAAATCAGCTCTGATTATGAGAGCCGCCGTAGTGGAGGGCTCCGGAAATTTTGACCACTTGGTGTTCTTTAACGTGCACTTACTCAGTACACGGGCCTCAACATTTCGCCTCCCATCGAACTGCAGCCACCGCGGCCGGGATTCGATCCCGCGACCCTCGGATCCGCAGTCAAGTGCCATAGCCACTAGACCACCGTGGCGGGGCCGTAAGAAGGCTGTGGAGAACATATGTATATTGCCAAGTTACATTTCACCTGTTAATTAGTTTTCACCCAGATTCTATTAACTTGTCCATGCATATACACAGGACGGGAGGCGACAAAACCAGAAGCGGGCGCCTCTGCGTGCAATTACACACCGAGAATCGTGCAAAATGGATGACGCCATGCTTGAACTCTCATCGCCTCGCCGCTCGGAAGGCATGTGGAATTCGAGCGCATCTTCGCTGACACTAGACACGATCGAATGAGGTGTATGTGTTTACAGAAAGCGTCAACGAGATGGAATTTCGCTCGGACGTGTCATTGCAGACACCCGACGTTATTCATGGAAAGTATGGCGCTTGACTCACGCGTGTGCGAGAGGGTTTGTCTTCCCCAAGGAAACTTGCTATTGAAATAGCGTACATTTTTGCTTATACTTTATGATGAGCAAAGCTATGACGAATGCTGTTTAGGTGCTCTATATATTTCTTTTTATAGTTTAATTCAGATCTCATGCCTTACGTAGTAAAATCATGCAGGGCATTTCACTAACGCTTCTTTCGTTTTTATTAGTAAGGTTACCATAGTTTTATAGGCGAGCAACGCGGGTGTTTGTATTTCTGAAAATGATTAAAACTACATCACATTGCGACATAGATCAATAGAAGAACGGTTCTATATAAGAACCGCGCTGACACTTTTTTTTTATAATTGGTTGGAAGAAGTATTAAAGCGGTATGTTTACAGTGTAGATACATATTTTCTACTATAACAAACTCCGTGAAGATTAAGAGCATGATTTTTCTTTATTCGAATATCACAGACACAACGAGATTAGTGTTATAGCTGCGTTTATTTACAACAGGCCTATAAACTGCATCCACGATGCACCGATAGTCCATGGGGACGCAAACGAATCGCATGCTGACAGGCATTTTCATGAGCGCTCAATGAAAACAAAAAGAAAAATATCCACGCATATCCACGGAGTGAATGATGATGAGTGGGCGAAGCTCCGGAGTTCATCGGTAAAAACCGTGAATCTTCCGTGAATCTTGCCCAGTACATCATCAAAGACGTGACAAACACTGTGTGTCGCCATCTAGCGCTCTCCTATCACACTAGAGCACGCAGCGAGCGCCTCCGCGCCATCTATTGATCAATTCACGTACTAGCTAAGCAGCACCTCAGCGTTCGGACGGACGGACGGACGGACAGACAGACAGACAGACAGACAGACAGACAGACAGGACAGACAGACGGACGGACGGCGGACGGACGGACGGACGGACTCCCATACTACGCGTTCCCATACATCTGAATGAAGCGAGCACCGCAGCGCCATCACGCCATCTAGTGAGCTCTTCACGAACTAGAGGTGGCTACTACAAACGGAGGATGGACAGACCCACGGCATAAGGAGCTTCGCCCCTAAAAGAAAGAAAAGAGGCGATTGCGGCAACTCGCGTTATACGAATGTAAGAGGCACTATATCAGAGCTTCCGCAGATCAGATCGACCGCGAAGCACGTTGTGTAACCGGTCCACACGTCGCTTTAGCACTTAAGGTCCGAAAGCATTATACCGTACATATCGTCACGTCACTCTTCGCACACACCTTTGGCGAAGCCATAACGTTCTGGCAAGGTCCGGCGCATCATGCGTGGAAGATGGGTGTCGTAGCCAGTCACGATCGATCGCGCAGCGCTGTATGATCGCCACGTCCCTTCTTAGGCACGAGTTACTACGAGATATAATTGTCATTTTAAAACAAAACTAGAAGGAGGTGGTGAACAATGACTGAGAGAACGCGATTAAGGTAATATTTCAGCCGGCATACAAACAGTTCCTGCGAATAAACATTCTTGGAAGCGATATTCGTCGATTCTCGCAGAACGCCATTGAAAAAAAAAATACAAAAGCACGACAGTATATAGGAATCAAGAGAAAAATAAAGCGGCAAAGAAAAGCGCGTATAGTCAAAAGAAGTCGGAGAGTTGGCACGTTTCCTGCGGGGCCATGGGCGAGCCAAGGTCGCACTTGAAGGCCTGGCGGAATTCCGCGATGCTGCTGACCGCCGCGTTGCAGTTCAAGTCATGCGAATGGTCCGCAGAATGATACCGCGTGCACCTGTTTCGGGAAAAAAACAAACAAAGCGCGAAATACTGCTGTAACTTGTCAATTTCATACACAGTGGTGGTGATGGAAAAACCATTTAAAAAAAAAAGGGTCCTGAAGGTCACCTGACTGTTCGTCAAGGTGTACAAGGGCACCTCCCACATCGGGACAGAGGTGCCTCATAACCATGGTTGCTTTGGCACCTAAAACTTCATCAGGTATTTATTATTATTATTATTATTATTATTATTATTATTATTATTATTATTAGATGTGCAGAGGTAATGTTGACAAGGAAAGAGGCAGGTCACGTGCACCAGCGAATCGTCTGTCCTTGGCACTCGTGGGACTACTCGTTACGGGCATGTTGCACCGGTAATTTAGCTGAATGCCATCTTATGCACATAAAGAGCGACTGAGATCGCAAACTTTCCTTACAGTAGCTTAGCCCGCCTCCCGGAGAGCAATATTTGTGCATTACATAGTGCGTACTAGAGCAATTCACGACACTGCTTTTGGTCATCGCAAGTCTGCGCTAAAAGGGCATTTTTTTTTTCGACACAGATTGACACAAATGTCGGTGTTGACGCTCTGATATGAAATCGCCGTCTTAATTCAGGTGCAATCGTGCCTAGATTTGGAGCCACTGAGCTCTGCCTGAGACTTTTGTGACGAAATAATGTAACAGTTATATTAACAATAATGATTAACAACAATTTATTATATGAATAACAATTACTTGAACAGGAAAGACGTGAAAGAAATTTTCTCACGCCTTTCAAAATTTCATGATGTCTTAAATTTCTAGCTGGGTGTCGACGTCACGAGTAATGCTCGCGCGGAAGCTCGACGCATCGGCAAACCTTGAGGTTTATCGCAGTTTGACATGAACCACAGTGTCAATCACCTTTCTGGTGATTGACATTGAAGTCCACGTCAACGCTGTGGTCCATGTCAATTTATAACCAACAGAACACGCACCTTGTCGTCCGCACAACACCATGCTGGCTGCAGTACCGGAGTGCGGAACAGCAACGTATATACTTCGCTAAAGTTGTTTGTTCACTATACATCATAACGTTCCGAAAAGGCCGCTGGGTGGTTGCCCCTCAATATTTTGGCTTGCCCCCGCCCCTCCTTTTTCTTTATTTAGTATAAAAGTCATGGCGCCGTCCATGATTCCCCCCGCCCCCCCCCCCCCGCCCCCCGTCTTTATTATCAACGCCTCGCATGCAGACCTGCACGTGAATTGATTTGATTTGATTGATTGATGGGGCTTTACGTCCCAAAACCGCGATATGATTATAAGAAACGGCGCAGTGGGGGTCTCCAAAAAATTCGACCACCTCTGTTTCCTTAACGTGCCCTGGCATCGCACAAAACACGGGCCTCAACATTTCGCCTCCATCGAATTGGAGCCGCCGCGTCGATAACGCTACTCACGAAATCATTCTTACCCATGTGTCTCAAGTGGACTGCGGGCATAATGCTTTCGGGTACATCCGTCAGTTCCTGACGGAACGGAAAGCGTACCTTCCGCATTCAAGGCAAGGAGCATGGCCCATATCCTCTGGGTACAAGAGGTACTTTGATAAACCTAAAACAGTCCTGTCAACACGCACCTGCTCCGACAGTACGAGAGGAAGAACAGCTGGTCCGTGTTGTACAGGTGCTCGTCCCCGCGCTCGTCCCTAATGGCCAGGCGAGTGTGCGCAGTGACGCGGTGTCGCCGCAGGTACTCGGCCGGTAGTTCAGTCGAGACGTTCAGCGCGTGCCATGCGAGACCCAAGGCGACGATTTCGCGCACGTTGGGCAGGAACTCCGCGCTGCAGTTGAGTTCGTCCACGAGCCGCGAGAAGTTGCCCAGTTCCGCCCACGCAGGCACGGCGACGTCGCTCTTGAAATCCGTCGCCTGCGATGCCCCGGATGTACTAAGGGATTTCCACATGCATCACGAACCCTTCCTTTCATAACCTGAACGTGACAGCCACAGTGACTGCAGTAAACCATACGTCATGCGCACCGAATTTACTCGTCAAAGTTATGTTGTATTTCGCCGGATTAACCTGATTATCGGTCTGTCTTTCGACGCAAGGCGCTCCTGGAGTGCTGAGACGTTCCTAGCATCGTCCTAAGATTTCCATTCGGTAGACACATGCCTCACGAGAGATGTGCACGCACTGCACGTGCTTCGTCAACAACCCAGAGGTCACATATGTAGATGTGTTTCGAGACCAGTGATTATGCTCGTGTACGCACTCACCGGTTCCTCGAACATCTGAAGCATGCTGAGAAAGAAGGACGTTCCGAGTGCCCCGTAGTTGGCCTTGCGCAGCTCTGGGCTGTTCGGTCGGTACAGCGGATTACGCAGAGCCGCGTGGGAGACTCGCAGCCGATTGTACCACGGATCGTAGGTCAACACCTCGAGCGAGTCCCAGAGCCAGCGCAGCTGCATGCGCTCGTTCTGCTCGGCGGACAGCTGCAAGAACTGGACGTTGGCATGCCACCAGAAGTCGATGAGGCCCACGTGAGGCGCGGCGGTGGTGACCGATGGCACGGCGCCGGACTTGTTGCCACGGTCGCAGGAGGCGCAGAAATTCTCGTACAAAAGCCACAGCGTCTCGTTGGAGGCATCCACATCTGGCGGCCACACGACAACCTTCGACAAAAATGAAGCCTACTTAATGTGGATAATGTTAAGGCATAAACTGTGAGTCATAGGGTTCAACGTGCATTATACACAGTGGGCTACAAGAAGCGCTTAAAAGTGGGAGGATGATTTCGGTTACGCAAGTACATGAACGAGTTATTGTCGCTCTGCTGTATCAGAATTTATTGCCACGACGATTACGATTCAAAACATAACGCAGAAAGCTGTGCTGGGTGGGCTTCCCGAGCAACTTCAAAAGCAAGTACCGGCGCAGCTATAAGATGTAGAGTATCGGACACGTCATACCTGTCCACTTACCTATTACTCGCACTATTTTATTATCGTCGTGGGCCGAAAATCTATCACTTTATATACGGGACCGAACTCGCTACCTTTCTTGTGCTCACCAAGACCTCGTGGCGTATGCCAACACGATATAACGATCGACTTAACTCTTCGTAACGGCAAACATTTCTTGTGTATATAATTTCGCTACTCTCTCTCTCTTTCTCTCTCTCTCTCTCTGGCGGATTACGTTTCGCGTCTGTACGGCTACACAAAATTTTAATTGTGGTTCGGTTAAAGAAAGGACGCTATCTTCTACGACCAATGTCGGGAGCTCCGCTCAACCGTGCGTGGGGGTAAGGGAAAGGGAATGAAAGAAATAGAGGAACGCCGTAGTAAGAGGGCTCCGGAAATTTAGACCAACTGGGCTTCTTAGCGGGCACTGACAACGCACACTACAGCTGCCTCTAATTATATAGCATTTTCGTCTCCATCGAAATTTCGACAGCCGCAGCATAGTCTGAGTCCGCGTCCTTTAGGGTCCGCAGACGAGCACCATAACCACGAGACCACAGCGGCAGACGGACTCGAGAAATGTTCCCCTCTTTGACCGCGATGTGTATGTATACCTCGAGATCATCCACCTTCTTGGCCAACGTGGCCTTGTCCTTGTCACTGAGCCAGGGCACCCGGCTGCCGACGTCTTCCATAAAGTCGACCATGCCCGCGAAGAAGGCCTCCACCTCGACCCGCGCATCGTGCGTGAACAGCTTCATGGAGCTCTCGGAAGCGAGCAGCAGAGCGAACCTGTCGGCGATCATCCGGTAGCACTCCACCTTCACTTCACTGCGAGCGACCTGAGGACAGATATCGTATAGAGTTATTCAAAATAACAATAGCGATAAGATGGATGATTACATTTCAATAGTTTTGTTTTCGGGCTGCCTAGAAGGCGAATATATCCTCAACGACGTGGACACACCAAAGAGCAGGAACAGGTGGATCCAACAGTACTATACACAGTAAAGCGTTCCTTCCAGGAGGTTGTATGTAGACGCATGCGATTTATTTCAAAGCTGTTCTTCGTTTTGATGTCGTAGACATGAGAGGATGGCGTCAAGCCGCAGAGCTGTGTGTTCCACTGGAGTCGCGCTCCTATATAGCCGACAAGATATAGATTAATTGCACCAAATAATTGTCGTGATTGAGAGGCGTTTCACTTGCCAAAACTACGATTAGAAGATTATGAGGCACGCACTGAAAGGAGGAGTGGAGGGGGAACTTTGGCTTAATTTCACCTTTAATATGTTCTTCAACATGCGCCCATGTTTGAGTACTCGTTTTTTTTTTTGTTTTTTTTTTGCGCTCCGCCCACATGGAGCTGCAGCAACCATGGCCCGATATCGAACCTGCGTATTCGAACTCACCGTTGCGACATCTTAGCCGTTAAGCTACGACGACAGTTTCCCAAAGCATATCAAAACGGTGTATAATACCAGAGGACAGAACGACGGCTCACCTCCTGGCTACCGGCAATGACAACGTATGCCTGGGGCCAGCCGATCACGGTGAGCATCTGCACCAGCCACCAGGACAGGTGCTGCATCAGGTCATCCTCGCTGTAGGCGGCGAGAAGCCGGCCGACGGCGCGAATGATGCGCACGTCCCTCACGACCACCCGCATCGTTTCGTCGACGTCAAACATGCCAGGCGCGTTAGACACTGCGTCCAGCCAGTATTCCACGTCCGAATTCGCCGCGGCGGCCGCTACCTTGGCAATGGTTGCTACCAGGGGCAGAAGGCCAGCTCTGGGCGACCTCGCCTCGTCCAGGGTGGAAAGGACGTCCTTCTCGACGGCGAGGCGTTTCGCGACGCTGCCGTGCTCTGGTAACGACACATTGTAGCGAGCCAGGAACAGCGCGTGGTACTTCTCCCGACCGTTGACCGCTTCGACGACGCGCACGAAATCGAGCCAGAACGAAGCCGCCGCACCAGCCTGTAAGGAGTTATTGGAGGGATTGATCGGGGTGAGGACGCAGAAGTGCTTGCTTTTTTTAGCTCGAAGACAACAGAATGCCTATACCGCACCGAGGAATGAGGGCTGCTCGTTCCCAATAGGTCGGTTCTGTCTTGACACGCGGGAGTGGCTAATCTCTAGCCAATCTCGAATCCCCTGATTGGTCAGCACTACCTTGGCGGGTAGTAATGACCAATCAGAAAGGGTCAGCACGAAATAGTATTCTGTATTCCGTGGTAGTAAATGTAAAGCTAAATATTTATAACTAAACTCGTTAAGCGGTGACTAAAACTGGCGAAAATCAGTGCTATTGTCCTGATGACCGCCCTCTTGCACCGGATTGATCTCCTTTTCTTAAAGCAAGGGTCTCAAATACAGCTTGATGGGTCGCACTCACGACATAAAGGCCGGGGCAATGAAGAAAGTTGAAGATGAGAAAGGGAGATGGGGAGGCGGAGGTATGTTCTGAATAAAATGCTAGCTAACGTTGCCATCTGAAAGAAGGTCTCTACCATATCTCAAGTATTCGTCGTTTACTAAAGGGGACTTAGCGTGCAGGATTCGAACATCATATCGACACCGATATCCACAATGATTCTAACCTGGAGGCCAATTCTGAAATAGAGATTTTGGTAAACTGATGTGTTCGAGCATGTGGTGACCGCATATGGGACCGGGCCTCTAGCGAAAGATCTGCGGGCCGCGTTTTTGGGACCAATGCCTTATAGTTCACAGCTGTAAACGGCGTACGTGCGGCCTCCGTCCGCGAACTCTTATGTAAAAACCCTGGGTCGAGAGAGAGAGAGAGAGTGAGTGTGTGTGTGTGTGTGTGTGTGTGTGTGTGGTGTGTGTGTGTGGTGTGTGTGTGTGTGTGTGTGTGTGTGTGTGTGTGTGTGTGAGCACGCCATATCATGTAAGGTGCAGGATGATTGCAGCATTACATCGTCGCAGCTCGCTTGGTCATCCTCCTTCACGGAGTGGTATACATGACTCTTGAATTTCTCAAGAACGCAAACATCCGCAGCCACCGCCATACGCATCAGAGTTCAGCAAGATCCGTTAAGACTAGGATCCCTCAATGTGGAGTTAGCAACGTTCACATACACCCGTCACATGCACCTTTCAATCTTTTTCTCTTGCCTCAATAAACAAGACCGGCTCGGCACTCGAGTCGGGAGCGGCCGTTCGCCGCCTGGACACGTCGACGTAGGCACGGAACCAGGTGGTGATACCCCAGTTCAGGGTGAGCGTCAGGACTGCCTGCAGGGGGTGTTGGTCGTTGTCGTAGGTATCGCTGAAAGGCCACGGCACGGTCACGAAGTCGAAAAAATTCATGAAGGAGTCGACGGACGGCGGTGTCTCGTAGGCGCCCGTGCACGCCCGGAAGAAGTCGGCTACCATGCTGCACGAATGACCACGGGAGGGCAAAATGACCGCAGCTTCCACGCAATACCCAGCTACAAAACAAAAAAATTTAGGCAAATATCGACGGAGGCTTGGATAAATTGTTGAGCAGTAAATGTAGCCAGGGCCAACGTCTCGACGAGTGGACTTGTCTAAACGCCAGCTTGAGCGACATATTCTCTGTTGAATGATTTTAACAAGGAAATGTTTTATGCCTATATAGTTTCTCCGATAAAGTGTCATTTCCGTCAAGGAAATGGCTTCAGTAAGCGAGCAGGCCTGTTTGTCCTTTCTTTTTCCTACCAAGCCTACGCTCGTCAGCTAGCTATTGTTCTATGGCCTCTCGACTATGCCAGAATTAAGTCTGCACACTCATCAGAAATGCGATAGCCACATTTGTTAATCTCATCACAAGCACTTGCCCTACCAGCGCAATGCGTTTGGACCAAATCGTCAAAACCGTTCCGGGTCCCCCACAAATGTTCGCATCAGTCTGCTTGCTAAGTGCGAAACAGCAGATTTCACGCCTTTTAATACAAGTCCTCCTTCAATCGGTCAAGACGCCCCGCTACGGTGGTCTATAGTGGCTATGGTACTCGACTGCTGACCCGAGGTTAATTAGCGGGATCGAATCCCGTCCGCGGCAACTGCATTTCGATGGAGGCGAAATATTGATGCCCCTGCACTGTGCGCTGTAAGTGCACGTTAAAGAACCCCAGGTGGTCAAAATTTCCGTAGCCCTCCACTACGGCGTCTCTCATAATCACAGCTAGTTTTGGGACATAAAAACCTTGAAATAAATCATCATCAAATCGATCAAGACACATGGGACTTACGCGGATGCTGTGAAGGTGGTCTGGCCATCGGTGAACAACTTGACCATCTGCAGCTCGTACTGCTTGATGACGTCCGCCACCAGGCTCAGTGAACCGCGACCGCTGCTGCGGCGGACCACCTTGGAGCAGACGAAAGCGTGCATGTCGTTGCAGGGGTTGACGCTGTAGTTGAGTATGCCCTCGAAAGAAGCCGCGAGTTCTGCACAGGCTGGCGTGACGCAGACGCCGGAGCCCCCCGATACGGATATGCCCCCGATAATCCAAAGGAGCAGGGTCACAACGCCCGTGAACACGACCGCGACGGTAAGCATCCACACGACGAAGCACCGCAGGTTTTGCTCCGTCAGCGAATGCAGGGACCCCACTGGCGCCCGCGAATCGGTCTTGAGCGTGGTTGCCTGCATGTAACGCCGAAAGTCAGCGACACAATGCGAACCTCGAATTGCTCAAAGCACTCGACGTTTCTAGCATTCACGACACTACCAAGTCGTCATGAAGATCGGAATGTTGGGAAGTCGTAAATGAAGCGACGTATATGGTTAGAATATTAGTGCTGGAAGAAAGGAAACAAGCTTCAAAAAGGTAATTGAGTTCTGAACGCAAGGACTGTCTCCATGGCTTCGCGACAATTAAGAACATCGGAAGTCAAGAACGACTTTAGCGACTGCCGCTGCAGAATTCACGAATATTCTGGGCACTATACGACTTACTGAGCATTGATATGAGAAAAGCAGGAAGAAGGGAGCGTAACGTTTGGTCGCAAATGAATATTTATTAAGAAGGACTAAGACTTAAATGCAAGGCACCTATCTTCGCGAAACCGTCAAATAGTCCTTTGTAATGGCGTCAGGACTGTGCCTCCCTTTCTTCCGTATTTGCTAGTATCGCCACATATATAGAGGTTTGGCCATGCCGGCGGATGTTTCAGAAGACCGAAAAAAAAAGTTCGCTGACAATCGGAGTACTGTGACCTTGGCCGTCAAGCCTTAGCCGGCTATAGGAGTACGGTCAAGCCGTCAAGCTCTACCTTAAGTTCGATGTCCTCACCGCCAAATAACAATGGCCACTAAATGGTTCAGTAAAAATCTATAGCCTGTAATGTGGGGACATATAGCGACACGTACTGCAACAACATGCCTTACCTATAAGCTGGCAGCGACCCAGGTTCATCAACTTGCTGGAGGACCCAAGAGGTGTTCCCCGAGCCATATAATTCAGTAGCTCTTGTTTTGACTCATGGACGCGTGCTAACCCATGCAAATGTCAACCACACGCCGACTGCGGGACATGGACACAAGCACGAGTGCAATATACTGTTGTCACTATATGATTCGGAAGTTAACATCCTGAGCGACCTACTGGCAGTCAGGATTGTGCGCAACAGTAAACTTCGCGACGCGATTGAATAGCTGGTTACTATAGGCCATAATCCTTTCCACGCCATAGCGAAGCTGAGCTGTCAATAACTGCTTAAAAGAGTGCAGTAATACTCGCCAGGTCCCTGAGCGTTGTAAGCGAGTACAGGGAACGTTGGTCGACCGACTTTCGCTTGCAGCGCTGACGGCCGGACGCTGTCATCCTTTGGGTCATCGACGTTGGTGTCACCGCTGCAGGGCTTTCTCGCCTTGTTTCCCCGATATTCTCTGCCTCTGCATGCGGCGAGACGACTGTCACTCCAGTCTGTTTCTTGGGCTCTTCCACGCCGGCAGAATCGCCCTCTTTAGCGCAGGCGCATCCGGAATTTTCGACAACCTCCGTTCCTGCACCTCCGTGGGCCCCAGCACTGGCGATGGTCCCGACAGGCGTCTTGTCTAACTCTCTGCTCACAACAACCTTGCCGATCTTCCGACCGGCACCTCTATCGGCTTCGTGGTTTGCGGCGGCCCCGACAACCGCTTTACCCTCCACGTCGTGGCTCACGGTGGTTCCGCTTTGGACGCCGTCGTCCTTACTGCCTTCGTCGCAGCGCGCGTTCTCTGCCGTGACCGCCGAATCAGAACAACCGGGTTTTTCGGACGCGTTTTCGCTTCTCTGCTGCCCCAAGCTGTGTTCCGCGTTGCTGAAGACGTCGGCGACCCTGGTCTCTATCGTCTCTAGGGTGTTATCCTCCGATAAACCCGTGGGGGAAAGAAGATTTTTGCGTTCCTCCGGGGACGTCGCCTGCGGCTGCAGTTCGCTGTGCACTACAGGCGGAGACAGCTCGAGGTTTGATTTCTTCGCCCCTTCGCCGACACATCCAGCCGCGCCGGAGGCTTTGTGCTTGTGCCGTTTCCCGCGGTGCTTCTCTTGATTTCCTGCCTCACTGGCCTGATGCTGCGCACCTCGGCTCGACTTGTGCGGCAAGTGACGGCGGTGTCGTTGAGGCGCATCTTGGCTTGTCATCGCCGTAGGAAGGGCGGCAGTGTCAGCGAGGTCCTTTGGCTGCTCTCTGGGCGCTAACGCAGACTTGTGCTCACCTGACGGGTCATGTGGCCTTCCAGACTTAACGGAGTCTCGTTTGGGCCGAAGACCAGACAGGTTTCTGTTCGGGGGCGACAGTGCGTTCGTTGCGGATGGTGAAAACGCAATGGGCACCGCTGGTGCGGAGCTGACTGGCGCCGTACTTGCGTTTTTTCCAGCTTCACTGTCCGGTCTCGGCTTTGCACTTTCGCCCGGCAGTGATCCTTGGCTCGCAGATGCCGGAGCAGGAGCAAGGCCGGGTTTAGTGTCCATACCCGACAGAAGCGCGTTCGCCGGTTTAACGTCCAGACCAATCAAGGCACTGGCGTTCTTTGCTGGGGTCGCTCGTTGCCACAGCTTCAGCACCTAAGAACACAGAAGGCAAAATGTTTCATATAAAAAAAGCAATCGAAATTTGCCGACTACGATATTCATCTTGCTCTTGGAAAGGCAACAAAAATGGCTGGTTCCTGCACTGTGCATAACAAATGTGATTCGATTAAGGACTGGACGCCGTTTTCTGCCGCCCTTGTCGGGACCATGCCTCAGCGTCCATAGGAGTAGGGGAAACGTAATGAGAGAGTGAAAAGGAAAGGAAAGGCGTAATTGGCCCCTCTAGCGTTTTCGCGTCAATCGAAAATGCGACCGAGCTTGAACCCGTGTATAGCTTTCAGTCCCTTGCCCCTACCCCCACAGATCCTTAGCGGTGCTCCCGACATGAGCTGCGGAAATTAGTGTCCTTTCAAACTGAACCACGACCATCATCATCATCGTAATCATCATCATATTTTGGATCTGAGTTTATTAAAGGGGCCCTGCGACACTTTTTCAACTGCCGTCTGCAGTACTGCAGTGTGTGTAGGATCGAATGCTGAGATGGACGCAAAAAGAATTATGCAAATCGGTGGTCTAGAACTGGAGTTATTAGCCTTCGAAGTTCAAAACACGATGATGATGATGATGATGATGATGATGATTGTGGTTTGGTTAGGAAAGGACACTAATTTCTGCAGCCCATGTAGGGAGCACGGCTAAGCGTCCGTGGGGGCGGGGGGAAAGGGAGTGAAAGATATGGAGAGGAGAGAAAGGCCGTAGTGGAGGGCTCCGGAAATTTAGACCACCTGGGGTTCTTTAACGTGCACTGAAAACGCACAGTACACGGGCCTCTGGCATTTTCGCCTCCATCGAAAATGCGACCGCCGCGGCCGGGATCGAACCCGCGTATTTTGGGCAGACAGCATGAAACCAACATTTCCTTTCGTATTTCGCTCTCCCGTTGACGTCAGTGGAGGCGCCCAATAGCAACGCGCGTCTTATAGAGCGACACCGGAAGACGCCGGGAGCAGAGCGCGCGCGCGCTGATAGCGTCCGGCCGTCAACACACCTGGTGTCGTTTTGCAAGTAATGTCAGATACTTTCTCTCTATCTTACGAAGCATAAAAACTATTTTAGTACATTTAGGTACTGAATAGCGTGATCAAACGGACACCACACGTGTGTAACAAGCACCTTGGAGCGTCAAGCCAATCAGAACGCCCGGCCTGGCCCCTCCTATGTCGTCACTCTATGTCACTTCCTGTAACAAAAATCTCCGTTATGTGTCGCCTCAGTTCAAACAGAAGGCGCTTTTGGGCGGTTTGTTCGCTGAAATAAAATTATAACCACTCTGCTTTCGGCGTTTCTACTCTCGCTGCGACATCCCCGCGTGCAACACTTCTAGAATCAGTGATAAAAACGGCCTACTCAATTTGTGTCGCAGGGCCCCTTTAAAGCAGCGCGTTCTTGTTTTTGCCGCTATAATGCTACGGTCGGTCACTTTCGATACGCTCACGCAGGTGCCCAGTACAATTTTCGAAGTGAGAAATTAGGAATAAGCGGATTAATTACGCCTCATGCAGTTATATTCGTCAGAATTACCAACTGATTAAACAATGATAAGTTGACATGTCGCAATTTTTTTGTTTAGGTAACGACTGAATCAACTAGCGTGTATATATATATATATATATATATATATATATATATATATATATATATATATATATATATATATATAACAGAATTGACGATGCGCCTTTTAGAGAACGACGGTTTATTACGTCAGCGTTTCGGTCGGAGCCCGACCTTTTTCAAGACATGTTAACCACAGGTCAATATGGCCTTATATACCACACTTTGCCTTGTAGTAAGGAGAGAAGGACAAGGGTGGGAAAGAGAATGAGTGGGTTGAAAATACACGGAAATAATAAAAGTAATAAATAAAATAATAATAAGATTGCTGGCATCTTCACTGCAACAAAAGATGAGCAAGTCAAGCAAGAGCAACTCGCACACACACACACAGAGAGAGAGAGAGATAGCGAAGGGAAAAAAGAAGAAAAGAAAGAAAAAGAGAGAAAAGAAGAAAAAGAGAAAGGGGCGAAAATGGAGGAGACAGCGAGAAGGACGAGTGCCGCCCGCCGCGCCAGTGCTGTCCGAGTCTGTAGACATTTTAAAGAGCAATCCATCAATTAGGCATTGTATACCGTGGCGCCAACTTATGTCTGGCGAAACTTATGTGCTTTGGCTATTGCCTATGTGGGTGCCGCTGCACAGCAACGCGCCCCAGGAGGGGAGAACGGGGGACGTATTCGGGCATGAAAGGCGCAGTGCTCAATCGTGTTCCCGATTGCAGCCACATTTGCAACGCGCACACGGCGCTGCCGCGCGGCGGGGTGGGGTAGGCAAGGGAGAAGAAAGGGCGACATGACGGAAAAGAGCCGCACAGAAAGACAAGGTTTTGAAGCAGTCAAATTCTGTGTACGCCACAATGGGACGTCGTGTATATGTATATATATATATATATATATATATATATATATATATATATATATATATATATATATATATATATATATATATATATATATATATATATATATATAAAGCAAAAGTAGCTTGGGTTGCCGCAGTTTATAACCGCACTGACGATGCGCCTCTTAGAGGACGACGATTTGTATCAATGTTTCGGTCGAAGCCCGACCTTTCTCAAGACACACACACATAAAGGCGCATTGTAATAAGGTCCTAACCACGTGATAGACAAGCGGTATGTTCATCTATCGTCAAGCGCCACTAAATGTTACAGCGTCTAAAGAGCCTTGTGCAGTCCGGCAACAATGTGGACCCAATCCAACCCAAGAGGCGCCGCGCACAAGGCAGCGGAGAAGGTTGGCTTGCCGAGGCTAGCGGAATAACGATTTTTTTTTCTCGTTTTTTTTTCTCCATGCCCAGAAGGCAGCCGCCGGAAGCGGCGCCTTTGGTCGTTGCTTTGCTTCGGACAGGTTGCCGCGCGCTCAACGTCCCGATAAGTGACGTCACATGCTGACGCTCCCGTTTTAGAGCGTCATCCGTTTCATCCATGAGGGCGGCGCCGCAAGGAGGAAAACAAACAACGTTCAATTTTGAAATTTGAGCGCCTTTTACAGCACGCAACAACGCAGTTCATGGCATACGCGACTGAGAGCGTGCAACGTATGCAGTGTGCTTGTCAGCCCGAAATGGCCAGAGCTGCTGAGGGGCCCTATACAATCAGCGAATGTTTCCTACGACACACAGGCCCGATAAGCGTATATGAAGAGTTTGCAAAGCACTAAGGAATAGACAACTAAATAAATAGCATTTGGAGCGAGACTGCGACTTTTTTAAATGCGGAGCATTTCTTAGTCGCACGATGTCGCGCTTCGGCGTCGGCGGCGCCGTCCACACCCCCACTGCGCATGCTCGACTCGTCTCGTGCCGGCCCAGGAAGACACCCGCAAAACTATAGTGTACTAGAATATGTCCTAGTGACGCGTCCGGGAAAGAGCGCGCGTGCCCGTTTGCGTTGACGCCTCCAGATGGCGCCACTGCGCCTTTTTCCAGCAGACCGGCCGCTGTCTTATTCGCTGTGTTTGAGACTTTCCGTGCTTCTTAGCGTTCCTCACGCACATAATCCTATATCATTCGATCAGAGGATTGAATTTAGCAAAGCAAGGTAAAAGGAAAATTCGTGAACATCACACAAATGCGCCAGTATACCGACAACGTCGTCTGCTAGTGCCGCATACCGGCGCTTTGATTGCGCCTGCAGTGCGCGATATCTTTTGCGGCAGGGGCGTTTCGCAGTTTTTTTCTTGCTCATATATTGCTGACAACTCGGAATATCTGGGCCTGTTTTGCATCGCTGGCAGTATACTTAGCGCAGTTAAAACCGCGTGCTGATGATGAATGATAGAACTGCGTGGCGACTTCAACGTTTGTTGCTGTGGAGAAGGTGCGCGACTACATAAGAGCATTAACGGCCGCAATTAGTGTGGTGAAATGAAAAATGTGCCTTTTTGTCCTGTATAAAGCGCAGGTGAACGATGTTATTTCGGTGTTGCCTACTGTATTTCATGGTGTGCCTAAGAACAAGATCGCTGTGTTCTGAAAATTAGTGCCGAATAATTTTTTTTTTTCAGCAAAACACTTGTGCGCATACACACTCGTTCTCTGCCGGCATTCAGCGCCTAATCAGAATCCGCGGCATCACGCCGTATGATGTGATCCTCGAATAAATGATCCATATTGATGTTTCCTTTTTTTATTACCAGAGAAAATGGTACAGAAACATTAAAACACACCTTTTTTTATAGAATGAACGTAGTCATAGTACAAGCAGCCGCCACGGTCAAAAAACACAAAATCCTGTAGCATCGAAATTTAGGTGCACTGAGTTAGCTTAATGCACTTTGATGCCTGGCACCTTCTTTCACTGCTCTTATTCATGCTCTTTGTAAAAAAAAAATGCAGCCTGGTTGTGATGTAGAACGCTGTTAGTTCTGCATCCATGGATTGGCAGTGTTCAGGACTGCCAAGTTGATGCTGCCGCCTTTCTTTGACAACATCCAGGACATCTAATATGCTGTCTGCATGAAACTCAAGAACACTAAAACAAGTTATAAAATCATTCTTCAAGTTGAGCATAAACTGGTAGGGAAGCAGGATACAACAAGCCACCATTAATTGCTTTTTATCAGTGTAAACTCTGCGAGCCTTAAATTTCCTGCTGCTTCTTTCGTTATTAGCAGTAAATTCAGACAGGCCTCACAGCCTCCCTTCAAAATACATTTCCCCGCCACATAACCAGCGATATAAAAATGAGGCGACTGTCACTAGATGCTACAGTGCAAGAAAAATTGTCTGGTATTGTTTTCATAAGAATTAACTGCTTCTGCTGCGTCAATGTTCCCATCATCCAAGAATTTCTTAATTAGCTCCTGCCTTCCAATTGGAGAGGCTTGCTGGCTACTACCTGCGTCCAACAAGGCACTCAGGAGATTTGGTTCACAATTTCCTTTAGAAACAGAATGGGCCAGTTCGGTGAAAGAAAGGCAATTCACAGAAACAACAAATTGCTGGGGTGTTGGGTGAGAATTGCAGCCAGATGACTGAGAGCGAAGCAACGCGAGTCCGTTGTTTTTTTGTTTTTTTTCCCCTTTTTTTGGAATCATACGTCAAAACGTTTTCACGTTTTCAAAAGTAATCCACCATTTTTTTAGAAGAATTACCAGTTTGAACGTTGGTCCGCTGGGGTTGCACACGAAGCAAACAGCCGCGAAGCGTGTCAGAACCGGCCCGACCGCTGGCACTGGCAGCTAGAAAAAGGCGCAGCAGCGCCACCGGCGACGGTTCCTAGACTTTGCTTCAGCCGGCCCATTGTCGCTCCTCCTTGCTCGCGCCACTAGGACATATTCTAGTACACTATACGCAAAACCGTCGCTCCAGGCGGGCGTTTAGCAAGCCGAGCATGCGCAGTGGGGGTGCGGACCTCTCCCCCGTACTCCTCTCCCTCGAACGCGGGCGGTGTGTATATAAGCGACGGAGCGCGCGTTCGAAATTCAGTCAAGGGCGTCTTTACTTGGCTTTCGCTTGACTTGACGCTTTGCTCAAGAATAACAAAGACGAAATAACAATTAAGCATTCCCAAACCATGCGCAATTACGCAACATTCACGCGATACCCCCACCACTCTGCGACGCATTTACTCGAGTTCCCCCCGTGGGAAGATGCGGTCGTAATTTTCTTATCGCGACACACACATGCTAATAGGGGACCCTCCTCCTCGTCCTTCCAGGCTGCTGCTGCCTGTGCAACGACAATCATCGGGATGGAGGCGAAAATGCCAGAGGCCCGTGTACTGTGCGTTGTCAGTGCACGTTAAAGAACCCCAGGTGGTCTAAATTTCCGGAGCCCTCCACTACGGCCTTTCTCTCCTCTCTATCTCTTTCATTCCCTTTCCCCCACCCCCCACGGACGCTTAGCCGTGCTCCCTACATGGGCTGCAGCAATTAGCGTCCTTTCCTAACCGAACCACAATCATCATCATCATCATCATCGGCAGATGCCATGGAACGCGGAAGGACGCGTTTAACCGCGTTCACCTTCCTAATTTACCGAAGAGGCCTGTAGCTTCCTCAGTGCTGCATGGAACTACTGAAACAGGGTTTAGCCAGGGTCCCTCAATATTTAGGGATCCTGGTTTAGCCTTTATGTGGCGCTCAGAGTCAGAGGTATCAGAGGAGCGCGGCGAGGAGAGAGGCTGAGTTAGATGCGGAGGAAAGCGCCTCCTTCGTCGGAGGCGCGGCTCCTTTGTCGATATCAAATGCCAGTAGATCTGCTATTACATCACCTTTCTGAAAATTTATTGCGGCTTCGCGCTGCTTGCAGAATGGTGCTCAACTGCCGTTACACAAATGTTCGACCTCGGCGTGGGTGAGAAGCCGTTTAAAATCAAAACGGGGGTACTGCTGTGAACCAAATCTGTCGAATTTTGCAGTATATATTTTGCAATCCTACCAGATCTGACTGGCCATGTGAGCAGCTATAGCTTGGGTGGCTGGTAACTGAACGGAAAGCAAGGCTAGTTGGTCTCGATCCATCTTTAAACTGACTTTCAGAGCGGAAAAATACAACACGGACGACAAAGAAACAAACAGGGACAGCGCTGTCCGTGTGTGCTTGTTTTTCGTCCGTGTTGTATTTTTGCGCTGTAAGAGTCAAGTTGACTATTAACTGCCCAGAACTTCCATACTCGTGTACAGGTCAAGAAAAAGGCATCGTATGACCGTCAAAGGTCCCCTCTCCGGCCAGCAGTGCCGCTCTGTCAACGTGACGTCGCGGAAGACCGCCTCCGCGCCGCGCTCCGATTTTTCTCTTCGGCGCGGTGCGCAGGCGGTCTGTCGCGACGTCACGTTGACTGAGCAGCACCATTGGCTGGAGGGGAGTGGGTGTGGAAGGGGGGGGGAGCTCCTTTGACGGGCAGCCGCCGCCTTCTTCTTGACCTATACCGTAGTGTAGGTCAATCTACTGGGACCTCTCCGTGCGGGAACCCTTCAATGTGGCAGAATTCGACTAAGTCCAGTGTAATATGGCACCCCAGGCCATACACACACGCTGGAATGGCAACGACAGGCCGATGGAACGGGCATGGCGCGCTGCGCACAGGAATTTTGCACAGCGGTTATACACAACAGCAGACACTGCATCAGATGAGGTTAGACGGACGCTCACCTACGCTGTCTTCGACGTCAGGAGCTTTGAAGGCTTCCTCTCAGTAGCTGACGCTGACCTCTGGGCAGAGCTAGTACGTGACCTTCGCGATCCCTGTTCTTCTTCTGCTCACGCGGCCTCGCGCGCTCGTGCTTCTTCTGGCTTCGACCATGCCACTTACCCGCTATAGGCTTCGTGCGCTCCTGTTTCGAATCGTGCGTGCAGCGCCGCTGTGGCCACTGGCGGCGGCCGCCGGAAAAAACTGCGAGTTCCCTTCTCACGGCCGGCCTTGCCAGAGCAACGCGAGCGTGCGTACGCGGCGGGGATATTTTACATCTACGCGCTGTCGCGTGTATGGATTCTATAGTAGCTTTAGGAACACTATCAGGAAGGTACCAACGATGGAATTTTATCCGTTTCCCTGTAAATGTAACGATGGTGATTGGGGCAACGTTGGTTTGGAACCGTTGGGCGCGCGCAGTGAAGCTGCCGCAAGTTGGTAAATATCATTTTACAAGCTGGGAGTTCTATTCATCACTCGAATGGCAGCATCGGCGGTGACAGGATCAGGTGCTTTAGTCGCGCAGTTCTCTGCAAATTTAATGGGCGACATCCGCGAATTGCATAGGTCGTTGTGACTCATGATCGGCTGGTCATGAGACGACCTACAGGCGAAAAAAAGCACATTTTAACATATTCAAAACTACGATTTCGCGCAGTCTAAAAACACGGTCAATCGGGGATATTTCGCTTTGTGATCATGCGTGCGTGCGTAGCATATATGTCGATTGCTTGTCCCAAGTGCACGGGATTAAAGGGGCCCTGAAACCATATTTTACTCGCTGAGTTTTGCATCTAAACTGGTTCGTTGTATTGTTCTGAGGTAAATGCAAAAAGAATTTTCGAGATCGATGTAGGCAAACGCAAGTTATTCAACTTACAAATTCAAAATAAAAGCAGACGACAGATATCGGCATCCCAAGGCGTGCATGCTGCTTCCAATCAAAACGCGGCTTACATCTTGCAGAACCGGAACCGTGCTGCCCTCTGTGGCCTTCCTACCACAACTACAGTGGCTAGAAGAGGGAAGTGTGCAGACCGCGCCGCCGGCACTGACGCCACTCCGCGATGCGCGGGAAAGGGAAATCCAGGGGGCGCTGAAACCCGTTTACACGTTCGCTCGGTGCGAAATCGTCTGCTCGCCGCGCAGAAAACACATAGGCCGAGTTTGGTGACGTGCGCTCACACGCCGCACCGTTCGTTCTGTTTCTTTTTTTTTCTGTAACTTGCACATGTATACCGCTTTTCTTTTCTTCCTTTTGTTTTCTTTCTCTGTTTTCTCTTTTTGTGCGGAAACGAGCTTTTGAAGCTTGATCCTCCCTTCCTTTCAATACGAATAAAGACGTTCGTAAACGATTATTTTTTTTTGTCGTGAAATTTGTTATTGCGGACTATTTCGGGTGTCGTGCTTCCTTTTACATAACGGCGTTTAATCGCAGGTGTAGCGATATTTGTGACATTTAGCCGAAGTGGTGTAGCGGTGCCGGTATCAATAGTCGCGGCGCATGAGAAGGAACTGCCGAAATATTATGTGGTGAGAACGGTACGTCTGTTTAAATGTTTATCTGCTTGAATTGTTTATTGTTGTTTTGTTTGTTTTGTTGTGTTTAACGTCCCAAAACCAGCTCTGATTATGAGAGACGCCGTAGTGGAGGTCTCCGGAAATTTCGACCACCTGGGGTTCTTTAACGTGCACTGACATCGCACAGCACACGGGCCTCAACATTTCGCCTCCATCGAAATGCAGCCGCCGCGGCCGGGATTCGATCCCGCGACCCTCGGATCAGCAGCCGAGTACCATAGCCACTAGACCACCGTGGCGGGGCATAAATTGTTTATTTGGCTACATTCTTCTATGAACGGATAAAAAATATTTTTATTCCGCACCATGACTCACTATATCAACATTATTTTCTGAATACATGCTCGTAGAGCCTTTCATATAATGGGACATATTCAAAAACCCATAGGAGCATTACAACGGGGACAAACAGCACTAGACACATGACGCTGGGGGAACGACAGACAGGATGCCTTAGAAGTATTTCGTGAAGGGACAGTTGGTAAAGCATATTCAAGAAAAGGCGCCTTTCCTTTCAGGGTTCGAAACCCATCTTAAAGCATGCACTTTGGTAATTTTCACCTTGCAGCATGGAGACAGATGCATAGCAGCTTCTTTTTCTTTTTTTCCTGGGACGTTAAGGCTTCCGGTCTGTCTCTGAAGAGCGGCCGATTTTTCAACGTTCTCATTCTTCGTTTCATATGCAAAATTACTTCATCTAACAGCATAACTTAATTCGCCCTCCAAGTGCTGCACACTTTGAGTTTTCAGCTTTTACATTTCCAGGTTCCTTTTTTTACGTTTTTCATTCCTCTCTGCAACATTTTTTTCACTTCGATCAGAATCATTCGGAGATATTTGCAGGCTAAAATTCCTGTGCATTTCTTGTGGTGAAGGGTTCTAACGAAACACAAACGAAAACTCGATATCCTGTTCCTGAGAATACACGTCCATAATCTTACGAGCCTGGGGAATGAATAGCGAGTTGCGCGTCCAGCCTCGCCAGGCAGTGGGCACAGCCCTTCGCTGTCATTTTTTGGGCACAGTGGGTACAGCCCTTCGTTGTCATTACTATACATGACAGCGAAGCTGTCATGTATAGCAATGGTCAATATGGCGTGACACGAACTTGTTGCTGAAAGGAAAAACGCAATATTGTTCCTGCGCGCGGTCTCTCTGCTCTTTAAAAATTTCATGCATTGTTGAAATACTTCCTCTCTTTTCGGCACAATGAACAACTACTATAGTTATTAGGAGGAAAAACTGAGATATATGTTTGGTATGCGTCTATGATATGATTTGTGCAGTGCTTACACAAAAAGCAAAAAAAAAAAGGACGATCAGTTGGGTACAGTGCCTGTATGCCCGACTGTTTCGTCGTTTTTATGCATTATATTTACACTTTTCGGAGCTAGATATGAAATAGCAACTCACGGAGCGCTGTTACTGTTCAAGCCATCAACAAATTTGCACAAAAAGAAAGAAAAAAACACAAGGAGCCACGCGCGCAGATGAGTATACAAGTGCGCATTTCATGGGGCGGCCTGACGTGTATGCGGGAGAGCGCGCCACCTAGCGGATGCATCGCCAAGTGGCGTCAACGCCTCCCATACGCGCCGCTTGGCGGTAATCACACTTCCCTATTCTAGCCACTGTACCACAACCACCACGTGGGCCGCACAGCGATCCTTGTGTCAGTTACAAGCAAAATGAAGTTGTAATGCCCAAATTTGTACCTTTAGCAAGCATAAAACACGTTCTGAATTTGGAATTTCTTATATTCGGTGCATTATCGATATGTGCGATGTATATTTTTATTCCCTACTGTTCCCGGCCAATCAGAACCTGCAGCAAAGCAGCATGGTGATGTCATATCCGCTCGGAGAAACTGTTGATGTATGGCGCTGCAGTCAGCGCGGAAACCGATTTCAGGTACAAATTAAAATATAATACGGTTCAATTTCGCCGCTCCCACTGGTGTTTCGGTCATCGTCAAGTCCCACACAAAGCAAATGTGCAATAAAATCAATGTGCGTAAAATGCGTTTCAGGGCCCCTTTAAGGTACGATATGCCGTCGTACAGGCGTACACGGTCAGCGCCACGGAGGTGCGATAAGTTTGCACAATATTTTTCTTTTGTGCAGCTGACAACGAGTCCGCGAAAAGGGTGTCTATGCGTTCACAGAAATGCTGTTTACATACAATTCATAGAACAAAACCAGTCTGTTAGTCTGCGAAGGACTAGGACGGCGCATAAGAAATCATTCCAATTGCAATAATCAGCCATCGCATGACAGCTATAGCGGGCTTATTTGACGCGTTAACAGTGCTATAAAGCGAAAAGGCCATTGCTACGTGAGCTCTTCACGTTTTATTTTGATTTTTTATTATTTAAGGCGTCTGATAAGGCAAAACAACCAGCCAAGCTTTCTGCTAGTGCACACCGACCACGAAACTAGCGAGCTCGCTAGGTTGCCTTAGATTAATTTTCTGAATTCGTGCTTTGCAAATCACATGTATATGAATTACACCAAGGAAAGTTTAATGTGAGTTTCTAAACGCACGCCGCAGCCCACGTTCGTCTGCGCAATCCGCGGACCGATTTCTAACGGATCGACGGCACTGAGCAGTTCTCGCAGTATGTGTGATTATAACGGCGTATAAGTCGCCCCCGCGAGCCAAACTGTTCCTTTTAAACTATCGTCAACGTTGGCGATCTGCCTGTAGCAGTAAAACAGTAAACGGGGCTCGCCTTTGGGTGCAACTTCGAGCTATGCTCCGGAAAGCGAATGCATGGCCTCCAAGATTTGCGCGCGCCAGGAACTCGCACATAATGCCCATCCTGGCCGCTGTGGCGCTGCGCGGGGAGAGAGCGGTGGCGCCGCCAAACGAGCGCACTAGGCCTATATGGAATCGGTCAAAATACTGGTGGTTACGGGACGAAACACTGACCTCCACGCCGGTGGTGATCAGTGGGACGAAAGGAGACAAAGCATTAAAAATGGGCGCTAAATTGTGAACAATTTCTCTGATACTATACTTTTTTCTTTTTTCACAATACCAAAGGCACCGCTCTTGCGAGGGGACGGAAAGGAAAATAAAGGTGGCGACGCCGCTCTGAGGTTCCAACACTGTACGCGTGAATGCGTCTGCTGAGGCCTCCATAGTTATTCATCGAAAATACTGATACGCACGTGTATCAGTATTCGCTGAGCCAATTTCACTGAGCCGACGCAGACAGAACCCGGAAGAGAGAGAGACTGGAGTTTGTGACATCATGTGCTCTAGGTTTTGGCGCGAAATTCGAAAATAATTAAGCTTTTACTTTTCTCTCTAGTATTGGAAATAAAATGGCGTAAATAACCACAATATGTTTTGGAAAGATAATTTATCTGTCTATACCAGGTCTCACTTTATCGTCCTAAAAAAGAGAATTTGTTACGTTCGTATATTAAATTTCAGAGGGTGCTTGTCCCTACCGACCAAATCGCCGAACCTATTCATTTATTAAAGCTTTCCTCTCTCTCTCTCCGCGTACAGCATTTACAGAAGACATTCAACTTCGATTTGCTGAAGTGATCCCGATTTGAGGATTCAGTAGTAACTCGTCACACTACATTGCCCTTTTCACGGCGAGAGAAAAAAAAAAAAGAAAAGCAGCTATCGAACGAAGCAATGGCGTGAGATATGTGGCAGAGTATCAGCTCGATAGCTTCACGATCCTGCGATCGATCCCAACACACAGTCCAGAAAAAGAGAGTATTCAGAGAATGTGCATGCGTATTCTGCTACTTGCGACTCCGCTTTCCCGTCCACCATTTTAGGTATTTCCCTAAGGTCGCGGGACCGAATCCCGGCCGCGGCGGTTGCATTTTGGTTGAGGCGAAATGCTAGGGGCCCATGTACTGTGGGACATGTCAGTGCACGTGAAAGAGGCCACGGGGTTGAAACTTCCGGAGCCTTTCACTACAGCGTCTCTCATTTTTGGGACGCAAAGCCTCAGAAATTATGTCCTATAGATGTCCTTACGTCCTTGTTTGTTAGATCTAACACCTAAGGAGAGTGCTTAACTTCTATGGTATAACATATATGGTACGCGATATGCTATAACGTCGGTTCATGCCTCACCTGAGTCCAATTGGATATTCTTTGTACCCCTTTGCTTTCCTTGTCGTTTATTCATTTTGTTCAGATAAAAATTGGCAGATCCCACGTGCAGTGGGAATCAAGGAAATGCGAAGCACGCATCAGGAACGTAAAATGGATCTGCATTGTTGTCTCGCTATACTGAGTTTGGTGCATATGAAGTTAACGAAACAGCCGCAAGAGCATCAAGACTGTGGCATGTAAACCATGCCGCTCATACACGCATGTCATGGTTCTGATGTTATGGCCTGTCATTTACATTCGTCATGGAGTCGTGTTGTGCCATAGCAATTTTGGTATACATCCCATTAACGAAACGCGTGGCATGTAAATCATGCCGCTCATGATATGCATGTCACGATTTTCACGTTATGACCTGTCATTTATGATCGTAATTCTGTCTTGTTGTGCCATACCAATTTTCGTATGCATCCCATTAACGAAACGGCAGTGTAGCGCCAGGACCGTGGCATGTAAATCATGCCGCTCATGGCATGCATGTCACGATTTTCGTTATCACCTGTCATTTATGATAGTCATGCAGTCGTGTTGTATCATAGCAATTTTGGTATACATCCCATTAACGAAACGCGTGGCATGTAAATCATGCCGCTCATGACATGCATGTCACGATTTTCACGTTATGACCTGTCATTTATGATCGTAATTCTGTCTTGTGCCATACCAATTTTCGTATGCATCCCATTAACGAAACGGCAGTATAGCGCCAGGACCGTGGCATGTAAATCGTGCCGCTCATGGCATGCATGTCACGATTTTCGTTATCACCTGTCCTTTATGATAGTCATGCAGTCGTGTTGTATCATAGCAATCTTGGTATACATCCCATTAACGAAACGACGAAACGCGTGGCATGTAAATCATGCCGCTCATGACATGCATGTCATGTTTTTCATGTTATAACCTGTCATTTATGTTCGTCATGCAGTCATGTTGTGGCATACCGGTTTTCTAATACATCCCATTAATGAAACGGCCAGGAGAGCACCAAGTCCGTGGCATGTAAATCATGTCGCTCATGACATGCATGTCGTGATTTTCATGTTATGACCTGTCATTTATGTTCGTCATGCAGTCATGTTGTGGCATACTAATTTTCGTGTACATCCCGTTAACGAAACGCGTAGCATGTAAATCATGTCGCTCATGACGTGCATGTCATGATTTTCATGTTGTGACCTGTCATTTATGTTCGTCATGCAGTCATGTTTTGGCATACCAATTTTCGTATATATCCGATTAACGAAACGGCCAGGACAGCACCAAGACCGTGGCATGTAAATCATGTCGCTCATGACATGCATGTCATGATTTTCATGTTATGACCTGTCATTTATGTTCGTCATGTAGTTATGTTGTGGCATGCCAATTTTCGTGTACATCCCGTTAACGAAACGCGTGGCATGTAAATCATGTCGCTCATGACATGCATGTCACGATTTTCATGTTATGACCTGTCATTTATGTTCATCATGCAGTCATATTGTGGTATACCAATTTTCGTATACATCCCATTAACGAAACGGCCAGGAGAGCACCAAGACCGTGGCATGTAAATCATGTCGCTCATGACATGCATGTCATGATTTTCATGTTATGACCTGTCATTTATGTTCGTCATGTAGTTATGTTGTGGCATACTAATTTTCGTGTACATCCCGTTAACGAAACGCGTAGCATGTAAATCATGTCGCTCATGACGTGCATGTCATGATTTTCATGTTGTGACCTGTCATTTATGTTCGTCATGCAGTCATGTTTTGGCATACCAATTTTCGTATACATCCGATTAATGAAATGGCCAGGACAGCACCAAGACCATGGCATGTAAATCATGTCGCTCATGGCATGCATGTCATGATTTTCATGTTATGACCTGTCATTTATGTTCGTCATGTAGTCATGTTGTGGCATACCAATTTTCGTAAACATCCCACTAGCGAAACGGCCAGGAGAGCACAAAATCGTAGGCGGCTAGATAGATAGATAGATAGATAGATAGATAGATAGATAGATAGATAGATAGATAGATAGATAGATGCGCTCAAAGTCGCCGAAGTTCGCTAAGAATGCTTCGCATTTAAAATCAGTTTACCCTTATAGACGACTTTATGCTGGACTCGTGGACAGCACCATAAAGGGACGCTGGGATTGTTTAAAGAATGTCCCACGTAAATCCAGATGATTTGATTTCTGGGATTTCATGTCCCAAAGCTAGCTATGACTGAGAGACGCCGTAATGAAGGGCTCCGGAAATTTTGACCACCTGGGATTCTTTAACATGCACGGACATCGCACAGTACACGGGCCTTGACATTTCGCCTCTATCGAAATGCAGCCGCCGTGTTCGGAATTTGATCCTGCGACATACGGATCAGCAGTCGAGTGCCAGAGCCACCGTGGCGGGGCCACAGAAATTCAGGAAACCTCCGATGCGAAATACTGAAAGATGCCCCACGGATGTCCATGGTGGACATTTCTTGGATTTTATTGTGATGCAAGACGAACATTACATCCCAACTTGGGACATAGCACGGACGTTGTTAGTGATGGCGTGCGTGTTCCATGCACGTGGTATGCCAAGAAGGGTCCCGTGTAAATTCTGCTGCTTTCATCTTGGTTTCATTGGAAGTGCTCACAATTAATGACGTCAATGAGCTGCATTGAAGATGTAATAAAATTCAGTTATCCGTTCGCAGCTTCACACGTGATATACCTTGAATAACACTGCCTGAGGCGCCGGATAAGGTAATAGCACCACGTCTTCAGAACAAAAGATGACCTCGGATCCAGAGTGCATCGTACTGTTAAAGAGCCCGGTAGAGCTGCAACCAGAAGGCGCACGGATACAGAAATGAAAAGGATGACATCTACGTTCATAAGGACAAGCACATTTTTAAGGGCGTGAATGCGCGCGTTTTCCCGTATGATATAACAGCGGGCGACTGGCTTCTTCAAGATCTTACACCCGATACAGGCAGTCCACAATTCTAAATTTTCAATATCAATACTGCAAGGGAATAGAGAAACTGTGCTTTGCGTGATGGCTTGGAAAGTTTTAGCATTGGGTAATAATTTGAACATGTACCTTAAATCTTAGTTAAAAGACCCAGTATGTAGCTAGACAACAGATTGTAATGTGTGAGCTAGAAAAGGTTATAGGTGCGATGTCGTCGGGACGTTTGAGGTAGCTGAGTTGAGATAATCCAAACTATTAAGTAAACTGTAGAAGGAGAAACACTGGGCGAGTTGATGATCGCACATATTCAGCTTGTGTGTTTCCCTTCTGCTTTTGTCTTGTGTTTCATCCGCGCTGTTTCCTGAAGATTTACTATTAATCAAACTTGAAAGGAACGCCAGCAACACAGTAACATATGTGACGCGCTGTCTCGTCCGCTCTAGCAGGAAATATTTCGCATGCTTATTCGAATTTACACATCGCAAACATGTCCCTGACTGCGCGTTATAGAAGCGAAGCTTGTTCAGGCTCGACGTCGTGATAGACGTGCAAACACTGGAGCCACGTGAAAATGGGAATTGGTCCTCGTGAAGTGGATCCGAACCACCGACCACCGTGTTGCGCGACCAGCCCGCCAACCGATTAAGCCACTGTTCGTTAATCATATGCTCGCTTTGGAGATGTTGGTATAGACCCTTCACAGAGTTGGCGCAAAGCCGTGTTTTATATGTGTGAGAAAGTACGCGCAGCACACGGCCGCGCCCGGAATACTGGCACGGTCTTCAGGGCACGCTCAGTAAACGAATAAGATTAGAACATATCTGAGCCATATGAATCTCTTGGTTTTTCAACCGAAGAAGCAAAGATGGATAGAAATCAAGGGGAAATAATGAAGGCAGGAAACAAAGGAGGAACGACAAGAAGAAAGAAAGAAAAGAAAGAAAAAGGGAAATGAAGGTAGCAAGAGAAAGAAGGAAGGAAATGAACAAAAGAGGAAAAGGAACATAAACATATATTAAGCAAAAACGATAACACTCGATTCGCCTGGCGGGGGCTTTGGATGCGTTATTTAGTTATTCGAAAATCTGTACGAGGAATATTCTTTTTCGCTTCGTTGGTTTTACACATGCAAGTTGGTCGGGGCCATGCAGTGAGGATAACGACACACGCGCTTCCAGGCCATTCCCCGCTGGTGGGTGAGCGCCATATGTCTTCAGGAACATCATGATCATCATCATCAGGACACTAGCTGGCACGAGCCCCTGGCCGTTTATGTGTTCTAAACACGACAGAGGAGGTCGTGGTTCTAAACATACCGTCGGAATAATGGCTATGGCTGTCCGAAAGCAGTGCTGTGTGTGGGTCGCCTACTCTATCAGGACCTGAGCAGCTACGAGACATGTCAGCGGTCGCTGTTCCAAAGCGCAGCCGGAGGAGAAGCGGGAAGCCGAAACAGTCTTTCACCAGTCACTTTCCCTGCAACGTCAAGGCCGACCTTCCAGAACTTCTAGATCTTTCCACGGTGCTGCAGAAGGCTGATCGCGGTGAGCGTCAGTTGACCATTAGCGGAGGCGCAAGGCAAGCAGCTGCTTTGCAGTTCTGTTCGAAATCGCGAAACTACCGACTCCACGGATGATGCCGAATGACAAGTCCAAGCCGAAGATGGGATCGCACACCCACAATACAGAAACGAAAAGGGAGCACTGCAAAGTAAGCTCGTCCAAATCAGCCGAAAATTAATCCGCAGTGACTTAAGAGACGAAGCCTGCATGTGTAACAAACCAAAACCGAAAGAACCCGCCGAGTTAGACATAGTAAACGCCGTTACGCAGATACGAGAAGTTTCGCGCAAGGACGGTCCGTCATACGACAGCGGCCTTTCATCTGGAAGCGCTTGGTACTTCAGGAGCTTTGCCGGACAAGCATCAAGGATCCCGAGCGCTACGTGGACAGTTGCGCACCTTCGCGGTAACTACCACCACACCGGTGAAGATGACGTCCCGGAGAGAGCTACTACTCCGTCAGATAATAAAATATTTGCGTCGTTTTGTTGCCACAGCTGTTTCTGCCTTCATTCTAATCCACTAGCTTTCACTCAATTTTTAGAATAGTTCAACAGCCAAAGCTCGATATCTAGCAGAGACGGGCGTATATTGAAAACTCTGTGCAGCCAATTGCAGAGAGGAAGGTCATGTGATGGAATGATACGAGAGGAGAGGTTTCGAGCATAAAGAAATAAGAAGAAACTTTCTCGGCGAGGCGGGATCGAACCCGGGTTCGCACTGTTCGAAGGCGCGCATCATAAACCTCCGTACACCCGCGCTTGCAGAACACGCATTCATGGGGAACAATATATAATTGCGTTGTACTGACGATTGCAACACGACTTGCTATGGGCGGGAGAAACAAAATGAGAGTGAGTGAGGGAGAAAGAGGCCCACAGAGATAGAGGTAAGAAAGAGCATCAGCTCGCGCAAAGAGGCCTGCGCTTGCGCTCGGCCTACTTCCAGAAAGTCTCGGGTTGCGGACCCGCGCAAAACCTCTTGTTGGGCAAGTTGGGACGTTCTTGAGACCTAAAGGCACCGGCGCAACCAGACGCACAATAAGAGAGACACGGACACACAATCACGGACTAAATGACTTTATTTGGAAAAATTACGTGCTTTATAAGTGTGACAGTGAAGCATGGGAAACACGCCAACAAGACAAACTCCCCATAAAGTACGGCTTCACGGCAGTACAGATTTTTTCTGAAGAGGCTGTTTCACGGCATAGCGATCTCTGCTGCAGTGAAACAACATTTTCAGGCAAGTTACTAACAAGGCAGTTCATTTTGAATACTTAAGACATTTCGAAAGTTGCTGATTCGTGTCTAAGTGAGTTTAAGCACGGTAATATTTATCGAATATTCCCACAAGCCTAGTATTAATGATGTTTTACTGTGAATACATTAGTCCGTCGCGGGGGTGTAAAGGTTATGGTACTCAGCTGCCACCCAGAAAGTGCGGGTTTGATCACGGCTGCGGCCACATTTTCGATGGAGGAGAAAATGCCAGAGGCCCATGTGCTGCTCATTGTCAGTGCACGTTAAAGAACCCCAGGTGGTCCATATTTCCGTAGCTGTCCACTACGGCTTTCCCCTTCTATCTCTTTCAGTCCCTTTCCCTTACTCCCACGGAGTATTCAGATCAGATCATGATTTTTTACATGTTCAATTTGCCACTTCTTTTACCACTGATTCAGCCAAGGACAAATATTGGGGTACATTCGGATATGCATTTCTTGAGTCAAATATGCTCCGAAATGAGGAAGATTTTCTTATTCGCATTCCAAATTATCGATATTCACACACCCCTAGTGTTTAGCATGCATTCATACCACATTTACCGGCAGCATTAAATTTTCCATTAGAATTTGTGTGGGTAAATGCCAATGCTTCATATAAAAACAGCATGATCTTTCCAGAAAGTATTAATTAACGAGTCCCAATGTCATGCTCAAATATTTTTAAGACTGTAACCATAAAACAAATGCAGTTAGTGGTGCTCACTGATACTTTTGTGATCATCACTGCTGTAGCATGGAGTCGGGAAGGCTTGATTGGTGGTGGTAAGGCTGTTCCTATAGCATATGAAAATGTGATTTGTTCTTGAATTCAGTTGGAAGCCATGATAAGTCCATTACTGGTGTCTTTGTCCGGCTTGAGTCTTCTGTGTTGACACTCGTGTTCTCAAGTTGTCTTTGAGCTCACCTCTTGATCCTCCTACAGGCACATGAATTCTGACCCACTTTTCTTTCTTTCTCTCTTTTCATACTTGTGGCATGCGCTACCCTCTTTGTATTCTTTGTTCTCAGCCATGTACTGTTTCTCTTTCACATCCCTTTGTCCAAGCACCACGCTTTCGAACGAACGAATTCACAACTCATGACAGTTATGAACTTGACACCTTTAATTTCAGCCAGTTTCATAGGTGCTGCTTAATGCAAGTGGGGTTCACAATTTAGTTGTCTGCATTCCGTATGACTCTGCACTTGCAGAGACAATATAGAAGAGGTCGTGGAAAAATATAAAGGCATAGTTTTTTTTTTACTTTCCTTCAATGCTTTTGTTGTCAAATGTATCACTGTGTGTTGTTCTCTATTCAATAATGGCTGAACTTCATTGCATATGGCAGCACAGCATTTACCAATAGAGCTACAGTGCATGCTTCAGCTCTATGAGTCAGGTGAGATTAAAATGAAGACAAGTGCAGTTTTTAAATCCTTGTCTATCACAACTGTACATTAGCAAAAATCCCCCATCTAACCTTAGAAGGCATTAACAAAAGAACCTATGGACGATCACGTTATGCTGCCGCCGAGTGGACCTTGAGCCTCGAGAATACATGAGTGCGGTCTGTAGTCAGCGGCCGCGGATTGAGAGACGGTGACTGTGCATCTGCCCAAGATCGCTCTCCAGTGGGCACCTGTGCAAAAACAGGCAGGCCTGCTTGAAAAAGCTGTTGATGGCGACATAACTGTCCAGCACACAAATCACATCTGAACAACAGTAATCAACAAACGTGTGATGGCAGTAGAACTGGAGGTAAGCAGGCAAAGCATCAAGAATTTAGTAAGTATGGAAGTTCTATATCTACAATTAGGCAAGCAATAAATAAAAATGACATAACGACCAGTTACTTCAGAATGGCATTCCAGGGCTGTATTTTGTGATGATCCACTTCAAAATTGCTTCTCTTAATTTTTCACCATTTGTCATTGGCTCCTATGTCATTGTGCAGCTGCTATTGGCAATTGAGAAGCAGACCAGAAACAAAACCAATCAACAGTAGGCCATTTTGCCTGATTTCCCCCTTGCCTTCCTCTTTTTTTTTTTTTTTTTGTACCAGCCAATCCAAGAAAATGCGGCAACTGTTAAAGCAAACTTGCCATTTCAAGTTGTGTGCCTGTCCTCTTTCTCACCTAACAGCAGCCAAATACAGTCTACACACGTTACGACAGACCCACATACAACAGAATTCCGGATATAACGGACAATATATCAACCCAAGTTTGATCCATGTATATTATCTATTCAACAATGTCTGCTTTTAACAGACTGCACTACAACGGACTATCAGCTACAGTGGACCAAATTAGCGGCGGTCTATTCCAAATTGTACATATAAAACATACCTTTGCAGTGTTGACACGGTCTGACAACAGACTTCATCATGGCAGCAACACTTTTAGCACAGCAGTGCCTGCACGCTTAAACCGAAACAAGTTTGAATTGAGGCGGGCAACATTGGAGGCCTCTAGACAAGCTGAGTCTCTAGCCAAGCCAACCCGAGGACAAACGCGATATGGTGCTGCAATGTTATCGACGTTATTGTGTTGTGCTAGTCCATTGTGCCAGACCACGATAATAGTTTCCAAAAAAAAGAAGCAAATTTCATTGAGCAAAAGGATTAAAATTGCAGATGCAGATGCATGCGGTGAAAAGCAAGTGCACACCGCAGGAACGAAGGACTAAAGCTATCGCAGACAAGCAAGTGTTAGGCGAAATCTTAAGCCCTTGAGCTAAACGTAAATAAAAAGCGTGCTTGTTTTTTACTTTCGACATTCTTCACATAAGCTGCAATTTTGCAACAGCGTTAATAGGCATAGCAGCCATAGTTTCGGAAGTGAGGTGTTCCAGTGCTCCAAGTCCATGTCCCGGTGAGCTTCAGTGGCAAATTAAAATAAGTTGCTGTGAGAGGTGGAATTGTATGAATATGTTAGAGCTAAATCAGGGTAGCAGTGGCCTTGCTGAACCCACTGTAACGGCACTTGCTCACTGAAGTAGAACATGCAGTGCAGTTGTAAATTACCGCTGTTGGTGGCTAGCATCGTCTTTAATCACACCGTGGAGCCCACACCCTGCACATAGTTCGGGAAATAGCCTGCTACACGCTGCCGAACTGAAGTCCATAATATTAGTTGCATGACGACGCAGATGACACCCCCCCTTTCTGTACTGAAGTCTGAAGAATGGATACTACGGACTTCGGATAAAATGGACACGTTTTGCCAAGGGTCTGTTGTATCAAGGGTCTGTTGTAACAAGCGTAGACTGTAGTAAGTTGCCTCTGACAGAAGAAAGGTGGGGAGCCCACTGTTGGCCACACCATACGCTTCAGCAGAACTATGCTGCCAGTGTTGACAGTCAACACTACCAGAGGAAAGATGAAGCCTACAATGCACAAGCACAGCAGTGTTTGATTGGCTGCAGTAACTAGAGCAATACAAAATAATTGATAATGCACCTGCAGTTTGTCAAGGATCCTGGTTGCCAACACAGGGATGACTGGCTGAAGCACAATGCCTGACACACGAAGCACCTCGAGCGCAACATGTAGAACTGCATTTAGTCGAGTCTCGCCCGATTTGCTTTTAGCCAGCTCCCAAGGTTTGGCGTCCTGAACAAGTGCATTGCTCTGTCGTAGCACAGTCATCACCTCGTCAATTCCCTGGTATATGTTCCCTTCCAGATACTTGTCCTTCACTTTATCTGTAGAAAAGCAAAAGTTACACCAGAATTACATTCAAGTTTGCTCGTGCAAGTCCATTTCGGGAAAGACTACACAAACATGAAAGCACAGCAACGGTATATGCAGGTAAAATTGGATAATTGCAGATGCATAAGCATCATACTGAGAATGGAAACAGCCTGTCACAGGGCAGCATATGAAACCAACAAATAATGAAGCCAAGAAAAGCGCGGGGGGTGTTATATTGCAGTTTGCATCAAACTGAAGTAATTACGAAATAAAGAAAAAATGAAATAAACCAAACGAGAAAGCTCACTTGAGAGCTTACAATCTTCACAATATTGTGCAGTGCTCTACTAATTGAGCTACAACAGCAGTCACACGGCTGACCAGTTTTCTGGATATTTATGAATGTGCAAACCTGGCAGTGTCAGACAGTGCTACTCATCGCCATGGCGTCAAATGTGGAACATTATTCTTGACAGACAGTGTCATGCTGAATGTGATCTACTATTGGTCAGGTGGCAGCCTGTATAAAGACATCGCATGCTACACGCTGTTATCTGGCAAAAATAATGTTCCACATTCACTGCTACAACTAAAAGTGGTGCTGACTAACTGTCCAGGGGTAGCACATACAGAAATAACCAAAGAGTGCATTGGAGAATCCTAACCACCACAACAAAGTTAGCCCTGCACTTAACATGTAATGCAATGGTTCAATCCCCCCCCCCCCAGCTGAAAGTTGTCTTTTATTCAATTTATTAAGTTCCCTTTACTTCATTACCATGCTTCGATTAAATAACATCCTTTATGCTTTTCTTGGCTTTGTTGTCTTTAACTTCATGTGGTTGTGACTAATAAGAAAAAAAAAAGAAGCCCCCTTATCAATTCCCTTTCTTTTGTGCAAGGTGTAGCAAGTATTCCTTAAATAAACCCATGCACCCATTGTCATATTGCCAGCGTTGAGGCAATGCACAAGAGCATTACTGGCAGGCCTTCAGAGATGCTCTCGATGTGGTAGCGGCAACTCAATCCTTGAAGGCACTAAAAAGGGATAAACTACTTTTTCCTAACTGCCGCCCCGTTTCTCTGGTTATTTTGTGGTATCCTAGGGAGACCGAAAATTTTGAGCGACTACACTACACATAAACGAAAATAATTTTGATGTCTTCCAAAACACATTGCCATGCATAATTTTCATTATTTTTACTTTAAGACCCTCACCTCTATACAAGTGATGTAAAGGTCTACGAAAGCAGGACACCTTTAATAGTTTATCTAGTATGTGTGATCACCACGTGTCTTCTTCCTCTTCTTCTAGTGCCTAATTGCGTGCCTTTTCACAGACTTTAACTGTTAACTGTCGTTTCTCCATGGCACTGGCCTGTTAAAAAGACTGCAATGCCCTTGTCACTACACCCCCCCACCCCCCCTTTTTTTTTTCTTTTTCATTGTTCTATCCCTCTTTATTTCCCTTTTCCCATACCCTAGTGCTGGGTAGGAAACTGGTTAACCTCCCTGCTATTGGTTCATCTTTCCCTCTCTCAAATTGTCATCTTTGCCGCACTTTGTTCTTAGCTCAGCTGAGGGTGCAGAACACTATAAATGTTAGGTTGTTTTTGTGTATGTACCAATAAACTCAAACTGAGGTGAACTTCACAAGTTAACATTATAAAGCTTTTTAAACTGCGCTAGCACACACGGACATAGAAGAGGAAGACGAGATGTGCACAGTACGTCTTGGATTTTGCGCTAGGATTTTGTATCGACATAGAGACCACTCGGGAGCTGTTTGAGGCATATGAGATTAAATATACAAGTGGGTGTGTAAGCAAACCTTCGGTGTCTCTTTCTAATTGTGAGATAGGGCTTTTAGAAGCTCAACAACATATCTATGCTTGGATGGTGACAATATATCTACTATGTTTGAATGCTGCGTATGTCTTGTCTGCCTCTTCTATGTCCGTGTGTGCTAGCACAGTTAAAATTTTACGATGTATGTCAACCAACCAGCTCAACTTGGTGCTCTACTTCACATGTTAAGCCATGATAATCACCATTATAGCCATCATCATAGTGAATGCCTATATTCGAAGGGCAAAAATAGCAGATGCTAACAAGGTTGGTCCCAAGGATGCCGGTTTAGTAAAGGCATCATCTGCTGCCTCTGGATGTTTGGTGTGTTCACTGAGAGATATTGTTCTGAACTATTTGTTTTCATTCTCATTATTGATTGCTGTTTTGTTTCCCTTTAATAGTCTTACAGCAATCTGTATTTATGCACAAACAAGGGACGAACGAGAGAATGTGCAAAGCTTCATATTTCGAATAGGTTCCCCTTTAAAAAGGCAGAAAGGTGAGTGAGTTGGTAATGGTTCATAAGGCAAAGAAAAGGCATGCAAGACGCGGACACAAGGTAAGGGAAGTGGGCAATATCTTGTGTGCACAATACCAACGCCTCTTGCCTGGTGTCCGTGCCTTGCACACTTTTTTTTTTTTCATTTTACATTATGAAGGTTCCCCTTTATTGACACATCTTTTTTTGTGTGTGTGTAACCACACAACCAGTCACACTAACAAGCTAGTTCAAGGACAACCAGCTTCAGCCCATTAACAGTTGAAGCTGTAGCATGCTAGTGTGTGCGACATACTAGTGTCAGCCACAATAGTGCATGCATGTTGAAATTGACGCCTTGATCGGTGAAGAAAGATGTAGCTTAATATAGTAATGACCGAAAGTAACCTTTAAAAAAGAAAAAGCAGGAACAAGTTACCACAAAGGTCATGGAGCTGATCAAGGATTTTCTGCCCATTAGCATAGCTTTCAAAGGCCTCTGCATCGTATGAGGGGAACATCTGATGCTTGTTCACGAGTGGTGCTGTACATCTGCTGAGGAGGTTCCCTAGAGTGTCGGCCAGCTCGGCATTGAGCAGGCGCTGTACCTTTGTGTTGTTGAAATCTAGGCGAAAATTGAGAATACAAATTAGCTAACTAACTTGTAGAACATCCAACTTGTGAAACATAAAAGTCATCATTTACGTACCTTAAACACAAAAATTATCATCCATCCGTTAGCACCACGAAGCCACAGAGAAAACCCATGTGAATATCTCGGAAGAAAGCTTTTTAGTCGACAAGAACACTGTCTTGGTCTCTACCTAGGACCAACGCCTTTCAGAGTGTCACTTTACCTTCTGGGCTATCCAGCAACCTGGCAGGTCAATGCACCAGGGCAAATTAATAGTAACTCAAAGCCACATGAACAGTGAATATCACTAATTCTTTTGTAGCTAAATACTACTGAGTGGATGGTAATTTCTTCCTTTTTCAGACCTGCATGCAAACTTTTGCAGAACTGATCTGCTATATCTATTTGCACGCTGTATGAGTAAAAAAAAAAAAAACAGTAGAGTATTTCTCATATCAAAAGCGTACTTTCTTAAAATTTAGGAGCTCAAAGCAAGAAAACCTGCAGTTGCATCTCACTGTAAATATCAATAAAGTTTCGATGTGCTCACAGTCCCATAAGTCATATTTTTTAATAAATGGAATCAAAATAAACAATTTAAAATTGCACAAATACATCACCTGAAAAAGAGCCAAGTGCAGGCTTTTTATTACCATGAAAGTGCATACACATACACCATGCACACACATGCATTGTAATTTACTCAGCAAAAAAATAAGATTCCTAGTGTATAACTAGTGCACAAGCCCCTTCATTTATAAACTGGCCATAATAAACTGGATGTAAATGGAGACGAAGATGCATGTTTTAACATACATTCCTCTACTGTCATATTATAATTCAATGAAACAACAACATAGCAAAAAAGAGATTCTGCTGTACTTAGGATTCAGCTGTACCTGATGCACTATGGACTTGTAGAGCTATGTGCAGACAAGGCTCTAAAAGCTACATTAAAATTGCACACACTAAGCTACACCAGTACCTATACAGCAAAAGACGAATTCTCAACTTACTGCCATCGGAATGTGGCACTCCCTCCTTAAGCAAGAAATAGCGGATTCCATCGGCTGTGTACTTGTCGACTTTCTTGTAAGGGCAGACAATGTTTCCTTTGCTCTTAGACATCTAGAAAAAAGCAGATTGTGCATACATGAGGGATTTTACCTACAAGAACAATTATATGAGAACAAAGCAGCAAGGAAGGGAGGAGTTCTAACATTCTCACCTTCTCATCATTTACAGTCCAGTGTGAATGACACAAGATGCTGCGCGGAGGCTCTAGCCCAGCTGCCATTAGAAATGCGGGCCAGTAAATACCGTGGAACCTGGCCAATACAAGGCACAGCTGCTGCATGAGTATGCATTTCGTATTGTACATCACAGACTAAGATCGTTTTTAAAGTTTTCTCTAAGCAAGAACAGAGCATATTTCTGTTATAATGAATGACACACTGCTTAAAACTTGTACAAATCCCAGGCCATCACTAAATTTGTTGCTTTGTGGCAACTGTAACCTCTACAACCAGTCCACTTTTTTTCTTTATTTTAGTGCTAAACATCTGACTATGAAAACCTTTCAAAATTAACTTAAACTTTATGTCCCTTTACAAGCATTGCTAATGCATGCCAATTTTCGGAAATGAACTATGTAAAGCCAAAATAGACCAAGCAGGAAGTTATTAGCATCTGTACTCGGGTATAGGTCAAGAAAAAGCCGCATCTAGTACTAGTCTAAGGACCCCCTCCAGCCAGTGGTGCCACTCTGTCAACGTGACGTCGCGGAAGACTGCCTCCATGCCACGCTCTGATTTCACTCTCGAGCATGGTGCGGAGGCAGCCTTCCACGATACCACGTTGACAGAGCAGCACCGTTGGCTGGAGGGGGTCCTTTGACGAGCAGGCGCCGCTTTTTTCTTGACCTGTACCGGAGGCATTAAATGCATTTTAAGTGAATGAGCAAAATTTGTAGCCTGTCCCCAACCTGGTGTATACATAAATGTTGCGAATTGCCTAAAGAAAACAACACACACATAGACGTCAGAAAAAATTAAGTATAAATTCAGGGCACTGGAACTGAGTAAGTCAAATAAGCTTACTAAATAATATTTAGACGGAGCACGCTATCAGTGTTTGGATTAATAGATCATGACTATCTAACAACTCATTTGCAAAGGTTCACATGTTCAAGAGCATATCGTAAACAGGATGAATTTCCTAGTATTTCATCATGAGAAAAAGAAAAGAAGAAGAAGAAATCCAGCCATGCATACTTGAGAATATCTTTTCCTATAACATGGCAGTCCGGTGGCCATGTGTGGTTTTTGTCCGGGTAACCACTAACTGTGAGGTAGTTGACAAGTGCATCCAGCCACACATAAATCTGAAAATAACACATGTTTGGCAGGTTTATTGTTTCATAAAATTTTTATACATAGAGTAAAAAATACAGGCTTTCTCCTCTGCAAGAACTCTGACAACATACACCGCATTTGTGCAGCAATGAAATTGTTACAAAATAAAGAAGACTAAGGGGCGACTAACACGAGCAGCAGACACAGGCGGGCTTGCACTATAGTTTGGCCATTACCTTCGAACAAGCCAGAAGGTCGGGTCCGGTTCTCCTCCGTATTTTCGCTACAATCGTTCTGGTGCCGACACCAAGGAATGAAGCCTGGTTCATTCCCAGGTTTCTGGTTCGTTCCCTGGTTTCTGGTTCGTTCCCTGGTCTGGCCTGATCAAAAGAATGGCTGAACTGCCACGCGAGCCCGGCCCTGGCCGCTGCTCGCGTGAGCCACCTTTTCGTCATCTTTATTTTGTAACAGGAATTATGCAAACATGTCGCCTAAGGCTAAGAAACAGCAAAGTAATCATGCTGTATAGCATTTCCGTTTCCCAGAAATGTGCCCATAGCATTTCGTGGGCCGGGAGTGTTAATAAAAGAAAAGAAGATAGCTGGTACGAAAGAAAGCTAAGGAGGGCGATTGCAAGTGTGTGGCAAGTGGTTTCTTGGCTTTTGAATCAAATAAATGGCAGCGGGCATGCACTTATCTGCCCTCTTCAGGTGTATTGCCTTTTGCTGCACTTCAAAGCCTGGTTTCTCGTCAGCAAAGTCTTCAAACTTTGTACTACGATTACCGTAACAGTTGCAACTTTGATGAAATGCCAGAGATTCTTTCTCTTTATTATGGCAGCGCAGTGCTAGTTGTTGAACAAGCAGCCACTTACAGTTTGTGAACCGTCCTCGGGCACACGGATGCCCCAATGAACTCGTGTGCTCTGTCTGGATAAAGAAAGGTCTTGAAGGCCGGCGTCAATCCAGTGCATCAGAAGCTTTTGAAACTTTGCGGGCTTCACCACGCCTTCTGAAAATAGGATGAAAAATATAGGCCCCATGGCAGCACTCGTTGTGGGCAAAAAAAAAAAAAAAAAGAAAAGAAATGTTTACCTGAAGACCTCAACCAGTGCACCAGGTCTCCTTGAAAGTGTGACAAACGAAACAAATAGTTCTTCTCCTCCATCCATTCTACGGGGTGCCCAGACTCAACACTGACCTAAGGTGATGAATATTGCATTAGACTACACAGCAGTGGCACACAGAGCAACTGCTGTGGCCACGATTGTGCCTTGTGATGCAGTATAGCTAAGTGGACTAGTTGGTTGTGTTCAACCAGGGCCTGGCCAGGCACACGGGAAAAAGCCACTTTTGATGAAGGCAAAAAGCCTAGAGGCCCGTGTGGTGCACACGGGCCTCTAGGCTTTTTGCCTCCATGAAAAGTGCGACCACCATGGCCAGGATTGCACCCACCTACTCAGGTTCAGCAGCCGGGCACCATAAACGTGGTAACAATGCGACGGCCCATTTGAAAATGTTACGTCAAAGCGATTTACAATAGCAGGAGGCCCTTCTCACCTTCTGTGAAGTGCCATCAGCCTGTTTTACTTCTGTCACCTCTGATTCAGACAGGAAGAGTTCATCTTGTGTTGAATACCATCCTTTGTACATACCCGTGTATATCCACCCTTTATCCTGCAATGTTTTCTATGAAAAAAAAATAAGAAGGAAAGAAAGAAAAAGACCTTTGATTTGCTTATCCGTTAGTAACATTGAGTTTGTGCACCATGCTGGTTCAGCTTTGCATACCCAAAAGTGCTCGACACATTTCCTGTGTCGATCCTCTGTTGTACGAATGTAGTCCGTGTAAGTGATGCCCGTGTTGTCGAACAGATCCTGTAAGGTGTTGTGACATGTGAATTAACAAAGAAAAATAAAGGCCACGAAACAAAAAGCTTGTGCCACAACAGGTAGTATGTGCACCTTGAACTGTTTAGAAACTCCATTGCAGAATGTCAATTCATCTTGCTTTGCCCTTGACGCGGCCTGCTGGATCTGTAAAATAGCAAAGAGCAAGAAGGCGATTCCTAAAAAGTTGGACTGACATCTAAGTCACTGCACTGCAATGAATGAAAAGCATGTTGCATTTTATTAGCATTTCCTTACAATATCGGCTGGTGCCTCACGAAACTTAACTAGAAGGCTGATTCGTGCAAAATTACACTACATGCATCGAAGAATCAGGGAAAAGAAATGTAATGTGACGCTTTCATTTATCCACATGACAAATGTATCCACTTTATCTTGTTGACACAACCATACAACTTTGCTGAGGCACGTAGCTAAGGGAAGTCTCTAATGGGGAGACGTTTAGTTCAGTCAGAAACTACACACCCCATTACAAGAAGTGGTTTGAATTAAAGGCTCACAAAGACACTGCCTTCACAAAGTAGCGCCGTACAGGTACAGGTACGATCTAAACATTTCCGCGGCATCCTTCTACAGTTTCGGTCATCTGCATGCTACACTCACCTTTAGACCATGTTCGTCTGTCCCAGTCGAGAATATTGTTTCTTGTTTAGGGTTCAGCAATCTGTGAAGCCTATGAAGGGCATCTGCCAAGACGACAGTGTGATGATGACCAAGATGAGGCCCTAAAACAGAAAAGAAAATCGATGCGACCTACGCTTAAGTGGCGGTCACTGCAGTCGATACTGAAACGAGTGTTAATAAACGTATGTGGCAATTAGAACAGCACTATCAGTCGCACCTGAATTGACGTAAAATATTGGTGTCGTTATGAAGTATCGAGATGGGCCCATTAGCAAAAAAAACAATCAACTCGCTACGAATTCATGCGCATGGAGACTCGCTTGGAGAAGTGTGCTTGTCGGCTCACATGGAAAAACACTCTACAGTAAGAGCACGGACAACTTCCGGATTCGGGCGCCGCTTTCGCTTTCGGTTTTGAGTTCATGACGCAAAGGTAGTTGATCGGTTGATCCTTAAAAATATTTAGTAACTAATTGCGTCGTAATTATGCTATTCAGTACGGATCATTACCTACCTTACTGTGCAATTTTAAGAGTAGCTGCAACTCTCTGACCTGCACGGGGCTGTAAATGTCTATCTTTTACTTGATCACCAACTGTTACCAATATCTTGTTATCTGTTGGTTATCTATTGTATTCTTCGACGTTTGAACAGGATAATGAAATTTATAACCTCATCTTGCTCCTTGGTTGATTTCGAGTTTTCCATGCCCTACACCAATGTACGGGTTCTTGTTTTGGTGCCAGTTTCTCCCGCGAGCCGCCAGGACAAATTCACGTTAGTGTAGCGTAATCATAATGGTTGGTGAGGCAACTCGCGCTGTTTATTTAACTGATTGAATTAGAGGAATGGCCGCGATGCTTTCTCAGTACAGTACATCAGGATTCTGTAAGTGACCTTTTTGTGCTGTTTACGCAAAGTTCCGTAGCGCGTCGAGTTCTAGGCGTACTGTATTTTCCGTTCTCAGCGCGTTGCTGATTATCACACGGTTGTGACAGTTTTGTTTGTATAGCTGGCCTTTATTGTGTATAATCTCCGCATCTGTACATTTCAGACAAGGCTCCGGTGTCCAAGGGGCTGCTAGGTTCGATATTTCTCACTTCGTGCGCACTCAACACACCAATACTTGCCCAGGTCAGGCACTACGTCCTGTACGACGTCTCCGACATCGTTGACAGGGGAGAGGTGAGCATATGTATTGTTATCCCATCACGAGTAGACATCCCGTTTGCGTCACTTCGTGGCGACATCATTTCGATAACTGCGTGTTACTGTCCACTGCGTCCGCTAACAGCATTACTCGTCTCTTTTATTTCCAAGTTTTGGAGGCTAGTCACTTCGAAAGTGTGCTTTCTCGACACAAAAGACTTGGTGTGCGGATCGCTGCTCATCTACTATTTCCGGATATTTGAACGACGTTATGGCTCACGAAAGTTTGCGGTAAGTGCGGTAGCGATCGACTCCGAGTAGCAGTTTCGCCGATGATGAGTACGTGAAGTGTATGTGCTCGTTTGTCCGTTGCTTTCCAGTCTTTCCTCTTGACCGCATCGGCAGTGGCCACACTTTTGGAGCTTGCATCTATATACACGCTGAGACATTTTGAAGTCCCACTGTCACCGTTCCCCAGTGGACCGTAAGTAAACAGGCGCTCCTAACATCGCTGCTGCTTTTCCACACGTTGAGCATGCTGTTGTTAGAAAAAAATGTGTAATATTGAGTTATGTATTTCCTGGCCGTGGCGTTATTTAAGATAACCCTGCTACACTATCAGGACGTAGCTGGAAAACGTTCCCTGTCAGTGCTCGAGACACCTCGACGATGACGAAAAAGAATAAGGAAAAGGATAAGACGAGGAAGTAGACGAAGGAGAAGAGGAATGAAAGGCAAAGAACTAGGAAAGGAAGAAGAGGCGACAGAAAGGAAGAGGAAGCAGAAAAATAAGGAAATGGAAGAACAAGAAGGGGGATTGAGAAGCACAAACAGGAGGAGGCCGTAAGAGAGAATGAGAAAGGAGAAAATGTTCAACTTCCAGTAAGCTCATTTGGGACGAAAGAAGAGAGAAGGTGCTTGGAGAATGCAGCTCTCCTCATACTTGGCAGGATGGATTCTAAAAATTGTTGCAGCTAGCGATAGTCGTGGCAGTAAACTCCTGAAGTGAGGTCATTCGAAGATTGCTTCAAAGAGTGTTGCAGGGGCCCCTTCAAGAGAAGGACGCAAGATCTCTGCGATTGTCATTTTATTTGAAGAAAGGACCTTGAGTGTTTTGATGCTGCTCTCTGCTTCAACATTGTACATTCTTTTGTGCAGGGTTGTGTGTGTGTGTGTGTGTGTGTTTACGTGCATGTGTGTGTGAACGACTAATGAATAAATCAGAGCATTTGTTTTATGCAATAAGGACTGTATACTTTCAACAACATCTCTTGCTGCCTTGTCTGAAATTGCAGTAGCTCTCTCATCATCAGTGGAATCATAGTCTCCACCCGAGGCTTCAGATATATTCAGCTGTTCTGTTGGAGCAGATGAAAAGGGCGCTGTCTGAAGCCTCTTTATTCCTAGTAATTTGCATCAGGAAATAACAGTGACCTGACTGCAATATTACACCTACTTGTCGGTGTTCTCTTCCTCTTCAGCAAATGTCACTTGTCTAGCAATGTCCTCATGATGTAAATATCATTGCAGCTGTAACTGACATCAACTTCCTTGCACATCCGTAATGGACTGGGTTTCTTGACTGCTTATTTCATCAACATTTTACATGTTTGTCTGACTTGCATTGCTCTGTATTTTGAGGGAGGAGGCAGTTAACGTTCTGTTTACCATACATCACAAACCATGGATTGCATATAAATTAAGCACATTTGTATACGGTGTCTATGGGTGTCCAACAAAGGCTGATATGATTGTTCCATTTATCTAAGATTTCTGTGTAAACAAGTTTTAGTGTGACGGAGCTCACTGCATTCGCTTTTGTATGTTTCTTTCATCACTCTTATGCAAAGATGGCTGGCTGTACATGTTGCTAACTCATGGTTCTCTGGTTTCTTGCAGCTACGCATTGGTGTTTTCCCTTTTTGTGAACTACCTGCTTGATATCCCACGAGTGACGCAGTCATATGTGTTGGGCATCCCTGTTACAGGGAAAACACTCACATACTTGCTCGGGCTACAGGTGCGCCTTTTACATAATCCTCTCTGCGTAGTTCCCACATGTGTAAGATACATTGAAACATAGCATTTTTACCATAGATGTTCAGGATTCTATAATTGTAGCACACTATAAAAAGCATCTTTCTAGAAAAGCACGTTATATACCAACTTTCTCTCCTGGAGAGGCTGTACAAACATTTCTTTATTTTGGCATGATAAATAAACAAAATACAAGATTAAAATATTAATTCTAGTTAACTTAACTAATTAAATTCAAGATCAGCATGCTGTAAAGGTGAATTTCCACTCGGAAGGAGTGTCACCAGTAATGGGTCTTGTGTGGCTTGTGATAAAACTGTGATATGCATTAGATTTTTTATGAATTATGTGTTAATTAAAATTGTCATAAAGCATAATTAGCTTGTCTTTATACAGGGCTCATAATTGTACAAGAAAACTGCACTTCACTTTTGTTAAGTCATCATAGATCTACTCTGTGATGTCTGCTACACGCTAATCAACTTCAATGTGGAGTCCTACCACTTCCACAGAAGAAGATTCCTAAGACTTTTTGCAGGAGTTGTTTATGTGTCACTATGTTTTGCACATGTACAGCATGATAATGTGCAAAGTATATCACCTGCTTTTCATCTCCCCTCTCTTGACAAGATATTTGTGAAAGGCAGTTTCAGGCGCATGTGATAGCTGCCATGTGCCAGTGGCATGCTGTGGTAAATCTCAGCATTGTGTGGAGATGCATGAAGTACATCTTACTTGCTTTGTACCCCACTTTCCGGCATCCTAAAACACACCCTTTTTTTTTTTAGGTGCTTAGCACTTCTAAGGAGACGGCAGTCTGTGGACTGTGTTCGTTGGTAAGTTGACTCATGCCATAACAATGCGGCAAATGATATATTTTGAGTTAGAGTGCACAAATGTTGTACTGTGAAGCTCATAACCATTTTAATTTTGGGACCTGCTTGGAGCTGTAAGCAGACTGCAGTCTACTAGGGCACATTTAATTTAGATCTGATGAGGAAATTTTAAACTAAGTGAAATTGCAACATGCTAGCCCTTAGTATTAAGTGGCAGTGCTTTTAATGTGCATGACATGCTGATTCTTTTACAGTTGTTTTAGGATTAACCAGGGCAACAGTTGGATGGCAGTTCTCCTTTGCAAAAGCAATGTGTAATAAGCTTGTCATTATCCAGTGAGAATTTGGCTCACACCTTCTCTTTGGGAATGGCTTAGAAATGGATGAATTATTACGAGTTATATAATTGTAAATAAATGTATAGAACTGATACATTATAAATACTGTTGTCAGGGGCATTACTTTTTGAAATGAGAAGACTAGCAATACTGAAAATAAATATAATTTTTGGTTGAAGAGTATAAATCAAAGTGATAAAAGAAGTTGACAGAGTGTATGATTAAGGTGTTGCTTGTTGATGGATTCGGCCTTGACCAATCCTTGAAAGAGATGCAACAGTGATGTAAAAACAATACAAAGTGTTGAAGTGTCTTTTTCTGAACACAAAAGTTGCGCAGAAGGGATGGCATCAAACCTGGCCAAGTAAATAAAATCTCTGGGCTGGATGAAGCAATGCAGTTTCAGAGGCCTCCTGGTCCTGAGGATTTTTCATTATCCATAGCAAGGGTGTAATGCTTGCAAAGCTGGAGTTCGTGCACAACCTGATAATGCTTTCATTACTATTCATATCTAAGATGTAGTGTGCTTTTTGTTTGGTCCGAGTGGTAAGATGGGTAGTAATGAGGAGCAGGCGACGCTTTTGCCATTGACCAAGTTGCATGCAAAAACCATTTCTTTTGAATTAAGGAAAGCCCAGCTTTCAAGGCATCCTACATGTCGTTGATAGTTGTATGGAGCAAATTCATAAAGATCGAAGTTTTGTTTCAGCAACACATGAAAGGGAGTGCCTTATCCAGCTCAGCCCTCACGCTTGCGCATAGCAATGCATAATCACTCTCCTCTGTTGTGCCAGCTGCTTTACAAAGCACCTTCCCAAGTAGCAAAGACACAACAGTAATGAGAAGGTTACTGCATCTTTATGATTTGACTAAAAGCTTTGCTGTTAAAATAACCAGTTATTTTCTGACTAGAAGAGAAGCTCAGGGGAAGATGGAGGCTTGACTTGATGAACAGATCGCTAAAATTGATTTAGAACAGGGAATGTCGCAGGATCCAACGTTTCGACAAGTGGACTTGTCTTTGTCAGGGTCCACTTTCGAAACAAGTCCACTTGTCTAAACGTTGGATCCTGCGACATTCCCTATTCTAAATCGTTTTTAGCGATCTGTTCATCGATATTATTTATGCTCTAAAACACCATTGTATTTGCCACTTTTAGAATGGTTCAGCAGAGCCATGTACTGCATGCTACTCTATAAAAATGAAGACAACATGCACAATGAAGAAGACAGCTTTTGAGACACTTGCTGCCATTTTATATTTAAGGGGGTTACACCAAAACCTTATTAATTCAACGGCCTTAGGACGGAGAAAAATATCTCACTTAAATGGGAATCCCATTTTTACGAAACAGTGCAAAAGCAATGAAATCAGCCAGAAAATGTGGTACGTCAGCATCGCACCTTTTTATTGTGGTAATTCCTCAGTGCAAGATTGGTGCTTTCGGTAGTCTACTAGTAATCTTCTACTGCATGTCATCTCATCCATATGTAGCCATTTGTTCACATGTCCAGCTTGGTGAGTGCATGCGGGGTTGTTCATTGCAGGTGGCTGGGGCAGTGTGCCGCTGGAACTTGTTTTGGGTGGGCTCAATACTCCGGGTGCCCAGCTGGATGGCGTGGCTATGTGGAGCAACGATTGGGAGGCTGATGAGTTCATCACCACCTCGGGAGGAGCCCTTCATGGGAGCCACCCTCGACATCCAACGGCAACAGCAGGCCGAGATGCTCGAGCGGCAGCTGCTCCTGCAGCACGCAAGAGGTTCCAGGACACCTCCTCACATGGCTGCCGCTGCCATGGGCATGGTACATTGCTCACGTTTGCTTGTGTATTTATGCAAGTATACCGTACAGAACCATCAAAGGGGCTCTATTATGAAATGTAGAGTCTGTTTAGTTGTTCTTTGAGTTATTCTTTGAGAACCGTATTGTTGTTAGTATTTTCATCATATCTTAATTTTGAAAAGAGAAAAGTGAAGGTTGAGGCTTCATTTTTTAATTTCGTTTCGAAATGTTGGCGTGTGACAAGTGCTGTTTGAATCCTGATGTTCTTTTTTTTTATGTTTTGGCCGTATTGGGTCAATAATATACCCTGAAACTTACCATGTTAGGGTCCCAGTTTCCTATTAAAAAGTTAGGTGGGCTATAGCAGAGGTTGTCCAAAATCTGACATCCTGGTGAGTTGGTGCGAGAACCTCAATGTGGCAGTGCCACCTGTATTTTCATACTTGCATGATTTCTAGCTAGCATCTATGGACATGTGGCAAGAGTGGAGCTTTTGGTATTGTAATGGCGTAATTTATTAATTAAAGCAACACCATTTATTGAAGGGAATTGACTTGCCTCCCAACTAACTGTGTTGCAAAGCTTACAAATTTCAACCTGCTGCATAAATGCAAGTCATAGTTCACAAGGAAAAATTATTTTGTGAGAAAATCTTGGGTCGGCACATGACTGAAGGAAAAGGAATGTAAGACGGTACTTTTGATGGTATCTATGCTGTGCCTATGTAAGCGCAAGACACTGTATATGAAAGGGAAATTTGCTTTAAGATAATTTATTTTTATGGGTCCCCAAACCTGGTGAAATTGGCTACGTCACAGCAATTTCAGAAGCCGTGGTAACTTGAGAAATTGAGAAATGAATATTCTCCTTGTCAGTTGGTTCTACAGGTAATTAATCTTTGATGCAAAGCGCAGATATTCCTTTGTGGGTGTTTACTTAAGACAAGTAATGAAATAATCTACCAGCAGTGCTGTCAAACATAAAATTTGTGCGTTGAATGTGAAAGGTGTGTTAAAGCAATAGCATACTACCTGGATTTTTGCCGTTAACATTTTGCCTATGTTAGTGCTTATGTATATCCTAAATTGTCCTTTGTCGTTGTCCCTCTTGCAGGTTCACTGAGGGCATGCAGTGACCAATTGTTAAAACTGTTATGGTTTCTTGCTTGCGATAATATGCAGAACCGACAGCAGATGGCACAAGGGTATGCAGAGCGGCTTGTTCCCAGCTTGGATGACCACGATGCTTGGAATAATATGCTGAATACAGAAGCTTATGGTAACTTTCTCTTTCTTGCTTGTAATTTTAACTATTTCTTCTGTGTACTTGTCATGTCTTTGCCTGTTTTATTTCTGTGCCAACTGTACTTTCGTCGAAATCCATTAAGCTTTGTGGCCACTTCGCTATTCATGTTACTTGGCAGGCTCATCTCAGTCAGATACTTTTACTCGAGGCCAAATAAGTCACTACTCTTCTTTCACCATGCTATGTGGACATCTTGTACAAGTGTCCAAAACTTTTTTAACTAGGGTGTGTGAGCAGTGACGTTTCTGTATACGTCAGTGCCATGTGATGGAACCAAGTTGCAAACAAGTTGAGCTTGGGCCTGAGATGAGGACACTTTGTGAACATGCACTTAGTCCCAACATGTTTGCAAATTGGATCTGTCATATGGCACCGACGCACAGAAAAGTCACCCCTCACACATGCTTGTTAAAAGAATTGGGTGCCTGTACACGTTGCCTGTTATTTTTTGCAGCGTGGCTGACTGCAGCATAAGTTCGTGGAGCGGGAGCGTTTGCAAAGACTATCATCGTCATGGCATCAGTGCTCGTGCACTTCTGTGTGATGCCCATTGTGCAGCATTTGCATGTTCATGTCACTCTTCTCTTGCACTCATACCCTCATCCCACTACTACATAAAGGCAGGCATGTGCCAACATAGCCAAGTGCCGTATTGCATAGCAAGGGGGTGGGGGAAAGGAAGTGAGGAGGAGTGCCATGAGTGTGAGGAGGAAGGAAAGGATAAGGGGAGGGAGTGTAGTATGTGCCCTAGGCAGTCGGTATATGCCAAGCAATTAGCATGGCATAGAATAGGTGATGGGAAGGAAAAGTAAAGGTGAGGAAGTATGTTGCAAGGGTAAGTGTGAAAGAAAGGTGGAGACAGTGCAATATTAAATAAAAGAAATAAGCAAAGATGCCACAGAGAGAATAAAGAAGAAGCAAATGTAGCATGACAAAGAAAGATAGATAAAAGAGAGACGATGAAATGTGAAGAAAGAACTCTGTCTGTGTCCGCTTGCTTGCTAGCTACACTGCCTACTCGTATTGCGCAGCCATGTTACAGTGTGCAGCTGGCTTCTTCTTTTCTTTGTTTATTTTTATTTAAACTTTGAATTGTGTCTTCTGGTCAACCAGGGGATGTACAGCAAGCTTATCTTTGTTTCTTCACCTGTGTTTGCTGCTTCATGTTTGCTGATGTTTTAAACATTGTAGTGTGTTTTGGTCTGCCCCTAATGTACCTGAAATTTTGTTGCCTCTGCTTGGGCCATGTAGTTAATCACTGGTGTGGTAGTATCAATGCTATGGTATTACAAGTAGTGTTAAACCTCGATCTAACGAACTCTGTAATATTGGCAGTTTACTTCGTTATATTGGAACTTCACTAAATTGAAATTCGGGCTTTTATGCAAAGCATGGCCACTGAAAGATTCTTTCACCTGGAAATGCCGCAAGAATGTTTGAATAATGCAGCAGTACAAAAAGAACCTAAGTTCAGTAATGTTTACAATTAGTTTCATATGGAACTGGACATCTGGCAGTGACAACATAATAATGTGCACTCGAAGCCATTGTCACAGCGACCGTATTTCATGCATAAAGCAAAATAAATGCAAGCACAACGCACTGTAATAATAAGCTATAGGCAGGGCTATCATGCCCATTCTGCCTAAGAAGGTGGCTACCAAAAATTGACAAAGAAAGCTTTTGTCAAGAACCGCATGATCACAAAGGAACAACTGGAATAGTGGCTCCTCAATTAACAGTGGCTGTGTTTTCTGTTTTGCAACATCGTGTGCGTATGTACGAAGAATTTAATAAGACCCGATACGGTGTAGTGAATTTCAGTCACCACTACTGTGCATTGGTTCAACGGGTGTTGTAAGTTGCTTTTATCACAGAACCTTGCAGGATTTTATAGATTTGGTAGCTGTGCAGAGGGTAACTGTGAGCAAGAAAAGCAATTTGCTGTAAAAGGCTGAAAGCCCTGTCCCGTGCTCTGTATGCTTCAAAACATGACAGTGAGCACAAGAGTGGCCAATGATAACGCCCTGAACCAACCTTAAGCTGTACTGAAAGAGCCCCCACCCTCTCCCTTTCCTATTTGTAGCAGTGCTGTTTTAAACCCCTTCCTTTAGTTTAATGGCAAGAGATGATAGCACAGAGGCCCTTCTGGGAAAGCTAGTCTGTGTTCCTCAAGCCTGGAAAACATTGGAACCATTGTCCTGTGTTATTTTCTTTCAAGGGTGGAGCTGGTATGGATGGGTACCAGAACAGAAGAGGGGCAGAGAGACCCTGGAGGAAATGCTGGTTTTTGTTGTGTGGGGTGCGCTTTTGTAAGGGGTAAGAGCAAGTGTGCGGTGGCCAGAGTTTAAAACACAGAAAGCTGAGCAAGTTGGTAAGGATTCATTATGCAAGGGAATGGCTTGCAAACAGGGAGATAAGAATAGAGGAGAAGACAGCATGAACACCGATTATCAACTGAAGGAGAGCCCTGAGATTGAAAAGAAGGAAGACACAAAACCTACCTCTGCCCATGCTCAGGAATGGTACGCGTGCCAGCGTACGTGTGCTTGCATACATAGACCAGCAGATCTCAGATCAGAAATCAATGAAATCAAATCCTGTTTGTCTTTAGACCAAAAATATTGTCAAAAAATCAATTTTTAGAAAATAGCATTTTTACGATCTCCATCAATCACTCTCCATATATGCCAAGTTTCCTATCTGTCAAGGCCATATTTCAGCCAAATCCTCAATTCAAAGACATAAAATGTACCTGATCTTTTGCTGTGTCAACGCTAAAATGAGACATATCCAATGATGCCATGCTCACATTCTAGTACCTTGAGCACATACTAATGGTAGCCTACCAAAATATTGTAAGTGTGTATGTGTACAAACATTTGCAACTGCTCACACCTAAACATGGCATTTATTTGTTTTCTTGGTTTTCTCAAAATGGCAGCTTTGCACGCCCAGCAAAACATTTACTCCGATATTTGAGCTGCCATCGCAGATAGAAGAATAATTCTTTTTGCAACATGAAGCTAGATGGTTGGAGCACACAACATAGCAAAGGAATTTTCAATATTACTTGCTTAAGTTTATCAAATTTGATTTTTGTGAGACATTTGCACATCTATTTCTGAAAGGATACAGTTCATTGTAGTATAAAGCAAAAAATAATGACCTAATCAAAAATGTGCTGCCATTGTTGTGCTCCTTATGCCTTCTGCTAACAATTAATATGCCATTTGTATATTTCGGTGCTGTGGTAGTCTGTCTGTTATAGTAAGAACAAAAGAGGTTGTCTTGTTAATTATGTCACTAAATAATGAACCCAGAGAAAAATAACAGCGTTTTTAGAATTAGAAAAAGAGAGTAAACAAGCATGCAAACATTCATGAAATTTGGTTCACAAACAAATGTGGACACCTTTAAGACCCACGTACCCCCTTGAGAAGCACTACTATGCTAGTGTGTTTCTTTAACCCAAAACCGTTATGGTGGCAATGTATACCTCTAATGCATCTATTTTTTGCTTCTTTGCCCGCACACAGAAAGCCGAAATAACATACCAAACGGACATTCTACAGAGGAGCAGGTACGTTGGCTGTATCTTTTTTACCTACTTTGCATGGCCTAATGCATTTGATTCAAGCCAATGCAATGAAGATTGAAACCAATGTAATGAAATGTACAGCACATCCTTGTGTGCAATTGTCTTTTTCAGCATTAGCATTGCAATCTTTTGAAGTTGCTTTACATATTTTCTACCAGAGTCATTCAATTGTACAGACTGTTTAACACTTAGGCGAAAACTCAGGCACATTGCATTGCAATGCGGCGAGCACTAGAGGGGTGGTCGCAGCAGCTTGCGCAAGGCACAGATGCTCGAGGGTGGAGTCTTGAACTACATTGTTCTCTACGGGGATGCACACTGGCCGCTTTGTCAGGAAACATGCTCATTGCCCGACACCAGCACTCTTCCGATCACGATGCACTGCACTCCAACTTTTCCCCTAACTGTGAAACAGCGTGTACATTAACAAAGAGAATAATGCACTCCACCCATTTTGGCACCTGATTAGCTAATCAATGTACCACGGTGCACATCTCACTTTGGCGGGCTAATGTGGCTAGGCATGATCAATTGACCAGACAAGCAAAGTGTGCAGGCTGCATTTTGTGAAGAATCGTCAGAGACTGCTTTGGATTTTGCGCAAGCAGTAACTTCTTGTCGTCCCTTTATTCGAAGACCTAGTTACCGTACTTTGACACTGAATTACTTCGTTATATCCATTATTTTGTTATAACCATTATTACCCCTAACTGCAATATTTGGCATCTGGGTGCGAAAAGTTTTAACATCCAAATAGGAAGACGGTGCTGTGGCCTGCAGTAATGCTATATAGAGCCACACATGCAATGAAGTCTTCCGAAAGCAGTCAAAAGAAATCAACTTGTCAGTGCTGTGCGAATCGGCAGTCGGCAGGACAGGCCACGTTCTGTCGCAATGCAATTGTCTTTCAGTTCCATTTAGCACGTGGCTTAACAGCCGCGAAACCGGAAAACGCGAAACCGGAAAAACGACACCGCCATCATACAACAATCAACTGCGAAAATATGCTCATTGTGAACATACAGCATGCACCCGACTACCAAGCTCACCATCTTCATCGCTACAACACACACAATGTGTAGGCCAACGATTGTCGTCGTGCCGGCCTGGCTTTGCCAGTTTAAAGCTTCCAAGGTCGCTACGTCGCCGACAGTGGTGTAGGCAGGCATGGGCTGAGCGGGCTGAAACACCCCTGAAATTTTTCCAGCATGTGCCCCGCTGCCTTTGGCCCGTCAACTATGAATGAAACGAAGTCGCAGCTCCGACCCACCCCTCTGCCCCCCTTCCTCCACCTGGTAGAAAATCCACCTGCTCTGGTTTCATCCACCAAGATGAGACAGTAGAGGTTTGGGCAGCCCATAATGCAGGAGGTATTGTAGTGCCTCAGTATGCATCTTGCTCTATATTTAGCAGAACAAGATTTCCTATTTCAAGCAGCGAACTTTTCTTCAGCACAAAATATTTCAAGATAACATGTTTTATAGTCACCGGCTGTGGTTTCATTGATGAAGGCAAGAAAGTGAGAGGAGCAGGAGGCGACAGGAAAAGGAGTTTGAAAGGGAAGAATGAGCGAGCACGCTGCAAAGTCGAGCTTACGCTGTCCCGTTATGTCCCATTATGTTATAACAATTTTCGAGTTAATCCTAAAGGTTCAGCTCACTTCTGCAGTTCTGAATGTGACTGTTGCTTTAATCATAGATGGAAGCTGTTGGTTCAGTGTGTCTGAGTTATTGTTTAAATATTTTCTATTACAGGTGCAGACACTTGTAGACATGGGCTTTGAGCGGCAGAATGTGGTCAGAGCCCTGAGGAATTCCAACAATGACGTACATCTGGCGACCACATATCTTCTAAATGAGAGCTGAGGCTGGCTCTTGTCGGGAAGTTGTATTATAGACACAGCACGGACTGTGCGGCAGTGAGAGTGGCACTGTGTGCAATAAAACAAAATGTTTTGTGGTTTGTGTTAACCTAAAGGCTCTCTGTTGTCTAGGTGTGTCCAATCACTTGGGATAATCAACGAACACGGGTCATTAGCGCAATATGAATGGTTGGGGCAGCGCTCTTTGCAGAGGTTTACAAAGTTGGATTTGCTGTCATCTTTGCAACTGTGCATTGCATTGTCAGCCACCAAAAAAGCATGAAGTTTATTTCACACGGCAATCTTGAAATTTGCTCATGCAGATGCTTCAAATGCAGCCTTAGGTTGCTGAAGGTCTTTGAAAGGCCTGTGAAATTTAGCAAGTAGCTTTAGCAGATTTGGTGTGCTTCATTTTGCTGCGGCAAAAAAAAAAAAGTTAGGAAGTGCTTTTTAACCCAAGCAACAAAATGTATTTAGGCAATCTTACTTGCATTTTGTTGCTTGTGATGAACTTTTGTCTTTTGTTTGTTTACATTTGTGATACTATTAAAGGAAAACCTGGTAGCCCCACTTGCAACGATATTATAGGCATTTTGCCAGTGTAATGAAACCTTTGTCTCAATGGCTATTTGTCTCTGGGATGTACTTAGATGTGAGTTTCATGGCATAAGTGATGTGGGGCTACATAGTATGCAGGTCATTTGGTAAGTACGGTAAAAAGCAATTAGGGGCATTTGTTTGCAGCAAGCAATATTTTGTTTTTCAACATTCCGTATTGCTCGCGCAATGAACGAACTTTTCTTCAGCACAAAATATTTCAAGATAACATGTTTTATAGTCACCGGCTGTGGTTTCATTGATGAAGGCAAGAAAGTGAGAGGGCAGGAGGCGACAGGAAAAGGAGTTTGAAAGAGAAGAATGAGCGAGCACGCTGCAAAGTCGAGCTTACGCTGTCCCGTTATGTCCCATTATGTTATAACAATTTTCGAGTTAATCCTAAAGGTTCAGCTCACTTCTGCAGTTCTGAATGTGACTGTTGCTTTAATCATAGATGGAAGCTGTTGGTTCAGTGTGTCTGAGTTATTGTTTAAATATTTTCTATTACAGGTGCAGACACTTGTAGACATGGGCTTTGAGCGGCAGAATGTGGTCAGAGCCCTGAGGAATTCCAACAATGACGTACATCTGGCGACCACATATCTTCTAAATGAGAGCTGAGGCTGGCTCTTGTCGGGAAGTTGTATTATAGACACAGCACGGACTGTGCGGCAGTGAGAGTGGCACTGTGTGCAATAAAACAAAATGTTTTGTGGTTTGTGTTAACCTAAAGGCTCTCTGTTGTCTAGGTGTGTCCAATCACTTGGGATAATCAACGAACACGGGTCATTAGCGCAATATGAATGGTTGGGGCAGCGCTCTTTGCAGAGGTTTACAAAGTTGGATTTGCTGTCATCTTTGCAACTGTGCATTGCATTGTCAGCCACCAAAAAAGCATGAAGTTTATTTCACACGGCAATCTTGAAATTTTGCTCATGCAGATGCTTCAAATGCAGCCTTAGGTTGCTGAAGGTCTTTGAAAGGCCTGTGAAATTTAGCAAGTAGCTTTAGCAGATTTGGTGTGCTTCATTTTGCTGCGGCAAAAAAAAAAAAGTTAGGAAGTGCTTTTTAACCCAAGCAACAAAATGTATTTAGGCAATCTTACTTGCATTTTGTTGCTTGTGATGAACTTTTGTCTTTTGTTTGTTTACATTTGTGATACTATTAAAGGAAAACCTGGTAGCCCCACTTGCAACGATATTATAGGCATTTTGCCAGTGTAATGAAACCTTTGTCTCAATGGCTATTTGTCTCTGGGATGTACTTAGGTGTGAGTTTCATGGCATAAGTGATGTGGGGCTACATAGTATGCAGGTCATTTGGTAAGTACGGTAAAAAGCAATTAGGGGCATTTGTTTGCAGCAAGCAATATTTTGTTTTTCAACATTCCGTATTGCTCGCGCAATGAACGCACTTTTTTTCAGAGAAACCGAAGCAAAGTTGGGGAGGGGGGGGGTGCGTTTATTATACGGGGTAAATATTACAAAAACCGTTTCAATATAAGCAAAACATGTCAACGGGCAAAAAAGGTGCACTGCAAGCAGTGGTAATGCTTAGAAACGCGCGCGATGAAATTTTATTAAAGAGTAAAAAAGAGCCATATGGCGTCGGTACCACGCGACTCGGCACCCGCCGCGACAGCCGCTATGGTGGCTGCGTTTTGCTCCATTATGATGACCTTTCGCTTCCGTTTAACGCGTGGTTCGCCCACCAGAAAAATGACGACGCTGTCAAACGATCAACAACGAAAAAGCGAACTAGTGGCACGCGGTGGTCCTCGCTGCGCATAGTTTAGATTTATAGTTCCTATATTGCCACGGGTCTCGCGCCTAACTACGCCACGACGCACCAACGCTGATTTGGCCGTCTTGAGGCCAACAAAAGTCGCTGGTGCAATCTCGGAGACGCTCAGCCGCAACAGCGTTCGGTAGCGTTCGCGGGTGGCCCTATAACGGGCGAATGTATGTTTCCCGTCGCCGCACGCAAAAGGAATCATCATCGCATTTCTCCCTCAAATCTGTGCTGCGCCTGCGCGTGTCGCATATTAAGCATAATGTCCGAGATTGCATCGTGGCAATCTCAGAGGCCAACCAGGCCCCGACCATGCTTACTTAGGCTTAGCTGCGCCAGCCTGCGCAGCACGGTGGTGGTGGTAAAAACGTTTATTGATGTAAGGGATTAGACAGGAGGTATGCTGGGACCAGGCCGTAAAAGGCTGGTCTTCACAAAAACTAGGTGGAGCTCCCTAGTTCGGGACTCCAGTGGCGGTAGCCGCCGCCCGTGCGCGCCTGACTAAGGCTTGTTGCGCCTGTAAGTCGTGGCAGCCGAGCAGGGTCGCCTCCCAGTCCTCCCGTGTTGGGTTGGGGGGAATGGCCGGATTGGAAGGGCAAGCCCACACCATGTGGTAGGTGTCCGACGACACCGCACTACAGTGCGGGCAGCTGCCGCTAAAGGAGGGGTCAAAATGTTTTAGGGCTGCCGGGCACAGCAATGTATTGGTAAGAAGGCGAAGTAAGAGCCGCTCATCCGCCTTCTTAAGGCCTTTACATGGGGCGGGGGTAAAGGCGATGGCAATCTTGGTAGAATTTTGTAATATCTTTGAAGGTATAGGCCGGATTAAAATGGGTTTCCTGATCGGTTGGGGAGGAGAAAAAATGCCGCCCGCATCTTCCCACGGGGGGAACTCGAGTAAATGCGTCGCAGAGTGGTGGGGGTATAAAAGGACAGAAAGTTGAGCGAGTTGGTAACATTCCATAATCAAAAGAAGAGGCGTGCAGGACACGGACACAAGAAGAGCAGTGAACACCACGAACGCCGACTAACAACTGAAGCACAGCACAGAGGCGAAAAAAGAAAGAAGACACACAGCTTATCTGCGCATGCTCGGAATGGTAGCGCCACCTGTCATACTGTTACACGTGCCGTTCTACGCGATAGACAACTGCTAAGACATTCTATCTCCTCTCTGTTGTTAGTCGGCGTTCGTGGTGTTCACTGCTCTTCTTGTGTCCGTGTCCTGCACGCCTCTTCTTTTGATTATGGTGGGGGTATCGCGTGAATGTTGCGTAATTGGGTATGGTTTGGGACGTCTGCGTTGCTTGCTGTTGTTGACGCCGACGACGGTGAGGGTGGGGTAACGTTGCCTTCAACGAGTGGTGGGACGCTGATGTTGGGTTGTGACCCACTACTGGTTGAAGGTACTGTTGCTTCCATCGCATCTACTCGAGTCAAGCAAAGCGTCAAGTCAAGCGAAAGCCAAGTAAAGACGCCCTTGACTGAATTCCGAACGCGCGCTCCGCCGCTTATATACACACCGCCCGCGTTCGAGGGAGACGAGTACGGGGGAGAGGTCCGCAAAGACGCCCTTGACTGAATTCCGAACGCGCGCTCCGCCGCTTATATACACACCGCCCGCGTTCGAGGGAGAGGAGTACGGGGGAGAGGTCCGCACCCCCACTGCGCATGCTCGGCTTGCTGAACGCCCGGTGGGCCGGCACGAGACGAGCCGAGCATGCGCAGTGGGGATGTGGACGGCGCCGCCGACGCCGAAGCGCGACATCGCGCGACTAAGAAATGCTCCGCATTTAAAACAGCCCGGAAAGAGAGCGCGCGGACGGCTGCGTCTGCTGCCTCGTTTCCTACCAACCCCTGATGAGCAGGGGCCCATATAACGTAACGGTGTGCGGGGTCCGTATCCCGTATGCAATTTTGGTAGATTTGATAAGCTAGAAAGGGGGTCCAGTACGACGTTCCGACAGGCCCCTCGCGAGTCGGTAATTATGTATTTCGAGTCGGAATGTGAGGCCGCCAGAGCAATAGCGACTTCTTCCACGTGTGTTGGATTGGGCGCTCTAAAAGTGAGGCCGTTAACTGCGCAGCACGCGGTAGCGGGCGTGAGGGAACTGCGATAGCACTGAGGAATGCAGAAATGCGAGCAAATGACGTTATCGTCGCTTGCACGCGGCTATATCCGGCGGCAACTTAAATAACCGGTTAGCCGGATATATACACAGGAGAGAACAGCTCTCCCACCGGAAAAATGAAAACTCTGCGCCGTAGCCGGGATCGAAGCCGCGTTGTCCGCATCCGCAGTCGAGTAACCACTAGACCACCGCAGCGGACCACCTTGCACCAAGGCAGCTATGGGCTTATTTCTGTCGCCCTCCTTCTTGCTAAGGGACTTAATTTTGATGTGCCGCTAGGTGCGGCCGTTTTTATAACGTTCTACTAAGGCCCCTCAAATGTTCGGGTTCCGCCAATGCCTTAACAGCGCTGTCACCGCGCTTGCTCTCAGTGCCCCTACTGCGTTGTGGCAACTTCCAACGTTGGACGTTGTCACAGCGCGTTGGCTCGAAAACTGGTTATGAAGCTATCCGGATTTCAGGAAATGGATGTCTTGTATATTCTGTTTAAATAACCGATTAGCCGGATATTCGAATTGGCGGTTTAATATTTGATGTTGCTAATAGTATATTCAAAGAGGACGCCACGACATACTATCCAGGTGAGCTTTCGTGTACAGTATTTGTGCAGTGTTAAGAAAATTTGGGGCCCAAGTAATATACACGATGGATTGCCGCCGTACAAAGTACCGCTGAATATTGATGAGGCTCTGATTGGTGGTTGCATTGTTCCCGTATTGGAAGCCACATTGCACCATAAAGCATAAGTGAATGTACGACTAAGACTTTGTGATGTAGAGCCATTCAGAAACGTTAACACGTTAAAGAAACAGGAAACGCAAGGACACTAACCAAGGCACGCCCAGCCACAGTGGTCCAGTGGCTATGGCACTTGCTGATCCGAAGGTCGCGGGATCGAATCCCGGCCGCGGCTGCTGCACTTCGACGGAAGGAAAATGTTGAGGCCCGTGCACTTTGCGATGTCGGTGCACATTAAAGAACCCCTGTTGGTCGAAATTTGCGGAGCTCACCACTACGGCGTCTTTAATAATGATCGTGGTTTAGGGAAGTAAAACTCCATAAATCAGTCAATCAAATAACCATAGCACATATTAGGTTAAGACTAACACTTGCAAAGATGACTAGAAATATAAGAATCCTAGAGAAAAAACGAAAATTTCGGCGTCACTACAGAAATATAATATCCGGTTACCGGAATACTACGATAATATAAACTGAATAAACAACCAAATAACAGGTCACTCTGGTTGTCCAGTTGAAGCGGCGGATATTTATAGCTTTGTTACAGTTTTTATTTTTACAAAGGTAAGGAGACGTGTTCTTTGAAAAACAAGGGTTTGTGTAGGAAAATCTGTGCTGCGGTTAGAGCGAGAGGTTCCTCGGAATGTAAAAAACTATGGCGTGGAAAGAAAAAGAGGCCTTTTTGCTCCGATAGACATCACTGAGCCGTGGTCCCGCTACGATGGCAGAATAGCGCCTTTATTCTCTACTTCTCAGTCATCTCCGACGGTCTGCTTTATTTTTTTATTTTTTTATTTTTTTGTACCAATATATTTTTCTTCCTCCGCGCCAGAAATTTTGAAGGTATTAGATTTAGCGAGGCGCTATTTTAGACCTTTCCAAATTCAGCAATGCGTTGAATTTGATCTGGCCAGCTTGCCTGATTGGATCGAAGTATCGGAACGTCCAGAAAAGCAACCAAGGCCGTATTCAGCCCGGCCAAGACAGATACAGACGGACACCCACGTCCTTTCTGATAACGCACGTGTTCATTTGATTTGCGGGTAAGTTACACTGTAGTACATCGCGATGCATATATACGTGTCCTTGTTCTGCTTGTCACGGTACGCTTTTCGGGTGTCAATCGACAGATTATTTTTGTGCACAACATGCGGCCACAAAGGTTCCGTTGCACACTATCAACAATTCGTAAGTACATTTAGAGTATTCTCACACGAGACGCAAGGATGACAAAAGGACGCCTGCAACCCTTATAAGCGTGCCAATACACTGTAACCAGATTGCGACGGGGAACAGGGGGAGCGGGGTGCGGGGAGTTACGGGGGAGACGCTCCCTCTCCCCCGTAATGTTAACTTCGCCTTAAGTTCTCTATATCACCCATCTATCTCCTTGAAACGTTAGAAAGGTAGTTCTGCAATTTCTCCAGAGGTGCTCCAGTGGAAACAGCCTGTCGCCACACGAAAGAACCTCTCTGATGACCCTTGACTTGGCTTGCTCGGGCGCGCCTGCAAAATTCTGATTACGGTATCTATCGCATATGCATGCGCACGCGCTATTTCTCTATTCATTGTCGCTTGAAAAAGCCTCCGAGCGGATTTTATAGCGAGCTTCCGACTCCCATCACGTATCCGCAGTGCTTTTAAATTCAACGGAAAGCGGACTTTACCGCTTGACGGAGTGTACTGCAACAGAGCCAACACAGGTGGATCGGAGGCTCGATAGCTGAAATATTGTATAGAACAGAGACTGTATATGTGTGATACACTACAACAAAGTACAACATTTTTACTGTCAATATTTTAATAATATGTAGTAATAGTATACAAACAAAAGGTAAAGAATAATTGCAGAAAAATTGAAACGGAAAGCGGACTTTACCGCTCGACGGGGTGTACTGCAACAAAGCCAACACACGTGGATCGGAGGCTCGATAGCTGAAATATTGTATAGAACAGAGACTGTATATGTGTAATACACTACAACAAAGGCACAACATTTTTACTGTCAATATTTTAATAATACGTAGTAATAGTATACAAACAAACGGTAAAGAAAAATTGCAGACACTTTACAGCAAACGCATAGGCGAGTACAAATGACAGCCTACTCTCTCACGATCACTCGTTAAATCACTTTGACATTCTGGGTCAACTGCGTTATTACTTTGTATTTAATTCGCTTTAATCCATCATTTATTTACCTTGATTAGCTATACGTTGCCAACATATAGAGATGACACCACGGCCCAAGTACGCGCCACACGTTACTTTGGGTATCATTCGTGTTCATTCCGCCGCCAGATTTTCTTACTCATGAGCCAGCTTTCGCCTTTATAAATTTTGTTCGCTTTGTGCTTCATTTTAAGCAAACCCGTCAAAGAGGTATTTCATGTGACTTTCGGCTTTTTAAATTTGTGGAGTATATGAACAAATTGTTCAAGTACGACTTCTTGTTTCTTTCTACTTACTTGGTCTGTGGTAGAACCTGCTTAACCAGAATGCGTATGGAGCACAAATTTCGGTGCTGTTTGACGTGCATAACGCTTAATTCTAATCTGATCATGCGTTGTTCACACGGCTAAGTTGCAGAGTATGGCGCTAGATATAGTGCCTTGCTTCAGTGTGTATAAAGTATGCACAAGGCTGCGAAGACCAGCGATCGTGGCAGAGTCCGCCGATTCTGACACGGCAGCTCTCTGGCGTTGTCGCTGTGCACACCGCGGTTACGACACACACTGGCCCCTTTCTGTTCAGAAGAGGCCGCATGTTTGATATCGTGGCTTGACACCACATAACCACGGACACAGAGTACGAAAGTATTGGCGTGCTAATTTATTGAGCGTTTTTAAAATAATTTTAGGCAGCCGAAATTAGGACTGGAAATTAAGTTAGCTGGGAAACTTTGCGGGGCGTATGAGGATCCGACATGGGGGGCTATAAATTACTGGTAGCAAATAAATGAATGATGTTACAGCAGATCAGTGCGCGTGAAAATAATTGCACATACCCATTTGACGTGTTACGACCTCGTTAATTTGATGGTCACGACACACCAAACCTGAAAAAAAAAATCATTCGTGTAATAGCCTAAGATGGCGCCTTCAATCGACGTTAAGTTCATGGACGGCGCCATTTTTGGCTGTTATACGAATGATTTTTTTTTTCAGGTTTGTATACCGTGACCCTCAAATTAACGACGTCGTGACACGTCGAATGCATACATACGATTATCTTCGTGCGTACTGGTCTCGGGTAACATCATTCATTTAATTGCTACGCATACAAAACGGCAATGTTAGCAGCCCAACATAGCACTTAAATGCATGCGTACGATGCATTTCGGATGGAAACTTTTGCATATTTGTTCGTTCGGTATGTTGTTGCAATTCTGACTAGTCACGTTACAAGAAGCGCCACATTGTTGCGCGTAATGCGAGGCTTACGTATACTGAGTATGCCTTCAAGCATATCACTTCCACCTTGTCGTGGCTGTCAAGTTCGGCTCTTGAGAACGATGTCCCGGGTTCCATTACTCGTTGCGGTGGTCGCATTTCGAAGGATTGAAATCCAGTAAACGCTCGCGCGCGGTGCGTTTAGCTGCGTGCACCTCACGTGGTCGAAAATAACCCGAAAGTCATGCCCTATAAATCTCGCTTCTGCAAAGGGGAAGGGGGGGGGGGGGATGTACGGGCAACAAAGTGTCCTTACTTTTGCGTCAAGTACTAGCCCTATAGAATAAGATAACTTAAGCGTCAGCATAAAGGTCGACTTGAGCCTGTGCGCTGCATATTAAACCCCTGGCTCCAATGTCTGGTAATGACGCATCTCTAATGAGATCACAGTGCGTCTTGAGCGACAGGAACGCGAATCCACACATGTTCGCACACTGTCTCATGTCATTATGGAATAATTGTTCTTACATTTTTGTTGGGCGTGTAAGTGTGTGCATTTTTAGCATCCATAACAGCAGGGCACCGAAGCCGTATGTATAAGCGCACGTGTGGACTATGGAACTCACGATAACAGAGTAAAAAAATTACAGCACGGTACTTTGTACCGCGTGTAAAATTTCTTAAAGTATTGTGCAGTCACCGACATCACGTTGGAAAAAGGAGCTTCGTGCTGGCTTTCTTTTTCCTGGTAGCTTCTGACAGATGTATGCATCACACTATATATAGTCAGAAAGTTATTGCAGTGCAGATGCATGCACTTGGATACGTATATATACAAGAGATGGGTGCAACAATTACCATCGGAAAAAATCCCGTCCACACTCGTGCAGCTTTTATGTACAGTGCATAACGCTTTTTAAATGACCCGCTTATTACGCAGAGCAGCTAGTACAATAAATACGTATGCATTGTGCCTTATAACCTTCGCCGCCTAATAGCGCGGCAGCAGAAAAAAGTACAGTCGCGCTCAGTATACGGCCTCGAACATGTGTGCCAGAGCGAAGCAAGAGGAAGAGGAGAAGGCGGAAGGAAAAAGGAAAGATAGGGAGGAGCCAATTCTGAGGCCGGGTTGCTACCCTGTGCAGAGGAAATGGGGTAAGTGGAACAAAAGATAATAGAAATGGGACGCGACAAGATAAAAAAAGAGAGAGAAAGAAGAAAATTACACCATCTCGCGCTAAAGGGGACCATGAGGCGATGCGAAGCAGCACGGGGGGGGGGGGGGGGGGGGGGGGGGGGAGGAGTGCACACCGCGTTTGCATCGGTTTGACGCTAGCAGACGCTGCCTGCGTTAGCGTTGTCTCTCGCGGGAGAGGGCTCGTTCTCGTTCCTTGCGAGCTGGTAAAGCGTTCATCGAAGAAAGAGCGTTTCCATAGTCGAAGCGCGCTGTTCAGAGAGGAGAGGTAGAATGCCGAGAGGAGAGGAGATGAGACAAGGAGAGGAAGGGGAGGAGGATGCGCATGCGCAGTGCGGGTGTGGACGCCACACGGCGGATGGATGGATGGAGGGAGGGAGGGAGTGACATAGCCCCGACCATAAGCTGCTTCGCATCTAAAAGATCAACACTGCTGATAAAGTCTGCCCCCTAGTACGCTCGTCCTTAAATATTGCAACAACGCGTTCAAAGCTTTCCGTGCTGACGATGGTTCCGGCCAGTGTTCCAAGACTCGTTCCTCCGACAAAGGCCGGCTGTCAACGAACGAAGCAAAGTGTGCACTTGGGTCTTGAATGGTGGCAGCTGCAGCATAGTGCTTTCGTCTGCAAACAGAAACTATAGAAACCAAGGGTGTGCGAATATTCGAATGCTTCGATTAATTCGTTAAGTATTGCGTTCTCAATATGGTATTTGAATTTTTCAAATATTCGAAGCGGTTCGAATATCCGGACAAATCGAATATACGACCCGTTCATCTCGCCAGAAATAAATTACATTCCGCATCTGCGATATGTGTCACGACAGAGCAAGGATCAGTTCACGAATGCGTTATGGCGGCCAGGGACGAGCGCACTGGCGCGCGTATGACTTGTGGTGCTCGGCAGCGCCGTCGACGCACGCACAATCATGCTGATGGTGCACCCATAACAGGAAATCAAAACATGCTGCTCTGGCACTCGTAGCATGCCTCCTTCTGCTGGGCTTTCTCGGCATGCACTGCAGCAGCCTGACTATACGGGGAAACACTGAGTAATATTGCTTCATGATAGGCTTTCGTATTGGCGACCTCTTGCCTTATACCGTGGTACCTTACGAATGTGCTTACTTTCAGACAAGATAGCCTAGGAAGCGTGCTCCTGATAGGATTATATGTTAAGCGTCCTTAGTTTATCAGTACATTTTCCTTGATGCGTTAAACAAAATACTATTAGTGAATGCGCATTTTTGCTTTGATATTCGGTATACGGTTCGATATTCGAAGCTGGGTATTCGCACTCGATTTGTATTCGAAAAATGTGATATTCGCACAACCCTACATAGAAACCCCTGAAGAACGCGTCACTACGTCCGTAGCATTTACAGCGACCACAGGCGGATTGTTCAGGGAGTGCACCTACATTGCCGTTTCTTTCGCCGAGATGCTATTCTCTCTACAAGGTGACAACTCGCCTACGCTTGCGCAACCTCTTTTCCAAGTCTATACAATCTGTTTCTCTCTTCTTTTTTTTTATGTCACGTTGCATCCTGGAAAGGCCTGCGTCTGCTTAGAAAATGAATAAATGCAATGCTCCTTTTTTACTTCGCTTGCTTCGTGAATTCGCTGTATAGTTTGTGGCTGCTCGCTGCCCAAATGCAAACGTCAAAGCCATGACAGCGTGTTCTCGGTTATAATGAGCGCGACAGCACCTTAACAGTATTGGTTTATACAGCTAAATCGCGGTAATTGGGCGCGCTGCGCTAATTTCGCAAGGTTAGCGATTTCCTCTGTCCTCCAGCGCGGCACACGTGTGCCTGCCCAAGGCAGACTGTCTCAGGCATATATAGGAACGCACGTCGACACGAACAGTTAGCTTTGCTTCGTCTTGAACTGCTTGCCGAAGTCCTGGAGCGCCTTGTCGACGAAGCTGACCATCTTGATGACGTTCTCCTGGCTCAGTAGCGGCGAGTCCGCGCCGGTCCACTTGCGTCCGGCGGCCGAGGCGGCCGGGTAGAGTCCACCAGGCACGCCGGCTCCGAAGCCTCCGGCTCCAAACCCTCCGGCGAGGCCCGTGGTGAAGAGCAGCCCGAAGATGGGGATGATGATGACGAACAAGCCGAGCACCAGAAGGATGGGAAGCAGCAGCGTCAGTCCAGAGCCGCCCACGCCCGCTACGCCGAAGCGGGCCTTGTTGTCCACGTCGTGCAGGTAGTAAGTGCCCGAACGCTCGGCCTTGAGCTGTTGGTGCGTGGTCGACGGAGGCTGCTGGTGCGAGTTGTGGTGCAGCAGCTGCTCGTGGTCCTGTTGCGACGAGTCCGAGCCGTGGTCGCACAGGGCACATTTTAGTCCGAGCGACAGAAATCCGAACAACAGAAAGAACGAGCGCCGGCCACGGAGCATGCCTGCAAGCAAGAGCACGTGCTGTTAGTATTACCGTCATTCTACTACCCTTTTCGTGCCTCTGTTTTAAGTAATCCACGCAGTTTCCATAGACCACAGTGAACTTTCGATTTGGTATCTCCAACAGTATTTATCGTTAGTAAAACCGGAGACAGGAGCGACATAGCTGGACCCGTCCATGGAACGGACTGTCTATAAAGCTTGCTGTGTACTTTTTTGTATGCGCTTTGTTTCGAATAAACCATACGAAGATTTGATCTACTCTACTGGCTACAGTTCAAGAAGCGTGTTCGCGAGCACTGACTTGGACTAGCCGCACGAAAGCGGTGTAGACATATATAACGCTCGTGAAACAAAGATATACCGGCCCAGCAAAGCAGGTCTCATTTCTACGAAATACGTTTCACAGTAATCATCTGTGTTCTCTGATATATATAGCTCATAATATTCACGGGAAATTCAGCGGACGATCGATTTGCTTAGGTTTTCTAAGATCATTCATCCTCTCTTCGCTCTGGCAACGGAAGGCAACACGCCTTCTGTTGTGCGTTGGGCGTATTGGCAGGGGAACCCTGACGACATTTCAGTGCCACCACCAGACAGGGACAAACTAGAGATAGTACGTGGCATATTTTTGTACCTCCTTCATCCTTGTACGCTGATGCTAAGATATCATCGTATTCAAGTGTTCTCAAACGTGGTGCGACACAAAGAAATATTTACTGAGAGTTTCAGCAAAGATGTACTGGCAATAATTGTGTGCCGGAACACTTACGCAAGATGCCTTCAAGGAGCTTATTATGGGATGATCTTGAAACACAGCATTCGATTGTAATGCACTAGATATGCACAGTACTAGGTTTCATTGGCCTGTATACGGCAACAGATATGGGTGGTCTAAAAAAAAAAAAAGAAGAAAGTAACGCTGCACCTCTTTTAGTCCTTCACGAAGAATGAACCTCCACACTATATACCGTGCCGCCGCGACTCATGTACCTTGACACCTGCAGCACAATATACGCAGCAGTGCGCCTTGGCTATGTTAAACTTCTCTCTGTTAAGCCCTGAATCGGAGCTTGACGTTACATATCCAGCAGCAGAGTTTCACGCGTCTGAGTTTGCGGAATGACAAATTCTCATTTGCGCTCCTTGACGGCCTTTACAAAACACTACGCATTTCGGCACTCCGTGTCATGTAAACTGGTTAGGAGTACTGGAAACGATTTTCTTAACGTATCCTCAAATTTCGTGCAGCTCTTCAACGAGGCTAAACGAGGCCTACACCGTGCCATGGAATATGAAATAATATTTCATGATGGTCCTCCTGACCGGTCAATTCCGCTACGACAGGCAGAAGCGATTAACTCCAGGTCAATATTGGATACCTCACCCGAGGCGCGGCATAGGCCCGCTGCATGTAGATGCGCGGAATAAGATAAAGAAACCGCACACGCTACTCACTTTCGCTGTCGGTGCTGTTGCGTGAGGGATGAAGGGCTTGCTTATCACTCCTCTTATGCCAGGACCGAGTGACCCGTGTGAGCGCTTGCACGTTACGAGTCTTCTTTTCCAGCGACAAGTCCTCACGGCGAGAAGAACAGAGGTGGACAGAGCCGCAAAGAGGCAGAGTCCACTCCTATATAGGCGCCCGAGCTGCATTCAATCTTCGGCGAGCGACCTGGATGGCCAGCGAAAGGTGACACGACGTCGTCGCACGCTCCGGCAGCTGCGGCCCGAAGAAAGCTGTCTCCTCCCGCAGCGGGCGCTCCCGGGTGCGTCCGCGTATAATGAGTGCCACGCGTGGACGGCGATTCTGCGGCTGACAGGAGGCGAGCACGCCGACCAGAACGAGAGAGCCAGCCGAAGGTGCCCGCGCCGTGAGCGCACTATGCCACGCGCAACGCGACGCTGGGCAAATAGCCGGGTTCGACCTCCGAGGCCGGGGTCGAACCCGGCCTCGGAGGCCGGTATTTTTGATAGAGGCGAAAAATGCTGCAGGCCCGTGTACTGTGTGTGCGTTGCCAGTGCACGTTAAAGAACCACGGGTGTTCAAAATTTCCGGGGCCCTCCACTACGGCCATTCTTTCCTTTCTGTCTCTTTCAGTCCATTTCCACTACCCCCACGGAAGCTTAGCCGTGCACCCGACATGGGCTCCAGAAATTAGCGTCCTTTCCTTAACCGAACCACAATCATCATCATCATCATCATCATCGATGCTGGGCAAATAGCCGGCATGCACTTAATCGAGCAAGATATAGGCAAGTGTCATGCTCGTACCCGGTGGTACTGAGGATGGTAAGGATGGATAATTGATTAATTAAGCTGCAAGGACAGAAGCTCGGAGGAAGGTGGAGGGGAATAGAGCTGTACTAAGAAATCACGCTGCCTATGCATGCTTTCAGGCCCGAAGACAGTGTTCTGATGAAAGATTGATTGATTGATTGATTGATTGATTGATTGATTGATTGATTGATAACAGATAGTTTAAAGAGATCAAAAAGGGTGACATATGCCGCCGGGGCTAACGTTTCAACGTGCCCTTCGTCTGTGCATGGAGTGCTTTCCTTGCTAGCACCGTTATCTGCGCTGGGCTCGTTCCCTTCCAAGGTCAGGAGATCTTGGAAGGTCGAAGGAAGGATGAGGGGAGAGAGGAGGGAGGGGTGGGTCTACAGGTCCGCAAAAGGGATGTGAAAAGTGAAAGAATCGTGAAATTGCGGATCGATTAAGAAAAGGGCACTATTTTCTGGCGTCGTTGTCGGGGGCACGGCGCAGCGTCCGCGGCGGTAGGGGAAAGGGACTGAGTGAGTAAAGAGGAGATCAAAGCCGTATAGTGTAGGGCTCCAGAAAGTTCGGCCACCAGGGATCTATGTACACGGGCGTCTGACATTCCGCGTCTATCGAAAATGCGACCACCGCGACAGTGTTTGAACCCGCGCCTTATATGGAACGCCGCTTCGGACAACCACCCGCGGGTCTCTTCGAAATATAACCTGAGGCCGTAGCTTAACCCACCAACTCGAGGTATCCGGGTATAGATATCTAAACCTCCGCTTTTACCCTCTCCGATTTCGCCGGAGATTTCAACCGGCGGACACAGGTGCACCGCTGAACACGTCATAGCAGTCCCGGACTATAGGGTACATTTTCTGCCTTTCTCCTTCCATGTCAATAAAATGTTTTCGTCGTTTATAGCCACCAAAGGACCCATGTTGTGCCGAAGTTGGGTGTGTACGGCCCATCGAGAACGACAGCGCGGCCGCGGCTTATTGACACGGTTGGCCGGGCAGGCCCCGATTGTGCGTGACCCCGTGTCCCGATGCGGACGACCCTGAAAAACAATGGAGAGACGCGGACGCGCGTTGCCGCTTCAAGGGCGTGAGGAGCGGCGATCAGCCGCTCTCCCGAGACAGATATCATGCGCACATATACGCGCAGCATGCAGGTATGTAGCGCTCACGGAATGAGGCTATAGTATTGGCCTCGAGGACATACCGTGGCGCCATCTGCCGGAACCTCTCCGTGACGTACAAAACGACATCACGTGATACCGGCCGCGCAGCGTACGACGTCTACAGTGTCGCAGCTCGTAACAGACACGGTTTTTTAGTGTTGCAGGTGTTCCCTGTGTGTATCTTAGCTGCAAAAGAATCTGTTCTACAGGTCGGCAAGGTATTTTGCGAGTGAACAAGAGGCATCGCCGCATCGTCCATGCTTGTCGGAAACGTGTGCCCGCGGTGCTATTATGCACGACGAAAGTGACGAGGCCGTTCGCGTAAAAGGTGCTCGGGAAATTTAGTTAGCTATCACTGGGAATACTCAGACATCCCGCGTGCAGTCACTTATTCAAGCGCGAATAGGCGCTACATCTCGTGCACTTGCGCGGATGGTGCACGGGCTATAGGCGACATTTCGATTCACGTTGATAGCTGTACGTGGTTCACGGCACACCTTCCCATCCCTTCGCCCCATTTTTGGGCGCGTGATTAAGCGGGCAATATATGTGAGGTCTTGATGTTGCTAATTCAACCCGCATGTCCATTCATAAGGGAATGGACATGCAGAATGGACGCCCGGTTTGGTACTTTTGCCAGTATTATCGCGGGACAATGATTCATCACGACCTTATTTATCACCAGTAAGTTATATCTTAAATTCATGCATGTGGTTCCGCCATGTGCGCGCATGTATCTCTGCTCACTGTATCTTGACTGATGACAGTATCAAAGCAGCCTGTTATTTTTTGCGAAGGCGCTGCTCCGTAAACAAGACACGTTTCCTCGACAGCAGCAAATACGCGTGGTAAATTCGAATGCCTACAGTAAGTTCATGCCATACTCACTGAATATTTTAGCTCCAATGCCGTGCACAAAATTGACTTCGTGGAATGCCTCACACACACTCGAAATGTATGAGCTTTTTCCCCATTCTCAGCTTTTTCAGCCAAGACGCTTTGTCTAGGGGTGCATACGCGTGAAAATTACACCTAGCTCGATCGAATATGTCAAGTGCTGTGGCGCCGAGCAGTTTCCCATGCGCAAAAGCAAGAAGAAAAGTAACCGGCTTGGTGAAGAAAGCCAGCGCGCTCCGCCGGCGGCGGCGAAGGCGTCACGTGATGTCGTTTACTACGTCAGAACGACAGCAGCGCCGGTCTTACCAGTGGTGGCCCTCGAGGCCAATAAAGCGCATACTTTCGTTTCTCCTTCAGAGTATGTATGATTCCGGCGCAATATTCGCGGCGTACACATAGAGCACAGCCAACATCGCCTTCAAGGGCCGGATTCGTAGCGATACGACGTGGTTGCTTAATAATAATAATAATAATAATAATAATAATAATAATAATAATAATAATAATAATAATAATAATAATAATAATAATGTGCTTCGGCTGAAAGTACGCTAAGTTTTCTGCAGCCCTTTGGAGAGCACGGCTCAGCGTTCGTGGGTGCGGGGGAATGAACACCACGTTGGTACTGAGCCGTGCGCCCTACGACGGCTGCAGCAAATAACCGCACTTAAAGCCATGAAGTCTCGTTTCGTTTTGTAAGTGCTGTACGTAAAAATTGTGCTTGTTTTGACCTAACTTGGCCTCAGGCATATGTCATGAAATGCGCTCATGACCCTATATATATATATATATATATATATATATATATATATATATATATATTAGCGAACTGACTATTGATTAGTGATTGTAGATGGATTTAGACATCGCATGGGGTCTGAACCCAGGACGCTAATATGGGAAGACCCCAGACATACTAGGGCTCCAAACCCAGACCTTGATAGGAGTTGACGCCGTACAGCTTCTACGACTCGAACCCGCGATCTTCTACAACACGAACCCAAGACGTCGCTTGGATTAAAGTGAATTGAGGCGGATTACGGTGGATTAAGGCGGGTAGTTCGGGCGAGACGGATTAAGGTTAGCAAGAAATGTCATAACGCTTTCGCGTCTCTTAGGCGATAACTATGAGAACTTCTTTTTAAGATTTATTTCAGGCCTTTCTCCGCTTGTAGCAGGTGACCCGTTGCTCGACATACAAGTGAGCATGCGGGCTGTTTACTTCTCACCACAAGTGCCCCGCGCTCCCAGCCGGCGCTACAGCGTTCCGCATTTTCCTCGTATCTATCCGGCTGCCAGCTTTCACTCAGCGCCGCATGCATCACTCTTCCTGGTTTCGTCTATCCCGCCAAGCGCAGCGGACTGTCACGCTTGCACACCCCGCCTTTCGTCAGAAAGCCGCCATTGTGAGTCGGAATCCGCGACGTATTCGCGACGCTCCTCAAAGAGGCACTTCACTTTCTACGCAGCCATCGCACCAACAAAGAACGCGAAAAGAAGGAACGAAATAACGGTCACAGTGAGAGCGAATGGGTCCATACGGGCTCTACAAGAGAGGCGGGAACTACTCATGAATGATGCACGCTTGATGTTCCAGAGAATTACTCGCGGAGGCGACAAAATCCTGCTCACAAGGCGAACCACCAGAACGATCTTTTTCGACGACGCTGGTTGGGTTGCGAGCGCATATGCATTCGGTTTTATGTGGAGCAAGACGAATGCTGCCCCAAAGCAAGCCGAACAGCCAGCACCAAGAGCTAGTGTCCACATATCGAGTTCCACGAAGTTCGACATGCTAATCACTTTCAACGAATACTGTTTTCTTTTTTTTTTTCTCTCAACATCAGATTCCGCCCACAGTTACACACGCACGTGACGCGCTTGAAACACAAATACAAGGACACTGATGGATCAGATACATAATAAAAACAAATATATGTTTTATTCGGGAAAATACCTTGATTTAAGCAATTAAGTTATATTAACACAGATATGCCAAACACTGCAACACCGTAATGACAAAATATCTGCGGCGCATTTCTCGAGAATTTCTCGCACATTGTTGTCCAGTTCACTGATATACAAGGGGACTTGCGATTTGGAGCGAATTTTGGAGCACTATGGAGCAGGTAATATTGCCTTTAGGAGCATGCACCTTGGAGCATGTATATTCGCCTTCTGACGTAATTTTTCATTTTCTTTTCAAACACATGAATAATTATTACATACCTCTTATGACGAGCTAGAAAAATATTTATATCTACTGCAGATATCATGGAGAAAAAAAAACCATGCAGATCCCACGCATTGCACTCAGCAAGGAAATTGTCCATGACGATTTGTTCGGCATTCAGTCAAGTGTGACGAGTAGCATCAAGGTCACCCTGCAAATCTCATGAGAACTCATTCTTGAGTATGCTTAATGTGTGCTAAACAGGAATGTCGGCAGCACCGTGGCGTCTGAACTGTAGCGAGATCATGGTACGACGTTGGAAGTCACGTTTTAGTCCAAAGAACAGATGTTTGTTTTGTATACGGTGTGTTGATGTGCTATCATAAGTGTCGTTAGTTGTATTCCTATACGTGATGGATCAAAGTTGCTCAAAAGCATATACCGAATGGTAACAGAACTGCGTATTGCTATCGCAGTGCTTATCATGCATTAGAGGCGAGATTCACGTTACAAAAGAACCATCATTATAACTGCAGGCGCAGTAGTTTTACTGACTCTGTGTGCCCTGCGGGAGAAGCCACCGCAGCCTAGAAGTAGCATGCTTGCTTGACATCTAGAGGGGCCTTGTTCGATACCCTACTATACCACTCGGTATAAGTTGCATGTGTGTCTGTGTGCTTGTTATGTCTACGTATCAATCGCATGCGAGGACAAACAATGTTCATTCTTCGCTTTATAAGCCGACCGTCCCGTGGCAGTGCACTGTGTGAGGTGACGAAAACTACGCGTGATTGCAGTATCGTTAATCGCGGCATGATGAGTATATCATGTTAATGGCGTAAAGATCGGTCGTTCATGTACCCTACCTCACAAATTTTTGGGCATACCAGGTGAACAAGGCGACCAGGAGAGCACCCGGACGTAGGCGGCTAGATAGATAGGTAGATAGATACGGTCAAAGTGACTTAATTTCGCCAAGAAATGCTTCGCCTTTAAATGCTCATCGTTGGATGCAATTAGTCATTATATTCAGAAGCACAAAGCCTATACTTCTTTCTTTTGTTTTTTCGCTGTCTCTTGCACTTCTTTCTACTCGTCTTTCTCTCCCCAAACTCTCTCCCCACGCAGAGTAGAATGTCAGCGATGTTTCAACGCCGGTTAAATCCTCTGCCTTTCAATATAGCTCTCTCTCGTAGGACTCGATACTTGCACGACTGTTGCGGTACGAATGGTATGGCTGCTTCACAACTGTAAGACTGCTGCAGGGCCCCCTTCGAAGGTTCTTGTGATTTTGCGTGTGTCTGTGTGTGTGTGTTTGTTTGTTTGCAACCTCCCCCTACAACTACCGGTAGTGTGAACGACACCGCTGCAGAATTTTGTGCTTCTCAGAAGGAACTTGTCTGAGGTTGTCCGAAAAATGAGATTCTGAAGAGCTTCAGCGTATGAAAATTCGGGTGTACCTACATATCGGCTCTCTGGGTTACACGTGCAGCGGTATCTGGCATCCGAGACTGTTCGGCGCAGTTAGGCGCAATTTTCCGTCGATTTTATCAGGATGGCGCGGTAAACCACATTTAGCGCACCTTGGCGCAGGAATGGAACCACTGCCAATTTTGTGGCATATGCCAGGTTGTAACTCACTGCCTAAATAAGCATTCGACGTGACGATTCCGAAATATTTCCGCGCAATATTCAGCGTAGATTTCATAACGACCATATGAAATCCTAGTGTTTTCGCGCTGCCGGAACGGCTATGCGACACAACAGCTATTAGGCTTGAATATAGATATTACCCCGTGAATTTTCAGCGACGTCAACCAAAAACACCTAAAAACGTAAACGTGTTATTAACTTTCGTTTGCTATAAAATGATAGACATGAACGCTGGGCAGTAAGGAAATGGTTGGAATCAGTATGGTGCCGCCGTACGAAAACAAGGCTGAAGCACGGTTTGGTTTTTGTCCGGCGTTGCTGAGACTTTTTCCATGAACTTCGACGGCGCGCCAATCTCGGATGCCTTGGTTGCGGCTCAGATGACGTCAGCTGCAGAGTTGAGGTGAACGCGCGTTGGGGAGAAATCGAAACTGTATTATTATAGCTCTAAATCAGCCCACACGATGCAACGAAGCAATGTATATTATTGCGATAGCAATTATATGGACATCAACAGTCTCGACGGGTTTTTGCCGTCGCCGTCAAGTGCCGTATAATGTCCAAATTGACAGCAACTCGCTGCGCATCGTACGTGCTACCAGCGGGTATGGTACCGCGGGTAAAAGCATGCGAGTGGGGGCGACGAACACGACAGACATCAAACGAGCCCGGCCCATCCCCTTCGCTCGGAGGGCGCATGCGATAACATCAACCCGATCGGGGCGCCTGCCGTCGAAGCGAAGAGGAAACGCTCCGCCCGTCTTTAAAGGGGCTGCCTACCGTCCTTCATTGATCTCCCGTTTTCTTTGGATTAATAGAAAGCGTACCTTTCGAAGTGTCCCAGCGTGCAGTGGTTTCTCCAGAAACTGAGTAGAAATTATTAAAACGGGACTTTTTCATCTACGAAGTCGCTCATTTCCTACGTGTACAGACGCCGGCAACAATGGTACTGGGCGCGATGCGTCGTCGTCTCCCTCGCAACCCTTTCGGGTATAGTCTTCTAGTTCTAGTTCACTATATTTTCGGGCGCGGGAGGCTTCGATAAGAGCAGCCGGTTCCAAGGACATTGTAGAAGTGACAAGGAGAGGCGAGGGAGACGGCGCGGGGGGTTGCGCCTCGGACATATGCGGCACCGCATGCATGACAAGCGCAGTACCACAGAACACCTATACTATGGTGAAGCCACGGAACAGGGGAGCGACCAGCCGGTGCTCGGGAAACGAGCTTGCGCGCCATCTGGCGACCTTCTATGCACGACGCACCGCGCCTAGGCCGCTGCTCCGGCCACTATCATGGGGACCACTTCTTGTTTCGTTCCCTGCAGCGCCGTTCATACATTCGTTGATTCGACCGCGTTTTGGTTCGTTTTCTCTAAATTTCTAGGCGCAATGTCGCCGCCGTCCCTTGCGGAAAGATTATCAGCCTGAGTTAATCGTATCGGCACGATGTTTATGTGAGCAAATGCGCGAACGTGCGACGATGTCGATCCCTACACGAAGCTGCCGGACGCCGACGGGCACCAACGCTGTGTACTCGAAGTGACGCGCGGGGACATCGTCAACTACTTCGTTTTTCTCCGTACGGCTTTCATCTTTATCTTACGGCAACGACTGGCACGCACGCAGTGCCGATCGACTCCGCGACTGCCGCTGCACCAGCCTCGCTTTTCAGGAGGCGCCGTCCTTTCAGCGCGCTGTTCATGATCTGCGCTGCTTCAGTGTAGAGACGTCAGTGTCCCATCGATATTTGTGTCCTCCAAGATCTTACATGGAATGCCTACGAATGCAGTTTGTGCTGTTCTTTTCCCCGTGTCCCTAAATTTCAGTCATAAAAAAAAAAAATTCGTGACGAATGTCATACTTCCTAATGCAAAATGTGAGCGCAGCCGTGCGCGCGTGTGTTAATGATGCGATATGCTGAGCAAAAGAATTAGATATCTGCGATCTCTACCAGCAAATATAGCTTGCTGCGCCGACGAAGCACTTCCACAGAGTGCGTCACCGACTGTTAACAGAAACTCGATCGCGCTTTGAAGTACGATGAGCTTCCGTTTCGGCGGCGCGAACAGCTGGGTTCCCCTGACTCGTAGAAGGTTGTTTTTAGAATACTTCCATGGAAGCCCAGCCGGCCCAACTCCACCGGCCCCGGCAAAAGTGCGTCGCGCGTGGCTTGAGGCGCGCGAGCCAGGACATCTTTCGCTACGCTCCAGTAGCGCACCCAGGATCTCTACCAGGGGGGGGGGTTCAATTTTTCACGAAGGGCCGGTCATGCCATTACACAGTTGTTGCGTGTGTAAAAAAAAGTAAATCAAATGCCAAATAATAGTAACATCAATGATGATGATTATTTTTATTATTTTTTTTTCGGCATTTTGTAGAGACATTAGCGCCACATTCTTCTAGGACATAGGAGCAGTTACGGAGTGGGATGGGGTTAGGTCGGCCTCAGGGGGGGGGGGGGGGTTACAACACCCGAAACCACCCCCCCCCCTCCCCCGGCGGTGCGCCACTGTGCTCTACGATCCGGTAAAACGCATTTTGTGCGACTTCTGATCGAGTCAGAATTTAACAAAAAACCAAATACTATATAGTCTTACCTTTTTTGGAATTTTGGGCAAAATTTTGAGCAAACCGTATTTTTATTCAGGAACGCGCGCAATAAGTAGAGGAACGCTCTACGATGCGGTAAAACAGCATTTTGTGCGACTTCTGATCGAGTCAAAATTTCAGAAAAAACCCATACTATAGTCCTACCTTTTTTGGCATTTTGGGCAAAATTTTGAGAGACCGTATTTTTATTCAGGAAGGCGCGCAATAAGTAGAGGAATTCTCTACGATGCGGTAAA